>CM053785.1:870620354-871820354 GCA_028749045.1 Cupressus sempervirens | reverse complement strand
ATCTTCTTGTTGTGCATGCATGCCTCAAGAGGACCCATTATGAGCCTTGTCCATGTGAGAAAGATCCACAACTGATAACATAGAAATATTTGCCATGCAAAGATGGAAGCTAGGAAAACAAACAAAAACTAGAATAGCTGCCAGAAAACTAAAAAAATGTCCCCACAAATGCCAAACAAAAACAAAACTCACTACAATAAACAAAAAACTACTCTGCTGCTAAAATGCTTCCACAAAAGCCCCACATGCAAACCTGCAACTAGGCTAGGGCACCTCCATCTCTCTATCCCCGTTTGACTCTCATTCCAAGTTGGAATTTTTTTTTGATAGGTATTCAGAGTTAGAATTTATTTAAGTGCAATTATAGCTATTTAATCTTGAATTGAAAAATGGTGATGTAATGATCATAGCTTATGAAATTAGAGCCATAAAACAAGCTATTGATGCTACTGGTGGGAAATATGATATATGTCTCACAAATATTATTAGAGAAATTCTTCCAAAATATTCTACATATTTAGAGTTTCTTCATGATAGAAATTGATTAAAAATCATTACTTTCGATCTATTGGTTGAAAAGTTAGCAAAGCATGATAAATCATTTTGAAGGAAAATCTATAATCCTAGTGAAAATATATAAATTGATCATCAAGAAAAGCTTGTAAACAAAATATCTTCACAATGTGGTTATAATGATAGAGGGAAAGGTAGAGATGAATGGAAGAAATGTAATAATCAAAATGAAAGGCAATTTTTATATTGCAAAAAATGTGGTAGAAAGGGTAGTCATGAAGCGCATGAATGTAAATTGTCTTGGGATAAGATAGAAAGTTTTAAAGAAAAATATTTTAAGAAAAAAGATAAAACCAAAATTTATAATGATAATAAACTTTTATATGATAAAATTTTAGGAGCAACTCAATTTTCTATTGATAGTGAAGGTGATTAATATGTTCTTTCTATTTCAGAATGTCCATGTAGTTCCTCCTTGTATATTAGATGGATTTTAGATACTAGAGTTGCACAACATATGACATTCCAGTGTGATTATCTTGAATAATTTAATAAAAGAAATTGTGGTCCAATTTACTTAGAAAATAAATGAAGTCTCAAACCTATTGGAAAAAGAACTATTTGATTTAAGTTGCCTAATCTTCCATATTTTTGCTATGATGGTTTATTTATTCCTCAATTGCAATAAAAATTATTATTTCTAGTATTGATTCAAAAACAAGGATCTCTAATCTATTGAAAGATGGCCAAGTTGGTGTAAGTAAGAAATATAATAATAAAGTTGTTTTGATTGGATGGGAGGATGAAAGATTATTACAATTAAATGTCACTTCTTCTCTTTCTAATTTTTTTTGCATATCTTACTAAGGAAGGAAATCTCTCTGCTACTATGTTATGGCATGCAAGATTTGAGAATATTTGTTGTGATAAAATTCATATCATGAAAAAAATTGGTGTTGATGGATTTCATCTATTGTCTAAATTTATTGAAAAGTGTGAAGCATGTATTCTTGCCAACCAAGATAGATATAACTCCCTCGGTCCACTTGGAGAGGTCCAAGAAAAATGCAGCTTATCCATTTTGATTTATGTGGGCCTTTACCAATAACATATGTGGGAGGATCTCAATATTTTATGGTGTACATTGATGATTATAGTCATATGACTTGGATTCATTTCTTGTAGCAAAACTCAAAAGATTTTGAAACTTTTTAAAAGATTTCATGTTATGATTGAAAATTAGGCTCAATGTCAAATTGGTACTCTTTGAATAGAAAATGGTGGAGAATTTACTTATCTAGTTTTTGTAGAATATCTACGTCAAAATAAGATTCAACATCGGCTAACTATACCAAGTACTCTTTAACAAAATGGAGTTGTTGAACATATGGATATAACCATCATAAATATGGTTAGAGAAATGATATATTTTAAAGGAATCAAGCTACATCTTTGGGCTGAAGTAGCAAGAACCGCATTCTATCATCATAATAGGTCTTCATCATCAAAAATTCACCAAGAAATTCCATATGAAGTTTGGTTTCATTATCCTCCTTCTATTCAAGATCTTAGAATTTTGTGGTCCATTTACTAAGCTTTAATTTGTAAGGATAAAATAACAACATCACAATTTTAATCGTATCTCCTTGGATATTCTGAACCATCTAAAGTATACAAGTTGTATGATGAAGCTAATAAAAAATTCATCATTTCATATGATTTTATATTTTGTGAAACTTCTAAAAGTCCTGAAAATATTGAATGTCAACATCATGATAAATTTTCAAAATGTTCTCTTTGGAAAGAATATTCCTCTAAGGTTATACATTGTAGGGGAATCCTAACTATTTTACTCTCACTTTTGCTAGATCCACATGTGGAATCTATACCTCAAATCCAAGCTGATACATCTGTGAATGAGAAAGTAGAAACTACATTAAATGATAAGCATGAGATTTCAGAACAATTGGCGTATACTAAAACATCCTTTGTACAACCAAAGTCTTCTGATAAGTGGGAAATACAAGTCACTAAGCTTTGAATGATTTGAGATCTGATGAAACAGGCAAAATAGGTACAAGAACTTCTTACAAGGAAATCTAGAGGCTTAATCCAATAATGTAGATAACCTAGAGCATATTGATGAAGTCAATCTCATAAGTGACTATGAACCAACTTCTTATATTGAAGCTAGAAACATTGCAGTTTTGAGGCAAGCTATGCAGAATGAGTATGATACATTGTTAAAAAATGGTACATAGGAGTTGATTTATCCACCACTTGGTTGTAAGCCTATTGGTTGCAACTGGATTCTTAGAAATAAATATATAGGAGTTGGCACGCTTGGAAAACAAAAAGCTTGAGTTATACTAAAGAATATGCTCAAAAAGAGGGATTAGATTTTGACAAAATGTTTGCTCCTACAACAAAATGGACCACCATCTATGCTTTGTTGAGTCCTACAGCTCAAAATGGGTGGAAAATTCACTAGATTGACATCCCTTAAATGACGATATTAAAGAAATAGTCTATATGACTCAACCTAAAAGGTATGTAGTCAAAGGAAGAGAACATTGGATATGGAAGCTTGCCAAAATTTTATATGGTTTAAAACAATCTCCCTGGGCATCACATGAAAACTTACTGAGAATCTCTTGAAGTTGAATTTCAAGCATTTTGAATTTGATGATAACACTTTTTTGTTAGAAAGGTTGAAGACATTATTACCTATCTTGTTGTTTATGTGGATGATTTATTTATCACTAGCAGTGATAGGAATAGTATTCAACATGTGAAAGAACAATTGAAGCAAGGTTTTGATATGATTGAATTAGGTCATCTCCATTACTATTAAATTATTGAGATGATTCAAAAATTGTATTCTATTTTTATTATCTAGCCAAATTATATTGGTGATCTTTTGCAAAAGTTTGGCATGGCTGATTCGAAGCTACTTAATACTCCTATGAAGCAAAATATCAAACTCACATTAGATGAGTTCTCAGCATTGGTTGGTGAAATTGTACATAGGAAATCTATTTGTAGTTTCATCTATGCCACAACAACTTGTCCAAATATTTCTTTTGTTGTTGGAGCTCTATCAAGGTTTATGCAAGGTACTTGTCATTATGGACTGAAATAATCTAGAACAAAAGAGTTTTCTTTGATTGGTTATTCTTATTTAGATTATGTAGGTGAATCAATTGATGCCAAATCTATAACTAGGTTTTTAATCCATCTCAGGTCTATTGCAATCTCTAGGAAATCTAAAAAACAATCAATCCCAGCTATCTCTTCTTATGAAGCTAAATATGTGGCAGCCTCTAAGCAGCTCAAGAAATCTTATGGTTTAGATGGATTCTCAAAGACTTGCAAACACCATAGTTTTCATCAACCCCACTCCTCATTGACAATCCGTCTACTATCAAAATGGCTAAAATTCTAGTATTTCATGATCGCACCAAGCACATCAACACAAAGTATCATTTGATTCCATATCATGTAAAAGATGATAGTATACAACTCTAATACTGTCCCATGAGGATAACTTAGCAGATATTCTTACTAAGGCTTTGGGTAGAGAAAAGTTTGAGAAGTTTAGATGAATGATTGATTGAACTAGGGGGTGTTATTAGTAAATCTTACAATTCCTAAATACTAAATATTAAATTATATTTTATTTAGTATTAGAATATTAATTTTTAGTTAAATATTAGTTCAGGCAGTTTTGTATAACAGTTTATAACTGTTATTGCCATGTCTTTTATAAATTTGTTTTGTCATTTTTAAAGAGACAATGTACATGAAATAACAAAAGTTTCTTTCTTTCTTTCTTTCTTTTGTTTTCAAAATGAACCAACAACTATGCTCCTGTTTAAGGTAATTGGTTCAAGGTATTAATGGGATTTGGGAAGCAACGAATAAGTTATTCCGTGTCCATATCATCTCAGTTTTCAAATATAACATTCTCAAGAACAACCAAATACAAAGCAAAGGGTAGGAAAGTTACTCAAATGACAGCTCATGTAGATTTTGTAAAATTTTCAAATAGTTTCTAGAGCTTCAAAAGAGTAGGGTCTGAGGTTGGTAAGAACTCATATAATTTCTGGCGTAATATATGACTTTATACAGTTTCAGTTGTCATAAAATACTTAAATATTATTCTCTTTCTTATTAAATAGAGCATTCGATGACTGGCATCTAACGAAATAATTAGATAGAAACTTTCAAAGCATATATTGAAATCTGGCTCCATGAGAAACGTGGGGTGGTTTGAATTAATGTATAAATTGAGCGGTCTGTGTTTGACGATTGATACTTATCATCTGAGCAACTCTTATGTAAAACCTTACATAGTCCAGAAATACACATGAAGTAACGAATTCGTCAAAGCCGTGGTCGATTGAAGAAAGTTGAGAAAATAAATTATCTTGTTTGTTTTTCATTCCGACGGATGAGTAGGAAGAAAAAGCCATGGTTGAATCTTTTCTCTCTTTTTGTCTCGAGATTAGAAGGTTTGTTTTATGCGTACCCTCCATTGTTTTCATTAGGGCTGTCATGGATGACATATTTCGATGGTTGAAAATTTAGCCAAATCACGGGGATTAGAGTCTGTTGTGCCAGTCAGGGTTTACACGGTTGCCCTTGTATTTTAGTTGGTCATGGGATTTCTTTGAATTAAAGAAAGCAATTTTGATAAATAATCAATAATTGACCATAGAATGGTGATTAGGATTTCAAGTGGGCCGCATTTTAGAAAGGTCATTAGGTTTGTAAGTAGATGTTGTGGATAATGCACCTCCACTTTCACGTCAAAATTTGTAATAAAATGTTTTATTGATAAAAAGTAATGGAACACTTATATAATATCATGAAGCTCCTTATAGAAAAAACTAACCGTTTCGCCAAAACTAAACTATGAAGTAAGGCATTGCTTCAACAATATTATTAGTGCCTTACAAGATAGAAAGAGCTTTAAGTGCACAAGAGTTACTCAAATAATCATGGATGCACACACCAATACCTAACTATCCTAGATTACCTCATTGAACACCGTCAAAGTTAATTATGACAAAAGCCATAGCTGGAAAACACCATTTAGTTATGGCACCAAGCTAAAAGGAATCAAAGTCCTCCTTAAAGATTTGACCACCATAGCATCCCATGCTGAGATAGAGAAGTTCCATTTAATGTCTAGTAAGTTAGCATTAATAACCTCTGCCGCTAATCTCACAATGCCTTGCCACATAACTTAATATAATTAACTTCATTTCAAAATATTCTTTGATTTCTTTCCCAACAAATTACCTACACAACTCAAGTGAGAATGCACTTCCAAATGCAATTAAAAAGTGAGGAAGAGTAAACAAGAAGCAAAGACCAAAATAAGTCCCACAACATAAAGGATAAAGTCATGTTATAATCCAATTTTCTCAAAACGAAGGACCAAAATTCATATGCAAATGAGAAATTTAATAGGAGATGTTCAACAATACTTTAGATTTCATCATTAAAAAGAATGCATGAAAAAGGTGCTGCTATAACAAGTTTGTTGAGTCTACCACTAGTATAGATCCTATACTTCTAAGACAACCAAGGAAAGGAACCAGCCTTAGGAAAGACAACATAGTTCTTGTAGAAAGAGAAAGCACAGTGAGGGGATTTCATATGGTTGACCTATTGAATAGCTTGGTATCCATACTTAATAGAAAATTTCCCCTCTTTAGCAAGGAGCCAAACAAGAAGATCTGCTTTGTTAGACAAAAAAAATTATGTACTCAATGAAAATCTTAGTAAGAATGTCTTTTTTGAACCTTATAAAGGGACAATATTAAAGGATTTTTCCAATGAACCTTTCTTGGAAATAACTCATTAAAGTCTATGTAATCCACTAAATTGATATCCTCATACAAACTTGTGTCACCCTTTTATATAAAAAATGGCTAACAAAAGTATAATTTTTCAACATAAATGACATAAAAGTGGTATTATTACTTAGAATTTGAAATTGAAGTAAACTAATGAAATGTGTAGAAATTAATGAAGTTTAGAATTATTATTTTTAATGATTATTTGGAATAGGAATTGATATATTTTTCTAATTTTTAATGATGATATATTAGTTGATGAAAAATATTGAAAACTAGAAGTCTAGCGCCCACCATAAAACTATATGGAAATACACCTTTTTCCCTTTTATCTCGGATTATGTTATAGATGACATATATAGCTAGCTAAATAACAAATAAAACTTGGTTTTTGACCTATATTTTCTCTTATATAACAATTCAAATTCCAACTCACCTAAAATCGATAGTTTTCATCTCTGACCACATTTTTCATAACAAATCTATTCTAACTAAATGAAAATTTATACATTTTGAAAGAGGACTCTCTCCTCTAGAACAACATATGTTTTATTTTTATTCTTTTTCAGTATGAACATCTTCTTGAGTGTTAAAATACATACTTGTAGTATTTTTAAATTACAATATAACATGTCTAATTAACTACTATAAACTCTATATGAGAATATTATCGACCTTTAGCTCTACAAAATGGTGTTTATATGTTATTAAAAAGTAATATTAAAATGAGCAATAAGTTTTAAATGTCACTTTTCTGAAATAATTGTATTACTTTAGTAATTGGACACAAATTTGTATAAAACATGCTTTTAATAGACATTTCCAATTGAAAAAGTGTCACAACTTTTACAAATTAGGTAGAATGAATTTATCTACATCATATGTTTGAACAAAATTAATTGCTAGATAGAAATACTCAAATTCAGTCATTCTAATAAGTAAGTCTGATAGGTGGCAGAACTTTTTACTTTTAATCCCCAATGCATTGAGGTTACATTAATTATAAAAGTATCTTCCACTTTATGGGTGAGAGTAGGAAAACCATTCCATCAATCATTCTAAAAATTTACCCCATCACCTCTATGAACTTCCCATGAGATCTAGTTTTGAATTTAATCCCTAGAATGAATCATGAAATCTTAAACCATTGATCACTTGGGAGGGTCCAAAATTGTAAGAATTTGGTTTGGGTCCTCATTGTCTAAGTATTTTAGTTGCATCATCATGCACCATTTCTTTTTTGGTTTAGAATACATTTTCCATGATAAGTTCCCTATAATGAACCCATTTTGGGGGTCATTCGTTTATGTGCCACTTTTCTTTCCTCAAACAAAGCATATATATATATCTTTCAATTCTCAAAGATCTACGTCTTTCGGTAAGAGAGACATCTCCTCTAACCTTTTCCAATCTTTTCATTAACAAAATATAATTACAATCTAATTATTTCTCTCTTAATTATCATGGGCTCCTTAAATGATAGGAAACTAATCTTTTAATCAATTCATATCTCTAGCAATCATTATGTTTTCTCTTTGTCGTGTATCAAGCTCCTCTCTCTATATGCTTCATTTATATTGACTAGTCTATAGACCTTCATATTTTGTGTCTAAATCTTCATTTCTGACTTCACAAGCTTAAGCACAAAATCATCCATTCTCTGTAGGAGTTGGTGTCATCAAATCCTTACTTTTCAATGAACACTATAAATTACTATGCTTTAATTGGTATTACCGTAGCTTACAAATGAATGACGATGTTAAACTAATGACCTTCAACATCAAGCTCCACATAGATTCTGTTTGTTGCTACTGATAAATCTATTGTATTATATCTAATGACACCTCTTATGTATCTATCAATGTCTTATTTATACAGCTCCATTATTTACATGGTCACTTCCTATATTGATCAAGACATTGATGTTTGATGTTTATTTTTATCAAGCTTTTGATATTTTAATTATTAGTCTTTAAACACAAATGATGTTTCCTTGTCTTTTATATGCCATTGTTCCAGAATTGATTTGGCTCCTTCATTTGTTTATTCATGACTACAATTCTTAAAAATATATGTTTGATTTTGATAATAGGACAAATATTTAGTGGATTGGATATACAAGTTGGACTCCTATGTTACTTGCCATCATTTAATATACAACCACTGCTCTAAATATTGAATCCACCATGTGTAATCCTTTCTCACTATTGAATACAACTGTCTAACCAAACACATGTAATGACCCGTTTAGGGGTTGTTTTTTAATTCCCTTCTCCCTTCTATCCATTTTCATAATAATCCATATGGTATCCTTTTCATTAGTTCATATATATATATATATATGTGTGTGTGTGTGTGTGTGTGTGTGTGTATGTATATGTATATGTATACATACATACATATATATATATATATGTATATATACGTATATATACATATGTATATATACTTATATATACATATGTATATATACATATATATACATATGTATATATATGTATATATACATATACATATATGTATATATACATATACATATATGTATATATATATATATACATACATGTATATATATATTTATATATATATACATACATGTATATACATATTTATATATATACATACATGTATATACATATATATGTATATATACATATATATACATATATACATATATCTACATACATACATACATACATATATATATATATATATATATATATATATATATATATATATATAAATAGAGAGAGAGAGAGAGATGTCTTTTTGTAATACAATAATTATATTGTATTGATTATGTAATTATATTAATAATACTATTGGTAATATCATTATTCTTAATACTATAATGTAGTATATTCCCTATATATATTATTTATAATAATATTTAATTCTCAATTATATATATATATATATATATAGATAGATAGATAGATATATATATACACACACATATATATATCTATATATCTATATATATATATATATATATATATATATATATATATATATATATATATATATATATATATATATATATATATAAAATCTATATATAGATAGATAGATATATATACATCTATATAGAAAATAGAGAGATATATATATATATACATATATATATGTATATATACACATACACATATGTATCTATATACACATATATGTATATACACAGATATATGTATATATACATACATATATGTACATATAGATATATATATATATATATCTATATATACATATATGTATGTATATACATATGTGTGTATATATATAGATAGATATACATGTATATATGTATATATATATATATTTCTATCTATATATCTATCTATATATATATATACACATACATATATACATATACATATATCTACACATATACATATACATATATCTACACACACACACACACACACACACACACACACATATATATATGTATGTATATATATATATACATATATATTATATAGAGACATGTCTTTTTGTAATATAATAATTATATTGTATTGATTATGTAATTATATTAATAACAACATTATAACATATCATATATTATATTAATAATAATATTAGTAATATCATTATTCTTAATACTATAATGTAGTATATTTCCTATATATATTATTTATAATAATATTTAATTTTCAATTATATTATAATATTATCTTTGAATATGTCCATTACATAATACAACCCATGTAGGTACATTATAAAATTATAATTGGTATTTGATATCATTTATAATCAAAATATTTATTGGTTATTTACTTTAATGAGCTCATTAATATTATAATTACAATATAATATTTTACATTACAATTATGCTATAATCTTATATATTATTTTATTTTTATATTGTCAAATATATCACTATTATATAATAGATTATAATATATTTTACTTTAATATTATTATTCTTAATTATTATCATTATATAATATGTTATTTGAATATTCATATATCCTTTTAATTTGGGCTCATGATAAGTCCAGCCTTCCTCAAATTAATCTTAAAATCAATGGCCTATTCCTTGATCATTTTACTTTGGATTATTAAAATAATGATTATTCTAATAAAATTATGAAATATAAATATATACAATGTATAAACATTAATGCATGAAGACACAAAGTATACACATTAATGGAAGAAGACACGAAGCAAGCATGAAGTAGACACATGAATGCATAAAAACACAAATCATACAAGATGAAGACAGATGATGCATGAAGGCACAAAGCGTACACGATGCAGACACATCATACATCTTTTGTTGATTCTCTATAATTTAATTTTTCACAATGAAGTAAAGTAAAAGAATGATTTAGAAAATATACTTCTCCAATATGCCTTTTGATCATGGATCCTACAAACACAAATAATTATTAGCATATAATAGCTTCGAAGAAAGATGAGTCTTGTGATGATCTCTTTTCGCATTTATATAATTTTTTGGAAGATTTCTTCATATAGGGCACATGAATTAAAATCATCACAAGATGGAAGACTTATAGTGCCAAAAGGGCACATGAAATAGACTACAAGCGGTTCCCTAGAGGATATCCATCATGTGCCCAAAATTACTATGCCTCTCCCTCCACAAACTCCCTACCTTAAGATATCTTAATGTGGATGAGAAAATGAGTGTTAATCTAATGAACATAATCATTTGGAAAGAATCTTTCTCTCTCCTTATGATGATCATCATAATATGGAAGACTTATAGTGCCAAAGGGTGCATTCAAGCAATTTCATAGAGAATAACCGTCATGTGCCCGAAATTACTCCACATCTCCCTCCACAAACTCCCTACCTTAAGATATCATAATGTGGATGAGAAGATGAGTGTTAATCTAATGAACATAATCTTTTGGAGGATTTCTTCATATAGGGTACAAGAATCTTTCTCTCTCCTTATTACAATCATCATAAGGTGGAAGACTTACAGTGCCAAAAGGTGCGTGAAATAGACTACAAGTGGTTCCCTAGAGGATATCTGTCATGTGCCTAAAATTACTTTACTTCTCTCTCCACAAACTCCCTACCTTAAGATATCATAATATGGACAAGAAATAGATCCCTATGTACTATAATTGGAATATGTTCCTAATGTCCATGATGATTCCTTAGGAATGTATCTTAACATAGATATATATATTAAACATGTATCCACTTAATTTACATATTAGTAATGAAACATGAAAATAATACTTACCTCCATATTACCTCAACTTCTTAACTTCTTTCTGCATGAAGTCAATGGAATTGCTTTATGTTTTGCATATCTTTACATATTAGCATTTATCTTTGTCTTTATATTCCATATTACCTTATAGATCTAGTCATTATTGGTCCTTATGATATATTTACCTCTTTTAAAGAGTTTGTTCTTTCATTTAGCACCCTTCCTTTCACCAATCTTTAATCCATTTTATATCTTGAAGAGTTGCACAACTTGAGTGAATAGAGACTTGTCAATTTCCTCAATGACATGCTTAATGACGGATGGTGGGTAGATGTCATACATATATTCTTCCTCTATGTTTGAAAGAAATCAACAATTGCATTTCTTCCTTTTTTATCAAACACCAATGAATATTTATTTGTCATTTAAATATTGCTATCTTCCTTCTCTTAAAAGATTAGATGTTGGTTGCCTTCACATATATGATTGGTACACATAAATCATTAGCTTCTTTGAAGTCTTCAATATTAATGATTCAACTCAACAAATTATAAAAACCACTCTCGATATCTGATTGCAGATTAGATAGTGAATTAAGATATTATATGGCCAAATGCTTATAAGCTACTAACAAGGATATGGTTGAATGATTAATTTTTGTGCATACATAGACCATGGGTTTGTTTTCTTAGTGATATTATAAGCCTTGCAAATTTGCTAATTTTTGGGAAAACCTATCAAATATTTGGTATCTTCCCTCAATTCTAATTACAAGGTTTTACATAATGTTTGACCTAATATTTTATTACTAATAGTTTTTCATTCCTTTTCACAAGTCTCCTAATGGATGGTTCAGTTTATTTTTTCTTATAAATAAAATAATAGATGGGGCTCACCATCAACATGGCTTTAGCAAATTTTGTTTTTGTCAAAGGTAGCTGAGGAGATTTGGGTCTCCCAATTAATTAGGTAAACATTTTTTTGTTTGCCTGGTAGGCATAGATGATAGTGTTAAACTTTTATCTTTTTGCATTAATTGCATATCATCCATAGTTCATTGTAATTATTCTTAGTCCTTCAAAACTATTGTATATCCTTTGCTCGAGAGTTTCTGATGGATCTGTCAAATTTTACTATTCTAAATAAGCATATTTTTTAGAGACACTACATCATCTCAAATAAAAAATTGTTCTCATTTTTCTGTACACCGTGTACCATTGGCCTCTAATAGTACTTTGAAATAAATGTATTTGTTATATTTGGAGTATATCTCATTGCAATTAGTGTATCTTTGAGATAGGCCTATCCATCTTTGATTTGGTGTATTTTCTTTTAATTTTTCTTGCTTACTTTCCATATTGCATTAGTGTGTTACAACCTATCACGTGTTGGGTTAAGACTCTTGTCACTCTTATTCTTTTCATTTATGTGTATGTCATAAAAGAAGTTTCTTTAAGTCATAGTATTCTTCTTACACCTTTATTCATTTTTTAAAACCTATCCAACTTATTCCTTTTTCCTTTAGAGGATGCATCCCTCCTATGTGACAGCTTCTGTCTGACATGGATGCTTCTATCTTACTCTATATGGTAATCTTTGCTCAATCCTCAACCTACTAGTGTTGAGCGTGAATCCTTATGGATGATGTGGTTATAATTTCTTTTATCTCTTCTTAACTGTGATCAGAGTCCAAATTTCTATGTAATTAATTTTATCTTCCTTAATCATTTTCTTGTGGTAAGATGATTCAAATCATACATGTCTAACTAGAATTTTTATTAAGTACCAAGCCCCACACTTCATTCTATTTTGGAGTCATGGTCTAATAGCCATTTCCTTCATTGTCTAACATTATTCTTAGGTGTAGAATGTGATATATGACTTGCATATTCATGTCGAGACTGTAACTGTGATTTGTTGATTCTTTGGATGTAAATTATTCCGCCTTGTAACCTATAGTTATTGATTCCTCCTTAAAATATACACATTGTGTTCTGATGCAGTTTCTTCCTAACACTGGATTGGTTTCTTTTCCAGGAGGCTGCAATCTATTGTCCATTCTCCAACCTCTATTCTATCATAGGTGGACATCTCCTGGTTTACTAAAGAGCACTTAAACTAGCAGGGAATGGGAAAATTGCAAAACTCATTATTCCTTCTTTCCAGAAGATGGATCAAATGAATATTACTCAATTTTCCTCCAAATTTATATTCTAGACCTTTCCTTAATATAAATTATCATACATTTCTCTTCATTTGCATTATTATACATAGGTTGGCAGGATCATTGCTCTGATACCACTTGTAATGAAGCCATTTTGGGGGTTCATTCGTTTATGTGCTAGTTTTTCTTTCCTCAAACAAAGCATGTGTGTGTGTGTGTGTGTGTGTGTGTGTGTGTGTGTGTGTGTGTGTGTGTGTGTGTGTGTGTGTGTGTGTGTGTGTGTGTGTGTGTGTGTGTGTATGTATATCTTTTAATTCTCAAAGAACTACATCTTTTGGTAAGAGAGACATCTCGTCTAACCTTGTCCAATCTTTTCATTAACAAAATATAATTACAATCTAATTATTTCTCTCTTAATTATCATGGGCTCCTTTAATGGTAGGAAACTAATCTTTTAATCAATTCATATCTCCAGCAATAATTATGTTTTTTATTTGTCTTGTATTAGGCTACTCTCTCTGTATCCTTCATTTATATTGACTAGTCTATAGACCTTCATATTTTGTGTCTAAATCTTCATTGCTGACTTGACAAGCTTAAGCACAAATTGATTCATTCTTTGCAAGAGTTGTTGTCATCAAATCCTTACTTTTCATGGAACACTATAAATTAATATGCTTTAATTGGTATTACCACAACTTACAAATGAACGACGATGTTAAACTGATGACCTTCAACATCAAGCTCCACATAGATTCTGTTTGTTGCTACTGATAAATCTATTGTATTATATCTAATGACACCTCTTCTGTATTTGTCAATGTCTTATTTATACAGCTTCATTATTTATGTGGTCACTTGCTATATTGATCAAGACATTGATGTTTGATATTTATTTTTATTGGGCATTTCATATTTTAATTATTAGTCTTTAAACAAAAATGATGTTTCCTTGTCTTTTATACGCCATTGTTCTGGAATTGATTTGGCTCCTTCTTTTGTTTATTCATGACTACGATTCTTCACAACATATGTTTGACTTTGATGATAGGACAAATGTTTAGTGGGTTGGATGTACAAATTCAAACTCCTATGTTACTTTCCATCGTTTAATATACAACCACTGCTCTGAATATTGAAGCCACCATGTGTAATCCTTTCTCACTGTTGAATACAACTGTCTGAATGAACACATGTAATGACCTGTTTAGGATTTTTTTAAAAAAATTTGCTTCTCCCTTCTATCCATTTTCACAATAATCCATATGGTATCCTCCGTAGCAGTTCATATCCTATATATATATATATATATATATATATATATATATATATATATATATATATATATATATAGAGAGAGAGAGAGAGAGAGAGAGAGAGAGAGAGAGAGAGAGAGAGAGAGGTCTTTTTGTAATATAATAATTATATTGTATTGATTATGTAATTATATTAATAACAACATTATAACATATCATATATTATATTAATAATAATATTAGTAATATCATTATTCTTAATACTATGACATAGCATATTTCCTATATATATTACTTATAATAATATTTAATTATCAATTATATTATAATATTATCCTTGAATATGTCCATTACATAATATAACTCATGTAGGTACATTATAAAATTATAATTGGTATTTGACATCCTTTATAATCAAAATACTTATTGGTTATTTACTGTATTTAGCTCATTAATATTATAATTACAATATAATATTTTACATTAAAATTATGCTATAATCTTATATATTGTTTTATTTTTATATTGTCAAATATATCACTATTATATAATAGATTATAATATATGGAGTGCCTGCCCTTGGTTCACATTTTGTTATCATTGCTGAACTCTTTTAGAGGTAGTTTTATGTGGATAGTTAGCAGCATTGTTTTGAGACTATCAGATATTGTGCTATGGATTCAGTTTATTATGTGATGAGATTACTTAGACTCTACATTTCATGTATGTATGATGATTATTACATTACTTTTAGTTATTAATGATAATTAGTAAGATGATTTATTATCATATGTGTTTTATTATAGATACTTACCCCATACTTGCATGCATATGGTGTGCGTGTTTGCTTTGCGTGTTTACTTTTGTATGGTATGTCTGATGTGGTTAAGAAAGGGAGTTGTAGTCACCTGCTAGTTAGGATTTACACGATGCACCACTTTCTACTGTTGCCTGTTTAGTTTAGTATATATTGTGTTTGTACATGCATGATTTTTATGCAGGTTGCAAGTACCGGGTATCGACTTCCCTGAATTGCCAGGATGAGCGTACCCTATCATATTATCTCAATGATAAGAGAGGAGAGATAAATTCTCAAGTCCAAATCCCAACCCTTTAAGCCATTTGTTCTAATTGAAAAATTAGGACAAGTATCTGAGTTGAGTACCCTCCGAATGCGTCAGATAACGTAATTCATGATTTAAACCCTTGGTTTGATTTTGTATGTATTTTGGCTATGATGGATTTTCATATTTTTACCTTATGAGTTTTTGATGTATTTTCTATTAATTAAGCCTAATTAAAATATTTAATTAATGTTTTAATTTAATAGAAAATTAATATGATATTTTAATATTTATTTTATTTAATTAATTAAAAAATTAATTAAATAAAATAATTAAATTTAAAAATAAAAGTTAAAAGTTTAAATTTGGAATGTGACAATATTTATTTTAATAATAATATATTTGGAGCTCATTTTTAAATAAATGATTATATAATATTATTATTAAAACTAATAAATATTTTAGCAATTAAGTTTTGGAAAATGAAATTTAAAAGTAGAAAATATATTAAAATTATTAAAAGATTTTAGATCTCATGCGATTAAAATATAAATATATTAAGATTGAAAAGCGGAGTTATTAAAGTTAGTGCATGAGATTTAATAAATAAATAAATTAAATTGAAAAAAGTAAATTAAATATTATTTTAATATTTGCTCACATAGGAGTTGGCAAATTCTCGAGAGTTGTCATGTAGACAACACTAGAGTTTGCACTCTAAGTATGCACAAGTTGTGTACACTTAGGAGTTAGCATTTTATTTGAACACATGGTGTCTACAACCTTATGACTCATCTAGAAGGTTGGAGAAGACTCATATTTGATTGTCATGATTATCTTCTAGTTGTTTCTAGAGACACTCTAAATGCATCTTAGAGGCCTTTAAATAGAGGCTCTCTTAGTGTGTTTGGACAAGTTTAGTGAAAGTTACAAGCTGCAAGCTTAATGGAAGCTACAAGCTACAAGCTTAAATGGAAGCTTCAAAGCTTATATGCATTGGAGAAGCTCATATGCTCATATGTTTCTACATGCTACTATGCTTCTTCTAACACTTCTAGTCACTTGAAAGTTTTCGGTTGGCTTGGATCTTGGAGGAATTATGAAGGATGAAGAAGGAAGGGATTTTCTATGGATTTTTGAGGCATGGCGAATTAGCATCAGTGTCCAAGTGCACTCGTGATATTCACATATTCTCTTTGCACTATTTCTCTTCCTGTCTTCATCATGTCTGTTATATGTGTCTGAATACTCTTGTGATTGAATCTACAATTAAATTGGAATCTAGATATTTTATAGAAAAACCCTAGATCCAATTAAGGAGAAATAATTAGATATGAATCGACTTTGGGTTCGAATTTATATCAAATTAGATAGACAAGATTTAAAATTAAAATAAAAATTCTAAGTTAAAAATTTGAATGGTTAGATGTAATCTTTCTATCAAATTATATTTTCAGATGCATATGGACAAACTTATTAGATGGATGAATGGGTAAATTTAGAGAACAATTACCTTTTAGGAGAAATTCTTAATTCATCACAAACTGCCCTGTCGCTGCCCCTTGGATAGACCTGAACTCAGTCAATCATAACTTTTTATTTTGATCAAAATTATTCAATTGCTCTAGTCAGAATTGGCGCAACTTGGCCCTCTCCAACATATTTCAATTTCAGCCCGATCCAACGGTTCATTAGGGAGATATGGCCCTTTTACTGAGATTGTTTTATTCAAGGACAAATATTTCTTCATTTCTCATAACCAAGAGTTCTTTATGCTTAAACTTCACAAAAATAATATATCAAAGCATGGAATGAATTAAAGATATTATTGCAATCTTCCCTTATTAGAATCTTATTAATATGCATTAGTTTTATATGGTTTATTATCTAATCTAATTAAATCAAATTTAATTAAGATTAGTTAATAGCAGAAGAAGTGTAATTAATTATTAGTCAATCTAAGTAAATAGATTTTTAAATGAGAAAAAATTAAAAGAAAAGAGATTTCAATATATTTTATATAGTGGAATTTTTATAATGTATATTAAATACTATTTAATATATATTAAATAATTTAGAGATGGTAATTTTATATTACGTTTTTAAATGAAGAGGCTTTAATAATAATAGATTTAATTGACATGGAATCACTGTTATAACATTGTTATAATTTGAATTACTATGGTATTATTAATACGTTATATATTATTAACTAAATTATTGATATACCTTAATGGTATTAAGAGTTAACTAATGAAGCTTATGTAAAGTTCTCTAGATCGATTAATAATAGTTTTGATGAGTTTATTATTTATTAATGTTTGTTGGGTCTAACAAACTATTAATAAATAATAGTATAAATAGTTTAAATAGTTATCAATTAATACGATCAGAGTTAATCTAGAAGAGATTAGTCAATGATTGAAGTACTGTAAAAGATATTAATCAAATTGAATTGGTTAATAATTTGGAAGAGTATCAATTAACTGAATCAACATACATAGGAGAAACTTATTTGAGATAATAATACTTGGTATTGGGGATTTATTATAACTTTTTATTATTAAAATATAAATGGAAACTTTGTTGAAGAGTGATGAATTTGGTTAGTATAGAATTATTAATAAGATTTCCAATATAGCTTGTTATTAATTATTAACAAGATTATTATTATTGAATTCTTAATATGATCATTTGAGTATTGAATTATAGTTGACTTTCAACTTATAAAATTTTAGTTGGTTATTAGTCAACTGATATTAATTGGAACGTTGCTATGGTTATGCAATTTTTAATTAAATCAATTAATGAGAGTTAATTAGATTTAATTAATAATTAAGTTATGTAATAGAGATCTAATTGACATAATTCTTTTAATGAGATTGTAGATTATCTATATTGAAGTTGATAAGTCTTATGACTTGAATTATGACTTTAGATATTATATGATTGTCAATGATGTTAACGATTGAATTAAGAGGCTTAAATTTTAATAATATTTAATTAAGTCTTAATTAAGATTATTAGATGTTAATAGGTCATGGATGGTGTACCTATGTTAATGGATTGAGATAAATAAAGTTATCTTCTTCTTATTCGAAGATTGATAATTGGTTCTGTTATAAATGAATAATGATCATTTGATTATCTTGAAAGTTGTAGTAACATTAAAGGAGATTTAATTAATTAGAATATGGATCTTAGTTAAATAAAGAGAACAATTTAATTAAAGGTCAGTGATGATCAGTTTAGTGAATATTTATCCTTAAGTTATTCTTAGAATGTAATTTTTAATAATGGAAGGATAATGCTATCGAGGAACAGATGGGTTGACTTGTAGGTCAAATGATGAAACTTAAGACACTTGAAGTACACTTGCAAATAGGGAACTGAAACTCCTACACTTGAAAATGGAAACTGAAACCCCATACATTATTCAACTATGAGATTTTAGCAAAACCAAAACATGTGTTTGCATCGTGTATTCTATATGCTTCTTGTTTTGGGTTTTGGGTTGACTATTGTTTACCAATCCTAGGTTGTTACCAGAGGCTCGGGGGTTATGAGATGTGATGGCATGTTGATCTTATTTGGTCTTGATCTTTCTAAACCCAACCATGGTAATGTGATCGTATGCTCTATGAAATCTTTGTATTTACTGATTGTTATGTTCATCAGTCTTCATGTGTGAAGCTGAGAGGTATGTGTATGAGACACTTGAGCTAACCATTTTTGGTCATTGATCAATTATCCTTGGATTATTTTCTAGTCGCCATGATGGGACTAAAATGTGGATTTATTTCTTGATGATGTCATGTTGTGATATGTTTGACTCAACCATTTTGGAGTCTTCGATCAGTATGATTTTGAGATATTCTTGGTTGCTTGTTGAGAGCCAATGGATATTGTGATTTATTTTGAGATATATTTTGGTTATTGAGAACCAACGGATACTTATGATTATCAGTGATGCCTTCAGTTGCCAATAGAGAATTGTTGTGGTCATGATTTTCTATGGATGTTTTTCCAGATGCTCATGGAGATTTGATGATTCTTATCTTGGAGATTTGATGATTCTTCTTATGGATATTTGATGCTTTTATCACGGATATTTGATGATTTTTTTATATTATCTTTTGGATTTTCTTTACAGTCGCTTGTACAGGACTATGGTGATTTTATGATTCCATGAGCTTAGGGTAGGTAATCTATTTGTAGTGTCAAGAAGTGGCTTGCAATGGGGGTCGGAGCCCTAAGTGGCCACCAAGGTAACTCATTGTAAGTTTGGTTAATAAGTGATAACATTTAAACACTAAATGGGGATTAAATGAACCTAAAAAGATAATTTTTTTGATGTTCTCACCCATGCCTTGAGTGCTTGTATAGGCTAGGATGGGAGTAGTGAGAACGCATGGTTGTGACCATGCATTTCGTAGTATGCCTCATCAGTATGAGAGGATACTAGTGGCCACATGAGATCAATATGGACCCGTGGAGTTTAGCTAACTGCCAGGGTAACTTGTACGTGATAAATGCGATGACACTTTCTCGCTTGCAGAGTAGGTTTCCTACATGTCATTGTTGTGCCTCTGGGAATTAGATGTTAGTTTTGTGTGATGGAACCTTTGAGTTAGTATACTTTTAGGATTCCTGGACTTATAGAGATTTATACTTTGTGGTTTTGATAGCCTGTATGGGACTTGAGATTATCTCCTCAGCATGGTGGGAGTGGACCACTTAGGTTTCACGCGGTCGGGTGGTAGTGTTTTTCCACTCTTATCATTTGAGATCTATCTGGAACACCGTGGTTGGAGCATTGTTGGTTGGTATTTATCTTCATTATGTTCTTGGATCATTATGATAGATGATATACCTTATGATGGATGTATTTACTAGTATGTTTCTTATACTGATGATTTGTATATGATACATGATGATATCTTATGCTTTACTTTGCATGTTAGTAGGATGTTTTTAGGAGTGACATTCCTACTATATTAATACCAGTGATCTCTTCGGTGCTTTGGAATGTTACACATGGAGGGATGGCTAGGATCCACGATGGTCTAATAATGCTATTTACGGTTGGGTGGAACCGTGCACTTAGTATTTATGTTTGTGATATATGGTTATCTTTTATGATGGATGTTTATTTCTTTATGGTGAAGATGTATCATGTATGACATGTGGTTTCATTTACTTTAATTGCATCATGGATTAATATTGGATGATGATGTACTTTATTTATATGGATGTTTATTCTTTTAAGCTTTTCATACCTTGTGACATGTATAGTGGATGATTGAGCAATCTAAAATGGGATTACTAAAAGGACACTTGTAGGTTGTTTATGAACATTGGATGTATCATTGTTATTTCATAAGAATGTGATGTTAGATAAATAGTTATAATTAGATGTAATTCAACGTTAAGGGATCTTAAAGAATGTAACTTGTTATGTATGTTATGTTTACTTTCAGTTGGATGTTACTATTGCTTCCACAAATGTTATGAATGGTTTTACTTTCATATTTTTAAAAAAAAATTGTTTGGTAAACTTAGTGAAATTCTTTGGATCCCTTGGCGAGGCATTACAATATATTTTACTTTAATATTATTATTCTTCATTATTATCATTATATAATATGTTATTTGAATATTCATACATCCTTTTAATTTGGGCTCATGACATTCCCACCCAAGGTATTGTTAAAAAGTTCTAAATCATGAGTACCAGCAACCCTAATTGCCTTAGTTTGAGCAATATTTTTTAAAGAAAATAAGAGAATTTTATTTCATTAGAAATATTAACTTTCCATAAAAATTCCCTAAAAAGAGATTCAATCTTCTTAATGATATATGGTGGAGACTTTAGAATAGCAACATAATAATTTGAGATGGTTGAAAGAACCACATGAATTAATAAAAATTTTGCTACAAGATTAATCCATACAACTTTCTAGGCTACTATTCTAGATTTGAAATGATTAATAATGGCATTTCAGTAGAAAATCATGTTCACACCCATAAAAAGGAAGGTCAAGATAGGTATATGAAAATTGTTCAACTAGAAATTCCAAAATATTCACAAGTCTATCTCCTACACA
Source organism: Cupressus sempervirens (assembly GCA_028749045.1). Lineage (NCBI taxonomy): Eukaryota > Viridiplantae > Streptophyta > Pinopsida > Cupressales > Cupressaceae > Cupressus > Cupressus sempervirens. The sequence goes on along the minus strand of CM053785.1, from coordinate 871,798,186 downwards.
CTTATCAACATTGAACAAGAACATATTTTATTTTTTACTATTAATTTTTTGACCCAAAGCAACCATATATACACTTAATTTGTTTTTAATTTTCTAAGCTTTAGGAATAGATGCCAAACAAAAAATTAAAGTTTCATAAGAAAAAAAGAAAGTGAGTAACAAAAATTTATGTGCCTACAATGTGAATTCTATTCCACTAACCCAAATTACATATATGGCAGATAGACTTACTCAAAGCTTCTGTCATAATGAAAAGAAATGGACAAAGATGATCACCTTGTTTGACCCCTTGGGAGGCTTGGAAAAAACTCATTAGAGAACCATTAATAATAATAAAGAACTATGAACCTATTAGACAAGGTTTAACCACTTGTAAAAACCACTTGAAAACCCAAATTTATAAAGAACGCTGATAGGAAATGACAAACATAGTCTATCATATGCTTTCATCATATCCAATTGAATAAAATTGATGGAGTGCAATGTATCATGGCCCAATAAATCCCCATCCATAGTTCCTCTACTAGCTATTATTGTCATCTCAAAACACACACCCCATTTCTCTTAGAAATAAGGAGCCCCTCGATAAAAAAATTTATCTCCTAGACTCCTAGTTTAGAGTCTAGGTTACTTTTGGACTTCCCCAGAAGTTTGGGTCAATCCCCAATCTCTGGCTGGGGAAGGCCAAAGAGTCTTAGTTTTGAGAAATTGATTTTTTCAATGGTTTTCATGTGATTAAATGTGCAATAGGACACATGCACACCTACTCAATGTGTGAAGGTGTGATCAGTGTGCAAGTATGCACTCATCTCCTTCAAGAGATCTACACATGAGCATGTGAGAATCTTTGAAGGGTGTGCATCTGCGAAGGTGTTCACCCTTATAGTTGCACATTAAGAAGGGTCTAGGGCCTATATAAGACCCTTGACCCTCTTCTTCATTCATTCTCTTTGACTCCCCTACATCTACACACCTCCACACCTTCCAAGTGTATGCTCCCAAGTCTTCTTCGCCCCTACCTATAAACATAGGCTAAGGTTAGTAACACCAAGAAAGTGTGCACATGCACACCTCCTCAAGGTGCATATGTGTGCACCTTCTTAAGACTTAACTTCAACAAGTCTAACTAAACATAAAAATGAAAAACTAAGGAGCTTAACCTAATAAACTAAGAAGGTGCTCACATGTGCACCTGCTCAAGGTGCACATGTGTGCACATACACACTTCCTCAAGCTACACACGTGTGAACCTTTGTGCCTTCATAAGCTAAGTTCCTCCTAGATTGCACTTACATTACACACATGTGCCATTATACATCTGTGCACCTTACCAAGGTGTGCACGTGCCGATGTAACCAATTGCACACAAAAGGCCAATTAGGGGCCCAATTAATGCACTAGCACACCTGTAAAGGTGTGTTAGGTGTGCTAAACTACATATTAGGGCTGTTAGGGGGTTTAATCTATTTTCAGTTGTATTTTACTAGGTTTTGATCTCTTAGGAGTCAATTAGGGTCTGTCTTAGTTCTTATCTTAGCTTTCCAAATCTTAGGGTCTTCAATGGCCAAAAAGATATCTCTGACTTATGTTGTATTCAAGTACCAAAGTGCACCAATGAAAACTCTATTTCAAGATGGGCATACTGAGATTAGAGACACAAAATTTGGGCATATAGACTAGAACACATTCATCATATTCTATAACAAATCAAAAGAATGATCTATAATGGTGCCAGTGCTCATCTAATCAAGCCTAGTGAATGTTGCATCACATCCTACATCTGTCTAGTCCTTAGAACTTATAATTGTTCTTGTAGAGAACTATGTGACTAAAGAGAAGGTCATTAAGAGTGTCACAAGAGAGATAGTCTTGGACCTCTAACTAAGAAATATTAAGAAGGTATTCCATCTTCCTAGGGTAGGACAATATTTGAAGATTACCTATGATAGAGTAGAGAGAAAGTATTAGCACAATGAAAAGGAAGCTAAAGAAAAAATTCAATCCTCCATCCTGATAGATAGAACATCACTAGGCTAATGACATTGGGTATGCAATTGTGCTTTAGAGTAGATTAACGGGACTTCTTGTAGTAGGACACCTTCACACCTAAATGGTCCATTGTATTCATACCATCAGGATGAAAAATATGCCAATAGACTAGGCTACTATCATTAGAAATAATCTGCATGGCCAACTCTATTGATCTCAGATTGGTTTTGATAAGTGAGTGTCTATACACTTAAGTCATTTACTTAGTTCATGTTGAATAAGTAGTACATGCCAAGCACAACATGTATAATATAGAGCATGTCGAGTTCATAGTGAGTGTTGAGCCACTCATCTACTAAGTCACTCAAGTGTTGAATAGACAGTGTATGCCAAGTAATACAAGAGCCAAGCAAGCAATACATGCTGAGTAATAGTATAGAAATTAGTATATGTTGATCATCAAAGACTTCAGATGCTGAGGAAGATAGTTTTGACATAGTTGTTTGTAATGACACAAACTACTATGTAAATCATTTCTAAGATGACTTAATGAATGAATTATGATATTTTGGAGATAAGGACAAATATTAAGTTAGATTCTCTATGCATTACATGCAGCCAATTAGGTAAAGGGAAGGTTCAAGTGGAAAATTTGATGAACCATAGCTGTTGATTCATACTTAACCATAAGTCACCTAATTCTTCTTAAGGGGGACAAAATCCTAAACTATCTAATATGTGTAGAAGAAGTGAAGAGAGAAGCTTACATGCACAAACAGAGCATTCATGGTGGCTAAGGAATTGAGAAGTGAAATTGCATTGTAGAATCAGTTGAAGGATAACTGAGGAAGGGAATAACATATAGTAGAGAGACATATGATCAAGAAGGATCAAGAATACATTAGTTTAGAGGTGATTTTTCATCAAGAAACCAAGTGCTAAATGCAGGATCAGTGCTCAATCATTGTAGCAGGTCAATTAATTAAATCTCTTAACATAATAGTCCTAATAGTATGCATTGAAATCCTTTAATAGGATGCTTACCTAATTGTGAATTAAAGTCCTCTAACAAGGCTCACTTATAATAGGGATTTGAAATCCTTTAGCAAGTTAAGACCTAATAGTCTTTGTAAGCCTTTAGTAGGGTAGACGTTTCATACAGAATATCACGTCTCATTATCAAACATTGTAACCTTCATTGGATATACTTTATTACTATAGTAGTGAAGATTTGTGGGTGTCATCACCCCATTTTTACCTTCTCAGTGGAGGGTTTCTGGGTAATCAGATCTGGTGTCATATATGTGTGAATGCTTACTTGTTTACATGATTTAGATGTATATGCTTTACATGGTATTTCAGTTCATTTATTGAATGTATGAGATGGATGTGTGGTGAATGTTTTTTGGGTCAAAGTTTAAACTACTAATTCAGCCCCCCTCCCCCTCTCTTAGAAGTTTACCTTTCCTATTTTAATTTCAAAAATTGATATAAGATCCTAGTTCTCTGAAAGAGAAGCTTTGCAGCTTTGAGGAAAGATCTTGAAATGGAAGCCTACAAGTTGAGAAAGATCATTGAGAATTAGGGAATTGAAATAAAACTCATTCTACATCTACTAAATGAAGCAAGAGAAGAAATAAAGAAATCTTTGAAGAAAAGGAAGGAAATTTCTATTGAGGAGAATGACACACAATATAGAGAGATGGACATTAATAAGTTATTTGCTAATGGAGACTCCAATGAATTTGATGCAGTAGTTGCAAATCTAATGGAAAAGAATAGTGCTCAAGTTGAGGAAATTAGAAATCTCAAATTAGAGCAAGAATCAAAAGCCATACTACTATGTGAGGTGACTAAATAGAAGAAGAAAGCTATGGGAGGAAAAGTCATGATTGAAGAAGAAAAAAGAGTTTTGACTAAAATATTGGAAGAGAAATCATTAGAGCTAACCAAGATTTTCAACATACAATTGAACACTATAAGTCAAATGATGAATGCCAACTATGAGTTGAATGTCAAGGACACTGAGATAATAGCATTGAAATTACAGAATGAGAACTTGTATAATAACCTAAAAGGGAAAAGGAATTTGCTAAAAGTTTCAATAAACCAAGTGAAGCCATCAAATACTTTTAGAAATTAGTGAGATCTCCTAGATATGATAATGATACACCTAGACTAGGATACATAGTACTGAAGAAGGAGAGCCATCCAAAAGTGTTGAAGAAAGAAAAAAAAAAGGTAAGAATTACAAACCTACTTTTCATAATTGTGGTAAGAAAGGACATATTGCTAATGTGTGTAGAAGCAAGACTGTAAATCAAAATATCAAGCATAAGAGCATGGTTCACTATCATAAGTGCAACAAACAAGGTCATTAGGAATATGAATGTAAAACTTTGACCATGTACACAGAAAGATTTGAAGGATATTGTTATAACTATCAGAAGTATGGACATAGAACTTTTGGGTGTTGATCCAAACCCATATGGTCATTAGATAGGCAAACAAAGGTAAAGTACAATGGCAATTGTTACAACTAGGATTATAATACAAGATATAGTTGTCATTATTGTCAAGAGTATGGACATGCTCTTGAGAATTGTATTAGAACAAACTTTAGAAGTGACTACAAAAGGTGGTTGAGTCAAACCACATATTTTAGTTGTTTGAAGATTGGTCACATTAGTTTCTATTGTCCAACAAAGTTAAAGGCACCAAGTTGTGACTTTGATAAAGACAAAGGAAAGGTAGATGTTGAAAATGTCAGAAATGAAATGAACAAGACATGGAAGGAAAAGGAGGATTGCATCACATCAAGTGGAGAAGGGATCACTTCACCCAATGGGTTAGGTGATCACAACTCATCAAACTAAGCAATCAAGAGGTATGTGAGACAAATATTCATAAGTTATATCATACATCAATTCCAAAAGAATTTAGTACTAAAAATTTTACATAAGCATGAATAAAGATGTAAGATGTTATTAGGAATCAAAGAAAAATCATTAAGTTTTTCATGTTGCTACCAAGAATGAAAAGTTTCCTATGATTGCTAAGTAAAATGCTAGAGGATGCCAAGCTAATAGATTGGCTAGTTGATTCTAAGCTCATATCAGTTGTTGAATGATTGAAAAGACAAGTGGATGCTGAGTGATCTTGAAATTGGTTGATGTCAAGCTTACAACTATGTAAGCACTTAGCATTAATTACAAGTTTTCAAATGGATATTTGATCAATTTTTAGGTCATTTTACATCATTTTGAAATTGAAAAAGAGCAAGGAGAGCTAGAGGTGATCAAGAAACTCATTAGAAGTGATTGCAAAAGATTTGAATAGTAGTTTGACACCATTTTGTCAGATCTTGCAAGGTATTTATCATGTGCCAAGCTATGTTGTTTCTATTTTCAAAAATCCTATTTTTGCAATATGACATCTAGTTCAAAGGGTGTGGAGGGTAAGGAGGTTCTAAATGTTCAACTAGTTAGTAATGAGGTCAAACAACCAATTTTCAAGGCCATACCTAATATTGCATGTAAACAAGACCCCTTTGGTGCATTATCCATGATACCACCAAAAGTTTTAATGGTTAAAGATGTCAGGTAATGTTACAACTATAAGATTGGAAGTATTGGAGACATGGAGATTAGAGAAGCATATGATAGACTTTGTGAAAATGGGGTGTTTAGGGAAGAATTCAAAATTGTAGAGAAGAAAGGGTTAACTTGTGCCCTAGATTTTTTGATTTTTTTCAAAAATGAATGGATTAGGGATTGTATTAAGTAGGATTCATGATAGGTCACTTTGGTTAGATAATGGGCCTATCAAAATAACCAAATGCTTTATCCATAGGGTAAAAGGGTATCCAACCCTAAATCATCCTAAGACTTTAAGAAGCAATTCAAAGGAGGTTATTGAAAAGAATACAGAAGCTATGTGGAATAAAAGAGGAATGACAATTGACACCATCATAGATCCATTGATAGAATTTATAGTAAGGGTAATTTCACACAAGTTTTATCAATCAAGTATATTCAATAGTGTGCCCTATATTGTAGTAGATGTTGGTTACACGATTGTGAAGAAAGATCACACATATGATCTTGTTGAGCTACAACTACAATAGTTGATTGAAAATCTAGGAGCAATAAGGAAAATAAAGAATTCTTAGTGAAAATTTGGTTCTATTTGGATATGTATCTTCTTTTATGTTCAAAACACATTTCCTACATTTGGCACTGTAGCATGGAAAACAAACAAATCAGTGGTAGTTCAAATTAGTGAGTTCATTGTACGATTGGGTGAAAATTTTGAATCTATAATGACAAGCTACTTTTAGGACTTTAAGCAATCTATGAAGAAAATACTAAGAATTCTAGTACCATTGGTGGAAAAACATTATGACTATGTTTGTTTACTAGTTGATGTTGATTACACATATGTTCAAGCAGCAACTCCAAGGGTAAGATGGCTAAGGCCATTAGGAAATGAAATAAATGTAGATGAAGCCTCTACAAAAATAATTACATTACTCGATGAAGATATAGATAAAAATGCCAAAGCATTTGGTAATTATGAGATGACTAAATCTAAAATTACCTTGTAACTAAAGATTGTCTCTGTTATAAAGAAGGAGAAGTTGGTGAAAAAATTAAAAGCTAAAATTGGTGAAGGTGTTGAGCAGGAAGAGGATGAAGATGAAGAGGACATCTAGACCCAAAAACCACTTTCCTAAACATAAGGAATGGGAGAAGATTAGAAAGAGGAAGATATAGAAATTGAAAAAGGTGTCAAGGAAGAAGAAGTTGAGGAAGAACCTCCTCCTACCGATGAAAAGAAGAGAATGGCTAATGCTCAACCAATGACAAGAATCAAGAAGACTAAAAAACCAAGCCATCCCAAACAACACCACCTAATATCACCCCTCAAGTCAATAGTATACAACCTTTAGATAAAGTCCCAAAAGCTACACCAACAAAGTTTGATACAATTGGAAAGGATACAGTGGGAACCTAAGCCACTACTAAAGAATAGAGTCAAACAAGTCAAATAAATCTAACTTTACCTCCAATAAATATACAAGGTGCAAGTCAAGGAATTGTGGTAGATAAGGACAAGCCTGAAGAGACTGAGTTGACACCAAAACTAAAGAAGCAAGCAGCCATTCAAGCACTGCTAACATTTCTAGAATCTAGCATGCCTTCTAGTCACACTCTTAAAAAGACAAGCACAGATGCAACACCATTACAAATCTCAATGCCGAGTGCAAGCTCATCAAAGATAGAAGACGTAATTACAAATGGAGATATAAGCCTTGATGAAGAGATCATGTTACCAAAGTATGATTATGACTCAATGACAATTGAAATGATGGGTATATTGCAAGAAGCCCTAGCTAGAAAGAAACATCAAGAACTATTAAGAAGGGAGAAGAGGAAGAAGCAAGCATTGCTAGATATCAAAGACATCTTTCTAGATGCATTCAATCTACCTACTCTAGATGAAACCAAGCCACTGATTGAACAACTAACAAATATAGTGGAAAAGGTAAATAATGCAAACCTTTATACAAATGCAAAATTATTAGAATGGTCTAAAAAGAAATTTCAAAATAAAGTGAATGAGAAAATATTAGGTGACATAGAACTCACATAGGTGCATTGGAAACAAAGGTAGAAAGTGTGAAGAAGTTGCATGAGAACATTTTGTCACTATACACCAAATTGTGCAAACCCACAATCTTCACACAAGAAACGAGCCATATTTTGAGTCTAGAAAGTCAAATTAATGAATTAGGTGAAAAATGGCTTATGACTCCAGCCCAAAGTGAGGAACATTTTAGAAGTTTATTATGAACATAGAGTTAGTTAACAACATTATCTACTGAAGAAGCCAATATAAGGGCCAAACTAATTAGCATCTAGATCACATTGACCCCACACATGGAGATTTTGCAGAAGGAGTTAGGCTATGCAGAAACTCTTATGAAGAAAGATCTCAATCTTTCTACATTAGATGACCTAGTCCACCTTTCTAGCAAGCTAGCTATCCAAATTAAGTCTTTGGATCTAGCATGTAAAAATTGGGATGCAGCTCTTAAGATTGTACTAGAAGTCATTAAATCTTTCTTGGACAAGCACACTATTAGTGTATAGCCCATTTCTATAAGTGTCAAAAAGGGGGAGAAATAAAGAAGTAAAGAATTAGAAAGAGAAAAGTAAGCTTATGAAAAAGGGGGAGAAAAGAAAAGAAAAGGGGGAGATCATAAAAAGGAGAGAAACAAAGCAAGTAGAGAACAACACAGACAACATACAATGAAAGAGTATCAAATGAAGCACATCTACTGAGTAGGGGTACATAATTTTGAATATAGAATAGACTTATCAATTCAGGGGGAGTTATCAAATTTTGAGGTATAGGTTGTTATAAAATTTTAATATTTTGAAATTTTGTATAAAAGCCAAATAAGAGATATGTTATGCTCATATGAATAAGGATATCAATGCATGACCAAGTGTTTTTGACACTCATGTCAAAGGGGGAGATTGTTGATCTCAATTTTTTTTTGACTAGTGAATGTCTATAAACTTAATTCATTTACTTAGTTCATGCTGAATAAGTAGTACATGCTAAACACAACATGTATATGTGTCAAGTTCATAGTGAGTGCCAAGCCACTCATGTTCTGAGTCACTCAAGTGCCGAATAGATAGTGTATGTTGAGTGATACAAGAGCTGAGAAAGAAGTGCATGTTGAGTTATTCAGATGTTGATTGACATTATAGAAATTAGTATACGCTGAGCATTGGATACTTCAGATGCTGAGTAAGATAGTTTTGACATAGTTGTTTGTAATGGAAAAAAAACTACTATGTAAAATATTATTGAGCTGACTTAAAGATTAAATTATGATATTTTAGAGATAATGATGAATCTAAAGTTGGATTCCCTGTGTATTACATGTAGAAAATCAAGTAAAGGGTAGGTTTTAGTGGAAAAATTGATGAATCACAACTGTTGATTCATACCTAACCCTAAGTCACCTAAGTCTTCTTAAGGAGGACAAAACCCTAAACTATCCAATGTGCATGGAAGAAGCAAAGAGAGAAGCTTGCATTTGCAAACACAACATTCATGGTGACTAAAGAATTGAGAAGTGAAATTGCATTGCACAATTAGTTAAGGGAGAATAAAGGAAGGGAATAACATACACTAGAGAGACATCTGATCAAGAAGGATCAAGAATACATCAGTTTTGTTGCCCCACTTTTCATGCTATAACCATTTTGTGTCTTTTTGAATCCTAGGTATTTCCTGGTCTAATTTTAAGTCCCCTTATGTGGAAAGAGTCTTCATCAGATTTTTCGTCTTTACCTTCCCGACATTTCATAGCCAGGTGGTTTCCCATCATGTTATGAGTCTTAACTATAGCTTAGTACCTAATCTAATGGAGATTATTGCAACATGAAAAAATTATTCACAAATTTGACCTTGCTTCTAGTTTACCATATTTTTCATAAAAAGAAGAAGCTTCTGGAAAATTGAACATTGCCTTCTCTCTTGATGGGTTTTCAACCGATGAAGGCAATTCCCCATAGAGAGCACCAAATGATGCATATGAGTTATAATGAGAAGAAGATAAAGTTCCTTTTGATGAATTCTTGTTGCCTTTAGGATTATCTACATCAATAGGTATTAAAGAATCGTTATAGCTCTCAGAATTCTCTTTGGCAAAAAAAAAAAAATTGACTTCTCCTTAGTGGGTTTTCAACCCATGAAGTCTGTTTTCTGCAAAAGATAATTTTAAAAGGAAATAAACAAAAGGTGGGCCCCAAATTAAGTTTTTTACTCCTTATGGACATCTCTAAACTCAATGGAAGAAATAAGTTAAAAGGTAAAGGTTAAAAAGAGGCCTAGGCAGAGAAATGAAAATTGTCTTCTCCTCGACAGGTTTCCAGCCCATGAGGACAATTTTCCACATTTAAAATAAAATCAAGTTTATAAGTAAATTGGACCCACATTTAGTATGTAAAATATTTCAAGAAGATAATGGAGACAATCCAATCATCATAGGAAAGATCTATTAGGCAAGATTTGATCTGGCAGATATTTTCGTACAGAGTACTCTATTCATAACTTCCCAAAACTTAATGGGAAATGGGAAAGTAAGTTTAAAAGGATGAAAAGTTACTATTGGACCAATGGAAAAGTAAAAGGACACCAAGTTATCTATTAAGAACCTTGCATTTATTGTTTCAATAGATTTATCCTTTAATTCATTCATGTGGCAAGAATCCTAAAGATCAACAGGTGAATTGAGACTCCTATATAGATGGGAACATAATAGTTATTCAAACTACCACTCTTTCTTGAACTATTATTTTGTTAAATTGCACAACTTTTTCAAATAGCCTGTATTTGTGAATTCAATCTCCTCTTCTTTTTCTAGATTCAAAATTTAATTCATTTCATTCTTAGATAGAATGGCAACCAAGTTTGTGGGTTTTGATGGGCTGAACAAAATCAAGTCCACATTGAAAAATTTCATGGATACTTTACTCTATTTTTATGATATGCAAGATTTTCAAAAGAGCATGAAATCAGAGCCAATTCATCCCATAACTAGGAAGCTCTAAGGATGTGGGCTAGTGGAAGTAGCTGGTTTCTCGGCAACTGTCCAAGCTCTTGAATTGATCTATGAGTGCATAAATCATTACAATCTGAATACCAAGTAGATTGTATTACCTAATGATACGATGTCAATCTCCATTGACAAACAAATAGTGGTGAATTATCTATGAATTCCAAAGCCAACAAATTTTTTAGACCTAAAAATTGGTGGAGTTGTCTCTAACTTTTCCACAAAGGAGATGGTCTGGAGAAAGGAGATCATGCAAACATGGTTTCAAAAGCCACAGAGTGCCAAGAGTAAGGTCCCCAAGACCCTTTTTGGTACTAATCTCAAACCCAAGATTGGAGACATTCTAGTTCTCCTACACAGACTGAAAGGCAATGTAGAAGCTCTAAATTTTATTGAACAATGTTTCTTTTTGATACAAGTTATCTATTTAGATACTCAATATATTGACTAGGCCCATGAGGTAAGTGAGAATCTTTCAAATGCTCTTAGCACCGAGAAGTTCTACAACACCTTTTATATGTCTTATTTTCTGATTTACGTGCTAGCTTCTCTATAGTTATGGCTAGGCCTCCCAAGGGTAGAAAATTTTCTTGATGATGTGAAGTGTTATGAGTTCTATTCATGTTTATAGTTGGAAAACAATTATGCTGAATATACAAAGGTTAATGATGCATTTACAATGAGAATTTGTAGGGAGCTTCAAGGATGCCCTAAGAGGAGATTCGGCCCAGAAGCAATGGTAGCCATTAGTTAGTTTGGGAGCTATTTTATCCACTTCTCATCATTCTCTTATATACATCTTGTAGCTTTTGATGGATTCCCCTTGAAGCTACCGAGGTACCCAAGGGTGATCTCACAATAATGGGTTTCATTTTTTGACCAATTTTGACACTGAAATCAATATTTTTGAAACAAACCTCATGTTTGAGTGACTATATCTCTAAAATGATGAATAATTTTAGGATGACATAAAATAGTGATTTCTAGTACTCTATTCCTACTTTGTAACCATATAAAAAAATTATTTATATCAATTTTTTCTTCTCCTCCAAAAAGTGGTACATATTAAAATTCAATATTTTTAAAGAGTGATAGTCTTTTTGACACATGGAACTTTTTTCTAGAAAAGATAATGATGTAATTATTTTGGCATTGGACTTGTAACATCAATATCTAGAGGATGCATTTAGTTTGATTCAATTTGGTTGAATGTTGTATATTTTATGAAGTTTTGAAGTGATGCCAGTCATATTTCAGACATACGTTCATTTTGGTAAAGATAACTTGAACTCAATTTACCATAAATCTAATTTCTTTTATTTTTAATAGAAAGCTATCTCAATAAATTATTTCTTAGATATTTTTCAATTTTTTTTTACCTAATTTACTTATTTTCCTAAAGTGTTGAAGTCAATTGATGTTCAATCGATAATGAACCTATAATAAGTTAAACTTATATTTGAAAGTCTTAATGAATATAATATGTATTACAATTATTGTCATTGGAAAGCTTGCTTCGAGCAACACAAACTGGCATTTTTAATTTTACAATATGAGATCAATCATTTTACATTTTGGGTGTCAAAAGAGCCAATTTTATTTTTTTAGAAAAGAGGGTCAAAAATTTGTAATTTAACATGTTCATTGCAAACATATTGTTTGTTGTGAACATACATAATGGGTTCACTGTGAACATGTGTTCACGTAAACACACACCCTTAATTTTTTTCACTAGATTAATGAGGTATGTTTGCAGAAAACATGCCTAATATATGTGAAATATGTTCATCACGAACATTATTATAATATATGTTCGCTGCGAACATGGTTAATATGTTTGGATGAAAATTTTATAAATGTGATTTACAGATTTTGAAATTTTTTTGGATTTTCTTCATCCCACAAAAGTAGAACCCATTATTGTGGGTTCACTCTCAAGCAACATGTTCATGTTGATCAAGATAGTGAGGCAAGCTATCCAAGTGAATTTGGTGAGTGAGAGTTTGAAGAAGAAGGGATATGAGTTCCCTATGAAGGTGGGATCTTTTAGTTGTGAGTCCCATTCTGATGCAAGGAATATGCTAAAAGCCTTTGAAATAAAATATAGATTGGAGATGTATGAGGTCCTAAGACCCATGTTTGACCCAAATGGGTATGCACAAGAAGTGTTGTAGATTTTGAGAGTGATCAAACATATCACCACAGTCAAAGACTACTAGGCAGATTGTAAAGATGAATTTGAAAGTCAAGAATGCACTTTTGGAAAATTAATAGTTGATCAAATTAAAATGTATCAAGTCAACCAAAATTTTGAAGGAATTGAAGATGATGGGAAGTATATGTATAGTAATACATATTTGACAAAGATAAGAAATACCCCTATTTGTTTAGAGCCCTATTAAGATGTTGGGAATGATTTAGATATTATGATGGCTCAAATTGTTAAAAGAACTAGGAAGTGGGTAGAGTGGACTACAATGAGAAGAAGCTAAAGTAATAGAACCCCCACTCAAGCTCCTTAAACATCTACTCCTACCTCCTCACAAGCTGACACATCAGGTGTGACCCTTACCATCTCTCAAGGACTAGTTCAATTGGTGGGTCGAGGTGATCAACCTCCACACAAGAACACCCCTTTGACAAAAACTTGTCAAGATGGCTCTTCTCCAGTAATCGGTACTCAAAAAAAAGCTAAGAAGAAAATAGAGGAGCCCAAAGATAATACTATCTCTCTAGTTCCTTTGCCTCATGGTAGCTCTATTTCAACCATGAGCACTACACTTCTCTAGCCAAGTAGTCCTCAAGTTCAAGTAGTAGATTTGGGAGATGGAGGAAGCAGTTATAGTGAGTCTACCAAGTCAAAGGAAGTGGCTAAGAAGTCTAGAGAAATAGAGAAAGGCCAAGGGTCTTAAATGTTTGTCTCTCAAGCTCAAAAGAATCCATTCTCCTCAACCATGAAAGCAATTACTCTGGTTAAGAGGAAAATTTTCAATATAGATTCTAAGGTTATAGGCACTAATTCTTGGTTGGGGGACACTCTAGAGAGAGCAAGAGGAAGAATGAAGGTACTCCAAGTAACAATACCTTATCTCTTGTAGTTCGTTCTAGATCTACATTGAGTAAGATTTAGGAAGTAGAAGAGCTTGTTTATTCTAGGAAAATATCTAGAAACAAGGCACCTAACAATGGAAATTACAAAATCCACTAATGACAAGATAATTGAAGATATGTCTGCCAATAATTTTACTCTAAATTTAGTGCATCTTGGGGAAGCTAGACATGACATGGAGGTCAACTTGTGGAAATCAACCAACGAAGTAATTGAGGGATAGTTGGAGAGCCTCAAACTATCAAAGGTTAGGATGAAGGAAAAGATAGAAGAGATGAACAAATTTGCTAGACAATTGGTCACTCTGTTGGCAAGTATTTCTAGAATGGCAGTAACAAGTAATCTTATTGCTATTGAGGTTCAAGCCCTTATCTCTCAACTTTAGGAAGATAGTCATTTTGGCCAGATTGGTAAAGAATGGAGTAACAAGCGTAACTTAGAGGGGTTCTCTATTACAGAACAAATTTTAAATGTTATCTTAAGACTAGAAAAAGAGAAAAATAACATTTCATCTAATAGAAATACCATGGCCATGGAGAGGACTAAAAGTGATGATTGTGTATCCTCATTGAAGATGATTATTCAAATGAAGTCAAAGGAACCTATCAAAGCTAAAATTTTGCCCAAAGGAGATGAGCCTATATTCGAGTGGTTGCAAATCATGTAGTTCAAGTCAAAAATGATCTTGGAGGTAGAGAAAGGTCTAAAGGAGACTGAAGAGAAGTAAAGAAACATGAAGATAGAGACTATGAACTTCTAAAGGGACTACACATAGATTCACAAACTATGGGCAAGAAAAAGGAGTAATTGGAGTCACTGACATGCAAAATAATTTCTCCAATTTTATAGATAGACTAAAAATCATATCTTCAGGGCACCAAAATAGAGTGGCCAAACTTTAGAGACTTGGTAGATGCATACATGTAGCCATGGAGTAATTGCAAGATAGACTAAATTTCATTAAAGGTTTGGTTAGGGAACACTCCATATGGATCTTGAGATATACTAATGTGCATGTACAGAGACAGGAATAACTGATTCCAATTATTGTTGCCACCAAGACCTATAGGGAAAAATTAGAGAAAGGAAAGAAGTTGAAGTGATTCATATTAGGCCCTTTCTATTTTTATTTTTTAATCTTTGTAATAGACAACCTGGATCTTTCCCATTTACTAGTTTTGAGAAGATGAATTAGTTAAACTTCCTTTGTAATGGTCTTCTTGAAATCCTATATGTATGGTAACAAAAGATAAATAACAGGTCAGCAAATTTTTCATATGAAAGACTTGAAGTTGCAAAGTCAATTGAATGGTATTTTTGTATCAATCATTTTATGTTCCATTAAAAATAGTTTTATTAGCTTGTTGTTTCTCTTTAACTAGAATTGAAGGTGGGAATAAACAGAGTTTTAATTCCCCTATTTTAATGAGTTGAACATGAAATGAACTATCACTTTAAATTCAAAGAGATTCATTATATTTTTCATTCAATTTAATCTTCTCCATTCATCAATTACTAGATAAATCAATTAATCTCAGTGCATATTAGTTATGAATTTATAATATGTATGAATTTGTTAGATTTGAATAACTCTCAAAGTGTTAATTTCTACCTAAGTTGAATTATGTATAGGTTTAACATAGTTTTCCCTCTTTTGTTCTTTGGTTAAGAACATACCCTATTTTAAATTTAGGAATAAACAAAATTCATTGCAAATTCATAAAAAGAAGCTATACCTAACAATTTAGAGGAAAATAAATCTCCAATAGGTCACTTTCCAAATTATTGTAAATAGAAATTGTTCACTAATTAGGGAATTTATGAGTCTGAACTGGAAAAGAACAAATCTATTTACCAATAGATTTTTGGCGACTCTACTAGGGAGATGAATAGTCGCTTGACTAATAGATCCTATAATATGAGTAAAAATGGTACTACGTCATGAGAATATTGTCCTAATGCTCCAACCTAGTCTTGTTTTTGAAGATGACCAAGAAGACATAATTTCATCTCTTAATACATTTGTTTGGAGAAATAGGAGGAATGTTGAACATTATAAGAATGCTAGCCAAGTATTGAAAGAGGAAGAATCTAGAGCCAAAGCATTAGAAAGAGCTATTCAAAGGAGAGACATCTAAAGGATAGAAAGACATTTGAGACATGAAGCTCAAAGACAAAACTAATCTAGCACCCTAGAACAAACAAGGTTCCTTAGAAGTACCAAAGAATAGGGTGGGCAAGACCCTATTTTTGATAAACTTACAGAACTTGGTTTTCCCATCCTAGGCATTCCTAAACGAAAAGGTAAAAAGAAAAGCTAGAAGAGATCACCTTCCCCTATTAGGATTCAAAGCACTTTACATAATTCCTACCAGCTATTGGCCCCACATGGAATCACTGCTCCCCTAGT
The DNA here is from genome assembly GCA_028749045.1 of Cupressus sempervirens. Taxonomy (NCBI): domain Eukaryota; kingdom Viridiplantae; phylum Streptophyta; class Pinopsida; order Cupressales; family Cupressaceae; genus Cupressus; species Cupressus sempervirens. The sequence continues at coordinate 871,782,037 of CM053785.1, read as the reverse complement.
TGTCAATTTTTTGCCATACCTTGCTAGAACAATTATGGTTGCTCCTTAGGCTATAGCAACAGGTCTATTAGCACTAATAGCCTATCACCCACTCCCAGCTGGTTCAAGGAAGAATTTTCCTAAATTTTTAGGTGATGGGAAGGTTGCCATAGATGAACACATTAAGGCCTTCTTTGTAGCTACTAACATCTCAGGAGTTGCACATGAGGATGTTGCTATAAGATTATTTGTGGAAACCTTAATAGACAATGCAATAGACTAGTTCTATCATCTGGATGATGGCTCAATCACTAATTGGGATATAATGAGAATGGCCTTCGAGTGAATATTTAAAACTATTGAAGATGAACATGTATTGTTGAGATAGTTGACAGGCCCACTAGTAGTAATTTGAAAACATTCTTCATAAGTGTGATGCCCTCAACTATCAATTATGACTTAAGAAGGGCACAGCCCACAGATTTAGTGAACACATAAAAGAAGGTAGTTGAGTTTGAAGATGACTTGATTCTTTCAGGAAAATGGAAGTGAGAACTTTAGACAAAAGGAAGTTCTAGTAACACCACATCATCTGATGAAATGATTTAGAAACTATCTAATGAACTGGTAGTAGTTAAAAGACAATTACCTAGGTTTAACCCATCTTACCAATGGAATTACCAAAACCTACCAAGAAGAAATAATGATCAAAAATTCCCACAAGGTTTACAATCAAGGTTGGCAATTGAAGTTGCATCAAAGAGAGGAAACATGTGCATGTTTCATTTGGTAATTGATCATGATAGTGAGAGCTATCCAAAAATTGCTCGTATGATACATTTGTTATCCACCAATGAATTGAATACTACAACTTCTTGTTCAAAGGTAGATTCATATTAAATAGTGACTCTAGAAATTTATTTTTGGAGTATGAATCAAATTCTAAACCTAAGGGTGAATTTTATGCGACCATTGATGGAACTTCATACACAGTGCTGACTTGAGCTCAAGGGCTCAAAAACCAATCCTCCAGTCATGTGTACAGGAATGACCTTAGTCCTTCAGTGAATAATATTCATGTTGATCAAGAAGCATCAACATCTCAAAAAAGTAAGGAAAAAATCACCTTTTATTTCATTCAATTCTCTGAAGAATCAAAAATCCAAATCTCCCCCATAGATTATTTGAAGTCTCACCCCTCTAAGTTCAAAAGATTAGTAGATCATTGTAAATAAAATACTTCAAATTTAAATGTCAATGTGACTGTGCAAGAGAGAGATGAAACTTTGACATCTAACCTATTTAATCAAGAGGATTCTACTATCCTAGCAACCTCTCCCAAGAAAAAACTTGATCTATTCTATATTTCACTGTACATCAATTGATGCAAATATAAAAATTGCATAATAGATTTAGGTGCATTAGACAATGTTATGCCTTTTTCTAGCTAAGGCCCTCGGTCTCAACCTCACTAAAGTTCATGGAAGATGTTACTCTATGGATGCCAAACAAGTTCCCTTCCTTGGAGAAATTAAAGATGCTCAAGTAGCCATTGGATATTCCAGCAAGCTATGGTATTCTCTAAAGTAGAAGCCTTGCCAAGACTTAGGAGGATAAATAAAATTAGACTAGTCCCAAGAAGTCATACCCATAGGGAATAATAAAATTAAATTTGAACTTGAAGAAAAAGAAAAATTCACTATGCTAAAGTCAAATGATCCTAAATCTTGAATCCTCTACCAAGAGTTGGAGTTTGGTAATTATATGTTGTTTAATGAGGAAACTCTTATGGAATAAAGAAGTGGAAATCTAGAAAAAGAAATCCTTAGTAAGAATGAAGAGTCAACAGATATCTAAAAGTTACAATTTGATGGAAGTTATTCTTCTTCAGGGTCTAGTGTAGGTGTAGTGTTAATACCTACTAAAGGAGAACCTAAGCCCATGGCTTTTAAATTGGAGTTTTTAAACACAAACAACATCACATAATATGAGGCCTTACTTCTTGGGATAATAGTTGCAAAAGAAAAGGGGGTAAAGATCTTGAAAGCCCAAGGTGACACAAAACTTATTGTGAGACAAATCAAGGGGTAGTATTCTATAAAGAACCATAAGCTAAAAAACTATAGAAACAAAGTTTGGGATGAGATAGAAAGCTTAGATGCTTTTGCTATTGAAGCAATACTAAGGGAGATGAACACTGAAGCTGATTCTTTACTAGTTTCTACTTCTCTATTGCTATTAGTCTCAGAATGGTTTTGACATTTGAGTGCCAACACACTTAACCACTTTCTACATTGAAGCCGAGTACACTATGTATGCCGAGTCATTAAATCCAATAGGTGTCAAGTGATCTTCAGGTGTTGAGCAGCCTTCAGGTGTTTAGTGAAGATCAAGTGCCGAGTGACTTTAGGTGCCGAGCATAATACAAGTGCCGAGTAATATTTAGGTGTTGATTCATAGATGATGCCAAGCAAGATAGAATCACTATAGCAGTTGAGTAAGCCAGTTTCTTATATGTGTCAAGCATCAGGAATCAGTAAGTTTCGAATAAAATAGAATGCGTATATGAGTTTGAAAAGGAACAAACTCATATGTAAATAGTTTTATGGCCGACATGTAATGAATCTTAAAGGATTAGATAGATAAGATCGAATCTTTTATATTTCCTATGCAATCTACATGAAACCAATAAGACAAATGGAGAAGGCATGCAACCAATAGTAAAAGTGCAAGAAATGAGCGGGAAACAGAGATTCAATATGGATCATAGATCCATATCTAACCCTAAGTCTTCAAATTTCTTTATAAGGAAGATGAAATCTCATTGTATATGTGATGGATGGAGTGTATGGAAATTATACTGGAGTTTAGAGTAAAGAGTAAAAAAAGACTTAGAGGAAGAAAGAAATAGTTAAATATTTAGTTGATCAAAACAAAGCAAGGGATACAAATGAGTATCAAATCTCAGAGGATCAAGATTAGAGTAAGTAAATCAAGTGCCTGCATTCAGCAATCAAAGGATTGTAAGCTATTAGGTTTATTATGCCTAATACTCTCTAGCCATTGTATTAGAAAGGAAATCCTATGTTGATAGGTTAGTTTAATAGCTATTTTGTAGATCCTTTAAATAGGTGATTAAATCCTTTAACAGGGTAACACTTCATGTAAAGTGTTTATAAATCCTTTAACCAGGTCACCATTGACACACTGTAAAGCCTTTAACAGGGTAGACCATTAGAAGTGGTCAAGCATTATTGCTACAGTAATTTTGTGGGTATCATCCCCACCCCAATTTTACCTTCTTATTCTTGGAAGGTTTCTCGGCTACCAAAATCTCAAGTGTTATGTGGTGATGCATATTTGTTTCTCATGATTGCTTAATTTTTATATGCATGCATGTTCATTTCAATTATATGTTTAAAAATAGGATAAAAGCTAGTACTTCTGATTCACCCCCCCTCTCAGAAGCATTATTTCCATTAAGACATTCCAACAATTGGTATTAGAGCTTAGTTCTCTCAAGAACAAGCTTAACAACTTGGAGGAAAAGATCTAAAGATGGAAATTTTCAAACTTGAAAAGATCATTGAGAACTAGGTGATAGATGTACATCTTGCTCTACACAAGGTAGAAGAAGCTAGAGTAGAATTAAGAAAATCCTTGAAAAGAAGGAAAGAGATAGCCATAGCTGAAAATTATATAAACTACAGGGAAATTGATACCACACAAGTGTTTGCCAATGGAGATACTAAAGAGTTTGATGTAGCAATAGTAGAACTGATGGAGAAAAACAAAGTTCAAGTAGAAGAGATAAGATCTCTCAAGATGGAACATGAATCACAAGCCATAATGTTATGTGAAATCACTGAACAAAAGAAAAGAGTAGTTGAGGATAGAGTCATGATGGAAGATGACAAAAGGAATCTTGCAAATAGACTTGAAGAAAAATGTACTGAATTAACAAGGATCTCAAACATGCAGATGGATACACTTGCCCAAATGATTAACCTTCATCATGAACTCAATATGAAAGATATTGAGATCTGTACTTTGAAGATGTAGAATTAACAACTGTAGAATGAATTTAATAGAGAAAAAGAGATAGCAGAGAATCTCAACAAGTCAAGTGAAGCCATCAAGTACTTTGAACAGTTGATGAAATTCCCAAGATCTACCCATGATACATCAAGACTTGGATACAATAGCACTGAAGTTGAAGAATCATCAAAGAGTGGTGAGAAAAGAAGTGAAAAAGGTAAGGATTCTAAACCCACTTGTCATTACTGTAATAAAAAGGGGCATATTGCTAATGTTTGCAGGAGTAGAAGAATCAATCAGCCAAACACACCCAAAAGCAAGGGTTACTATCACAAGTGCAACATGCAAGGACATATGACACAAGATTGTAGGTCCAAATTCATGAGGACACAAAGATTTGATGGACATTGTCATAATTGTAAGAAGTATGGACATAGAGCATTTGAATGTAGATCAGAGCCTATGTGGACATCAAATCAACCAGCAAAAACAAAAGGGAATGAAAGCCACTACCATTGGGACTATAACACCAGGTATGGTTGTCATTATTGTCAAGAATATGGGAATATACCCCAGAACTACATAAGAACACATTTCAAGAGGAACTATAAAAGATGGTTGAACCAAACCACATGTTTCAGTTGCTTGAAAACTAGTCATATCAACAGAAACTGTCCTACAAGGTCCAAAGCACCAAAAACTGAATCCAACAAAGGAAAAGAAAATATTGATGTCGATAAAATAAGAAGATGAATGAATAAGACTTGGAAGAAGAAAGATGAGTGCAGCACATCAAGTGGAGGGATCACTTCATCCAATGGGTCAAGTGATCACACTTCATCAAACTAAGCATAAGAGAGGTGTATGGGACTAATATACAAAGTTACATCATACATCAGTCTTGAGACGAAGAAGTACTAAAAATAAGAAATAAGCATAAGCAAAGATGCCAAGGCATAATATGAAGATTCTCACAAAGCTATTGAATAGTCTTCAGATGCCGAGTAAATCCCCAATACATGTTGAGTTCCTAACAGTGACTGAGTTGATAATTAATGCTGAGTTAAATAACTCCAATGGAAGTCGAGTGAAGTGGAAATGTAGTGCAAGCCAAGTAATGTTAAAAATCCTTTAGAAGCTGAGTGGGAAGTTGAGCATTTAATGAGATAGAAATAGGGTATATTATCGTGATTTTAATCATTCTTCTTCATCACAATCAAGAAGCAAAGAAGATAAAGAGAGTGAAGCAACTTCATAGTAGAGAATCTAGTATTCCAAGAAGATTCCAACCTCTTATAATGTGCTTTCATCGATCTTGAGGTATTTTCATTTGTGCTGAGCTACGCAGTTTCATATTTTTGTGTAAAGGAAACCCTAGTTTGCACAAATGGCTTCGAGTTCTAAGAAAACCCATGACAAAGAGTCATTTGAAGTCTAGCTAGTATCTAATGAGGTTAAGAAGCCTAATTTTCATCCCATCCCTAAAGTTGTATACAAGAACGACCTCGTCAGAGCCCTTTCTCGTATACCCTCAAAAGTTGTAATGGTATAGGACGTAATAAGATGCTATAATTGTAAGATAGAAGCCATAGGAGATATGGAAATAAGGGAAGCCTGTGAGAAGTTGTGCGTAGATGGAGTTTTGAAGGAAGAATACAAGATTGTTGAAAGGAAGGGTATAACATGAGTTTTGAGTTTTCCCATCATATTTAAGACAGAATGGATCAGACTTGTTTAAGCAAAATTCATGATGGTAGTCTGTGGCTAGAAGATGTTCCCATCAAGATCACAAAAAGAATTATTCATAGGGTAATTGGATATCCTACCCTAGATTGGTACAAGACCTTGAGAAGTGAATCCAAGGAGGTTATTGAGAAAAACATAGCTGCCCAGTGGAATAAAAGAGGAATGATAATTAACACCATTCAAGATCCTCTCATTGAGTTTGTTGTTAGAGTTATTGCCCATAAATTCTATCAATCCAGTAGACTCAACAGTGTGACATGTATTGCAATAGATGTAGGCTACAAATTGGTGAAAAAGGATCATACTTATGATCTTGCAGAATTGCAACTACAACAGATTAATGAAAACCTAGCAAATATAAGAAGGACAAAGGGTGCCCAATGAAAATTTGGTGCAATTCTAGTTTGTATATTCTTCTATGTTTTGAATGAATTTCCCTCTTTTGGAAAAGTTACATGGAGAAATGATAGAACTATCATAGCCCAAATTAATGAATATATAGAACAAATGGGAGACAATTTTGACACACTGATGACAAGCTATTTTGAGGATTTCAAAAAATCCATGAAGCAAAGGGTAAGAATACCAGTTTCCTTAGTGGAAATACATACTAATGATATATGTTTCTTAGTTGATATTGATTTCACCTATATCCAAGTAGCAGTTCCAAGGATGAGATGGCTAAGGCCATTTGGTTATGAGATCAACATAGATAAAGCATCTATAGCAATAACTACATTATTGGCAGAAGAGACAGACAAGAGTGCCCCACACTTTGGCACTTATGATGTGGTAAGGTCAAAGGTGAACATGGGGTTAAAGACTACCTCCATAATGAAGAAGAAATATAAATTGGTGAAGAAAATTAAGAAGAAATTTGGTGAAGGAATTGAGGCTGAAGCAGAAGAAGATGATGATGATGACGATGATGATGAGGATGAATAAGAGCAAGGCACAATGGAATTAAATTAAGGCCTAGGTGAAGACAAGGAGGAAGGTGCTGAGGAAGAAGAAGCTGAAGAAGCACCAACCCAAGTAGAGCCAAAGAAAAGAAAGGCAATAGTACAGCCTCCATCCTAGCCCAAAACAAAGAAGGGTGCTAAGAAAACTCAAGCCAAGCCACAGATACTAGTCACAAGGGCTACCACAAGGGCATCTTCACAAAAGGCCAAGGATCAAATCAAAGAGAAGAAGAAGGCAATTGAACAGACTGATGAAGTGTCAAGAAAAAGAAGAAAATATGTAGCACAACCAGATTCTGATGAGGAGAAAAGAACAAGGTTAGAAGATATCATCCAATTCAGAGTGGTAAGTCATCCTCCCAAATCAGCCTTAGATAAAATTTGTGAAAATATTAAGAATTTAGACTTTACTAATTTGAAAAGCATTGACTTCAACAAGCTCAGTAAAGAAGAGCGAAACAAAATAGAAGAATCAGTATATGCGATGATGGCTGAATTCAAGTCTACACCTCTAGACCTAGACAATACCATGCCTAGAGAATTATATGAGATAATTGAAAACAAATGGCATCATTGTCTAGAAATTGAAAAGGAGATAAGAGAATCTACCTTAGCACAGGTGATGCCTGACCTAAAAAGAGATCAAATAGCAAAGGCTAATAAGAAATATAGTGGCAATTTCACACCAAAGCATAGAGCCTTTGATATCTTACAAAACAATATTGAAAATGTTATCAGTAAGTCAACAAAAATATGGAAGTTGATATATGGCTTGACTACTATCAAAGATGGAGAAGAATATCCCCTTGAGCGACAAAACACAGAACATGAAGAGCCTAGTGAAAAAGAGGAGGAAGAAGTAAAGAATACAAAAAAAGGAGAAGAAGAGAAGAAGGAAGAAGAAAAAAAAGGAGAAGAAGAGAAGAAGGAAGAAGAAAAGAAAGATGAAGAGGAGAAAGAAATAGGTGAGTAGGAGAAAACACAAAAAAAAGATGAAAAAGCAACAGCTAAGTAGGAGTAGCAACAAGACCAGAGTGTGCAAGACACACAATTGCCACCTTCTAGCCCTCCTCATGCACCCATCACACCTACAAAAACTATAACTATACAGGATGTTCCTGACACTTCTACTTAGAATATTAATCCTTTAACTGCAGAGGATCTCAAAAGAATCCTTGACCAATCCACACAACAAGCCAAATTATGTGCAGATCTAGTATTGGTCAGTGTGGATAAATTACAAATATTAGTAGAAGACATAGTTAGAGATAAGGTGAATCCACAAGAACCGCCTTCCATCATCTCTATAGCTACTAGTGGTCAACTTCAAATCCAAACAATTGTTTCATCAGGAATAGTTGACACCATAGTACAGAAGCTGAGTGCAGCAGGAGACAAAGAAGTAGAACAAATAGGATAGACTATTACATCTGATCCTATATCACAAACACAAGGTGCACTTCCTCACATTTCTATAATTGATCAAGGTAATAGACAGTAGGAAAAGGAAGTAGAGGAAACCCCTAAAGAGCAGGAGGCAATACAAACTGATGGGGACATGACCCAAGTGCAGAATGGACACAAGAGGAAAGGGAAAATTGAATTAATTGTGTATATATGCTATTACATTCAGTATAGAGAAAATAGACTTCAACACATGCCCTAAGGGCTTACAACAGTATAAATCTAGAGATAATTTCTCCTTTTAGTACCTCCTCTCAAACTCCACTCCAAACTGCCTTTTACAATGCTAGAAATGTTCTTAAATAGACCCCAAAGGGTTAAGGATTAGGAATACATTCTAGAAAGTGCTATTAGGCATCCATCAACCAAATAGAAGCCTCTAGAAGTCACATTAGAAGTCGGCGCAAAATTAGAAAAATTCAGAAATGGTACCAAACTTCTGGGAGGCATAACTTTTGAACCCTAGCTTCGATTGACGAACTATTTACATTTTTAGAAAGCTCTTGAAGCATTCTATAGCCCTATGGAAAAGCTCCACATGTCCCCCATTTTTTGGCCCTATTCAAGGTCATTTAATGCCCCTAACCTAACTTTGAAGCATTCTTAGGATGTCTCCAGAAACTTAAAAACTACGATAACTTTCAAACCATGGGGCCTTTTTACCTGATTCTTTTTCTGGAATGCTCTAAATTACACTAAAAATATTCCAACCAATTTACACCTTCTATTTCACCAAAATGATGGCTCAATTACATACTCCTATTTTTTTGGCATTTACACATATCCCAAGGTGATTAAAAACTCTAACCCAAAACACTAATAGTGGAATTGTGAGAGTTGGAACCTTTATTTGACCCAAATGGGTATCTAGAAATAAAAACACATGAAAAAAAAACTAAGTCTAAGTACATTTTTTTGGTTGACACAGGATTGCCCTTATACATTTGGATGCTCCTGCATCACAAACATTGATAAATTTGCCTAGCTCGGGAACTCCTTCAAAACAGCCAAGTAATAATGCAATGCCACTGTAAATATCAGCACCATGATCAAGTACTACAAAAGTTACAAAGGTGCTTCACTGTGGAGACCCTAAATTAGATGAGGAGATAATCATACCAAGTTATGACTCAAAAACAATAAGCATTGATCAAATCAATGAGCTGCAGGAAGAATTGAATAGAAGAAAGAGGCAAGAGATACTCAGGAAGGAGTATAAATAAAAGCAAACATTACATGAGATTAAGGACATCTTTATGGATGCCTTCAGTTTGCAGTCACCAAATGAGTCAAAGCATATAATGGAACAATTATCAGATATTGTTGACTAGGTGACAAATGAAGACCAAGAAACAAATGTAAAACTTATGGAATGGTCTGAAAGGAAATTCCAAGGGAAAGTAAATGAGAAAATATCTAATGAAGTTGCACTTTCCCAGGTTGAATTGGCAAAGATGCTTGAAAAAGTGAAAAAGGTTCTTGAGAATATATTCTCATTGTACACAAAGCTGTGTGACTTTTCATACTTCACACAGGAGACAAGCTAAAGAATAATGAGCCTGGAGAGGAATCTGAAGATTTCAAGCATGCAATTACCCAAAGATCTAGCTCATAGTGAGAAGTACTTTAATCAAACACTTCACACAGAGAAAGAAGTAGTTGTGTTGACAGTAGAAGAGGCCACCATCAAGGTGAAACTAATATAGCTCCAATCCTCCATTACCCCACATTTGGAAGTACTCCATAAAGAATAGGTCTATGCAGAAACTATTCTCAAGAGAGATCCTAATCTTTCTACTTTAGATGGACTTGGTCACCTTGCTGCAAAGATTGTCATCTAGCACAAGTCATTGGAAATTGCTTTACATAATTGGGATGTAGCTCTTGGGATGATTATGGAGGTAAATAGTACATTTTTGGAAAAATATGGTCTTAACCCTTAGCAGTCTTTGACATAAGTGTCAAAAAGGGGGAGATAAAGAGAATGGGGGAGAAAAAGATAGAAAAAGGGGGAGATAAGATAATACGACACAAAATTTTGGTTACCAAGACAACACAGATAATGGCACAATCAACTTAGAGGGAGTTACAATAATTTTGAGGTATATATTGTAAGTTACAAAATTTTGATCAAGTTTTCTTTGACCTCTATATATATTGAGCAGATTAGTGAATGCACTCATTAGGTCAAATAAATAATGCTTAGTTAAGTGTTTTTGTCACTCATGTCAAAGGGGGAGATTGTTAGTCTCAGAATGGTTTTGACATTTGAGTGTCAACACACTTAACCACTTTGTACATTGAAGTTGAGTACACTGTATGCTGAGTAAGTAAATCCAACAGGTGCCAAGTGATCTTTAGGTGCTGAGTGAAGATCAAGTGTCAGGTGATTTCAGGTGTCGAGCATGATACAAATGCCAATTAATATTTAGGTGTCGAGTCATAGATGATGCCGAGCAAGATAGAATCACTATAGCAGCCGAGTAAGCTAGTTTCTTATATGTGTTGAGCATCAGGAATCAGTAAGTGTCAAATAACACAGAATGCATATATGAGTTTGAAAGTACAAATTCATATTTAAACAATTTTATGGCCAACATTTAATGAATCTTGAAGGATTAGATAGATAAGATCGAATCTTTTATATTTCCTATGCAATCTACATGCAGCCAATAAGAAAAACGGGCAAGGCATGCAACCAATAGTAAAAGTGCAAGGAAGGAGCAGGAAATAGAGATTCAATATGGATCGTAGATCCATATCTAACCCTAGGTCTTCAAATGTCTTTATAAGTAAGACAAAATCTCATTGTATATGTGATGGATGAAGGAGTGTATGGAAATTATACTAGAAGTCAGAGTAAAGAGTAAAACAAGACTTAGAGGAAGAGAGCAGCAGTTAAATATTTAGTTGATCAGAACAAAGCAAGGGATACAAATGAGTATCAAATCTCAGAGGATCAAGATCAGATTAAGTAGATCAAGTGCCTGTATTTAGCAATCAAAGGATTGTAAGCTATTAGGTTTATTATGCCTAATACTCTCTAGCCATTGTATTAGAAAGGAAATCCTATGTTGATAGGTTAGCTTAACAACTATTTTGTAGATCCTTTAAATAGGTGATTAAATCCTTTAATAGGGTAACACTTCATGTAAAGTGTTTATAAATCCTTTAACCAGGTCACTATTGACACAATGTAAAGCCTTTAACAGGGTAGGCCTTTAACAGGGCAGACCATCAGAAGTGGTCAAACATTATTGCTGCAGTAATTTTGTGGATATCATCCCCACCCTAGTTTTACCTTCTTATTCTTGGAGGGTTTCTGGGTTACCAAAATCTCAAGTGTTATGTGGTGATGCATATTTGTTTCTCATGATTGCTTAATTTTTATATGCATGCATGTTCATTTCAATTATATGTTTAAAAATAGGATAAAAGCTAGTACTTCTGGTTCACACCCCCCCCCCCCCCCCCCCTCTCCGAAGCATTCTCTCCATTAAGACATTCCAACAATTGCCACCTCATTTGGAATCCAAAGATAAGAAATATCGAATTGAGATTGTGCATTGAGCCTCTATCCCATATAATATAAAATCCTAGCAAGTTTTTTAAGATGACAAGAGCTTGTAGTTGTTCCTAGAAAATGGCAAGCCCATTTACAAGCATTGGTCTAATGGAGACAATAATGGAGATCTTGATCATGAGCCAAAAGAAGATTAAATGGTTGAATTCCAATTATAAAATAATATCATCCCCCCATACTTTGTATCTTCGGAGAAATTATTTAATACACATGATTCCTACATAAAGAAAAAGAGGGCAGAAAAGGGACCTACCACTGGTGAGTATGAAGGAGTGAATATTGTTGATGTCCATAATCCTAAAATGATCAATATTGGTAAGTGTTGTTCACTAGATGAGAAAGAAGCTGCTAGATAGCCCTTTATAGAGTACCAAGATGTATTTACATAGTGTTATGAGGACTTGAATAGCTACAGGGATGGGAAAGTGAAACATAAAATTCCTCTAAAGCCTAATGCAGTCCCTTTCAGATAGAAGCAAAGGAATTATAATCCTAGAGTAGTTGATTCCATGTTCTATGAAGTGGACAAAATGTTAGAAACAAGGATTATCTATACTATTCATCATTCCACTTGGGTAGCTAATATAGTACCAGTTAAGAACAAGAATAGAGAGATAAGGATCTTTGTTGATTTCCAAAATTTGAACCAAGCATCTTTGAAAGAAAATTTTTCTCTCCCTAATATGGATCATCTGGTGCAAACAATAGCAGGAGCTAAAATGATGTCCATGTTTGATAGTTTCTTAGGATATAACTAGATAAAATTAGAGGAGAAGGATCAACACAAAATGACCTTCACTACTTCATGGGGAATGTTCATGTATCATAGAATTCCTTTTAGACTCATTAATGCTAGCGCTACGTTTTAGAGATGCATGAGCAAGACATTTGAAGACCTTAAGGATTAGATTATAGTCATATACTTGGATGATCTCACTGTGTTTTCAAAGAAAAGGAAAAATCACATAGAAATTTTGAAGAAAGTCTTACAAAGATGTTGAGAATATGGAATCTCACTCAACCCCAAAATGTATATTTTCTACGTTATAGAAGGGAAACTTCTAGGTGATATAGTTTCCCAAAAAGACATCAAGACTGATCTAGAGCAAGTGGATGCCATTCAAAGGTTATGTTAAGTCTTTCTTTAGATAGGTAAATTTCCTTAGAAGATTCATCCTAGATTTTGCAAAAACTACTAAATGTATCATATATATGATGAAAGGGAATTCAAGTTTTAAATGGAATGAAGTTGGGAAACAAGCTTTCTAGAATATTAATATTGTCATCACTAATGCTCCAATATTATGTCACCCAAATTATAAGTGAGATTTCATCATTTACTATCATGCCTTTGAACACACTTTATCTGCAATACTTATGCAAGATAATGATGAAGGGATACGAGCCCCAATAGCCTTCATGAGCATATCTTTGAAAAATCATGAGTTGAAGTACTCAGAAATTGAGAAACATTCTTTTGCAATAGTCAAAGAACTTAAAAATTTCTGATTCTACATCTTGCATTTGCATTTCATCGTCTATGTTCCTAATGTAGTAGAAAAAAGTGTGTTAACATAGTAGAATGTAGGGTGTAATTCCAAATGGACATGGATAGCAAAGAAACAAGAGTATGATATAGAAATTAAGCATACTAAGTTAGTGAGAGGCAATGCCTTGTACAAAGTGATTGTAGAAAATAAAATTGTTGAAGAAACGAAGAAATTAGAAGAAAAGTAGTTAGTATTAGTAGTAGGTATGCAACATTCCTGGTTTGAGAATATCACTTATTATTAACCTATGAAGAATGTCTAGAAGGCCTAACTACAAGACAAAGGAGAGATCTTAAATTGAAAGCATATTAGTATGTAATTTGGGATGGAAAATTGTTTAAAAAGGCTATAGATGGCACTTTCCTCAAGTGTGTAGACAAACAACAACAAGAAAAGCTATTGAAAACATTTCATGATGAAGCCTGTGGAGGGCATTTCTCATCCTTAGTCACAACTTTCAAAATATTAAGATAATGTTACTATTGGCTAGGAATGTTCAAGGATGCCTACTCCTAGGTAGCAAAATGTGAAAAATGTAAGATGTTCATTGGGCATCCTCAACTAGTTGCATTACCACTTAGGCATGTCATCATTGAAGGGCTTTGTCAACAATAAGGTCTTGATTTCATTGGACCTATCAACCCAACATCTAGTGCTGATCACTAGTATGTGATAACTGAAACTGATTATTTCACTAAATGGGTGGACACCAAAGAAACTAAGAAAACTACTTCTAAAGTAGTTTATGAATTCATTAAAGAAAACATATTAGTTAGATTTGGTGTCCCCATCAAATTGGTGATGGACAATGCAATATATTTCTCTTTAATAGAGATTACCAATTTTTTCTTCAAGCATGGAATCATAGTCACTCATTTGTTTGATTATTCCCCACAAGGAAATGGTCAAGAAGAGTCCAGTAACAAAAATCTAATGAATATTGTTAAGAAATTGGTATCAGACAATTAGAAGACTTGGCACAAGAAAATTCATAAAGCACTGTGGATAGACAAGGTGACACCTAAAAGGGAAATTGGTATATGCCCTTTTGAATTAGTCTATGTGACTGAATCCAATCTTCCATTACCATTGGAATTAGTGACAAACAAATTAAGGATAGTAATCAAAGATGATATTTATAGGGATGGTTTGGAAAAGAGAATTCTCTACTTAAGTAAACTCGAAGAGGAAATAGAAAAAATTGTGGATCATATAACTCAACACCAAATGCATGTGAAGAATCTATTTGATAAAAGGGCAAGATAATGAAAATTCATGGTAGGTTATAGTGTGTTATTATGGGATAAGTGAAGAGCTCCAAAAGGTATGCACAACAAATTTAACACCTTGTGGAAAAGCTAATTCATAATTCATCAGACATTCAATAATAATTGATTTAAGCTAGCGTATCAACATCCTGAAGTACTACCTTTGACCTACAATGGTCAAGATCTGAAACTTTATCAAATTTCAAACTGAGAATAGATAACCCCTGTTTTGTACAATAGTTAAGTTTAGTTCCTTTCCTTTTTTTTCCTAGTTAGGTTTCCCTTGTTTCCTCTTTTCCTTGTTTTTTTTCCCCACTTTAGTTTTGTTGTGTGCCTCATTTATTTTTATGAAACTAGAGATTTTGGATTCCTTCCTTGGGTATAGTCTACCTAAGTCCCCAGTTAGAGCTAGCTATTGCCCCACTTTTCACCCTATAACAATTTTTCAATAGTGGAGAATTTTGTGTCTTAGTGAAACCTAGGTATGTTTTAGTCTACCTTTAAAGTTCTATTAGGTAGAAAGAGTCTTCATCGAATATTTCATCTTTCGCTTCCCCACATTTCATAGTCAGGTGGTTTTCCTTCATGTTATGAGTCTTACAGGTAGCTTAGTACCTAATTAGATGGAGATTCTTGAAACATGAAAAAATTATTCACAAAGTTAAGCTTGCTTGCGACTTACCATATTTTCCATGAAAAGCAGAAGCTTGCAAAAAATTGAACATCACCTTCTCCTTGGCGAGTACCCATAAAGGAAATTCCCCGTGGAGAGCACCAAATGATGCATATGAATTATAATGAGAGGAAGATAAAGTGCCTTGTGATGAATTCCTATTGCCTTTATGATTATCTACCTCAACAGGTATTAAAGACTAGTTATAGCTCTTAGAATTCTCTTTGGTGGAAAAATTAAAATTGACTTCTCCTTGATGGGTTTTCAACCCATGAAGTTATTTTTCCACAAAAGGTAATTTTAAAAGGAAACAAATGAAAGATGGGCCCCTAATGAAGTTTTGCACTCCTTATGGACATATTTGAACTCAAAGGAAGAAATAAGTTAAAAGGTAAAGGTGAAAAAGAGGCCTGGGTAGAGAAATTAAAATTGTCTTCTCCTGGACAATTTTTTGCATTTAAAAGAAAATCAAGTTTATAAGTGAATTAGACCCAGATTTAGTATGAAAAATATTTCATGAGCATAATGGAAACAATCCAATCATCATAGGAAAGATCTATTAAGTAGGATTTGATTTGGCAAATATTTTCCTATAGAGTACTTTATTCATAACTTCCTAAAACTTAATGAGAAATGGGAAAGTAAGTTTGAAAGGATGGAAAGTTACCATTGGGCCAATAGAATAGAAAAAGGACATTGAGTTATCCATTAAAAAATTTGCATTTATTATTTCAATGGATTTATCCTATAATTCATTTGTGTGGCATGAATCCTAAATATCAACAGGTGAATTGGGACTCCTATTTTGATGGGAACATAACACTTATTCAAATTACCACTCTTTCTCAAAAAATTATTCTATTAAATTACACAACTTTTTCAAATAGCCAATTTTTGTGAATTCAATATCCTGTTCTTCTTCTAGATATAAAATTCAATTCGTTTCATTCTTAGATAGAATGACAACCAGGTTTGCAAGTTTTGATGGGTTGAACAAAATTAAGTCCACATTATAGAATTTCATAGATACTTCACTCTATTTTTATGATATGCAAGATTTTCAAAGGAGGGTGAAATCAGAGCCAATTCATCCCATAATTGAGAAGCTTCAAGGATGTGGGCTAGTGGAAGAAGCTAGTTTCTTGGTGGCCGTCAAAGCTCTATAATTGATCTATTAGTGCATAAATCATTACAATCCAAATACTAGGCAGATTGTATTAGCTGATGATATAATGTTGATTACCATTGATAGACAAACAACTGTGAATTGTCTACAAATTCTAGAGTGAGAAGAGTTTTTAGATCTAACAATTGGTGGAGCCATCTCTGAGTTTTCCACAAAGAAGATGGTCTGGAGAAAGGAGGTCATACAAACATGGTTTCAAAAGCCACAAAGTGCCAAGAGTAAGGTCCCTAAGACCCTTTTTGGTACTAATCTCAAACCTGATATTATAGACATTCTAGTTCTCCTACACATACTGAAAGGTGAGGTAGAAGCTCTAAATTTCATTGAACAATATTTCTTTTTGGTACAAGTTATCTATTTAGATACTCAATATATTGAGTGGGCCCATGAGGTAAGTGAGAATCCTTCAAATGCTCTCAGCACCATCAATTTCTACAACACCTTATATATGTCTTCTTTTCTTATTTACATGCTAGCTTCTCTATAGTTATGACCGAGCCTCCAAAGGGTAGAAAATTTTCCTAATGATGTAAACTGTTATGAGTTCTATCCATGTTTGCAGTTGGAAAATAGTTTTACTAAATATATAAAATTTAATGATGTATTTACAATGAGAATTTGTAGGGAGCTTCATGGATTCCTAGAGAGGAGATTTAGTCTAGAAGCAATGGTAGCCATTAGTTAGTTTGGGAGCTATTTTATCCAATTCTCATCTTTCTCTTATTTACATTTGGCATCTTTCAATGGATTCCCCTTGAAGCTACCAAGGTAGCCATGTGAAATGATCATGTTGATCAAGATAGTGACGTAAGATATCCAAGTGAACATGCTAAGTAGGAGTTTTAAGAAGAAGGGATATGAGTTCCCTATGAAGGTTGGAGCTTACAGCTATGAGTCTCATTCTAATGCAAGGAACATGCAAAAGCCTTTGAAATGAAATATAAATTGTAGATGTATGAGGTCCAAAGACCCATGTTTGATTGCAATGAGTATGCATAAGAAGTGTTGCAGATTGGGAGTGTGATCAAGCATATCACCATATTCGAAGACTACTAGGTAGATTGTAAAGATGAATTTGAGAGTCAAGACCATGATTTTTCCAGATTAATAGTTGATCAAATTAAAATGTATGAAGTCAACCTAAATGTTGAAGGAATTGAATATGATGGGTAGAATATGTATAGTAATTCATATTTGACAAAGATAAGTAATACCCCTATTAGTTCAAAGCCCTATCAAGAAGCTAGGGATGATTTAGATATTATGGTGGTTCAAGTTGTTAAAAGAATTGGGAAGTGGGTAGAGTGGACTACAGCAAGAAGAAGCCAAAGTAAGAGCAACCCAACTCAAGCTCTTTCAACATCTACTCCTACCTCCTCGCAAGCTGACACATTAGGTGTGATTCTTGCCATCACTCAAGGACTAGCTAAACTGGTGGGTGGAGGTGATCAACCTCTAGACAAGAACATCCCTTTGACAAAAACTTGTCAAGATGGCTATTCTCCAGTAATTGGTACTCAATCAAAAGATAAGAAGAAAATAAAGGAGTCCAAAGATAGCACTATCACTCCAGTTCCTTCACCTCATGGCAGCTTTGTTCCAACCATGAGTGCTACACTTCTCTAGCCAAGTAGCCCTCAAGTGCAAGTAGTAGATTCGGGAGATGGAGGAAGTAGTGATAGTGAGTCTACCAAGTCAAAGGAAGTGGCTAAGAAGATTGTAGAAATGGAGAAAGGCCAAGAGTCTTCAAAGCTTATCTCTCAAGCTCAAAAGAATCCATTCTCCTCGATCATAAAATAAATTACTCTAGCTAAGAGTAAAATAATAAGTATAGATTCACTTGGGACAACTTCTAAGGTGATAGGAACTAATTTTTGGTTGGAGGAAACTTTGGAGAGAAAGAGAAAGAGGAAGGATGAAGATGCTCCCAATAAGGATACCTTATCTCTTGCAGTTCATTTTGGATCTACATTGAGTAAGGTTAAGAAGTAGAAGACCTTGTCTATTCTAGGACAAGATCCAAAAACAAGGCACCTAAAAAAGGAAATTGTGAAACCCACCAAAGATGGGAGAATTGAAGATATGTCTACCAATGATTTTACTCTGCATTTAGTACATCATTGGGAAGCTAGACATGACACCAAGGTCATCTTGTGGAAGTCAACCAACAAAGTAATTGAGGGATAGTTGGAGAGCCCCAAACTATCAAAGGTTAGGATGAAGGTAGAGATAGAAGAGTTCAACATATTTATTAGAAAATTGGTCACTCTATTGGCAAGTATTTCTAGAATGCCAATAACAAGTAATCCTACTATTATTGAGGTTCAAGCCCTTATCTCTCAGCTTCAGGAAGATAGGCATTTTGGCTAGATTGCTAAAGAATGGAGTAACAAGCTTAAATCAAAGGGGCTCTCTATTATAGAACAAATCATAAATGTTATCTTAAGACTAGAAATAGAGAAAGATAATATTTCATTTCATAGAAATACCCTAGTTGCTGAGAGGACTAAAAGTGATGATTGTGTATCCTTTTTGAAGATGATTATTCAAATGAAGTCAAAGGAAGCTGTCGAAGCTAAAAAAATTCCCAAAGCAGATGGGCCTCTATTTGAGTGGTTGCAAAGCATGCAGTTCAAGTTAGAAATGATCTTGGAGGTAGAGAAAGGTCTAAAGAAGACTGAAGAGAAGGTAAAGAAACATGAAGATAGAGACTATGAAATTCTAAAGGGACTACACATAGATTCATAGACTATGAGCAAGGAAAAGGAGTAATTGGAGTCACTGTCATGCAAAATAATTTCTCCAATTTTATGGATAGCTTGACAAGCATATCTTCAAGGCAACATAATAGAGTGAATGAACATCAAAGACTTGGCAGATGCATACTTGTAGCCATGGAGAAATTGCAAGATAGACTAAATTTCATCAAAGATTTGGCTAGGAAACACCCTTGATGGCTCTTGAAATATACTAATGTGCATGTATAGAGACATTAAGAGCTGATTCTAATTATTGTTGCCACCAAGGCCTATAGGGAAAAATTAGAGAAAGGAAAGAACCTGAAGTGATTCATATTCTGCCCTTTCCTTTTCTTTTTTTTTGTAATCTTTGTAATAGGTGACCTAGCTCTTTGCCATTTGTTAGTTTTGAGAAGATGAACTAGTTAAACTTCCTTTGTAATAGTCATCTTGGAATCCTATATGTATGATAAAAAAAGATAAATAAAAGGTCAACACATTTTTTGTATGAAAGACTTGAAGTTGCAGTGTCAATTGAATGGTATTTTTGTATCAATCATTTTATGTTCCATTCAAAATAGTTTTATTGTCTTGTCATTTCTCTTTAACTAGAATTGAAGTGAGGAATAAATAGAGTTTTAATTCCCCTATTTTAATACAATGAGTTGAACATGATATGAATTATCACTTTAAATTCGAAGAGATTCATTAGATTTTTCATTCAATTTAATCTTCCCCATTCATTACTTCCTAGATAAATCAATTAATCTTAGTGCATATTAGTGATGAATTGATAAGATGTATGATTTTTTAAAATTTGAATAACTCTCAAAGCATTAATTTCCACCTAAGTTGAATTCTGTATAGGTTTAACTAAGTTTTCCCTCTTCTATTCTTTGGTTAAGAACATACCCTATTTTACATTTAGGAATAAAGAAAATTCATTGCAAATTCATAATAGGGAGGTATACCTAACAATTCAAAGGAAAGTAAATCTCCAAGATGTCACTTTCCAAATTTTTGTAAATAGAATTTGTTCATTGATTAGGGCATTTTGTGAGTGAGAACTAGAAAAGAACAAATATGTTTACCAACAAGTTTAGAGGTGATTTTTCATCATGAAACCAAGTGCTAACCATAGGATCAATGTTGATTCATTCTAGTAGGTGAATTAGTTAAATCTCTTAATAGAGAAGTCCTAGTAGGTTGTATTGAAATCCTTTATTAGGGTGAGACTTAACAGTCTTTGTAAGCCTTTAATAGGGTAGAGCATGTCTCATGATGAAACATTGTAACCTTCGTCAGATACAATTTATTATTGCATTAGTGAAGATTTGTGGGTCTCATTCCCACCCTAGTTTTACTTTCTCATTGGAGGGTTTTTGGGTAATCATATCTGGTGTTATAAATGTGTGAATGCTTACATGTTTACATGATTTAGATGTATATGCTTTACATGGTATTTATATTTACTTATTGAATGTATGAGATGGATGTGTGGTGAATGTTTTATTGGTCAAATTTTAAACTATTGATTCACTCCCACCCCCGCAAGAAGTTTACCTTTCCTATTACAATTCCAACAAAATCATAGCCATAAAAGATGATCCAATATTCTATATGACATCATATATACTGTACTTACTAGTGGGAAGAACAAAAGACTACCCAAGTCTTTACAAAATAGGGAGCATGTAAGATGCTAATGCTTAATCCTATGTGGTATATCTACAACTGGTGAAGAAGAAACTCTCAGAGAAGAGTTTGGAATATAGGGTGGTGAATGAAAGCATAATCTTCACAATTATTAGATTCATAGAATGTAATTATCCAAAAATAATGTTAATAGAAGTAGTGGTTAGGATTACAAAGATTGACGCATACTACATCTAGTTCAAAACATTTACCTACCTACATGTAGTCAGTACATTGGAACACCTAAAGAATCTTTGAGATATTAGTCGAGTAGGCTAATCTTGTTGGAGATTGCATGCAAATCACATCTGCATATGATAGAGTGAGAAGGTAGCACAAGAAGACAAGGGTTTGGCCCATCACAATTGGTGATTTTGAAGTCAAGAAAAAACAAGACATTATGACTTTTTATTCTAAGTGGTATAAGTATTTCTTAGAAGAGTAAAACTCCTCTTGCACTTACTTTGACAACATAGGGATGATACAACATCTACCAGGGAACTAGCTTGTACATGAGGATGCATTAGAGGATCATTAGATGAACACATTAGATGACTATGATATTCAGATAAGGCATTATTGTAGGATAAATTTATATATGGAATAGAAGGTTCTAAAAGTGAGGACCCCACTAAAGGTTGTGGAGAAGGATACAAAATATATATATTAGATCATTTATATAATAGGGACAAGATCTATGACTGGTTAATAATGAATGTAGAGATCAAAAGAGATGAAAATGCTAACATTAATCATAGGGCTGGAGAGCTAGACATATAGTCTAGTTAAAAAAGGAATGGATAAAGAAGCCATTTAGAATGGATTCAATTCCTTTGGCTCTCCCCCTAAAAGTCACAACATGACCAATCAAAGGAAAAGGCATGTTAGTTATAGTGTTTACGTTCCCTGCTAAATCCCTAGGGAAGCCAAAAATGGTACATCAACATGAGAGGGAGGTTGAGTACTTTAGGGTGGATAAGGGAATGAATAAGAGGAAAAGAGAATCTACAAAGGTGAAGTAGTAAACAACTTAGTAACAAGATCCAAAACAAGAATAGGCACAACCTAAACAAGTTGAGCTTGCAGCTCAAGTCCCAACTCAAGAGCCTGAGAAAGTGCCTCAATTTCCTCTATAGCAAGAGAAGGTATAGGAAGAAAAATTATAGAAAGAGGAGGAGGAAGAACAAGTGGTACCACTAGTGGCCATTCAAGAGGAAGAAAAATCCCCTATAGCTCCTAAAAGGGAAAGGATTGAATCAACTATGGCAACACCACCACAAAGAAGGAAATTGAGAAAGAAAATTACTTTGTCACCATAGGTTCCTGAGACATTCCTAGAAGCTAACACAAAAGAAGAAGTGGAGTAGATTGAATTTATCCCCTTGAGTCAAAGGACTCACTCAGAATGGAAAATACAAGAGAAGAGAAGAAGTTTAATAGTGATGCCTTCATTTGCTCCTAAGGAATGTATTCATGTATCAACATAAGATGATGAGCAACAACATTGGATAGCTAACATGGATGGTCAAGAAACTAATGTATTTGATCTCTCTAATTTTGATTTCATGCCAATAGGTACTGAGATGGTGGGAGAAAAGATAAGAAATACCTCCATGAGTGAATCCCTAGGAAAGGACAGGAATCAAATGCCACCTCTTTCTTAAGAACCTCTAGGCATTTTACCACTACCATCTTAGGATTTAACATTTTTGGACAAAGGCTCAGTAACTCAACTTCCTTAGGCCACAAAAATCAAAGAATAGGTGACAAAAAGAAAGAGATCCCCAACAACTACATGTAGATGAAGTATTAGAGGAAGGGACAATACCTAAAGAGTTTCAACAAACTCCTCATGATATAAAGGCTAGGACCTTAGACCAACCAAATATAGAGATTTGAATTGTAGATCTTTCTCAATGAGAAAATACTCCGAAGAGGACTAATAAGGGAAAGGAGCCTATAATGGAAATAACTTCTTTAGGAAAATATGTATCCCCTGTGGATACCACTATAGCATGGTTGAAGAGTGAAGTCATGTTCCACCAAAAAAGGTAGCTAGACCTGACTATCAAGGAGGGAATGGAGAATTAGTGAAATAACTTAAGAAATATGAGTCATCTACGGGTGATACATGAACATTGGCCTTCATTATGAAGAACCAAAATCAAGAATTAATTTCACATACAACCATTCCTCCACATGGTAACATTTAGGAATTAACTTCCAAGGATTACTAGATCAAGGAGATCATGTTTGGAAGGCCCATGATAAACACTTTAAAAGTAATGATAACTATGGGCATGAAGGATGTGTTCAAACATATCAACTAAGATGAGTTTGAGTTGATAACACTCAAGAAGAAAAATAAAATATTAAGAGGATATCTGCATGAAATTGTTAGCCCTATAGACCTGCATGAGCATTGGCCTTCATAATGAAGAACCAAGATCAAGACTTGGACATATAGTCATTCCTCCTCCACATGCTAAAACCAATGAAGACACTCTCAAGGAATTATAGATCAAGGATATTATGTTGGAAGGCCCATGGTAGACACCACAAAAGTGATGTTAACTATGGGCATGAAGGAGGTATTCATAAATATGAACTAGGATGAGTCTGAGTTGATAGCACTTGGGAAGTAAAATGAAATATTAAGAGGATATCTACATGAAATTGTTGTCCCTATAGACCTAGATAATCCATATATTATTATTTCTATGATATTAGAGAGGAAAATAACATGAATGACACAGTTGAACCAATTTTTGGAGGCATGTGAACAATGGCATGATAATTTTGAAGAGAAAAGTGTGCAGATAATACAGGGGAACTTGAACCTATTGCACCATATTTAGTTGAGTGCAGATAAGCTAGTATCTATTATAAACTAGGATTTTGGATTAATGGATGAGGTACATACCTTGGAAAAATATATATAGGCCTTGACATCAATAAAAGGTCAAAGGTGTTGTAAACTCAAGGAAGTATATATAGCTAACGAGTTGGATAAACTCGACGATTAGATTATAAAGATATGTTTCAACAATAAATTCATGGAAGGAATCTAATTAGATATTCAAGAAAATAAGAGATCAAACTCAAGAGAAAATTTGTAGAGCATAATGGTATTACAAAATTTCTTGCCTTGAGATTTTTGAAGATGAGTCAAAGACTAAGCTCAATGAGAAATAAGTCGTAGTACAAAAATTTCAAGGAACACTCAAGAATGTTTTTTTAGATGAAGACATAAGGAAATAATTCAAAACTAAAGAGGTATTTTTTGAGATAGATACAAAAATTGAAGATTTTGTGGATACTTGGATCAAGGTAAGTAACTACCAACTATTAGTAAAGAATAAATATGGAGCTTTGAATTCATCATAAATTGTCCACATAATGGATATATTAGAGAAATTCAAGAGAAAACATCCTTGAGACATCATTTTTATCTAAAGAAAAAGAAAACCAAGATGTTGGAAATGTAGTTTTGACACTTATGAAAATTTTGGATTTTTTGAAACTATTCTCAAGGTGCGCAAGTGTACTTTTCTTAGAGGTGCATTGACAATTTTGAAGAAGAAGCAGTGCACCAATAGTTAATTGTTGGTTCCTAAATTAGAGCATTCTGTGCACCAAAAATGAATTTTCAAAATAGTTCAACTCCCAAAAATTCTTAGAGAAGGTTAAGCTTCCATTTTTAAAGCTTCTAGAGACTCCTATATCATCTTGTTGTTGCATTCTTCTTATCTTCTCATTCTTTTATTATTTTGTGTCATGTAATGGTTCATGCACCTATTAATTGATATAAATAAGGGTGGAGACCTACTTAGCACCATTTAGAGAGGTAGTTCATACATAATTATATTTTCTTTATTAGTTTTTAGCATTAGTTACATTTTAAAAACTCTCTCTCCTAACATAAAGGGAGGAGATTGTTAGCTTGTGGTGAATGATCAGGGAAGTACTATACATACTCCATTATTCCTCTGTGGGGTTTAGGGTTGGGCTAGGCCTTGAGTGGGGATTTGGGGGTAGTAGTTGGGGTTAAATTATCAACATTTTATTGGCCAATATTTTGTAACTAATTGTAACCCTAAAGCAAGAAAATACTTGTATAAAATGGCTTGGTGTTAGGGATTGTATGAGTGTTGGTGATGCAAAAATTACTTGTTGTAGCTATATTAAGTTGTAAGGGATTATGGATTGTAATTAGGTTGTAATCACTAGATTGTAATAATATTGGGCTTGTTATTTGGTGGATGTAGCCTAGGGTTTGGGTGAACCATGTTAAATCTTGATGTCTTGTGTTCTCTTCTTTGTGGTCTATTATTTTCTAATATTGTTTATATTTGCATGTAATTGTTATTTATTTCTAAGCTTAATCCTAACAAAGATGATTTCTTATAAATACATGGATGTAATATATACACTAGGTCATTGTTTTGATGCAATATTATATGCTATTGGTGCTCTCATTTTGAGTGTATTTATTCTTTCTGGAGTGTGTTATTGTTGTGAATAGATGTTTATGAATAATAATGGAAGTAACAGTTTTATTGTATTGTTATGTTTGTGAAACCTTTTACTTCAAGTGTTTTCCACATGTTAACAAATTTTATTGATGTATTGAATCAAAGAAAAGATCACCTATTTTTCCTATTGTCACTTAGGTTTGCACCCTTGTCCAAAGCCTATGCATGAGGACAACCTAGTGAAACATGGAAACAACCTCCAAGCTGTTGGACTTGAACTATGAGGTTGAGTCTCCAGAGAAGGCCGGCTTTCTCTTACTATCAGGGCACACCTAACTACTCTTGGAGAGGAAAAGGGAGAAGGAGAGCATGAAAGAAAATCTACTTAATCTAATCTAAAGAGGTGATGCACCAAAATAGAGTGTTCAGACCAAACTCTGTCCATATATGCACTATTGAACCAGAATGAAACTAAGGATATACACATTTAGACTTGCTTTAATCTAATAATCACATGCAGATCAGAAGAACCAAATGAATGACACAAGGAAAGAGAGATTCACTTATATTATCATTCATAAGCTAAGGAGATATAGTCATGCAGATCATAGATCTCTACAAAACACTAGTAAGAGGCAAAGAGTTCTTGCACTTTCATACCAATGGCTGAAAGAGATAAGACAAAAAATCATGTAGTTTAGAGGCACAGGGAAATTTACACTAAGAATCTACAGAGAAATAATAGAGAAAATAGAGAAAGGTCGACCTTTTTTAAATTCATAAAAAAATTTCCTTTATAGCTCAGGCATAACTGGAATGCCCTCCAACCGTAATTACTTCGCAACAACTTGCCATTAAGTCCTGCAAAGAAAAATCATCGAGAAAATTTGATCTAGATACGGATCTATATGCAATGATATTTGATCTTCTGTGTCAAATAATCCCTTGAGAGGATAGAAACAATGCCATTGATTGTCCTGATCAGGTAGATGGATCAACTGGGAACGGTGGAGTGCTTTTTTGCATTCAACATTCATTCTAGAGCGGGTGGCATTGATCATGAAGATCAAATTGCATAAAAAATCTTGACTCTCTTCATTCTTGAGCACCTGAATCAGCAAGGTCAGCAAGTCAACTAAACTCTACATCCAAAATGGGCTACATGGGCTAATAACCTCCTTTTATCTTGCCACCTTGCAAGAGTCCAACGTGGTTGACCATCTCTTTTCATTACTAACTACGCCAACCCTCAATCTCCAATTACAATAGTCACACTAACTGCCAGTGCATCTAACTATTACTGCCTCCACCAGACCCACTAGGACACATGTCACCAAGGCACTATGTTGCTATGTGTATCCTTTGAGCAATTTCCCATAGAGAGATGGCACCCACCGTGGATCTAGACTGATCTGATGATCATGAAGACTCGTCATATTATTGTGCTATCTCCTTAAAACCTCTGGGCCCATGAAACACTTGGCAACCACCTAGCACAACCTGGCATTCTCATTTTGGTGAGATGTGGCCCCACTAATCCATGTGGTGCAATGGCACTATGTCACTATGGGTAACATCCTCGCAGCTTTCCATACCAAGATAGCGCCTATAATCAATTTCCTTAGATCTACGATGATCAAAAAAATTGTACAACTGCACACTGAGTTCACTGAAAGGACTAATGAAATATCATCACCGTACTATGACCCACCTAACAACTGCCACTGAGGATGAGCCATAATATTATTTTGGAGAAGGTTGGGCCCATTATGTCATCTATGCTACGTGTCACTGAGGTGCTATGTCACTATGGATAATATCCTCACAGCTTTCCATAGCGAGATAACATCCACCATTGATTTTCCTAGATCCGGTGGCAAGCAAGATGGATCCGACCTATCAGTGTACCAACCAATAAGAACTTTCCATGTGCTAACTTGTTTGAAAAATCCTCGTTACTAATATTTGATGGGGCATACTTGGGACCCATCTTCCTTCTGATGTTGCTGCAATATCACTTTCTGTCTGGGCGCTATATCGCTAACGGTGAGGAATACAAATTTTTTGATAGTGCCATAGCGCCCTTTGGGGATGTTTCAAAACTTGGTGCTGGAGAAATAATGAGGAAAGGGAGGACCCACCTGACACATGGCCAAAAGGTGCTATGTCACTATGGCAAAGGACTGTGCAACTTCCCATAGCGAGATAGTGCCAGCCGTAGATATCTTTTGATCTGATGATGAGGAAGCTACGAGCCTGCGGGAATAAACCTAGGAAATAAGGAATATCCTAAGGTTTCATCATTTAATTTTTTCAATATTTCTGGGATGATTTAAAAAAACATTAAATTGGGAAGTGACTGTTGGGCAAGCAAGTATTTAAAATTCAAATATTTGGCCGGGGGCACAATAAGTAATAGTTCCTGCATAGTTTCTTGTCTCATATGAGTGCACTTTCTATGGCCTTGCAATTTGATGACAAGTGAAACATCTTTTGGTTATTATTGGGTTCCCATAAATGATTGCATTAGTTAAACTGAGGAAGCATTGCTCCTATTTTCATTGGTTTCCTAAACAATGTTTTCAACAATTTAACTCACACAAATTTTGTTACCATGGTTTGTATCTATTAGCAATTTCCCTTGTAAGTTATTTTCTTTAATTTATCATTACCTTATCTTTTCTATTTTCTTTTCTAATACTTGGTTAAAATAGGAATTCATATAGTTGCATCAATAAATTACATATATCATAAAACATAACATACCAAGAAAATATCTCTTTTGTGTTTACTTTCCAAATAACAGATCAAACATCTTATAAAAAATAATTTGAACAAGAAAGGCCTCATTGTAAAAATACACATTTATCTTTAATTGAGAAGATTTTAATAGGTCACAAGATTTCCCAAAACCTTGGAATTGATCCTAGATTAGCATTTTAAGAGAGGAGTTCAAAAGGATTCATGTCGTTAAGCATAGTGCAAAATGACAACTCAAGATAAGTAGTGATAGAAGGAAGGCTAGAAACCATTTAGAAAAGGAAAAAAAAAATCATTACTTTGAAATTCTATTATTTTTGGAAGTTCAAAAAAATTCCATCTAAAACTATCAGAATGTCCATAGTGTGTTGTTTTGAGAGAGTGTTCTTTTACAAAGGTGTACTTTTTCTAGAATTGACACAAACTAGAAGATCATGATCCACCATCTCCATTTCAATGAGATTTAAGATCTTTAGATAGTGAACCAAAGTTATTAAAAATTAGTCATTTTCATAAGCCTTGGAGTGATAAATGATAACCAAAAATTATACCACTTCCATTCCAAATTTCATCATCTCTAGTTCAACTTCTAAACCTACCTCCACCCATCATTCCACCACATCCTCCACTAATGGCCTTTTTTGCAAATGTAGTAGATTCACCAATTAACTTTCAAAGTGCACTTAATGACCTTCACAAGAACCTTGAGAAATTCTTCCTAGGGTTCATCTATAAGGAAATACAAATAGTTGAGGACAATGTCAAAGTCTTTAAATAAATATGCAATTGAAAGCAATTTCAACAGGAGAATGCAGTCCTCTATCTATTTCCATACTCATTAGGAGATGTTGCCTTTAACTAGTATATGAATTTTCCACCAGGATGTACCCAGAATTAGGTTAACTTTGAAATTTTTTTCTTCAAGCAATTTAAAACATTTTTCAACTTGGCTATGATACATCATCAATTCATATCAATCAAAAGGGATCTGGCAGAGACCATTTCATGTTTTAATAATCACTTTTACATGGCTTGCCACAAGTTCAAAACACCCTATACTATAATAGTTGAAGTTGTAATCTAGATTTATCTTAATGCTATGGACCATCTCACTACTATCTTCCTATGAAGGCTATATGTTACAAACATCGACTTGTTAGAAAAGGTCTTCAATGAAGCAATTACCTTTACAAAGAAACCCAATTCTAATGGTAGAGGATTGATGGTTCCAACTCAAGCTGCTACAATGATACCAACATATCTTGTTGGAGCACCAATGATGTTTAGTCAATTCATTCCAATGAATCTATTCCTGCTACAATAGGCACCAACTATACCAATTCTAGCCATAGCTTACCCAGGATATGAAACTCCAAAATTTCCTTTATTTGAGCAAAAGACACCAACATCCACTAAAGTATTAAATAACATCACATCTAAAATTTGTCAAACGAAGAAGACTATGTCTCAAATTACCAATGAATTAACCCATTTTAGGTTCTCACAAGGGAATAATAATAACTTTTAGAGAACAAATATAGGCCCTTACAACAACAACTATCATTAAAACTATGACAAGAATATCAACAGAAATAACAATATGAGAAATAACAATGCAGGGAACAATTACCATCCTCTAGATTGCAACGATAGTTTCCAAAGGTAGAATCAATAATGGAATACCCTTCCAAAAAATGCAAGAATCCCTATAGATAATAAAAATTATGCCTAGTTTGTGGACATCATGTAATGCCCCGCCAAGGGATCCAAAGAAATTAACCTAGAATTTCACTAACTTTGGTAGCATTTTTTTTTTTTTTTAAAATAACATGAAAGTAAATACCACAAATAACTGATACACAATAATGGAAGCAATAGCAATGTCCATCTAAAAGTAAACATAACATACATAACAGATTACATTCTTTAAGGATCCCTTAACGTTGAATTACATCTAAATCAACTAACATTATTGAATCCATCAAATATAACAACCACATGAAATAATATTGATAAGTCCAATGTTCATACATTACATTTCCAAATGCTCAATCATCCACTGTACTTGTCATAGGGTATGAAAAGCTTAAAAGAATATACATATGTGAAATAAGATACATCATCCTATTATAATCCATGATATATCAAAGTAAAGATAATCACATGATACACATGATACATCATCATAGAAGACATATACATCCATCATAAAGATCAAACATAATAATCTAAGTGCACGGTTCCTTCCAACCATAAATAGCATCATTAGACCATCGTGGATCCTAGCCAACCCTCCATGCGTAACATTCCAAATTACCAAAGAGATCATCGGTATTAACATAGTAGGAATGTCACTCCTATCATATACTACACCATATGTAGAAAGTAATCTAACATGTAAATAAAAACATAAGACAACATCACCTAACATATGCTAATCATCAATGAAAGGATACATATCCACCATCATGAAGGACACATCAGCCACGATGTCTTAATGAATCTCAAATGATAAGAGTGGAAAAACACTACCACCCGACCACGTGGTACCTAAGTGGTCCACTGCCACCATGCTGAGGAGATAATCCCAAGTCCCAAACAGGCTATCCAATAACACATAGCATAAATCTCTATAAGTCTAGAAATCCTAAAAGTATACTAACTCAAAGGTTCCAAACACAAAATTGACATCTAATCCTAGAGGCACACAAAGACATGTAGGAACCTACTATGCAAGCGGGAAAGTGTCATCGGATTTATCACGTACAAGTTACCCTGGTAGTTAGCTAAACTCCACGGGTCCATACTGATCTCATGCAGCCACTAGTATCCTCTCATAATAACGAGGCATACTATGGAATGCAAGGTCGCAACCATGCATTCTCTCTACTCCCATCCTAGTCTATACAAGCACTCAAGGCATGGGCAAGAACCAAAACACTTATCTTTTTAGGTTCATTCAGTTAGTATTAAGTGTGAATGTTTTCACTTATTAATCCAACTTACAATGAGTTACCTTGGCAACCTCTTAGGGCCCTGGGCCCCATTGCAAGCCACTTCCCAACACTACATGCAGATATCCTACCCTAAGCTCATGGAATCATAAATCTCAAAATCGCAAAAGATAATACATAATAAAATCATCAAATATGCATAAAAGCATCAAATCTCCATGAGGAAGCATCCATATAAAATCATGATCACAACAGCTCTCTATTGGCAACTGAAGTATCACTGATAATCAAAAGTATCCATTGGTTCTCAATAACCAAAATATATCTCAATCATACTGATCGAAGACTCCAAAATGGTTGAGTCAAAACATGTCACAACATGACATCATCAAGAATAAATCCACATTTCAGTCCCATCATGGTGACTAGAAAAATAACCAAGGATAACTGATCGGTGAACCAAAAATGGTTAAGTCAAGTGTCTCATACATAAGAATCTCAACTATAATAATCACTAATTACAAAAATTACATAGAGCATTCCTTCACATAACCATGGTTGGGTTTATAAAGATCAAGTTTAAAACATCATCATGACATCACAATCAAATAATCCTTCAAGCCCCTGGTAGACGTCCTATAATTGGTCAACACTAGTCAACCCAAAACCCAAAACAATAGCATAAAGAATACACAATGCAAACACATGTTTTGGTTTTGCTAAATTTACAAACTTGAATTTAAGTGTAGAGGTCTCAATTTATGTTTCCATGTTTGGAGAATGAATGGAGGAACATTTTGTACATTTTCCCATGTACTGTTTTGGATGAATAAAAGTTTTCCATAATAGGTCTAAAATCCATTTTCAAATTATAATATTTGTTTGAAAACGTCCCCCACCAAACTATCAATTAAATTTCATATACTTTATTTAATGATTTAAAACAATTAAATTAAATCTTAATAGTTGAAAATTATACAAGAGTTAACTGTAAAAATGAACCTTTGATATAAATCATTTATATATTAATAATTCAAATTTATAAATAACATATTTACATATTACATATGTACATATATATATATATATATATATATATATATATTTATATTTATATTTAAATATATATATACATACATATATAAATATATAAATAATTATTATTATTACGTTTTATAAAATTGAATTAATAATTTTGATTGATACAATATAACATATGAAAATTTAATAACAATGAAAATCGATTTCATATGAAACGACTGTTATAACACATATATATAATTATATGCCGCTGACGGTACGCAGGACCCTGTGGTCGCAGGGCCTGTGACGTCAGTGGGTACTGTGTACCCCAGCTGTCGTAGTACCTGTGACAGCCGGTAAACTGCGACCGCAATGGGCATGGGGGCACAAGTCTCGTCCCCCACCCATTTTATGCATATTATTTTTTTTTTAAATTGCATAAGCAATTTCAATTCACCGGTTATTATATGCAATTTCGATTTTAACAAAGTTTAACTTTTTTTTTTTAAACATATTCGATCAATGGTATGATATTCAATTTTTAAATAAATGTATGTATGTATGTATGTATGTATGTATGTATGTATGTATGTATGTATGTATGTATGTATGTATGTATATATATATATATATATATATATATAGAGGTATATATATGTATATATATGTGTGTGTGTGTGTGTGTGCAAATTCGAAAATATAAACAGTTTATTTAAAAATTCTAATTTTCAAAATTTTCCTATAAACTTTAAATCTCAAATTTATCCAAATATTAATCTAATGGATTTGGCTATGAATTTAAACCCTAGCCCCGTGTTCTTTTTTGATTTATGCATAAAAGATTCTCAAATAAATTTTAACTACCCATATTGAGAATGCATGCAATTAAAATAGGAAAATCCTCAGAAGACATATGGAAGACACAAAGAAGATAGGGAATGCAAGATGCGGAAATAGCATAAGTAAAATCACAAGAATCTACTCGAATTCTGATGCTAATTCGCTCTTCCTTTGAAAACTCGTAGAGCAAGCTCCTCCCTTCTTTAGAATTCTCGAGTCCTCCAATGCTCCAAATGCTCTCCAAACGCTATGTCTAAGCTTCTAAGAATGCCTGAATATAAAGAGTTCTCAGGAAACATCTAGAATGCCTCTAGAAACAGCTAGAAGGTGTCACCAACTAAGCATGTGTCTTTTCCAACCTTCTAAATTAATCATAAGGTTGTAGACACCATGTGCTTAAATTGATACACTAACCTCCGTGTTGTTGACATAAGAGAAATAGAAAGGTGCATTAACTCCTAGGCAAGCTTATAACTCCAATTTACTTTTTATATAATTTCTATTTAAATTTTTACAACTTTCATTTTAATTTTTATAACTTTTATTATTATTTATAATTATTATTAATTTTAATTTCTAATTTTTATTTAT
This sequence comes from Cupressus sempervirens, assembly GCA_028749045.1. Taxonomy (NCBI): domain Eukaryota; kingdom Viridiplantae; phylum Streptophyta; class Pinopsida; order Cupressales; family Cupressaceae; genus Cupressus; species Cupressus sempervirens. Next base: position 871,748,512 of record CM053785.1, on the reverse strand, counting down.
TTTTATTTAATCCTTTTTCTTCAATTAATTCACATTTAATTATTTATAATCAAAATATCAAAGACCATGATATTTTATATTAATCTTCTCAAATAGTTAATTTATTAATTAAATCCATTTATTAAGACTTAATTAATAGAAAATTCACCATAGACCTCCAAGATAAAATATAAAAACTCATCATAGAGCAATTCACACAAAATCAGTCTAAAGGATTAAAAATCACGAAATATGTCATCTAACACATTTGATGGGTAAAATATCCAGATACTTGTCCTACCTCACTAGGACAATTGGTTTAAGGGTTTTGGATTTGGACTTGAGAATTTATCTCCCTTCTCTTATCATTGAGATAGTATAATAGGGTACACTCATCCTGGAAATTCAGGGAAGTCAATACCTGGTACCTACAACTTGCAAAAAAACCATGCATGTACATAGAATATATATAATGCTAAGCTAAATAGGCAATGGCAGGAAGTGGTGCATCGCGTAGATCTCGACTAAGCAGGTGACTACGACTCCTTCCTTAGCCATATCAAAAATGCCATACAATATGAAAACACGCACACCATACACATGCAAGTATAGGGTAAGTATCCATAATAAAACACATGAGATAATAAACCATCTAACTAATCATCAACAATAACTGAAAGCAATATAATGATCATCATGCATACATGAAATGTAAAGTCTAAATGATCTCATCATGTAACCACTGAATCGATAACATAATGTCTGATAGTCTCAAAACAATACCACTAATCCATCAACATAAAAATAGTCTATCATAGTCTGATAATAACAACAACAATGTCCAAAAAAGATGTGAATGAGGGTAGGCACTACATCCACCCCCCCTTAGATTAGGCTTACTCCTGGAAGCCTACAAATAGGTAGGGATATAACTCCCATAATCTAGCTACATCCTCCCAAGTAGCTAAAGAATCATCAGTAGGGTCCCATTGGACCCTTACCTACTCGATGGTTCGACCCCTAAGGGTCAACTCCCGCTACTCCAGAATATGAACTAGCTCCAAAGCCAGCTGCCCATCCTCTACCTGTAATGCATTCCAATCAATAACATGTACAATATTAGGAATATACTGTCGAAGCATTGAAACATGGAAAACATCATGAATACGAGCTAGGTTGGGTGGTAGAGCAAGGCGGTAAGCAACCGGGCCAATCCTCTCTAGAATCTCAAATGGTCCTACAAAGTGAGGTGTTAGCTTAGAACCCTTTCCATATCGGATCGGACTCTTTCGCGGATGCACTCTCAAGAAAACCTTATCACCCACAACAAACTGCTTAACAGTCCTATGAGCATCAGCATACTTCTTCTACCTATCATGTGCTGTAGTCAAGTGCTCACGGATATGCACTACCTGTTGCTCCATATTGTGAAGCATATCAGGACCCAACAGGATGCAATCCTCAAGACTATCCTAACTCAAGGGTGTACGAAAAGGACATCCATATAATGCCTGAAATGGTGCCATGCCAATAAAACTATGATACCTGTTGTTGTAAGAAAACTCCACTAGGTAGAGATAGTCCTCCCAATGCGTCTGTCTATCCATCACATACATCCGTAACATATCCTCCAAAACCTTATTCACCCTCACTGTCTGACCATCAGTCTCTAGATGATATGTTGAACTGAAGTTTAATTGTGCTCCAAGCTCATGCTACAGTGATGTCCAGAATGCAGATGTGAATACAGGATCCCTATCAGAAATAATATTTCTAAGAATACCATGTAATCTCACAATGTCACGCATGAAGATATTAGCTATAGAAGCTATTGTGTAGGAAGACCTGATTGGTGAGAAATGCACCACCTTAGTCAATCGATCTACGATGACCATGATAGCATCATGACATCGAACAGTCAGAGGTAATCCTACATTGAAGTCCATGGAGATGATATCCCACTTCCAAGAAGGAATGAGATTTGGCTGCAAAAGTCCAGCCGGGTGCTGGTGTTCTGCCTTAACTCTTTGACACTCAAGGCACCTAGCCACAAAATCAGCAATATCTCGCATCATCCCAAACCAAAAGAACAAACATCTCAAATCAGCATGCATCTTCTTGACACTTGGATGTGCTGAGTAAGGTGTACGATGGGCTTCTGCTAGAATCAAGGTGCGAAGCTCATCCAGTAATGGCACATAAATCCTCCCCAAATGTTTCAAAAGACCATCTGATTCTCGAATGTAACCTACAAACTTACCTTCCAAAGGTCTTCTTGAATCCATCTCTCTGCACACCTCTTGATACCAAGAATCTATAGGAAGTGCTTGAAGAATCTGACTCCTCAAATCCACACTAAGAGTCATAGATGATACCACATGTCTCCTATGACTCAAATCATCCACCACCACATTCTCCTTACCCTGAATGTACTTAACCTCAAAATCATACTTGCAAAAAAATTCCATCCATCGCCTCTGGCAAGCATTCAAATTAGGCTGAGTGAAAATGTACTGAAGACTACGATGATTGCTATGTAGCTCAAATCTATGCTCCAACAAGAAATGTCCCCACCTTGTCAAAACATGAACTACTACTGCTAACTCAAGATTGTGTGTAGGATAGTTTATCTCATGATCCTTGAGCTTGCATGATTCATACACAATCACTCATCCATTTTGCGACCACACTGCCCTAATCCCTTCAAGAGAAACATCTATACACACCATGAAATCACCCTCTAGATCAGGTATGGCTAAAATTGGTGCACTGGTTAAAAGCCCCTTGAGCTTCTGAAAAGCTTCCTCACATTTCTCTATCCATACAAACTTCTTTCCTTTCCTCTGAAGAGAAGTAATAAGATGTGCTATCCTAAAGAAGTTTTGGACAAATCTGCAATAATAACCAGCTAAACCCATGAAACTACGAATCTCTGACACATTAGTCAGTGTAGGCCAATCTATTATCACCTAAATCTTTGTAGGATCCATTGAAATACCATCACCTGAAATGACATGCCCTAAATACTGAATCTTCGATTTGAAAAATTTGCACTTAACTACATTGGCATAAAGCTGATTGTCTCTCAAACACTACAATACCAACCACAAGTGTTCCTCATGCTCCTTCTGAGTCTTAGAATATATCAATATTTCATCAAGAAACACAAGTACAAACCTATCCAGATAAGTTTGGAAAACACCATTCATCAAACTCATGAAAATCAATGGAGCATTAGTCAAGCCAAAAGGTACCACTATGAACTCATAATGCCCATAGCGCGTTCGAAAAGTGATCTTGTGAATATCGACTTCCTTAATGTGAAGCTGGTGGTATCCTGACTTAAGGTCAATCTTGGAGAGTACTGTAGCTCCCTTGATCTGATCAAATAAGTCATCAATCCTGGGCAAAGGATGCCTATTCTTAATAGTCACCTTATTCAATTGTCTGTAATCAATACAAAGGTGCAAAGATCCATCTTTCTTCTTCACAAAGAGCACTGAAGCTCCCCATGGTGATACACTAGGTCAAATGCTCCCTTTGGCCAGAAGTTCCTTAAACTGAAGACGTAGCTCACCCAATTCCTATGTAGTCATGTGATAATGAGCTTTAGAGATAGGCTTTGCTTCAAGAATCAGATCAATACTAAAATCAATGTCCCTCTTCGGAGGCATGCCTGGAACCTCACTTGGAAAGACATCTGTGTACTCATATAAAATTAGGTGATCTAAAGTCTTTCTCATAGGATCTTCCTCATAAAGATCATTTACCATAACAAAAAATATCTGACATCCCTTATGGAAACTTCACTTCAATTGCATAGCAAAAATCATCCGCAAAGATATAAGCCTTGGTATCCCAACTATCTTCACTTCATTCCCTTGGTCATCTTCGCACATAATAATCTTCTTCTTGCAATCTATACTGGCTCTATGAGATCCAAGCTAGTCCATGCCTAAAACCACATCATAGGAACCAAGGGGTATGACTCAAAGATCCACTACAGTATCAAAGCTTCCTAAGCTAAGCCCAAACTTATGAACTATAGAATCTGTGGAGACCTTAATGCTTGAGGCTAGTTCCACTTGCCAACCATGATCTTGCTTCACCGCATCCAACTTACACTTAGAAACTATAGATGGTGAAATAAATGAATTTGTAGCTCTTGAATCAAACAATACTGAAAGAGATATACCTCGAATAGCACTTGTAGTCTCAACCACTGTTCCTTGATGATCTGCCTGATGGTGATCTACTGCTACGAATACTCGATGGGCTCTACCTGCATCACCTACTGTAGGCTCTGAAACTATAGGCCTAGGTCTTGAAAATTGAGGTTCTCACCATAGACACTAAGCTGCATAATGTCCAATCTAACCACATGTAAAAAATTCTATATTTCTGCCAGATCCTCTACCCATAGGTGGTACATTTGAGTGCTGATGACTATTCCTGCTAACAAAAGACTGGCTACTCTGAGCTGGCTGATAGGGCTGATTTTGTTTATTGTGTTGAGCATTGCAGTTGTTCTTGGAATTAGAACCTTTGCCACCACCTTGAGCTTGAGAATTTGATCCCTTCTATTGTTGTCTCTACTGAGACTATTGTTGATACTGTTTCCCCTTAGAGAAAGAAGACTTCTTGTTACTACCTGAATTATAGTTGCCTTTAGATCTTGATGTTACTGGCACTCCTACAAAACCTCCTTGACTAAGGTTGACACTTTACTCAACAAGGATAGCTCGAAGTACCACATCCTTGAGAAATTTTGGCTCAAATACCTTGACACCCCCAATTATATGATTGTTCAAACCCTTAATAAAGTGTTGTGTCAACTGAGTTGAATTTTCACTGAATCTTGAAAAAGACATGAGCTCATAAAACTTACGCTCATACTCGGTCACTGACATAGTGTACTATCTGAGATTATGAAATTCATCTACCCTTTGCTGTTTCCATTCCTCTGGTAGGAATCATTCACAAAAACTTTCCAGGAATAGTTCCCACATGACACTGCTCATATCGATTCCCAGCTTCTTCTCCTCAATCGTCCACCAAGTAGCCCCAAAATTCTCCAAATTAGTGATTGCAAATCTTGCCTTAACATTGCTGTCGAAATCTTGCATGGAAAAAATCCTGTCGAGGGAAATAAGCCATTGCTTAGCCACATAACCAAAACCTTGCCCATTGAAAGGATTAACCTTGGATCTTGAAAGATCCTTCATCTGAGTGGACACAATGGATCTCTTACGATCCTTCCAAGGACTCCTAGATCTGGGTCTATGCTCTTGTTCTGTCTGGTGTTCTTTGGGTTGTTCTTGAACAAGAGGTAAATGTTCAAGAATAGTTTGCATCATCTGTCTCAAACCAACCTCTTCAGACTCAGCTTGGTCCTCTCTATGGCTCTCTTCTTGCTGCCTACTAGTGTGCTCTCCTCTGCTCTCTACATGAGTCGATCCCTCATGGGCAGACTCATGGACACTGATAGCTCTGCCACAACCATGGCCTCTACCATGGCCTCTACCATAGCCTCTAACAGAAGACCTAGTCCCAAATACCATCCTACAGAAGTACAAAGTACTATTACAATCAAGGCACATGTTTGCAATAGACTAAGTTCAATTCTATGTTTAGGTTTAAGTAAGATTTTCCAATTTTGAAACTAAGTGTTGAAGTATGAAAAATATCCAAGTAACAGTTCAAGTTCTGTTTCGGTTCACCTAGTTTCAAGTTTGAAAAGATACACTTAATAGTTCAAAGTTTCTAGTTGTTCCAAAATACCCAGAGCTCCCAATGTAGAAACTTGGGCTCTGATACCAAATGTAATGGACCACCAAGAGATCCAAAGAAATTAACCTAGAATTTCACTAAGTTTGGTAGAATTTAAATTTATTTATTTTTAAAACATGAAAGTAAATACCACAAATAACTTATACATAATAATGGAAGCAATAGCAATGTCCATCTGAAAGTAAACATAACATACATAATAGATTACATTCTTTAAGGATCCCTTAATGTTGAATTACATCTAAATCAACTAACATTATTGAATCCATCAAATATAACAACCACATGAAATAATATTGATAAGTCCAATGTTCATACATTACATTTCCAAATGCTCAATCATCCACTGTACATGTCATAGGGTATGAAAAGATTAAAAGAATATACATATGTGAAATAAGATACATCATCCTATTCTAATCCATGATACATCAAAGTAAAGATAATCACATGATACATCATCATAGAAGACATATACATCCATCATAAAGATCAAACATAAAAAACTAAGTGCATGGTTCCTCCCAACCATAAATAGCATCATTAGACCATCGTGGATCCTAGCTATCCCTCTGTGCATAACATTCCAAATTATCGAAGAGATCATCGATACTAACATAGTAGGAATGTCACTCCTATCATATACTACACCATATGTAGAAAGTAATCTAACATGCAAATAAAAGCATAAGACAACATCACCTAACATATGCTAATCATCAATGAAAGGATACATATCCACCATCATGAAGGACGCATCAGCCATGATGTCTCAATGAATCTCAAATGATAAGAGTGGAAAAACACTACCACCCGACCGTGTGGTACCTAAGTGGTCCACTTCCACCATGCTGAGGAGATAATCTCAAGTCCCAAACAAGCTATCCAATAACACATAGCATAAATCTCTATAAGTTCAGGAATCCTAAAAGTATATTAACTCAAAGGTTTCAAACACAAAATTGACATCTAATCCTAGAGGAATACAAAGACATGTAGGAACCTACTATGCAAGTGGGAAAGTGTCATCGCATTTATCATGCACAAGTTACCCTGGCAGTTAGCTAAACTCCACGGGTCCATACTGATCTCATGCGGCCACTAGTATCCTCTCATACTAACGAGGCATACTATGGAATGCAAGGTCGCAACCATGCAATCTCTCTACTCCCATCCTAGTCTATACAAGCACTCAAGGCATGGGCAAGAACTAAAACACTTATCTTTTTAGGTTCATTCAGTTATTATTAGGTGTGAATGCTTTCACTTATTAATCCAACTCACAATGAGTTACCCTGGCAACCTCTTAGGGCCCCGACTGTTAACATCATATTTTTTTTGACACTTGAGTGCCAACACACTTAATCATCTTCCACATTGGATGCCGAGTACATCATGCATGCTGAGTGAAGATCAGATACCGAGTAAAGATCAGTTACTGAGTGAAAAATAAGTGTCGAGCAATACAAGTGTCGAGTAGAATCAAGTGCCGAGTATCATAAAGTGCCGAGTAAGTTCAAGTGCCGAGTAAGTTCAAGTGTCGAGCTGGTATAGGTGCCGAGTAACACAGAGGTGTTGAGCACTAGTAACTCAATAATGTAGAGTTGCTGAATTATTTAAGAAATCAAAGATTCGCCAGATCTAAGCCGATAAGGTTGTTATCTAGAAATCTGTGAATTAAAAGGAAGATAAAAATGATGAGTTGGTGGCACAGAACACCATGTAGAAATTTTTTAAGATACAACTGGCGAAGTTTCAAGAAGAAAACAAGATATGGGGTAGATACATTGTATCCTACCTAATCAATTTTGAAACCCTAAAATTGAAGAGGGAGAATTGAGCGGTAAAGGCATGCAACCAATCAGCAAAAGATAAGTATTGAGCAGAAAATGAAGATTGAATATGGATTGTAGATCCATACCTAACCCTAAATCTTAAAATGTCTTTATAAGGAAGACAAAACTTCATTGTAAAAAAAGAGAGATAAGAGGTGTGAGAAGATATACAAGGGTTCACAAGGAAGTCTATTTTCAGAAGTGAGGATTATCAGATCACAAAAGGATCCAGATCAGAGAAAGTAGAACAAGTGCCTACAATCAGCAATCAAGGATTGTAATCAGTCAGGTTTATTGTACCTAATACTTTCTAGCAATTGTATTAGAATAAAAATCCTATGGTGATAGGTTAGCTTAACAGCTATTTCGATAAATCCTTTAACTAGGTGATAAAATCCTTTAATAGGGTAAAACTTCATGTTAGGTGTTTAAAAGCCTCTAACCAGGTCACTATTGACATAGTGTAATGCCTTTAATAGGGCAAACCATCAGAAGTGGTTGAACAATATTGCTGCAGTAATTTTTGTGGGTATCATCCCCACCCTAGTTTTACCTTCTTATTTGTTGGAGGGTTTCTGGGTTACCAAATTCCAGTGTTAAGTGTTATTGATGCATGTGTCTGGTTTCATGATCATTTGATATACTTACATGTATGCAATTTACTTTCAGTTAAAAGTTTTATTGGCTAAAGTATGATACTTATGATTCACACACCCCCCCCCCCTCTCATAAGTACTCTTTCCATATTTGAATATTCCAACAGTTGGTATCAGAGCTTAATCCAGGTTCTCTTAAGGAAAAGATCTAAAGATGGAAGCTTTCAAACTTGGAAAGATCATTGAAAATCAAGTGATAGATGTGCAACTTGCTTTGCATAGCTTGGAAGAATTCAGAAACAAGTTGAGAAACTCATTAAAAAAGAGGAAGGATCTAGCCATAGCTAAAAATGATATACACTACAAGGATATTGATACCACCAACATATTTTCCAGTGGAGACACTAAAGAGTTTGATGTAGCAATAGGAGAATTGATGGAGAAAAATAAAATTCAAGCAGAAGAGATAAGAACTCTCAAGATGGAACATGAATCACAAGCTATAATGATATGTGAAATTACTGAACAAAAGAAAAGAGTAGTTGATGATAAGGTCATGATGGATAATGACAAAAGGAATCTTGCAAACAAACTTGAAGAAAAATGTACTGAACTAACAAGGATCTCAAACATGTAGATGGATACACTTGCCCAAATGATGAATCTTCATCATGAACTCAATGTAAAGGATATTGAGATCTCTACCTTGAAGATGCAAAATGAAAAAATGTAGAATGAATTGAACAGAGAAAAAAAGGTAGCAGAGAATCTCAACAAATCAAGTATTTCGACTAGTTGCTGAAATCACCAAAATCTGCCTATGATACATCAGGACTAGGATACAATAGCACTGAAGTTGGAGAATCATCAAAGAGTGTTGAACAAAGAAGTGATAAAGGTAAGAATTCAAAACCCACTTTTCATTTCTGTAATAAGAAGGGACATACAGCTAATGTGTGCAAGAGTAGAAGATTTAATCAATCAAACATACCCAAAAGTTTCTGTCACAAGTGCAACATGCAAGGACATATGACACAAAATTGTAGATCCAATGTCACAAGGACTCAAAGATTTGATGGACATTGTTATAATTGCAAAAAGTATGGACATAAGGCATTTGAATGCAGATCAAAACCTATGTGGACAGTAAATCAACCGACAAAGACATCAAACCATGAATTTTGGGATTACAACACCAGAAATAGTTGTCACTATTGTCAAGAATATGGACATATCCCACAAAATTGAATTAGAACACATTTCAAAGGAAACTACAAAAGATGGTTGAATCAAACCACATGTTTTAGTTGCTTAAAAACTGGTCATGTCAGCAAAAACTGTCCTACAAGATCAAAGGCACCCAAGACTGAAGATAACAAAGGAAAACAAATAATTGATGTTGAAAAGATAAGAGGGCAAATGAATAAGACTTGGAAAAAGAAGGAAGGGTGCAACACATCAAGTGGAGGGATCACCTCACCCAATGGGTTAAGTGATCATACTTCATCAAACTAAGCACAAGAAGTACACATGACTGATATACAAAGCTATATCATACATCAGTCCCAAGAAAAGGAAGTTAAGCAAAGTATAAATCCACATGAAACAAGATGTTAAGATAAAACTAAATGTTGATGTCGAACTGCCTTTAGATGCCGAGCTCCCAATAGTGACCAAGCTGAAAATTGATGTTGAGTTGGATAACTCCAATAGAAGCTGAGTAAAATGGAAATAATGGAAGCTGAGTTAGGTCAAAATTTCCTTATAAGCCGAGTAGATAGTTGGCAGCGTACTAAGCATTTATTACTCTGTTCTAAAGGGTACATAAATCCAATTTTTGATCATTTTCTCACCATTCGAACAAGAAGAAAAGCCAAAAAAGGAGCAGAGAAGATCAAGAACAGCTCAGAAGCCATTCATAAAAGATTTCAGCAGTGATTGAAGACAAATTTCATCAATTTAAGGTATTTTACTTAAGTGCCGAGCTACGTAGGACTTATAAACTTGTTTAAATTATAAACCCTAGTTTGGCAAACAATGGCATCTAGGTCAGGAACCACCAAGGGTTTAGAGAGTCATGAAGTTCAGTTGGTTAGTAACGAAGTAAAACAACCTGAATTTAAGCCCATTCCAGAAGTAGCATACAAGAATGATCCTGTAGGAGCATTATCAGTTATTCCGGATAAGGTTGTTATGGTACAAGATGTTCGCAGATGTTACAATTGCAAAATTGGTGCCATAGGAGACTTAGAAATTCATAATGCATATGATAAATTGTGTGAAAACAAAGTACTAAAAACTGAGTTTTCAATAGTAGAAAGAAAAGGATTGACCAAAACCCTAGCATTTTCGACTATTTTTAAAATAGAATGGGTACGGATAATTTTGAGCCGAATACATGACAGAGCTTTTTGGTTAGAGTTAGGGCCAGTAAAATTTACCAAGAAAAGTGTTCATAGTGTTACTGGTATTCCAACCCTAGATTGGCCAAAGACCCTGCGAAGTGACAAAAGCGAGATAATAGAGAAAAATACAGGTGCCAAATGGAATAATAGAGGAATAACTATTGACACAGTCATGGATCCCCTACTAGATTTTGTTGTGAGAATTATTTCACACAAATTCTATCAATCAAGCAGGTTGAATAATGTACCTTGTATAGCAGTTGATGTTGCATACAAGATAATCAAAAGAGATCACACTTATGATCTAGCAGAGCTCATGTTTCAACAGATTAATGAAAATCTGGGAGCTATAAGGAAAAGCAAAGGAGCTCAATGCAAATTTGGATCAGTTTTGATGTGTATGTTCTTCTATCTGATGAAAGAATTTCCTTCTATAGGGAAAGTAAAATAGAATCCAGATAAAACAATTGTTGAACAAATTAATGGATACATTGAACAAATGGGTGAAAATTTTGATGCCCAAATGATAGGTTATTTTGAGGATTTCAAGAAATCCATGAAGCAAAGGTCAAGGATACCAGCTTCATTAGTAGAAAAGCATACAAATGACATATGTTTCTTAGTTGATATAGATTATACTTACATACAAGCAGTTATACCTAGAATAAGATGGCTTAGGCCACTAGGATATGAACTTGATGTTTATCAAGCCTCTGCAGCAATAACAACTCTACTAGCAGAAGAAGCAGATAAAAATGCACCACATTTTGGCACTTATGATGTGGTAAGATCAAAAATAAAAATGGGATTAAAAACTGCTTCTACATTGAAGAAGAAAGATAAATTAATCAAGAAGATCAAGAAGAAGTTTGGCAAAGAAATTGAGGTTGAGGCAAAAAAAGAAGAAGATGATAGTGAGGATGAAGATGAGCAAGAACAAGGGCCAATAGAACTAACCCAAGGTCTTGGAGAAGACAAGGAGGAAGGTGCAGAGGAAGAAAAAGCCAAGGAAGCACCAACTGAAGCCAAGACAAAGAAGAGAAAGGCAACAGAATAGACTTTAGCCAAGCCCAGAATGAAGAAAGCTGCCACTTCATCACCTCAAAAGCCAACAACACGAGCATCAACAAGAGCCTCTACTCAAAAGGCTAAAGAGGAAGTTGCCAAGAAGAAACAAGTCAAGGAATCTCAAGAAGAGCCGAGGAAAAGAAGAAAGTATGTGGCTCAACCTGACACTGATGACGAAGAACAACCAGAAGAGGTAAGCAATTCATCAGTTGATACCCTATGTAAAAGGATTGCAAGTGGTGACTTGAATAATTTAAATAAAGTTGATTTTTGTAAATTTAATAAAGAAGAACAAAATAAGATAGAGGAAATAGTGTATGGAATGATGGCATAGTTCAAGTACACCCCACTTGAACTAGATGGTCAATTGCCAAAGGGGCTGTCAAAAATTATAGAAGATAGATGGCATTTTTGCTTTAAAATGGAGAAGGAGATGAGGGAATCAACCCTAGCCAGTGTATTGTCAGATTTGACTAGAGAAAAAATTAGCAAAGTATTCAAAAGGAATAATACCAGGTTCACACCCAAATACAGGGCATTCTTTATACTTCAAAATAGAATGGAAGAGATTGTTCAAAGAACAATAAAATCATGGAAGAATTTGTATAAAAAGATTGAAGATTTTCTTGAGGAAGAATACAAGGAATAAGCAGCCATACCAATAGAAGAGAGGAAAAAGAGAAAAGAAGAAGAAGAAAAGAGAAGAGAAAGAGAAAAGAGAGAAGAAGAAAGGGTAGATGGAAAGGAGGAAAAGACACAAAAACAGGATACAATGGCAACAGCTGAACAAAAGGAGCAACTAGATCAGAGTGTGCAAGACACACAATTGCCACCCCCTAGCCCTCCACAAGCATCCATTCCACCTGCAGATACTATAACAATTACTGATGTTCCTGATACTTTTGGTCAGAATGTCAATCCATTAACTGTAGAAGATCTGAAAAGAATTCTTGACCAGTCAACACAACAAGCAATATTATGTACAGAACCAGTATTGGTCAGTATAGATGAGTTACAAAAACTAGTAGAAAGTACAGTTAAAGATAAGGTGAATACACAAGAACCACCTTCTATCACAACTACTAGTAGTCAATTTGATATACCAACTAGTATAATTGATGCTGCAAGACAAAAGAAAACTGCAGTTGTAGAACAAGGAAAGGAACAAATAGGACAAACCATTACATCTGATCCTACAACACAAATACAAGGTGGACTTCCACAGATAACAATAATTGATCATGGTAAATAGAAAGAGGAGGAAATAGTAAAAACCCCTAAAGAACAAGAGGCAATACAAACACTAATAAATTTGCCTACCTCGGGGACTCCTTCACACAAGCCATTCCAAATTTCAGTACCATCATCTAGTACTACCAGAATTGCAAGGGTACTTCATTATGGAGACCCTAAATTAGATGAAGAGATAGTCATACCAAGTTATGACTCAAAATCAATAACCATTGATCAAATCAATGAAGTGCAGGATGCACTAAATAGAATGAAAAGACAAGAAATACTTAGGAAAGAGTATAAAAATTAGCAAACACTTTATGAGATCAAGGACATCTTTATGGATGCCTTCAGTTTGCAATCACCGGATGAGTTGAAGCATATTATAGAGCAATTAACAAATATTGTTGACCAGGTGACAAATGAAGACCTAGAAACTAGTGCAAAACTTATGGAATGGTCAGAAAAGAAATTTCAAGGGAAAGTGAATGAGAAAATATCAAGACAAATCGCACTTTCACAAGTAGAATTGGCAAAGCTCATTGATAAGGTGAAAAAGGTACTTGAGAATATATTCTTACTATACAAAAAGTTGTGTGATTTTTCATACTTCACACAAGAAACTAGCCAAAGGATACTAAGCTTGGAAAGAAATTTGAACATTTCAAGCGTGCAACTACCAAGTGATCCAACTCAAAGTGTGAAGCATTTTGCTCAATCGCTTCACACAAACAAAGAAATAGTTGTATTAACAGCAGATGAGGCCAATATCAAGGCCAAAGTAATACAACTCCAGTCCTGCATTACCCCACATTTAGAAATACTCCATAAAGAGCAAGTATATGCTGAAAATGTACTCAAGAAAGATCCAAATCTTTCTACATTAGATGGACTTGTTCATCTTGCTGCCAAGACTGCCATCTAGCATAAGTCACTAGAAATTGCTTTGAATAATTGGGATCCAGCTCTTAGAATGATTATGGAGGTAAATAGCACATTCTTGGCCAAATATGGTCTTAATCCTTAAACACTCTTTGACATAAGTGTCAAAAAGGGGGAGATATAGATTGTAAAGGGGGAGTTATACAGATTAAAAGGGGAGAACAGATACAAAGGAGGAGCATTGATATACAAATAATATAAATATAAGGCACAATCAACTCAGGGGGAGTTACAAAATTTTTGAGGTATATATTGTAAGATTGTAAGACATAAATTTTGATCAAAGTTTTCAATATGTTCATACCAATCAGATTAGTAAATGTACTTATAAGGTCAGTTAAGTGTTTTTGTCACTCATGTCAAAGGGGGAGATTGTTAACATCATAATGTTTTTGACACTTGAGTGCCAACACACTTAATCATATTCCACATTGGATGTTGAGTACATCATTCATGCCAAGTGAAGATCAGATATCGAGTAAAGATCAGTTACCGAGTGAAGAATAAGTGTCGAGCAATACAAGTGCCAAGTAGAATCAAGTGCCGAGTAACATAAAGTGTCGAGTAAGTTCAAGTGCCAACTAAGTTCAAGTGTCGATATGGTATAGGTGCCGAGTAACACAGAGGTGTCGAGCACCAGTAACTCAATAATGCTGAGTTGCTAAATTATTTAGGAAATCGAAGATTCGCCAAATCTAAGCCGACAAGGTTGTTATCTAGAAATTTGTGAATTAAAAGGAAGATAAAAATGATGAGTTGGTGGCATAGAACACCATGTAGAACATTTTTAAGATACAACTGGCAAAGTTTCAAGAAGAAAACAAGATATGGGGTAGATACATTATATCCTACCTAATCAATTTTGAAACCCTAAAATTGAAGAGGGAGAATTGAGTGGTAAAGGCATGCAACCAATCAGCAAAAGATAAGTATTGAGAAGAAAATGAAGATTGAATATGGATTGTAGATTCATACCTAACCCTAAATCTTAAAATGTCTTTATAAGGAAGACAAAACTTCATTGTAAAAAAAGAGAGATAAGAGGTGTGAGAAGATATACAAGGGTTCGCAAGGAAGTCTATTTTCAGAAGTGAGGATTATCAAATCAAAAAAGGATCCAAATTAGAGAAAGTAGAACAAGTGCCTACAATCAGCAATCAAGGATTATAATCAGTCAGGTTTATTGTACCTAATACTTTCTAGCAATTGTATTAGAATAAAAATCCTATGGTGATAGGTTAGCTTAATAGCTATTTCAATAAATCCTTTAACTAGGTGATAAAATCCTTTAACAGGGTAACACTTCATGTTAAGTGTTTAAAAGCCTCTAACCAGGTCACTATTGACATAGTGTAAGGCCTTTAATAGGGCAGGCCTTTAAGAGGGCAAACCATCAGAAGTGGTTGAACAATATTGTTGCAGTAATTTTTGTGGGTATCATCCCCACCCCAGTTTTACCTTCTTATTCCTGGAGGGTTTTTGGGTTACCAAATTCTAGTGTTAAGTGTTATTGATGCATGTGTCTGGTTTCATGATCATTTGATATACTTACATGTATGCAATTTACTTTCAGTTAAAAGTTTTATTGGCTAAAGTATGATACTTATGATTCACCCCCCCTCTCATAAGTACTCTTTCCATATTTGAATATTCCAACATCGGCCCCCATTGCAAGCCACTTCCCAACACTACATGCAAATATCCTACCCTAAGCTCATGGAATCATAAATCTGAAAATCACAAAAGATAATCCATAGTAAAATCATCAAATATGCATAAAAGCATCAAATATCCATGAGCAAGCATCCATAGAAAATCATGATCACAACAACTCTTTATTGGCAACTGAAGTATCACTGATAATCAAAAGTATCCATTGGTTCTCAATAACCAAAATATATCTCAATCATACTGATCAAAGACTCTAAAATGGTTGAGTCAAAACATGTCACAACATGACATCATCAAGAATAAATCCACATTTTAGTCCCATCATGGCAACTAGAAAAATAACCAAGGATAACTGATCGGTGAACCAAAAATGGTTAAGTCAAGTGTCTCATACATAAGAATCTCAACTATAACAATCAGCAATTACAAACATTACATAGAGCATTCCTTCACATAACCATAGTTGGGTTTATAAAGATCGAGTTTAAAACATCATCATGAAATCACAATCACATAATCCCCCAAGCCTCTGGTAGACTTCCTATAACTGGTCAACACTAGTCAACCCAAAACCCAAAACAATAGCATAAAGAATACACAATGCAAACCCATGTTTTGGTTTTGCTAAATTTACAAACTTGAATTTAAATGTAGAGGTCTTAGTTTATGTTTCCAAGTTTGGAGAATGAATGGAGGAACATTTTGTATGTTTTTCCATGTACTATTTTGGATGAATAAAAGTTTTCCATAATAGGTCTAAAATCCATTTTCAAATTATAATATTTGTTTGAAAACGTCCCCCACCAAACTATCAATTAAATTTCATATACTTTATTTAATGATTTAAGACAATTAAATTAAATCTTAATAGTTGAAAATTATACAAGAGTTCATCGTAAAAATGAACCTTTGATATAAATCATTTATCAATTAATAACTCTAATTTATAAATAACATATTTACATATTACATGTAAACATATATATATATATATATATATATATATATATATATATATATATATATATATATATATATATATATATATATATATATATATATATATATATATATATATATATATATATATATATATATATATATATACATACATATATAAATATATAAATAATTATTATTATTAAATTTTATAAAATCGAATTAATAATTTTGATTGATACAATATAACATATGAAAATTTAATAACAATGAAAATCGATTTCATATGAAATGACTATTATAACACATATATATAATTATATGTCGCCGCTGGTACGCAGGACCCTGCGGTCGCAGGGCCTGCGACGTTAGCGGGTACTGTGTACCCCTGTCGTCGTAGTACCTGTGACAGCTGGTACACTGCAACCGCAGTGGGCACGGGGGTGTGGGTCTCATCCCCCCCCCCATTTTATGCATATTACTTTTTTTTTAAATCGCATAAGCGATTTCAACTCGCCGGTTATTATACGTGATTTCGATTTTAACAAAGTTTAACATTTTTTTTTTTTTTAACGTATTCGATCAATGGTATGATATTAGATTTTTAAATAAATAAATAAATATATGTATATATATATATATATCTGTGTGTGTGTGTGTGTGTATACATGCAGAGTTAATCAATATCACAACACATAAACATGTACACACACACACACACACACACACACACACACACACACAGATATATATATATATATATATATATGTATATGTATGTATATGTGTATGCAAATTCAAAAATATAAACAGTTTATTTAAAAATTTTAATTTTCAGAATTTTCCTATAAACTTTAAATTTCAAATTTATCCAAATATTAATCTAATGGATTTGGCTATGAATTTAAACCCTAGCCCCGTGTTCTTTTCTGATTTATGCATAAAAGATTCTCAAATAAATTTTAACTACCCATATTGAGAATGCATACAATTAAAATAGGAAAATCCTCAGAAGACATATGGAAGACATGAAGAAGACAAGGAATGCAAGATGCAAAAATAGCATAAGTAAAATCACAAGAATCTACCCGAATTCTGATGCTAATTCGCTCTTCCTCAGAAAACCCGCAGAGCAAGCTCCTCCCTTCTTCAGAATTCTTGAGTCCTCCAATGCTCCAAATGCTCTCCAAATGCTATGTCTAAGCTTCTAGGAATGCCTGAATATAAAGAGTTCTTAGGAAACATCTAGAATGCCTCTAGAAATAGCTAGAAGGTGTCACCAACTAAGCATGTGTCTTTTCCAACCTTCTAGATGAATCATAAGGTTGTAGACACCATGTGCTTAAATTGATGGACTAACCTCTGTGTTGTTGACATAAGAGAAATAGAAAGGTGCATTAACTCCTAGGCAAGCTTATAACTCCAATTTACTTTTTATATAATTTCTATTTAAATTTCTACAACTTTCATTTTAATTTTTATAAATTTTATTATTATTATTTATTTATTACTTTTATTATTATTATTTATAATTATTATTAATTTTAATTTCTAATTTTTTAATTTATTTTTATTTAATCCTTTTTTCTCAATTAATTCACATTTAATTATTTATAATCAAAATATCAAAGACCATGATATTTTATATTAATCTTCTCAAATAATTAATTTATTAATTAAATCCATTTATTAAGACTTAATTAATAGAAAATTCACCATAGACCTCCAAGATAAAATATAAAAACCCATCATAGAGCAATTCACACAAAATCAGTCTAAAGGGTTAAAAATCACAAAATATGTCATCCGACACATTTGGTGGTTAAAATATCCAGATACTTGTCCTACCTCACTAGGACAATTGGTTTAAGGGTTTGGGATTTGGACTTGAGAATTTATCTCCCTTCTCTTATCATTGAGATAGTATAATAGGGTATGCTCATCCTGGCAATTCAGGGAAGTCGATACCCGGTACCTGCAACCTACAGGAAAACCATGCATGTACATACAATATATATAATGCTAAGCTAAACAGGAAATGGCAAGAAGTGGTGCATCGTGTAGATCTCGACTAAGCAGGTGACTATGACTCCCTTCCTTAACCATATCAGAAATGCCATAGAATATGAAAACATGCACACCATACACATGCAAGTATGGGGTAAGTTTCCATAATAAAACACATGAGATAATAAACCACCTAACTAATCATCAATAATAATTGAAAGCAATATAATGATCATCATGCATACATGAAATGTAAAGTCTAAATGATCTCATCATGTAACCACTGAATCCATAACATAATGTCTGATAGTCTCAAAACAATACCACTAATCCATCAACATAAAACTAGTCTATCATAGTCTGATAATAATAACAACAATGTCCAGAAAAGATGTGAATGAGGGTAGGCACTACACATCAACTAATATGATAGTAATCAAAATGTACATAAAGATGACGATTCATATTTCAAAGGAAATCAAGAAGTGAACTAGAATTCACAAGGAAATAATAGTGAGTCTCCTATGCAATACAATGCTATGATGTTATATTCTAACAATTTTCCACAAAATCATGAAATGGAGAAACAAACTAATGAAGAATTCTCTTCTTCTTTCTTTTAGTCAAGAATCAAATCCTCAACCAAAAGAGATACATTATCCTTTCAAAATGAAAATTGGAATAATTACAATTTACGTAATTGAAGGGAACCTATGACTAATGGGATTCCTCATCCCCTACAACCAACACATCCTAATCAAAGAGATAATAACAATCTAGTACCTACTAGACCACCCTACATTGGGTAACAAAATCAAAATCAAGGGAATGTGCCTACAATCCTAAAGAATCTTGTATGGGCAATTAAGAAGTACAATACAATGAAAGATTTAAAGAGAACCAATGCTAATATGTCTATGTTTGATATGCTACAAAATTGGCTGAATCAAAGGGAAGCAATACTCAAGACTCTTGGTCATACAAAGGCAATACCTAATACAAATGTAGTCCCTCAAAAAATAGTATCACAAAAAGTCAACACTTCTGAGGAAATGCCTACCATGTATAAAGACAAGGCTGAAGTGCCTCCTTTTTTCTCAGTCTTAGAATTTTTGGAAAAAAATGTACATAATTTTCTTATAGATTCAAGAGCATCTTATAACACCATGCCACTTCTAATAGCTCAAAGGTTGGTAGTCACTGCTCAACCCTCAAATCAGATAGTGATAAAACTTGAAAAGAAGGAAGTGAAATTTATCTAGGTATTGAAAGGTGTTAGAATATAGTTAATTGTAGACACCCAAATTCAAGACATTATAGATATACATGTGGTGGAAATCCCAAAAACGTATGGATTATTTCTAAGTAGACAATGATTTTTTTTTGAAGAGGATGGTTCTCAAATGATTATACTCAAATATGGCCACCTTGGAAGGGACTAAACAATCAAATGAAGATTGATACTGAGCCAAAACTAAAGATAATGATCATGGAATACAATACAACAAATGAGGTAGCATTTTTTCAAGCTGATTTAGGTTCCTACAAAGTGATTTCTCTTGACATAACTTCAACTAAGAGATTAGACAATCTAAATAAAGTATCTATGACCCATACCCCAAAAAAAGGAACTTGTTACTGAGTTCATAGAAATTATGGTTGCAAACTTGTAATGCTTAGGTGAAGAAGTAGACCAAAATATATTGATTATTCTAGGATTTTGTAGTTTGTACAAAATTAGTCATTTGGAATTTGAATGCTCACATTGTCATGAAGTAGTTTCTAGGGTACTCATGGAGATAATGCAATCAAAAAATGGTCAAACTCCAAATGATCTACAAAAGAAAAGTTCAAGTTCTACATGCATATATAAATCTGTGGGGATTAATGAAGAAGAAAAAAGATTATAATGTGTCATATATTGACACTTCTTTAGATGGTGAGGGTTTACTTAACCCTCCACTAGTGATGATCACGGTTCTAAGGAGAAGACATTTTGTAAAATGCAAAGTTTGGATCTCAGTGGTTGTTCATCCTAAACCTCAAATTGATAAAATCATCAAATTAATTGGGGATATTCAAAGTTAACAAGAGAAACAAACTACCCCTATATCAAAGATAAACTATGGTAACTCACCAAGTCCACAAACTAAAAGATTGAAATGGATCCCAAAGAAATAATATTTTAAGACTCAAGTGAAGGAAAAGATGCATAGAAATAAACACAAGTGTGGAAAGCCCAAAGAAAAACCAATATAAACACTTAGGTTTGATGATTCTAAATGAAAATTGGAAGCTAGTGCAGGTATTGAATTAACTAATCCCAAAGGTAGGTCTTTTTATGCAGAATATTGCTTACAATTTAGATGTACTAACAATAATGTATATTATGAAGCCTTGATTTTTTTACTTATCTTCACATTAGAGAAAGATGTAAAAGCTCTCATAATTGAAGGAGACTCTTAGATGGTCATTAGACAGTTGGAAACCAATCTACTCTTGAAAATATAGAAGATTACTTGCATATCTAAAAAGAGTTTGGGACTAATTGGAAGATTTTTGAGGCCTTGAACATAAGTTCCATTCCAAGGAAGAAGAACATGGTATTTGATGACCTTGCCATTTCACAAAATACATTGCAACCCATTAAAAGAACAAAACTAAAGAGGTTTTCAATTGAATTGGTTGCTAGCCTATCTATTCCAAACAACATTACGAACTTCCAAGTCTTTCGAGATGACTAGCCTATTCGTGATTTCATTATGTGCAATGGGATTTTCAAAGGACAAGATATTGATGATACTACCAATGAAAAACTCGAAGATGATGAGCTAGAGTATGAAGATGAAATTATAAATTTGAAGACCAATACTATTCCTAAGGGGATGGTAGAGTTGGAACATATCTTCGATCAAGATGAATTAGTATAGAGTAAAAGAAATGTTGAAGAAAAAGGGAGTGAAGAATGTGATTCATATATTATGGGCACCAAAAAAGATCCTAAGTTAGTAAGAATTAAGAAAGGCATGTAACCCTCAATAATTAGTATACTTCAATTGCTTATAGAATACATGAAGAACTCAAGACCTATGATCATGAAATCATCACTCACAACATTCTATTGAAGCCTAATGCCAAATATTTTCGTTAAACATGGAGACTAGTGAATCCCATAATTGAGCCTTTGATAATGAAAGAAGTCCAAAAGTTAATTGATGTTAAGATTATCTTCTCAATCTGACATTCTACATGGGTTGCTAACTTGGTTCCAATAAGAAAAAAAGACTAGAGAAATTTTCCTTTGTGTGGATTTTCACAATTTGAACCTAGCTTCCCAGAAGTATAACTACCCTTTTCCCTCACTATATGAAGTATTGAAAATTAGGAGTAGGTCTAAAATGATGTCTTTTCTAGATATATATTTTGGATACAACCAATTAATGGTAGATGAAGAAGATAGATTGAAGACTACATTTACATCAAAATGGGGAACCTTTGCATATCGAAGGATGTCTTTTGGATTGAACAATGAGAGGGTCAAATTCTAAAGAGTGATGGATGAAACATTCAAAGGGATGATAAAAAAATGTATAGTTATGTCATGCCCTAAATTTAACAAGGAAAAACACAACCAACAATTCCTTTTTTATTTGTTAAGGTGAACTAGAAGTAATGTGTATTGATCTTTACTTTTTTGAATGTTCTATCGAACTAGCTAGGTAATGTTATCGTATCAAAATTCACATCGTATCTTTGAAGAGAGTCATTACTTATCTGATTGTGAAACACAATTTCTTCATTGATGTGGTCATAATGGTTCTATAGTTGTTTTAGTGAAGATGTTTTATAATTAGGTATTTAAACCATTTATCATTAATTCATTTTCCAAATTCTATGATGCATTATGATTTACCGATTATTTCTTATTGTTAGGAAACATACCATATAATGACAATAAATAAGGTAATATGAAGATTTGATTAAGAAATTTGACTCATAGCTTATTCCACCAATTAATAAATTTATGTGTTCTAACAAGAAAATATTACTTAATTACCAATTACTTAATCATTACTAATGCATATGCCTATCACTCCACTAATACCTATATATAAGATATTTATTTATAATTACTAAATATATCCTATAGTTCAAAGTCTCTCACTACAAACCAATTAAAACACTAAATGTCTACCAATTGCCTTTATTCTATTAACTTCTATCTATAGGTCTTACCACCCTAACATTGTATTAATCCAATTTACTAACAACTTTCCTAATTAGATTAATAACCCCAAATTAATAACCCGCATTCCATAACCATCCTACTAATTCCATTTACTAACATACCTTATTAATTTAATTTTTTCCTATTCCTAACTTAATGGCTAGTTCCAAAAAGAATTTTCTAACATTATACTATATATTATATCTACATCACACAAGTCATACCCCTAGGTAACTACCCATAACAACCTTATTACAAGGCATCTAGATGAGTAACTCCTACATCATTGCCTTCATCACTTCATATGATGTACTACATATATGTATACCATTTTCCTTATAAAACTTCTTAATGGTTGTCCATGTTGTATAGTATAATAATAAATCAAATTTTGTATGTCAATCAAAATTTACAATTATGATGATAAATAGAATAAGTGGTTAAATATATAAGCTAGAATGTTAACAATCACTATGACATGTCACCAAATAATTATTAAACCATTAATCCACTATTCCTAACTAATTTGAATGTATATGCACACTCATATACTTGATTTCTTCATTACTAATTGTTCCCTTAGGTTATGTAATAAGAAATTATTTAACTATGTAAAACAAAATATAAGAAGCATAGCTCCTTCAAAAATTTCCCAACCAACCTCCACTATGTAAAATGGAATAAGGTTATTCTATACCAATTATTTAAATAGATTGTTATAACTTGTCTCAGGATCGATATAACTATGTTGTCCTAAACAATATCAATATTTAAATCTTAAAAGAAGAAATTGTTATCTTAATGGTCTTTATTATTATTTTATTTTATTTATTTATTTTTTATTATTATTCATTTAAATTTACTAATTTACATATAATTAATTATTAAATAAAAATTAGCATATATTCCTAAATCTTCCTACCACTAACACATGTCCAAAGTTATAAATCTTACTACTACCATATGGCTTTAATATTAACATGATTCTAACAATACCACTTAATAATTAATTAACTAACATGCCTCCTCAAAATAAATCTACCTATTATAGCTTGACTAGATGTTACTTACTCACACCTCAATGCTATCTCTCAAACACCCTTGACCCATTATTTAAACATAATATTTTAATCCCGTAAATAATCTAAACACCTACACATTTAAGCTACCTTGATCCTGCCCATGCTAATTCTCCACCTAAAGCATAATCTTTTAACTTACCACTAAACTCCTATCATTACTTGTCTACGTTTCTAAGCAACTAATCCCATGCCCTTAATATTGACCTTGTTCATGAACTTCACATGTTTTGTATCAATCTTTATTATCTTCAAATCTTTGTCCCCTCCCAAGAAAATACCTATGCATGGGGTCATGTGCTCACTTATTCCTCTTTCCAATCATGGTTGACAAGATTACACTCCTTCCCCTAATACACCTAAAAGAAAGAGTTTTTACAAAAATTATTTGCAAGGTTTAAACTTGTCATGTAACACTCCCCATGTGAGGCCTCACCCCAACCCATCCTAGCATCGATGATACATTATTATTTTGATACTCATGACTCGATATGTCAAAACATTGTTTGATGCACTGAACATTATTATGTTATTTATGATGTGTGATGCTTTACTTTCAAATATTTGATTTCGGCATTTAATGCTTTATGAACATGTGCGGATATGAAGTAAATAAATGCAAAACTAACATTTTAATTATGCAATTGTAATAGTAAAAAATATGAGTAGAATTAGATAAATAATTGATTATTAGAAAAAAAAGAAAAAAAGAAAAAAGAAAAGAGGAAGTTTAAATTTATATGATTTTCCTGATACATAAATTACATAAGGCATGTGATTTCTTGAACCTAATGATGTGTGCAATGAGTGTGCAGGATATGTAGCCAAGAAACCTAATGGAAAGATGGAACTAAAACCCCTTGTTAATTTGTGTTATTTTTGCATTATGTTTCTTTGAAGATTGTTATTTGGTCTTACTATTATCCTACCTTTTAATTGTTCCTATTAAGACTTTAATGCCTAAAAGCATTAAATTTAAGTGCTCTAGGGGTAAGGGTATGGGTTGGGAGTACTTTCCACCCCCTTAGCCTCCTTGTTTGACTTTTAGGGTCACTCAAAAACCCTATTTTTGGTTGATTGCGAAAATTGATTGTCTCCTCCATGTATTGGTGACTCAAACTCCATCTTGAATTTGGTTGAAGTCTAGTTGAGTTAAGGATCATACTTAGAGGATTTTGGAGTAGTTTTGGGGTGGTTACCCAATCTCTAGATTTAGAGAAAGTTTGAAGATTGAAGGAAGAGAAGGAAAAGCTCTTCTCAACTTTCCATTTTACCATAACTCTTGTGAAGGTAGGAGTTCTTCACTCTTTGATTTTGTTTATGCATGTTGTTCATGCTTGAATCATGCGTAACTTGTTGTGTTGTTCTTTTTTTTTTCTTGCTTGTGTGTTGGGATTGATTTGGAGGGATCTTAACTTGTTCTTGATGTTCTTCTTATGCTTGTTTTGATGTTTTGTGTTTTGAGGGAATTTCATGGGGATTGTTTTGGCATTACTCACCCTTGGATAGGGAAGAAGTGGCCATGTACGGGGGAAGGGCCGTAGTTGGACCTCAATGGTGTAGAGTCTCCTCTCATGGTGAGAGGAGGGAAAGAGGGTAGGGTGTATGGGCCCCTACTTGTCATCATATACCTTGTTGATATTGTGAATTCTTGATATGGAAGGGAATGAAAATCCTTGTGGTAATAGCCTCGAAAGGGCCTTTTTGAATAACAGAAGTTCTTGAAGTTTTAGCCTCAAAAGGGCTATGTTATGGTATGGTGATTGACATCTCCCATTGAGAAAATCCACCTCCCCCTAGTCAGGTTCTATGTTTGAACCTATTGTGTAAAATTGGGTTGGGGGTATGCTTGAATTGCTCTTGATGTTGTGATGTTTCACCCCAGGTCAACTCTTGTCTTTGCCTTGCTTCCTTGAAAAATTGAATATATTGGAAGGAAGAACTTGTGAAGAATTTAGAAGAAAATTCATTTGAATTGTAATATTATGTAAAATGTATTTGAATTTTGATGTATTGGCAAAGACATCAGGTTTTCTTACTGGTTCTTTCTCGATGGAGCCTTGAACCAGGTTAAATAATAGAGAAAGGAAAAGATTGTGAAAACCTCCTTGCATTACTCTTATGTGTTTTCAAACTATGCATATGTATGTGAGAAAATAGATTAATGGATAATGTTATTGAATTATGAATTTCAAGTTTTTAATTACGTTAATGGGAAGCAATTTGATATGTTGAAGTTTCCAATTCGATGCTTAAGTATTAAGAAGAGATTAAAAAATCCTACATTGTGAACAAGAAAATTATCTCTCTCCTTGTTAAATTATATAAGTGACAAGCATCAAATGTGATTAAGAAATTTTGCAACTCCTTGAACTCAAATGAAAGGGTCATATACCTTTGATGTATGATGAATTATAAAACAAAAAAAAATATAGCATAAAAAAAGAGAGAGAAAGGAATAGCCTAATAAGAGAATTTATACTTAGAAAAAAAACACCTTGAGGAGAAAATTTTCTCTCTGGAGTTAAAATGAGAGTTGAAAAGACAAAAAGAAATGATCCAAAGACAACAGAGCATATCCTTGCTAGATTCCTTTCAAAAAAATAATAAAATAAAAATAGAAATTAAAGAAATTCTTTTACCAAATTCGTTGATGCAAATATATACATATATTATATGGAGTTTGATAGCAAATGTAAATTCTTGTCTAACCCTTCCTATCAAATTCACCTAATAAACTTTTTGACATTACTACCCTTACCATCTCCTAAACCCCACCTAAAAAAACCTTATTTCTTCTATTCTTATTGGAGGCTAGGCGTGGACATCCCAACCACTTGCCTATTTGTACACGCATGGCATTCATGACATGTCATTTCGGGGGGGGGGCAGCAAAAAGGAAATTTCTTTTAATTTAAACCCATACCATTTCCCCTATGCGCTGAAAGCAAACATGGACCAGCTCTCATGCAAGGATGGGAGTGATCAGGTCTGCGCTGACAGACCTATGTCAGCACACAAACCACATTGGGTAGCATGGGAGCTTGGAAGGGAAGCCAAGTGGTGGCTAGGCCACTTGGCTACGTAGGTATGTAAGTTAGTTTAGGGATGATGATGAGTGGTTGTAGCCTAGGTTAGTGGGTAATACTATATTTAGTTGTTAGTGTGTAGTTTTAGGTTAGTTTAAATTTTATTATATTAATTTGTATGTTATTATTATTATTGTTAGTTTTAGCATTAGTTTTATAAAGAAATGTTAAGAGTAGTTAGTATTAATAAAGTAGTAATTAGAAATTTTCTTATTAGTTTTGATGAGTGGTTGTAGCCTAGGTTAGTGGGTAATACTATATTTAGTTGTTAGTGTGTAGTTTTAGGTTAGTTTAAATTTTATTATATTAATTTGTATGTTATTATTATTATTGTTAGTTTTAGCATTAGTTTTATAAAGAAATGTTAAGAGTAGTTAGTATTAATAAAGTAGTAATTAGAAATTTGCTTATTAGTTTTTTTAGTTTTATTTAAAAAAATTTAAGTATGTTTGTTTAAGATAAAGTTCTTAAATTTAGTTTGTTTTATTAAATTAGTATTAGTTGATATTTTATTATTGAGCTAGTTAGGATTAGTTGTATTAGTAGAATGAGCTAATTTTTAGTTTTAGTTAATTGTTTTATTTATTAATTAGTTAACTTAAGTTTAATATATTGTTGATTTATATTATTATTTGGTTGTAATTTATTTAGGTGATAAGTACAAGATAATAAATTTGGTTAAATTAATGTTAGGATTATAGTTCCTATTTTAGTTCACTATATTGATTATTTAATTATAGTTTTGATCAAATAGATGTCTTCTTAGGTTATATTTAATAAAGTTTAGTTATTTGAATGCTTGATGATTATATTATTTAGTTAGTCCTTTGGTCTTTTAATTTAAAAAGTTTTAACTTGAAATAATTTAGTTTTATTTAATCATGAGCTTTGCTAGAATGTTTTAATATTGGCATTTTAATGGTTGAACTTAAGTTTTATAACAGTTTAGAATGAAGTTAGAGATTCACTTAACGATTGAATGGAAATAAATCTAGCCTTCATCCTTAATTACAAATGATGAATTAATTAATTAGATTGTTATGAGAACATTGGGGATAATTGAAATTAAAATGTAGATAGTATAATCGATAACAACGTTATCTCTACGGTATGTATATTAAAGGCTAGTTAGTTTTTTTTTTTTTATTGATGTGATAAGCGTAGTTAGCATGGTAGAATAGTTAAATTTAATTGATCTTCTAGAGTTCCAAATTTTCTTAATGCTAAATGATAAAAAATGTAATGTCGATCAATTTATTGAGTTAATTGAATGGACTAGTTAATTTGTTCAATATAAAGTTAGTGGTATTTTGATTATTATTAAGTTGATGCTAAGCAATTATGTAATTAAGGGATAGATGTTATTTTAGTTAGTAGGTCATCATGACATATTGAACAAGATGTTGTGTTAATCTATTGTCATCATTAGGAGGTAACATATTAACGAATCATTAAAACAATTGATGGATTAGGACTTTAGTTAAATGGATTAGTCATTTAATTTAATTAATTGATTTACTATAAAAACTTTTAGTTCACTCAAATAATCCTTTTTATGAAATGTTCAAACTAAGTTGTAACATTTTTTTATCGTTGGGAACTTGCACCTAGTTTCTAAGTACCTATGGGTATCTGAATTTAAAACTACTCAAATAATTAGTTCCATTATAGTAATCATCTAAACTTTTGTCGACCTTATTATCTTAATTTATTCTTATTAAAAAAAAAATTGTGTGTGTTTTGCCCTTATATTTTGGGCATGACACCCCAACACCCATCTACTCCTCCCTTCTTTCCAAATGCATGTGTTTCCATTCCTAGGTGAGATGTGGTTGGGGAAAAGTCAATGGTAAAAATATTACATTAATTTTGCTTGCTAGGCACCTAGGGAAGTGACTTCAAGTCTTGTCATGTCAGAAAAGTATTCATCATTTCCATTTCACATGATTTTCAAGTGTGACCAGTCAAGAATGCCTAGTTCGGACCATAGCCCCTTTTCCCCATATTTGAATATGGTAATTTTCTACAAAAAAGGTAACACCTAGGTTTGATAAGAATCACCAATGTTTTTTTTTTTCCCTTTTTTTTTTTTATGAATATATTTGTATTTTTGGGTTTGGTTCAAGTGCTGAATTTTTGTTTTTGTTTTTATTTGGTACCATAGTATAGGCAAAGGTCCTTATCCTTAGGGATCAATCCTTCTAGGTAGAGTGTTGTTTTGTATTCCAATGTGAGTGAACGTATTTTTTTGTTAAATGGTTATTTATTTTAATTTTCTCCTTACCTCCTAAATGGAATGATTATTTTAATGGTATCTTATAAGGTCTATTCTAGGTATATTCTTCCCTATTATTATATTGCTCTATAATAGGCATGGATTTATTTCTCACATTCTTATACATTTTCTAAAGAATGAAAAGTATAGCTATAGGAAGGTAAAATTTGGTGTCAAGGTTTTTTATTCTCCATGGTTCTCTAAGGACACCACAAGCATGAAGTGCCAATGATTTGACTCAACTTGCCTACCAATTTTACCTTGCAAGTTTAATTATTACTAAAGTATCTATCACATCTAAGGATCTAATTGAACTTGGAAACAAATGAATCATTCTCCATGCATTTGAAATAAACTATCAAATAATAATTTTTTTCATTGTGCTTAAAACACGATATATGATCTTACTTTTCAATCACCTATGTTTTCAAATTGAACCAACCATATCAATAAGGATCTACAACAACCCATGAAATGTTTTCAACAATTGATTTATAGACCTACATAAAAAAATGTCTCATCACTTAACTTCTCCATATTACATAAAGATACACATTGTGAAACTTACAATGAATATTTCCTTGCAAGTAAGATACAAGCAATTTCACAATCTTTCCTTCCACAATTTTCAAACAATAAACAGTGATAAACCAATCTATTTTTACAATATAATGAAATAATGATGAAGACTTGATATCACAACCCACTTGAGATGACATAGAACATTGGTCTCTATTTTCACACTTGAAATTTTTTCAACTTTGTCAAGGGTGAAACCCTAATATCTTCAACACATCCATCTTCACAAAACCTGCATACACACAAGGAGGCTCACCTCCCATCCTAGGCTACTATGAAGCCACCTACCAATTAGGGGAAATAAGTCCAAATGGGATGCACACACACAACACTTTCCAATGCATAAAACATAACACATACCACAAAACAACCCCTCCCATGGCTTACGCATTGGTTCACCATTGGAACCATTGAACATAGGGTGAAGGTGTGCTTTCAAA
Source organism: Cupressus sempervirens (assembly GCA_028749045.1). Classification (NCBI taxonomy): domain Eukaryota; kingdom Viridiplantae; phylum Streptophyta; class Pinopsida; order Cupressales; family Cupressaceae; genus Cupressus; species Cupressus sempervirens. The sequence continues at coordinate 871,718,357 of CM053785.1, read as the reverse complement.
AAGGAGACTTTCCATATCATCACATATCTTCAATAAATAATTTTCATGCCCTTTTAGGGCATCAAAAATTTCATCTCCTTTCGGGGCTTTCATAAATATCCTTCAAACATACTTCCAATAGCTATAGCTTCCTTGAAGCCCTTACTCCATTAATTTCCTTTCTACACAATTTTTCCCTCAAGACCCCCAAAGCAAGATATGAATGAATATGGCACACAATGGAGCCCATACTCCAAGTTTCTCAACTATATTTCAATCCCAACTAAGCCCTTCACCTTGGACTTCTCTTCCCTTCCCAAAGGGTGAATGAAGCCCTCACACACATAACAATACTTGACATTCAATTCTGAAACAAGGAGGTTCAAGAAATAAATATCAACAAATTTCATGAAACACAATGCAAAATCACACTACCACAACACAATACAAATATTCACAATGGCACAACACAATACCAAAATCTACCATCCAAACATTCACAATACAATGCATGATCCCATAAAAACTACTCCATGCTTGCAGATTAATTTTGCAATACTAAAAGAAAGAAAATGCACATGGTTTGAAACATCAACCTTGGTCCAAGCTAAGGGAATGATATTTGTTGTAGAGCTCCCTTAGTCCTCCTCCCAAAACCCTAACTGTCTCTAAACTTAGAAAGTGGGTGAACACACCACTAGTTTGTCCAAGACTCTCAAATAAGGCCTTCCCACTATCTATTTTAGCAAAGACACTAAGAAACTCCCTCTTACAAACTTATCTCCTCTAAATTTTCTATATTTGACTTAGTGGGAAACATGGAAGAGAACACATGTGACAACTCAAATTTCGAATTGGTGGGAGAATACATGGGTAAAGGGCCCCCCTAGGCTATCTAGTCACTATCATGGTCCAAATTATGTCCCTAACATGTTATATCATCACATGGGTAGCTCATTTTTACATAAAAGTCACTCTAGGACCACCTAATGACCCCTCAAAACCCTAGTCAAGTCCAAATTCGAATCTCTTTTGATTGTGACCCATCTTACCCCTTGTCAAGTGGGTTTACTTACTCATTAACAACGTAATTAGGTTTAGGGTAAAATGCCTCCACAACCAAAGCCCTAATTGACATGTCATTACACACCAAATCCACAAGTGTCAAGTGGCACGTAAAAGAAATTTCCACATCACCTTGACATGTCCCTAATGCATCCTTATGATTAAACATTTCCACTTACAAGAAAACTTACATTTCTGAAGCAAAATACTTTCACAATGATGCTTTTGAATCTTCAAAAGATTCTTCTTGGTTAAACTATATTCACATAGGTTTGGATCTTGTTTTCCCCTCCAAAATTTCAATGGTTCCACTTCCTACACATTAAATTTGAGCGTCTGTAGTCCAAGGGGGTCATATAAATATATATCATAAATGCATATCATTTCAATTGTTACATAATCTTATTAACATACTTCAATTAAATTTCCTTTCCTATCATTTCAAATAAGTCATTCAAAATGTTAAAATACCAAGATCTGCATATCATAAACCATCATAATGAATTCAACATTTATCTACATATCACATTAACTCATAATCATCATTATCAAATTAACGTTGGTCTACATATCTCATTAAATCATAAACCATCATGATCAAATTAACATTTATTTGCATATCTCACTAAATCATAATCATCATATCATAATCTAATTCTATCATGTCATGAAGTTGGGTCCATATGTGTTCAATTATTCCATTTAGAATATTGGGTTCATTTATCATAGATGTAGAACACTATAGTAAATGTCAAAATCAATAGATAAAATAAGTCATTGTCGTACCAAGTCTTGAAATTTTTTAGAATATCCAAATCCTAAATTTTAGAAAGCAACATACCCCCACTTAAACATTACATTAGAAGCTTTTCTTCAATTCAGCTTCTATCAAAGAAAATTGGAAAAGGCTAGTACATGAACAAAATCATTAATTATATCATTTAGGTATTAATATAAAGACATAAGTGGGGATCCTCAAAATGCAAATATAAGCTAACATAACCCTATAGTCTCAAAAGTATATCAAAGCATTAAATTAGAAGTGTCATAATGCAAATATGCCATCCATACTATGATGGTTTAGGTGAGGCCTCACAAGTTATCTATATGGATGACTTAACCATCTTTTTGAAAGATCAAAATATTCATATTGCAGATTGGAAACAAGTATTTAATCAATGGTATGGCATATCACTGAATCTCAAAAAAAATTCATTTAGGGTCACAAAAGAAAAGATTTTGGGTCATACTATTTCTAAAGTTGGGATATCCATTGATCCTACAAGTATAGAAGTGATTATTAATCTGTCACCATTGTTATAAAAAGATGAAATCTTTCTTTGGCTAAATCAATTTTGTAAATAAGTTCATTAGTTGATTTGCCGAGATATTATGTCCTCTTAATGACTTGCTCAAGAAAGGAGCAAAGACTAAATGGGTTCCTAAATAAAGTAATCTTTTGAAGACATCAAAATGGCCATCTTTATGGCCCTAGTTCTTGTTAGTCTAGATTATAATTTACCATTCAAAATCTAGGGTATGTGTAGGATCATGGTCTGCCAAAAAGTGGCGATCTAAAAAATAAGTAGTTCTAAAATGCCTCAAAGCATTTCAAAATCTATTCTGATGTTTTTCCCACCCATCCTCGTACCAAAACAAAATATTAATATCTTTCTAAGGCCTTATATTTCTTTGGATAGCAACCCTACAAGGTCAACTTAAAAAATTTCTTGAAAACATGTTTTTGGCCTGTTTCTTATGTGTTTTTTTACTTCAAACATGTGTCTGGTGACCTTCTTCTACCCAAATTTGATGAAATAAATAGGGTTTCTTAAAAATGTTCTTATCTTTCCATGAATGTAATGTCTATAAAATTAAAAATTACAAGTTCAGTAAGTAATTATTATTTATTTTCTAATGTAGTTACACATAAAATGTTGATTGACACATTGATTGACAAATAAATATAACTTTCAAATGGTATAAAATTTTTGAAATCCAAAAGATGCATCACATTAAATACCTCTTCTACTATTAGGAAAATAAAAGAAAAAATAAATTTTGTAAATTTTTGAATTAGTTAAGGTGGTCAGACACTGGAGTTCTTTTATTCCGAAAATACTATATTATAAAATTCATAATTAATTATTTATTTTGAATAAAAATATGCAAAAATATTTGTCACATCTGGGAATGAGTCTACTTCTTATATATACAATCTTATTAAAATATATTATCATTTGATTATGATTAAGGTGGTCAAACATACATGTATTCCTTATTTTTGTCTTGAAATTTTTGTACCATTGCATTAAAATTCAAAATTTTGACCAATTAATTTTTTCTTTCTTTAGATAAGGCCAAGTAGTTCAAAAGCTAAATTTATTTTCATAGAGATCCTTTTCTGACAATTTTTTTACTGAAAGTTCATAACAAGTTTAAAATTGTATGTCAAGTTGGCATAACCCTGATTTACTAATTTTCATTGCCACTTAAGGGTACAATTTGGTTGACCATGATCTTGCATATACCCTCTCTTCATTTTATTTATAACATTCATGTGTAGGGATTCTCTCTCAAAATAAAGACAAATAGGATGAGATACCTATCATATTCATGAGTTGTCTGTTGAAGAAAGATAAATTAAATCCCTCCAATCTTGGCAAATAATATTTTTCCCTAATAATGGCAATCAAGGAATTTTTTCATTACATACTCAGGCACAAGGTATATGCAATTGTGATAGATCCTACTATCAAAACACTACTAATACAAAATGAATTAGGCAAAATATGAGGAAAATAAATAGCCACATTACAAGAGTTTGATCTGGAGATTCAACCAATGAAGCTGGTGAGAGGACAAGGACTAACTAAGATGATCATTGATAATGGGATTAATTTTGACAATGGAATTGGATTTAATGACAAAATCAACATCGAGAATCAACAAAAGATTATACTATCTCAAGTGGAAATTAATCAAGGAATAATTAAAGATGTGTGGTATCAAGATATTATCTATTATCTTTTGCAGAATCAATACCCTAACTAGATGAATAGTTCCCAGCGCAGAGGACTGAAGATGAAATTTGAATCCTATATGCTTCAAGATAGAAAAAATTACAAAATAAACTACAAGGGAATTTATTTGAAGTGTTTGGGATGTGAATAAGTGAAAGAAGTTTTGGAATAGTTTCATGATAGGTATGGCATGGGACATGGAGTGGAAAAAGGCTACAACTCACATGATTTTGAGATAAGGTTACTTTTGGCTCACTACCTTCGAGGATACATTTGAACATGTATGTTTGTACCAAAATTTTTAGACAAGTGCCAATAGAGAAAGACATCCAACTATGCCACTACAACCAGTGTTTGAGGTACAACCTTTTTCCAAGTGGTAGATGGACTTTATAGGAAGAGTAAACCCACCATAATCTACAAGACATATGCTCCTCCTCATAGCTAAAGACTATTGCATGTGTAGAATATAATCTAAAACTTTTCAAAATCACAAAGCAAAATTGGTTACCAATTTCTTGGAAGAACACATTGTCACAAGGTTTGGTATGCCATTCTTCCTTGCATCCAATATTGGGTCATATTTGTCATCTATCTTCCTTAATCAATGGGTATTAGATAATTAGGTCATAATCAAGTTCTCCTCTAATTACTATCTCCAACAGAAAGGTGTGGCTAAGTCCACTAATAAGAACTTGATTATAATGATAAAGAAACTGCTATAGGAAAACCAAAAAGATGGCATACTTAGCTGAAATATGAATTATACATAGATAGAATTAGGATCAAAAATTCTTTGGGGACATCTCCATATTTACTAATTTAGAAAAAAATAACTAGTGTTCCTACTCAATCTTAGGATTCCAATTTTGAAATTTATGAAGGGATATTCTAAGAACACTAATAGTGTTTAGATTCGATCAATGAAACTTTTGGAATTGGCTAAGGAAAGGATAGTTGGTTTATAAAATATGCAAAAACACCAGGTTGTCATCAAATGATTTTTTGACAAGTAGGCCACAATTAAATATTTTAGAATATCTAACCTTGTTCTCCTTTAGGACAAGGAAAAGAAAATTTGAGTAGTTACACTAAGTTTCAATGCTTGTGGATTGGCCCTTATCAATATTGGAAGAAAATACTTTTTGACTAAGTTATCTACAAGAAGAATTGGTCCAATTAAAAGTCAATAGCCAATTCTTGAAACATTACTTTGAGGCCTAAAATGAAAAAATACTTATAAAAAAATTCAAAATATTTTCAACTGCATTTATTCTCTACAACATTGTTTACTTCCAGTTGTGTTTTTATTTCAGGCTATATGTTTCTTTAAAAGTTGTGTCAGTCCAAGGGGTTAGCTAAAATTAAGACTTTTTCTTGATGAATCTCATGGATCACTCCTTTTTGGTTTCAACTTGAGGGAAGACATATATATTTGTCAAAGCATTTTGATAATCTTCTTTCTTGTACCAATTGTGGATGGATATGACCTATAGTTGTAAAAGGCTTTCAATCTTCAAATCAGAGTTCTAGATCGATAGCTCTCAATACTTATACAAATTTAAGGATTGAATATTTTTGTGATTTTCAAATCTAACTTGATAGTAGTGAGTGGTTATTCAAACTTTTTAGTTTAGACAAATGGTCTCTTCATTGAACTACTAAGATTATTGTTTGGCATGAGAGTTTCTTAAAAGTTCAATAAAAGAGGAACGCAAGGGCTATCAAATTAAAGAAAGAAACTAGAAAATAATAGCAATTCCTTGGCCACATAGTTTAAGCATGGTTAGGATACAAAAGAAAGAAAAGAATGAAATATGGTGTTAAATCAAAAGATTCCAAAAGATCCTAAAAAGTAATCAGACAAATAGGGAAATGCACTCCATAATGGCTATCCCCTATCTATGCAAATGCTTCAAGGAAGAATAAAATTGAAACATGTAAGCTTTATGACACAAATCAAAAGAGATTACTAAAAATCTAAATTGAAAGTATGATAACTTTTCAAGAGCCCTTAGAATGGTTCTCTCATCTAGTTAGAAAATGATTGATAAATAGGATGATGAGGATCCCTAATGAATGGACCAGTACAACAAAAGGTTGCTTCCAAGTTGCTAATACTCATGATAGATTACACTTTGAGATGTCAAAAGGAGATGAATACACTAATCACACATAGAGCTTTAAGATTCAAGATTCTAAGGTTTTGACTATCAAGGAACTTGAATGTTGCTTGAATTGTTAAGAATTTAGTTGTCGTTTGACACATGTCAAAAGGATGCTTGCTAATTAAGAAATCCCTTTATAATTTCTTCCCTTTTATTTTAGCTATTTGTTTTGGTCTCACAATACACATCCCATTTATCTTAGAAATGGGGACCCCGTAGTAAATTTCTTTTGTCTCCTAGACTCCTAGTCCAGAGTCTAGGTCAATCCCCAATCTCTGACTAGGGAAGTTTGGAGAGTTTGAGTTTTGAGAAATTAAAATTTTCATGGTTTTCATATGCTTAAGTGTGCACTACTATACTAGTTCACATGTACACCTACTCAAGGTGCACAAGTACGCTTAGTTTGCAAGTGCACACTCATCTCCTTCTAGAGATTCACACATGTGCATGTGTGCACCTCCAGAGGGTGCACACCTATGAAGGTGCACATTCTTGGAGATACACACTAATGAGGGCCCAAGGTCTATATGAGAGAACAAACCCTCTTCTTCCTTCATTTTCTCTCTAACTCCCAGACATCTATACACCTCCTTACCTTCCAAATGTGTGCTTTCAAGTCTTCTCCACTCCCACTTGTAAACAAATCCTAACATTAGCAACACCAAGAAGGTTTGCACATCTCAAGAATTAACTTGAAAAATTCTAATTAAACATAAAAAACACAACCTAAGGAACTTAACCTAAGACACTAAGAAGGTGCACACAAGTGTACCTCCTCAAGATGTGCATATGTGCACTTTCTAAAAACACAACTAATGAAAAACCTAAGGCAATCCAAAGGTGTGCACGTGCACACCTCTGTATGCACCTCCTCAATGTGTGTACATGCACACCTTTGTGCCTTCACAAGAAAAATTCCCCCCAAATTGTACTTGCACTACACACATACATAGTTGTACACATGTAACTATGTGCACCTTACCAAGGTGTGCACATGCATAGGTGCACAACAATGAAAAAAAAAGGTCAATTAGGGGCCTAATTAGCACACAAGCACACTTGTAAGGGTTTTAGAGGTGTGCTAAAGTATATACCAAGATATTTTGGTGGGATTTAGCCATTTTAGGTTTTATTTTGCTAGGTTTTCATCTGTTAGGGGTCAATTAGGGTCTCTTTTAGGTTTAATCTTAGCTTTTAAAAATAATATTTCTTTTCTGTTGTAGATAAAATGGCATCATCATCCACTTCAATGGTTCAAAATATAGCTCTAAAACTTTTTGTATTCAAGCAACAAGGTGCACCAAGGAAATCTTGGTTTCAAGAGCTGTATGTTGAGATCAGAGACACAGAACTTGGGCATAGAGATTGGAATGCCTTCTTCACAATTTCTAGAAAACCAGAAGAACAATTTGCAATGGTGTAATCACTCATCCAATTAGGCCTAGTGAATGCAATATCACATCCTACATCCATCCAATCCTTAGAACTTATAATGGCTCTTGCAAAGAACTACATGACTGAAGAGAAGGTCATCTAGAGTGTCATAGGAGAGATAGTTTTGGACCTCTAACTAAGAAATATTGAGAAGGTATTCCATATTCGTAGGGTAAACTAGTATTCAAATATTACCTATGATAGAGCAAAGAGATGGTATTAGGAGAATAAAAAGCAAGCTAACGAAGTAATTCAATCATCCTTTTTGATAGACAGAACACTAGTAGGCCATAGAGTCAAAAAATTAGACATGACTCAAGGTTATATCAAAGATGACATTGGGTATGTAATTGTGCTTTTGAGAATAGTCATGGCACTTCATATAGTAGGATGCCTTCTCACCAAGATGGTCCATTTTATTGATACCATTAGGATGACAAAGATGCCAATAGATTAGGAAACTTTCCTTAGTGATAATTTGCATGACCAACTCATAGCCATAAAAATTGATCCAAGATTCTATGTGACATCATATATGGTGTATTTGTTGGAGGACACCCTAAGACTATACTAAAAAGGGAGGATGCAAGATGCTAATGCTTGGACCTATGTGGTATATCCACAACTAGTGAAGAAGAAACTCTTAGAGAAGAGTTTGGAATATAGGGTGGTGGAAGATAGCTTCATCTTTGCAATCATTATATACATAGAAGGTGATCATGTGAAAAGGATGTCAACACAAGCAATGACTAGGATCATAGAGATCGACACATACTATATCGAGTTCAAAAAATTCACCTACTTAAGGGTATCTAGTACATTGGAAAACCTAAAGAAGATTTTGAGATATCCATCGGATAGGCTAATCTTGCTAGAGATTGCACACCAACTCACATCTGCATATGATAGAGTGAGAAGATAATGCAAGAAGACATGCATTTGGCCCATCATAATTGGTGCTTTTGAAGTCAAGAAAAAGAAAGACACGATGAATTTTGATCCTAAGTGGGATCAATATCCCTTATAAGAGTACAACTCTCCTTGACCTTGCTTTGACAACATATGGTAAAACATTTGGTAGGGAAGTAGTTTGTGCATGAGGATGTGTTAGAGGACCATTCGATGAATGTAGTAGATGACCATGATATCTAGATAAGGGATTATTATAGGATGATTCTATATCTAATAGAGAAGGTATTGAAAATGAAGATCCCACAAAGGGTTGTGGAGAAGGATACAAAATATATCATGGATCCTTTGTATAATTGGGAGAAGATCTATGATCGATTGATAATGAATGTGAAGAGTGGAAGAGGTGAAATGTTAGAAATAGGGATTACTAAGAGAGGGGGGTGAATAAATTTTCTACAAAATTAAGTCATCAATTGGATATTATTACTTACTTTAAACCTTGCATAACAAAGTAATAAAGTAATTTTGAACAATAATGTACATAGATAACTAATAACACCATATTTTGTTAACTAAGGAAACCTTGGCCAATGAAAAACCCTAGTGAGGATGATACCCACTAGATAATATATTGATATATAAGTTCCTTGTTAGAGGATGGACCCTACTAGGATTCAATAAGAAAATTTAGTATAATGAGTCCCTATTAGGAGACTTTGAATCCCTGTTAGGAGTTGTGGTACAATGTATGCAAAAAGACCCACTTCCCAAACAAGAAATTTCAACTACAAGAAGAGCTCACTATCAAACAAGTAATTTACTATTAACTCTCTTCCTTTATTGATCTTTGATCTTCAGTTCAATCTTAGATCACTAGATAGCTCATATAAAACTTCACATATATTTTTTTCACAAGAGTTCGCTCTTTACAATTCATAATTCACATTTTCATAATAGCTCTACATCTTATCGTAAAATATCCTTTGCATAATTACCATGCTTTTACACAAATTGCTTCTAGGTTTGCTAAGACCACAAACCACTTTTCCAAGTTAGAGTAAACTTCTAGGATGTTGGCCCTAATTAGACAAGTAATTGTTTTGTAAACAAAACAATTCTTTCCTTTAATTTCACTATCCTGCTTCATCAAAACATGATTATCTCTATTTTCTATAGTTTGTACTTACTTTCAAGGTTGTACAGATCATCACCAACATGTATACTATCTCCATATAATTTTTCTAGTCATAATATGATGTCAACAATATGCTATAAACAAAACAATACACTGTTGTAAACCAAATTCTACACTTAAACAATTTTCTTATTACCAAACACTAGGTATCTTTATTTTTGAGGTTTCTTGTCAGCAAGTACATCATGTGTTGTCATAAATGACAAAAATTACATATCACTATTAGCCAATTGTCAACAATCTCACCCTTTGGCATTGATGGCAACAAAATATGGAAAATTGTCTAAGTGACAAAAAGCTTAACATAAACAATATATAAACATTACATCTATTACAACTTGTTCAACTTTACATATGCCCCCCCTTACAATATACTCTACTACTTTTATTCACATTGTATCTCTCCCCTTTTTGACATGTATACAATTTTCACATGTATTTCTCCCCCTTTGACATCAATTACAAAGGTCAAAATATCAAGATTCTATCCAAAAACTATCAAAATTGTTGTCCTTCCTTATGTTGATATGATCTTCATACAATCATCAAAAATATCCTTTAGACCATCAATACCTTTGGCCCATGATTCCTTGGTAGACTTAGTCGAGGTGAGAATTGCACATAAGCCATACGATGCAATCTCAGCTGCATTAATATCTAAATACAAAAAGTTTTAATATGTATGTTTGGCCTTGACACATTCCTTTAACTGTTTTTCAATGAAAGATAATTTTAGAGCAATAGATTCTTTGAAATTAGATGTCCTCTTCAAAATATGTTCTTTCTAAAGTTACAGTTTCCTGATGTCATTGTGAGTACTAGCAACTTGATCTTCAAAATCATCTACTTTTCAAGATGGATGTTGGATCTAGCTAGTTAAAGCCTCTAGCTAATTCATCTTTGTCTCTATCTTACTATCAATGTCTTTAGTCAACTTATATAATAGGGTACACTTAATATACAAAATTTTCCCTTCTTATTGGTATTTCTGAAGTTCTTTTATACAAGTATCAAGATTAACTAAGTCATTCTTGATATTCTAATTGATGGTGCTAAACAAGTTAGCATCATGGGAAATTTGTTCCTTCACCTCTTCAACATTCAACAAATTTGTAAAATCTTCATCAAAAGATTTTAGAATAGCTTGTGCTCTTTGTTCAAGATCTATTTCAATGTGTTGAATTGCCAATGTATTGTGCAATATCTCTATCACTTCCATTAATGTTTTCTGCAAACTTTTCACTATTGTATTCTTTTGTATAAGTTTGGATAGGGATGAGATCAAATTTTTTTGATCATCATCACCAGTATCCAAACTAGCAAGAGAGAGTAAAGTGGATGAACTAGATGGTATAATCTCATCCTCCATCTGTTTCCTTGTTGCTTCTTTTGTTCTTTTCTCTTCATCTGCAATTATTCTCTTTTCTTCATCTTCCTTTCATTTCTTATCTTCCCCAAGAAATTTCTACTTGGCTTCCTCTACTTTCTTCTTTTCTCCTTCTAGTAGCCTCTTTTTTCCCTTAAACTATATCAACTTATCCTCAATATCCTTAGTGTCTAGCTCATTTGGTTCAGAACCACCAAATGGATTGGTATCATCAATGTTAATGGTAACATTGGTTTGATAAATCTACATAGTGTCACCACTTACTGACACTTCCAAGGTTCTAGGATATGGAGGAGATGCTACCTCTATGAACATTTGACTAATTGCTATTGCAGTCTCATTGCTTAACTTATCCTTTTTACCAATCATAAATAAAATGGTGCAAGATTATTCAACAGTCGTTTAATTTCATCTTCATCATCAGTCTTGCAAATGGTTTTGAGCATAGACTTCCAAAGTTCAAGGCCTTCTTCCCTTGTAGGAGCCTTCTTCTTAATGAGTCTCTCATAGACTGTATGGTTTGTAATGCTATGAAGGTCCTTCAATTTTATATTATTTGATGCAATATATCTCATAGTAGATATATCTATTTGATCTTTCTCAAAATTGTTGTACAAATCATAAAACTTATTCATCTAAACAAAATTACCTTCATTTTCAATAGCTATATTGATCTTTTATATCTTTAGCTTCCAATGTTTTCGAGCTTTGCCTACTACTTGCTTAGGTGGAGTCACCTTTGTTGCTTGTTTAGTTTCTTGTTCCTCATCTTCTTCATCACTAGAGTCAATTGTCAACAATGTTTTCTATCTCTTTCCTGGTCCTATGGCTAGCTGTTTAACTCTCTTTATCTTTGTGGACATTGCTTCCACTAATCTTTTAGACTTTCTCTATGGTTCACTAGGATGAACATTAGACACTGTTGCATATGGACCACTCTGTTCCAAAGATGTCTGAGCAACTGATACTGATAAAGGTTGTATGTTCAGTATACCTTGCATCATTGTTTGTCTTACAGCCTCAAATTCACTCTTTGTCATTCTGGCCTATGAAAGTGTGTGTTTCATTATATAGTCAACCTTCTTGTGTGATGCCTTCTCTAAGGTTGCTTGATGAGCTTGTTGTATGATCTCATCATATGTGCCAAACCTATATTCATCTTTGTCTTTGTTTAAATTCAGTAACAAATCAACATAACTAACTGCAACATCATCATTCAATCCATAGCTTAAGGGATCTAGAAATGTCTCCTGATGTTCCACTACTTGAATCTATGTATGATCTATATCAACTAGAATACAAATGTCTTCCTTGAATATGTCCATGATTGCTGGTGCAATTCTAAGTCTTTGTTTCTTTTCATTCTAAAATGTTCGAGCATTATTAGGTTACCATTATCCAATATTTTGTCTACAGGATGCCTTCTACACACCTTTGTAATTTTCACCATTGTGCATCTATCACTACTCATTATATTTGTGACTAATAAGAAAGGAAATATCTTAAGTACATGAAAGAATATGTGATTGACCAATGACTAGAATCTGAAAACACCATTCTTTGTTCTTTTAATCTTTTCTAGGTTATCTAGGAGTTGCATTCTTAGTTTTTCACTAAGATTCACTTGCTTTTTCTCTACACATATCTTATATGCTACATATATGAATCCTACTAAAAGTTCATCAATCTTTAAACTTGCACAAACTAAATAAGAAATAATTCTACTTAGAAATCTCACATTATCTTGCTTGATGGTGTTGATCACCATAGCCTTACCATTGTACACTACCTTAGTATAGCTTTCTCCTTTCTTTTGAACCATTTTCTCACCTACATGTACACTACCTTGTTTGCTAAGACTAGTTACCTCATGAATAAGGTTGGTAGAAAAGTCTACTACATTATCTTGCATCCACCATTTTCCATCATGTATCCTACTCAATATAATTTGTTTCCATTCATCTGTGTCTAATTCACGATAGAAATGATACTTAAACAAGTCTAATTCCCTTAGATGTTCAAATCTAGGCTTCATAGTCATTTCATGGTTGAAAACCAATTCCATATCTTTTTTCATGACTTCACTACCAATCGATTCAAACTTTCTATTTAAATAACTTACTATGTCTTTAAGATAAACTACATTGTTCAGAGTGATAGACAATGCTGAGTTAGAGTTTCCTTTAGTAGGCTTTATAGAAATAATCTTTAACTTAGGTCTATCTTCATTCTCAACACTATGTACTACTGACATATCCATGATTCTATCAATTATGAACTTTTACCAAATTAATTTGTAGAAAAAATGATAAAATACCTCTCTCCAAAAATAGGGTTTTCTTTGAAATCACTCTGATAAGTCACTTCAGAATGCTCTCCACTTTGGATGTGTTCATAATGAAGTGAAAACCAATTTCATACTCCATTTATCCGATCAACTTGAACTTGCATTAATTGCATACTTAGCAAATACAAAAAAAGTTGCCAATTACATTTTGTACTCAAATAACTATTCAAAATCATCTATCTAATCTTTAGATGTTACCCGAGGTTTACTATAGCCTCCTTTCATCATGATGAACATTTTCAAGACTTTGTATCATGAAATTCTTTGGAAAAGCATATTTTTCATATTTTGCTACAAAATCAACCTTTATTATATACAACTCTAAAATTCTTCATAACTTGTTTAGATGAGCTCCAAATTACAAGTGAGCTTAGGTATCATCTAAAAATAACTAGATACACCTTTTCCCAACTTTTCCACCTCTAATTGGGCTTCTAAATGAAGTTTTTGAATTTTTGATGTTGTGAATAAGCTTAATTCAACTCAATTGAATCAAATTCAACAACTAACTTCAATCTTCCTATCTCATCATCATCTAACTTTTCTTTTGAAATATCTACTGCTTTCACAAATGCTTTTTTTTTTCTTCACAAATTTTATGTGTTCCTCTTTGTTAGTTCTGTAGTTCCTTTCATGGTTCCTTCTATCATTTCTAATGTTTCTTCTATTCTTGAAGTTTCTTCCATTATTTCTTCTAACTCTGAATTTTTTGTCCATTCTGCAGTACTTTTTTGTGTGTCCAAAGTTGTTGCATAATTGACATACTAGTGTTCTACTTCTAGGATTCTACTGATCATTAGGTGCATTGAATTTTCAAGCAATGTGTCCTAAGTTGTTACACTTATAACACACAATCTATCTTCTATCTTCATAAGATCTTCCTTAACTTGTTGTCCTTTCATTATATCTTCTTCTATCTATAGCATTAGTATTTCTAGATATTCTACTATTTCTTCTATCATTATCATACTTAGGTTTCCTAAAATCAATTGCATTATGACCCATACCATGACAATTATGTCAATAAAAGTCCTTAACATGATTAAATGACTTATTAGTAAAATCTCTTTTCATATGACATATTTCATTACATCAAAAGTACTTACCTCTAAATTCATACTTAGTTTCCTTAGGAGTGTCCACTTTCTTTGGTTCATCCAAGATTTCAACTTCCTTGTTTTACTCAACTTGTTTAGGTTTCTTAGAAGATTGACTTGATTCAATCTTATCATCAGATCTGTCTTTTTTCTTTCAAATCTAATCTATTCTCAAGTTTCTCCATAGACATGTTAATTAGGTACTCAAGACTAGTCTGATCATAAGTATGCCTTTGTATTGACATTGAATCATCAAGATTTTCTCTACTAAAATAAAGCTTCTCAAGCTATTGTTTACACTATGTCAATTCACCTTTCACAATAGTATTGTACTTATGGATTTCTTCATGGTCTTCTTTCAATATTTCAAACTTAGATATTTTCTTTGCCAAACATTCTCTTAGATCTACATTTTCAGTCTTCAAATTAGATTTATCTTTTCTATGATCATTTCTCAAATTCAACTTCATATTTGCAATCTTCAACTTTGAATAGTCATCATCACTAATTCTAGATTCAGTAGACTCAAGCTTGGATTTGAGATGTTTAATCTTTTCCTTCAATTGATCAATGTATACTTTGGAGTCTTCATGTGTGTCCTTCAATTGATCAATGTATACTTTGGAGTCTTCATGTATGTCCTTCAACTTATCTCTTTCTTCGTTAAGGAGATCAATTTGTTCAATTGCTTCTTCAAGGTTCTTCATCAACTATACTATATCTATAGGGATCTTACTTAAGCTATTAAGCCTCTTCAAAGTAACTGTGCTCTGATACCAATTGTTAGAAATAGGGATTACTAGGAGGGGGGGTGATTCAGTAATCTACAAACCTTCATCACCAATTGGATATTATTACTTACTTTAAACTATGCATAACAAAATAATAGAGTAATGTTGAATAGTAATGCACAAAGATAACTCATAACACCATATTTTGTTAACTAGGGAAACCCTAGCCAAGGGAAAACCCTGGTGGGGATGATACCCACTAGATAATATACTGATATATAAGTTCCTTGTTAAAGAATGGACCCTACTAGGAGTCAATGAGAGAATTTAGTATAAGGAGTCCCTATTAGGAGACTTTGAAACCTTGTTAGGATATTCTAATCCTATTAGGAGTTATGGTACAATGTATGCAAGAAGAGTCCACTGCCCAAACATGTAATTTCAACTACAAGAAGAACTTACTACTCAAACAAGTAATTTATAGTTATCTCTCTTCCTTGACTAGTCTCTAATCTTCACCTCAATCTCAGATCACTAGATAGCTCGTATAAAACTTCACATTTGCTACTTTCACAAGAGTTCTTTCTTTACAATTTTTAATTCACATTTTCATAATAGCTCTACATCTTATCACAAAATGTCCTTTGCATAAATACCATGCCTTTACACAAATTGTTGCTAGGTCAGCTAAGACAACAAACCACTTTTCCAAATTTGAGTAAATAGATAGGATGTCGGCCCTAATTGGACAAGTAATTATTTTTTAAACAAAATAATTCTTTCCTTCAATTCTACTACCCCACTTCATCAAAACAATGATTATCTCTATTTCATATAGTCTATACTAAATTTTGAGGTTATACACGTCATCACCAACATGTACACTATCTCCATGTAACATCGATAATCATAATATAACATCAACATCATGTTATAAACAAAAAATATGCTATTGTAAACCAAATTCTATACTTAGACAATTTTCTAATTACCAAACATTAAGTATCTCTATTTCTAAGGTTTCTTGTTAGCATGTTCATCATGTGTTTCCATAAATGATAGAAATTACATATCACTATTAGCCAATTGGCAACATGAAAATGGTGACATCAATCATGGGGGTAGAAATATACTCTTGTTGAAAAAGGAATAGATAGAGAAGCCATTTAGAACAGATTTAGTTCTTGAGGCTATACCCCTACAAACCACTATACAACCAATCAAAGGGAAATGCATGTTAGGTACAGTGCCAACCTTCTCTACTAAATCCCTAATGAGTCTAGAAATGGTACATCAACATAAGAGGTAGGTTATGCACTTTACGATAGATCACCTATATAGGGAACTAATAAGAGGAAAAGATCACCTATAAAGGATAAGAATCACATGAGTTAGCAAGAAGATCTAGAAAAAGAACATGCACAACCTAAACAAGCTAGCCTATAGCTTAAGTCCTAGTGCAATATCGCATGAAAGTGCCTCAAGCACCTCTACAGAAAGAGAACTTATAAGAAGAAAAGGTATAGAAAGAGGAGGAGGAAGAACAGAGGTTTCCACTAGTAGCCACACAAGAGGAAGAAAGTCCCCTATAGCTCCTAAAAGGGAAAGTATTGAATCAACTATGGAAGCACCATCATGAACAAGGAAATTGAGAAATAAAAGCACTCTAGCCCTATAGTTTCTTGAGACAATCCTAGAAGCTAATGCAAAAGAAGAAGAAGAAGAGGAGTAGATTGAATATATCCCCTTGAGTAAAAGCACTCACTCAATAAGGGAAACAAAGAGGAGAGAAGAAGAAGTTCAATAGTGACACCTCCATCTACTCCTAAAGAACATACTCATGTATCAATAATAGATGATGAGAAGTAACAATGGATAGCTAATGTAGGAGGTCAAGAAAAAAATGTCTTCAATCTCTCCAATTTTGATTTCATGCCAATAGGTACTAAGATGGTGGGAGAAAAGATAAGAGATACACACATGAGTGAATGCCTAGGAGAGGACTAGAATCAAATGTTGCCTTTGTCTCAAGGACCTCTAGGCATTCTACCACCACCATCATATGACATAACATTTTTGGACAATTAATGCTCAGTAACTCCACTTCCTCAGGCCATAGAAAATGAAGAATAAGTGACAGAGGAAAGAGAGTCCCATCAACTACATGTCGATGAAGTATTAGAGGAAGAGAAAATACATAAAGAGCTTCAACAAACTCCTCATAATATATAGGATAGGACCTTAACCCAAAAAAATATAAAGACTTGAACTATAGATCTTTGTCAACATGGAAAGACTCTAAAGAGGACTAATAAGGGGAAGGGACCTATAGTGGAAATGAATTCTTCAACAAAATAGATGTCCCTCATAGGCACCACATTGTTAATTTTGTGGTGATTGATTAGCGAAGTACTATACCTACTTCATAATTCTTTGGGGCTCAAGATTTTGGGCCAATATGTAATTATTAATTATAACCCTAAATCGATAAAAATACTTGTATAAAAGGGCTTAGGGTTAGGGGTTTTTTTATAAGGTGTGATGCAAGAATTGTTTCTTGTGATAGTATTGAGTTGTAAGGGATTACAAACTATAATCAAGTTGTAATCACTAGATTGTAATAATATTGGACTTGTTGTTTGGTGGATGTAACCTAGAGTTTGGGTGAGCCATGTTAAATCTTGGTGTCTTGTGTTCTCCTCTATGTGATCTATCATTTTCTGATATTGTTTATATTTTTTATGTAGGAGCATCCAGAGGTATAAGGGCAATCCTGTGTCATCCAAAAAAATGTACTTAGACTTAGTTTATGTTTCATGTGTTTTCATTTCTGGATACCCATTTGGGTCAAATAAAGGTTCCAACTCTCACAGTTCCACTATTAGTGTTATGGGTTAGAGTTTTTAATCACCTTGGGATATGTGTAAATGCTAAAAAAATAGGAGTATGTAATTGAGCCATCATTTTGGTGAACTAGAAGGTGTAAATTGGTCGAATGATTGTCATTATAATTTAGAGCATTCCAAAAAAGTAATCAGGTCAAAATGCCCCACGGTTTGAAAGTTATCGCAATTTTTTGATTTCTAGAGACATCTTAAGAATTCTTCAAAGTCAGGTTAGGGGCATTAAATGAATTTGAAATGGGCCAAAAAATGGGGGACAAGTGAAGCTCTCCATAGGACTATAGAGAGATTTGAGAGCTTTTCAAAAATGTAAATGGTTCTTCAATCGGACCTATAGTTCAAAAGTTATGCCTCCCAAAAGTTTGGTTACCATTTCTGGATTCTTTTAATTTTGTGCCATCTTCTAATGTGACTTCTAGAGCCTTCTATTTGGTTGGTGGATGCCAGCTAGCACTTTCTAGAATTTGTTCCTAATCCTTAACCCTACGGGGTTTATTTAAGAATATTTTGGGCATTGTAAAAGGTAGTTCGGAGTGGAGTTCGAGAGAAGGTACTGGGAGAAGAAATTATCTCTAGTTTTATGCTATTGTAAGCCCATAGGGCCTGTTTTGGAGTCTGTTTCTCTGCACTAAGTGTACTAGCATATTTTTACAGTTAATAAAAATTTTTCTTTCCTATTGTGTCCATTATGTGCTTAGGTTGTGTCCCCATCAATTTTCATGTAATTGTTATTTCTATTTATGGTTTAATCCTAACAAGTGGTATCAGAGCAAGGTTGTTTTCTTTTCTAGTTATCCTCTGCATGAAGGTCTAACAGTTGAGTGGGAGTCTCATGGTTGAGTAGGAGTGATGGGCAATGAGGGTAAGATAAGGGTTGACAAGTTTAATGGGAAGAACTTTTAGTTATGGAAGATGCAAATGGAGGAGTATCTCTATTAGAAGGATTTATGGAAGCCATTGGAAGGGGGAAAAAAAGGAACCAAGGAACTATGACAAATGAGGACTAGGAGATTTTAGGTAGAAATGCACTTAGAAGTATTTGATTATGCCTGACACCATTGGTGACATTTAAAATTAGAAAAGACAACAATAGAAAATTTGATTGAAACCCTAGCGAAATCATATGAAAAGCCCTCTACTTCAAATAAGGTATTTCTCATGAAGTGTTTATTTAAAATAAAAATAGAAAAGGATGAATCTATTGTAGATCATTTAAAAAAAAGTTTAATACTATTACTAGTTAGTTATCTAGGGCTCTCTTAATTTTTTATTCCTTTCCTGAAAGTTGCAATGGCTTGGTAATGGTTGGAAGTAATTCTATTTTTGGATTTGATGCCCTCAAATATGATAATGTAATTGGTGTTAATTTAAGTGAGGAAACTCAAAGGAAACCCTTAGGTGGATCTATATTAGGAACTTCTTTGAACATACAAAGTAGAGGCAGAACAACTAAGAGAGGAAATAATTCTAGAAATCATGGGAAATCAAGAGGAAAGTCAAACAAGAAGAGGTCTCAATCTAGAGAACCAAGATATTGTTGGTATTGTAGGACACCAAGGCATAAGAGGAAAGATTTTTGGACTTGAAATAACAATGAAGGAGATAAAATAGAAGGTAAAAAGGAGGTAAACGTGGTAAGTAACAAATCCAAAGAGGATGTTTTGCTTCTATCCTTAGAAATTATTGATGATTCATGGGTTTTAGATTTTGGTGCTTCATTTCATGCTATACCTCATAGAGGTTATTTCATTAATTATGTCTAAGGGGATTTTGGGATTTTTTATTTGGGGGATAATGAACCCTATTAGATTTTTGGAAAGGGGTAAGTTAAGATTAAGTTGTAGAATGGGAATCATTAGCTACTACATGAGGTAATACATGTTCCAAGGCTGAGTAGGAATTTGATTTCAGCAAGACAACTTAGAGATGAGGGTTGTGTAGTTACTTTTAATGATAAAAATTGGAAGGTTTCAAAAGGTGTGAAAGTAGGAACCTTATATATTTTTATAGGTCATATTGTTCCTTCTACTTTGATTCTTTTAGAGAAAAATGAATTTTTAGGAATAGTTGTTGTATTTGAGCAAGGAAAACAAACTATTGCTATAGATTCTGATACAATGATGTGGCACAATAGACTTGGGCACATGAGAGAGAAAGGTATGAAAGTAATTCATTCAAAAAAAAGTTTTACCAAGTTTAAAATGTGTCAATATGGATTTCTATGAAAATTGTGTTTATGGAAAACAAAAGAGAGTGAGTTTGTGAAAACTAGGAAGGAAAAAAAAAGTGAGAGATTAGAGCTTTTTCATACATATGTATGGGGACTAGCTTAGGTATCTTCCCTTGGTGGCTCTTATTATTATGTTACATTTATTGATGATGCAACTACAAAATTATGGGTTTATTTTCTTAGACAAAAATCTAGTGTATTTCAAACTTTTAAGAAATGGAAATGCTTGGTTGAAAATGAGACACATAGGAAATTAAAATGTCTCAAATTTGATAATTGTGGTGAGTATTGTAGTCATGAATTTGAAGATTATTTCTCCACTAATTATATTCATAGATAGAAAAGTGTTCCAAGAAAATGGAGTAGTTGAATGCATGAAGAGGACTATAATGGAGCATGCAAGAAGCATGCGATTGTATGGAGGGTTTTCCTTAAACATGTAGGTGGAGACTATCAATATTGATGTATATTTGATTAATAGAGGTCCCTCTACTCCTTTGGGCTATGGTATTCCAAAGGAAACATGGACTAATAAGAAGATGAGTTATTCTTTTCTCAAAACCTTTGGTTGTGAAGCATTTTCTCATATAGATTCTGAAAATAGAACAAAAATGGAAGTTAAGTCAAAGAAAAGTGTATTTTTTGGATATGTCATTGATGAATTTGATTATAGATTTTGGGATTTTGAAAATTATAAAATTGTAAGAAGTAGGGATGTCATATTCAATGAGAAAGTGTTGTACAAAGATTTGTTGCAGCAACACAAGAATAAAGAAGATGATTATGTGGTGTTGGATGATACTCCAAAAGATTATGTTCTAGCAATTCCTCAAGATGTGCAACAACCCCAACAACAAATACCACATACCCTAGTGAATTTTAGACAATCAACAAGGCTAAGTAGACCTCTAGAAATATTTTCTCCTTCTTTTCACTTTATTTTACGAATAGATGTTGGTGAACCTGAATGTTATGATGAAGTTGTGCAAGTGGATACTAAGATTTAGTGGGAGTCTGCAATGAAAGAAAAAATGGACTCTTTGCTAAAAAATAAGAATTAGGATTTATGCAAATTCCTTGTAGTTAAAAGGGATTTACAAAATAAGTGGGTTTATAGGTTGAAAGAAAAGGATGGAGGTAAGAAAAGGTCTAAAGCCAAGTTAGTTGTAAAAGGATTTGCATAGAAAAAGGCATTGATTTTGATGAGATATTCTCTCTTGTTGCTAAGATGACTTCTATTTGCACTGCTTTAAGTATTGTGACTATTGAAGATTTTCATTTGGATTAGGTTGATGTTAAACAACCTTCCTTCATGGTGATTTGGATGAATAAATATATATTGTTTAGCCACAGGGATTCGAAGTCAAAGATAAGGAGAACTTAGTGTGCAAATTGAAGAAAGGTTTATATGGCTTGAAGCAAGCACCGTGGAAATGGTATCTAAAATTTAATAGTTTTATGCCTAAGCATGAATATAGTAGGTGACATTGAGATCATTGTGTTTATTTTAAGAGGTTGAATGATGGCAGCTACATTGTTTTATGTTTATATGTTAATTATATGATTGCAGTTGGGTCTAACATGGATCATATTAAGGGGCTAAAATGTTAGTTAGCACATGCATTTGCTATGAAGGATTTGGGGGTAGTAAAAAAAAATCCTTAGTATGAATATTTGTAGAGATAGGAAGAATAGGAAATTGACATTATCTCAAGCTGATTATCTTGTGTAGGTGTTGCAACATTTCTCTACAAAGAATTTTACAGCTGCCAACACACCTTTACCTGGTCATTTGAAGTTGACTAAGGAGATGTGTCCCAAGAAAGAAGAAGAGGAGGGTAAGATGTCCAAGTTTCCTTATGCTTTAATTCTAGTAAGCTTGATGTATGCTATGGTGTGTACTAGGCTAGATTTTATAAATGTAATGGGAGTTGTTAGTAGGTATATGAGTCATCCAGGAATTGAGCATTGGAATGCAGTAAAATAGATTCTTAGATGTCTAAGAGGAATATCCAATAAGTGTTTACACTTTGGGGGCTCTACTATTGATTTAGAAGGATATGTTTACTCAAATTTTGTAGGGGATATTGATACCAAGTGGAGTACTATAGGTTATGTATTTATTGTTGGTGGGGCAGCTGTGAGCTAGGTTTCCATGTTATAGAAGGGTAATGCTTTATCCACTATAGAGGCATCTAAGGAGATGATATGGATTTAGTTCTTCTTGGAAGAATTGGGGCACACTCCAAAGGATAATTATTTATTTACAAATAGTTAGAGTTTCATTCATCTTGCAAAGAATTTAGCTTTGCATTCAAAGATAAAACACATTCAATTGTGATATTATTTCATTCAGTCACATTTGGATGATGGATAGTTAAAGCTGGATAAGATACATATAGATGAAAATCCAATGGATATGTTTACAAAGGTAGTCATAAGGGAGAATTTGAATTCCTCTTTAGCTTTGATTGGTCTTCTAGACTAAGTAAGAATAAAGGAATAACAGAGTCTAGGGTGGTTTGATCTAGTGGGAGCCCCATGTGGTAGTGGTATTGCTACATGATCAATCTCCAAGTGGGAGATTATTGTCTAGTATGGAGCCTAATTAGTCCCCAATTGGGAGATTTTTAACTTTATGGTGACTAATCAAGGAAGTACTATACATACTTCATAATTCTTTAGGGCTCAAAAATAATAATTTGGGCCCTATTTTATCAGGATTTTGGGCCGACATGTAATTATTAATTATAACCCTAAAGAATTAAAAATACTTGTATAAAAGAGCTTGGGATTAAGATTTTTTAATTAAGGTGTGATGCAAAAATTACTTCTTGCAGTAGTATTCATTTGTAAGGGACTATGGATTGTAATCAAGTTGTAATCACTAGATTAAAATAAGATTAGACTTTCTATTTGGTGGATGTAGGCTAGGGTTTGGGTGAGCCACATTAAATCTTGGTTCTTGTATTCTCTTCTATGCGATCTATTATTTTTTGATATTTTTCATATTTGCATGTAATTTTTATTTATGTCTATGGTTTAATCCTAACACACACTAGCATAGTTGAAGAGAGAAGTCATGTTCCACTAGAAAAGGTAGTTGGACCTAACAGTTGAGGAGGGAAAGAAGGAATTAGTTAAAGCACTTAAGAAGCTTGAGTCACCCATGGATGATGCATGGATATTGTCCTTCATAATGAAGATCCAAGATCAGGACTTACTTGCACATATAGCCATTTCTCCTCCACATGCTAACACTAAGGAACTGACTCCTAATGCTTACCAGATCAAGGAGATCATGTTGGGAAGGCCCACAATAGACACTACAGAAGTAATGATAACTATGGGCATGAAGAAGGTGTTCAAACATATAGATTGGGATGAGTTTGAGTTGATAGCACTTAGGAAGAAAAAATAAATATTTAGAGGCTATCTGCATGAAATTGTGGGTCCTATAGACTTGGATAATCTAGAGATTAATTTGGATATGATATCAGAGAGGAAAGGAACATGAATGGAATAGTTGGACCCATTTTTGGAGGCATGTTAGCAAAGGTGCACAGATAAAATAAGGGGAGATTGAACTTGTTGCACGATGTTTAGTCAAGTGTGGATAAGTTGGTACCTATAGTAAATCAAGATTTTGGGTTAATGGATGAGGTACATACCTAGGAAAAATACCTATAGGTCTTGATATCAATAAAAGGTCAAAGGTATGGTATCCTCATGGAAGTATATATAGCTAACAAGTTGGATAAAATCAATTATTGAATTGAAAATATATCTATTAGCAATAAAGTAATGGAAGGACTACATGTAGATATTCAAAAACAAGAGATCAAACTCAAGAGAAAATTCTAGAAGAACAAAGATACTACAACACTACTTACCTTGATATAATTTTGAAGATGATTCAAAGATTAATAATAATACAACACAAGTAGTAGTCTAACCAATTCAAGGAACAATCAAGAATGCTTTGTTAAATAAAGATATAAGGAAAGCATTCAAAAGTGAAGAGGTATTGTTGGAGCTAGCTACAAAGATTGAATAGTGTGTGGACACTTAGATCGAAGTAAGTAACTACTAGCATTTAGTAAAGGATAAATATGAAACTTTGGATTTTCTATAAGTTTCCCAAGTAATGGGGATTATAGAGAAATTTAAGAGCAAAGATCTAGACATCATTTTGGTCTAAAGGGGAAGGAAACCCAGATGCTAGAAATGCATTTTTAACACTTAACAAAATTTTGGATTTTTGGAACCTATCATCAAGTTTTGTAGGTGCACTTTTCTTAGAGTTTCACTAGCAGTTTTGAAGAAGTAGTGTGTTGAAAGTTAGCTTTCAGTTCCTAATTTAGAGCATTCCATGCACCAAAAATGCATTTTGACTATAGTTGAACTCCCATAAATTTCTAGAGAAGGTAGAGTTTCCATTTTTAGAGCTTCCAAAGACTCCTAGATCATATTTTGGATGGATTCTTCTTATCTTCTCATTATTTTATCTTTTGTGCCATGTAAAGGCTCATGCACCCATTAATTGTTGAAAACAAGAGCGAAGACCTACTTAGCACCATTTAGAGTTTCACTATATATATATAATTACATTGGATTTATTAGTTTTTAGCATGAGTTTCATTTTAAGAAATCTCTCTTCTAACACAAAGGGAGGAGATGATTTCTTATATATACATGGATGTAATATGTGCTCCAGGCTATTATTTTGATGCAATAATATATGCTATTGGTGCTCTCATTATAAATGTAGTTTCTAGAGTGTGTTATTTTTTTGAATGCATGTTCATGAATAATATTGGAGCCATTAATGGTTTTTTTATGTTTTGATGATTGTGAAATCTTTTAGTTCTAGTGTTTTCCATGTGTTAATGAATTTCATTGATGTAACGAATTGGAGAAAATATCACCAATTGATATTGCATAGCTTCTTGTGTCACATGAGCACACTTTCCATGGCATTATGATTTGATGAGAAGTGAAACATCTTTCAATTAATATTGAGTTCCCATTAAAAATTGCATCAATGGAATTAAGGAAGCATTGCTCCTATTCCCATTGGTTTCGTACCCAATTTTTTTGATAATTTAACTCACATATGTGTTGTTACCATGGGTTATGTTTGTTAGGAATTCTCCTTCTAACTTATTTTATTTAATCTCTCCCTACCTTATCTTTGTTATTTTCTTTCTAAAACTTCATTAAAATAGGGATTCATGTAGTTGCAATGATAAATTGCATTCATCATAAAACAAAAAATACCAAAAATATATCTCTTTTATGGTTACTTTTCAAATAATAGACCAAACATCTTCTCCAAAATGTCTTGAACTATAAAAATTCCTCCTCTTGAAAATATACATTTATCTTCAATTAGCATATTCCAATAGGTTACAAGATCTCCCAGAACCTTGGAGTTGATCATAGATTAGCTTTTCAATGTAGGAGTCTGAAAGGATTCATGTCGTTAAGCATCATGCAAAACATATTTAAGTTTAAAATTTCATAAATTAGAAGTCTATCTAAACTCTTTCTAATCTAAGTGAAACCCCATCTCTTATTAGTCCAAGTAAAGGAAACATTTGAGGGTATGATATCCACAAGAATTTATCAAGAAAAAAATTCTTCAAAATCCTACATAGTCCTCATTGGAGGAGGAAACCCCTTGTATTTCTCTGAATGGCACACTATAACATTAAATTACCATGCCAATATAAAATAACCCTCATCTTTTTTCTTGAATAATTTATATTAATGTATTCCACAAATTATTTTTATCTTGAGAAGAAGAGGAATTTTAAACATTAATGATGAGGAAGATCACATTAAACCAAACAATGTTTAGAACCTCAAAGTATTTCAAGACTTTCAAAATAGATAACATTGAACAACTTTATAATCCCAAAGAGTAGCTAGTCCCCTAGATGCACCAACCCCTTGAGTATGAACCAAATATAAAATAGGCCATTTATCTAAGGTTTTATAAAATGTATCTTGTGATTATTTAGTTTTTTTCACAAGAATGACATCTACCTTGAAACAATCAATTAGTTGCTTGATCCTAAATTTCTTATCAGAGGCATTATTGCCTCTAATATTACATGATTGAATCCTCATGGAAAATAAGGAGAACCTCTCATATTTCTTTTAATTATCTTTATGGAGGATAATTTTTCCACAATAGTACCTTGAAAACCTACTACGCTTTTACCTAGAGTATTGAAACTTTTGGGCTTCCTACAATGTCACTTGGAAGTCATCTCCACGTTTGATTTATAAGAAGTGGATTATAAGATGGAATAAGATTGTGATAGATCAAATATTATTTCACTTTTAATTACATTGACTCAAATAATCACTTTATACATTATAGGAGCTCTCCTCTCTATGAGAGTGTTTTATTGATGAGAAGAAAACATCTTATGGTGAACGAGCCAAGTCCTTATATTCTATTGGGGCCCCCATATTTTGTTGATTGATTGATGTTTGTTACATGGTGATGGACTAAAGTCTTCACATTTCCTTCCATATGACTAAGTTACTAGTGGGAAGAAAGGATCTTCTCAAGAGTATTTTTTCATAAAACTACTTTTTCTAGATTATCACACCCATAACACCCCTCCATATACAAAATTTGAGATCAATATATTTCCAAAGGGATAATAAACATAGAACAGGTATTAACATTTGAAACAAATTTCAACATACTCATTTCCATAGATGAATGAAGAATTTGATCACTCCTACCCAAATTCGCAATCTTCATTGTGCCCCCACATTGCACTGACCATTGGATGATGTGACATGATGAGGGTCTAAATTATGTATTAGAATTGTATTTTGAACCTCAATGGTTACCAAATGAGATCAATTAAAATCCATGCATGGACTGACCTCTGTGGAAACACAAACATCTTCCTCCATAGGAATTTCATTGATCATGGTAGATACAAGGAACAATAAAATATCTTTATCAAATTCTTTAACTACTTTAGCTAAATATTTTTGTCAAATCTAAATTAACTTATGTTATATTTCTAAGTGATGAGGAATCTTGGAAATTTTAGGAAAAATAACAATAGGACAAAAGCACATATTTGTGTCACCTTTTATGGTCTCTAAACCTATTTTGGTCAAATCCCATTTCTTTATCAAAACTCAACTTTTTTCAAAAACTAAAAATACCCTTTATAAATCTTGGAGTCAATATTATTATTATATAAATCACATAGTGTTTTGATTAGTTATAATATGTTATAATTTCAAAATATCATAAGTAGATTATTAATATTTGAGAAGAGACTCACTCATAAAAGGAAAACAATAGTACAAATTATATTAAAAAAAATTAAAATTTATAACTATCCCTAGAGGAGAGAGTCCTCTTAGATATGTAAATTTTTTTCAAGAATGTGTAGGTTTGATAGGGAAGTTTTGATGGGAGAAAAAAATATAAGTTTCTGATAATGTCAACCTTGAGTACTTATAAAAAAGAAACATACATCAAAAACTAATATTTCTTGTATGGTTCCCTAGCTATACATGTCATCTATAATATATTTCAAAATTTAGAGCAGAAAAAAGATGATTTGCATTTACATGTTTGATGGGAACTACACCCTTTTTTTTTCTAGTTCCAAAAAGGATTTCAAAACATTAAAAAATGAATAAATTCTTACTCAATTTTTTTTTTTTAAATTATAGACAAAAAAATCATCCAATTTCACACATTTCATCGGTTTACATCATATTCAAATTCTAAACTCAAATACCATTTATATGTCATTGAAGTTGAACAGTTTATGTTTTGAGATCCTTTTTCTTTATTAAAGGTGACACAAGTTTGTGCTTTTACCCAATAATTTCTTCAATACAAAATTATTTCTCATAATACCCAAAATAATTAGAGTATACCAGGCTTTTTGGCAAAGGGAATAATGGCCTTTTAAGAACTTTAAAATACTACCAACACAATGTATAAAAGTTATGGATGAAAAAGTAAATAATGAACAAAACTTGAAGGCACAGTTGAAGCTACTTAACATCCACTACTACATTTGGGCCAAAATTATGACAATAGGATGTCACAATGCCAATGACCACCCATCTCCCAAGAGACTCTAATAGGAATTGGCTCCCATTAGATAAGCGTTAGACTTTTGTCATTGGAAGTTGCAACGACAAGGTCTCTCATCATAATTACAACACCCCAAGCTATTGTAAATTGAATCCATGGGGGAAATACACCGTTAGAGGCCCTGTCTCATGTGCAACATCTAGGGGCCAGAAATGTTGTGGATCTAATGACTAGCCATTATAATTGTACATCTTAATAATGATAGATAAGTATTAGTAGTGCTATGGAATTGATAGCTAGTCGTCGAAATTGTGATGACTACATGGTAGGCAAAAAATATAGAATGAATGACATTGGAGAGTGTGCTTTCCAAACAAATCTATTTCTAAAATTAAACTTTTGTTATGAATATTATTAGGAGACTACAATTTTGTTACACATATAACTCATTTTCCTATAATTTTATCTTTTGGGAGTGACTAGATTATTCTTGTGACTGTTATAGGCATAAGAGCATTGCAATCTATAGGAATGTCCTCATTGCCTTCTACATAAAATGAATCCAATATTAGAAAATGCCCCTTAAGAAATAATAGTTGAAATAATAGTTGAAGTAAAATAAACACATGAAAAATAAGAGAGAGAAAGAGGAATCTACTTACCAATAGGCATTGTCATCACATCTATGGCCATGCTACCTATTAAGTGAGTTTTATTATTTTCCTATTGTTCCAAGATCCATTTGTTTACACACACACACACACATGTTGGAAATCAGATTGAAAAGTTCATTGTTGAAGATCAAAGAGGGAGATTGTTGCAAAAACAAAGAAGATTGTTGCTAAAAGAATGTTTTCAATCATTGTTTCATCATTGATGTCAAACTTTCTTTTTATAGGAATGAAATTTACTTATAAGATCCAAGTACTATCACTTAGTTGATTAATAAGAAGAATTTGATCAACAAGATATAACAAGAGTACCTAAGGGAAAGGTTGAGTTATGATGTTATAATAAAGTGCAAGGATCCATTAAGACAATGGTTGAATGATGTGTTGATAACATACTCAAAGATCAAAAGGTTGGTCATACTTAGAAACATTGGAGGAATAAGTTGTAAGAAGGTTGAATGCAAAGTTTAAACTAAGATCATTAGTGGGTGCTAAGAAAGTTAGTTGAAGTCGAGAAAATTCTCAATTGAAGCCGAGTAATAGTAAATTCTAGTGTGTGTTGAGTGAAGTTCAAGTGCCGAGTGATCATCAGGTGTTGAGTGAAGTTCAAGTGCCAAGCATCAAAAAATCTCAGTTGGTGTCGAATGATCTTCAGGTACCAAGCATCAGGAAAAACACAGTTGATGCCAACTAATATAGTATGTGTCAAGCACTAGTATTTCAATAGTACCAAGCTGCTACATTATTTCAAATGACAAATATTTCCCAAATCTAAGTTGACAAAGTGGTTACCTTGAATTTTTTGAATGAGTTGGAAGATAAGGATGATGAGCTGGTGGCACAAAATTCTATGTAAACTATTTCTAAGTGAATTTAAGAGGATTATTCAAGAAGTTTCTAGAGGAAACAAAATATGGGTTAGATGCAATAAATCCTACCTAATCCATACAAATTGAAATTAAAGAATGGAAGAATTGAGAAGGAAAAGAAATCCAAGACTTATATTTAAGGAGTCATAGACCAAGAAGAAATGATGTTGATACTATTGTTGCTAAAGTGCCAAAATTGTGAAGTGCTTAGAAGGGTGTCAAGGAGAACGCATCTAGGAGAAGGAAGAGAATAGAGGCTTTTCTTCTATAAGTGGTCATGAAGAGATGATTGCATTGGTACATTGAGTATGGAGACTCATGGAGACCAAGCTTGAAAGGAGGGAAAGCTATCAAAGTTGTAGCGATTGAAGGCTAAGCAATGGTATGCACTGAGAAGTGATCTGAGATCTGCAAGATAAGTTGTATGTTGTAGTCAAGTCAAAGATTTTCTAATGCTCTCTAGCAATTGTATTAGATTTGAAAATCCTATGGACATAGGTTGGTTTAATAGCCATTTGTAAATCCTTTAATAGGGTGGCATTTCAAATGAATGTTCTAATGTCCTCTAATTAGACCCACTTCTAACAGGGTGGTTAAATCTTCTAACAAGGTCACATTTAACAGTGTTTTGTAAGCTTTTAATAGGGCAAGGCTTTCATAGAGCATCACTTCAAAAGAGTGAAAATTGAGTAGCATGTTACTGGTGGTTTTTTCCAAATTGAGTTTTCACGTAAATCATTGTGTTATGTGTTGATTTTTTATGTGTTATGCTTGCATGTTGATTTATAGTAACTTGCTAATTAGAAAAGTTAAAGCTTGGATGAATGAATGATTAAATGTGCTCATTATACTTAGTGAAAAGTTTGAATAGGACATTTGGACCTTGAGTAACTAATTCAACACCCCCCCCCCAACCTCCTCTCAGTTAATCTAAAGCATTTCTAACAATTGGTATCAAAGCCAACTGGTAATTTAGTTTCAAGGTACTAGAAGTAGGAAGAACAAGATGTCCAAGAGAGAAATTCCCAAGCTCAACAAAGACAACTTTACTGCATGGCAGAGTCTAATGAAATTGCACTTTGGATCCATAGGTGACAATGCAAAAACCTTAATTGGAATAGAGCATGTAAATCTAGTAGGACCTCCTACTGTAGATGATTCGAATAAAAAGGAGCATAATCAAGCAATGCTAGAGATTTCCTTTACACATAATTATGCATAATATGATGATATCAAAGATTATGACATAACATTCAAGATGTGGAAGCCCTATCAGATATCTATGGAGGAGATTATAATGTTTAGAGAGCAAAGAGAGAAAGCTTAAGAGGAAAGTTTGATGACATGAAAATAGAGGAAGGTGAAAATGTTACTCAATATGCTACAAGAATGAAAGAAGTGGTAAGTGCAATAAGAAATCTAGGTGGTCAATTAGAAGAAGAAACTATCATCAAAAAATACTTAAGAACTCTGCTCCCTATCTATGCTATTAGAGTTTCTGCCATCCAAGAGCTAAGGTGTGTACAAGGAAACCTACTAACCTTTGAAGGAATAGTGGGAAGACTTACTAGATTTGAGCTATCCAATTTTGACAACTATAGACTAGAGAACCTTGAATCTACTTTTAAGACCAAGATGAAAATAAAAAACACTTAGGAGGAGACATCGAGGAAAAAGAGAAGAAAGGGAAAACATGCATCCATTAATAGAAGCGCAGATGAGGAAGATGTGGTACAGTTAGAAGCACTACTAGCTAGGAGATTCCATAGAGGTAAAAGTAAATTCAAAGGTAAGCTCCCTATCATATGTTTCAATTGCAATGAAGTAGGTCATATTGATACAAGATGTACATAGAAGAAGAACTAAAAAGAAGGAAACAAGTATAGGAACAAGAGAGAAGATGATAGCAAACACTACAAGGAAAAAGGAAAAAGATGCTACATTGTTGAAGAAGATTATGATGAAAATGATGATGAAGTAGTCTATGTGGCCATGAAGGATGAATCAAATAAAGATGAAGATGAAGCAACAACATTGGTTACCTATGTGAACAAAAATGAAAAGTGTATCATAGATAGTGGATGCTCACATCACATGATAGGAGATAAAAGTAAGTTCATTACCTTTACTCAATATGATAGAAATAGTGTTAGATTTGGTAATGATACTCCATTTCAAATCAAAGGAAAAGGCTCTATTAAACTCATAAAGAAAATTTCATCTAATAATGCATAGTATGTTGAAGGATTGAAGTACAACTTGTTGAGTGTATCACAGTTAGGCAATGCAGGTTGCAAAGTTGAATTTGGAAATAAAACTGCCAAGATCTATGACACTGATGGAAATCTGATAGGAAAAGTTGAACAAACTAGGAGTAATATGTTTTATCTAGATATGGAAGATGCAACATGTCTTGTTGTTAGATTTTATGATGTGTGGTTGTGGCATAAAAGGATTTGTCATGTTAACTTTTAAAATGTTATTAGCATTAGCAAGAAAAAGAAGGTCAAAAGGTTGCCTAAATTAAAGAAACTTGAAAACACAATGTGCAAACAACTCAACTAGGGAAGATGACTAAGTCTAGTTTCAAAAGAAAAACATACACTTCCAAAGAAGTACTAGAACTAGTCCATACAAACTTATGTGGTCCAAAAGAAGTGCAAAGCTATCTAGGAGATAGATACATAATGCTACTTGTAGATGACTATTCTTGGATGATGACTACTATGTTTTTAAAGAAAAAATCTAATGCATTTCAAATTTTCAAGTAGTATTTGGCTAGAGTTGAGAAAGAAATAGGAAATAACTTGAAATTCCTAAGGTTAGACAGAGGAGGTAAGTTCACATCAAAAGAGTTTGAAATATTTTGCAATGACAAAGGCATCAAAAGATAAACATTAGCACCAAGAACTCCACCATAGAATGGTATTGCTGAAAGAAGGAATAGGTCAATGATTGACTATTCTAGAACCTTGATGATGGATAAGAATGTCGCACCTAAGTATTGGAGAAAAACTGTAAGTACTACAGTCTACACACTAAATATATTTCAAGTCAAGAAAGGTATAAATGCTACACCTTTTGAATTATGGTATGGCCACTCACCTAATGTTAAACATTTCAAAGTATTTGATTGTAAATGCTATATTCTTAAAGATACTAGAAATGTCAAGTTTGATGCTAAAATTAATGAAGGCATATTCCTTGAATACTCCACCAGAAGTAAGGCATATAAGTATTTGAACACTAACACTAACAAGATTGTGGAGAGTGCAAATGTAAATTTTGATGAGCATATAGAAGTTCAAGTTGATGAAATCAAGAAAATAGAGAATTTTAGATCATTTGTATACTTCTATGAAGGAATGACTATTGAAGACAATGTTGCAAATCAAGTTGAGAATCAACAACAAATTTTAGTATCTATCGAGTCATAGCTAGTGAATGTCAAGCTACATTCAGAAGCTGACCTATAGAATGTAGAAAATTCTCATTCCAATTCTAAAAATAGTATACATGAGAGGAATGATGAGGTGCCAGATGAAGAAGAACAAAATGGTTAAGGATAGAACCAAGATTAGCCAAGTATGTGAGAAGACATCACCCTATAGAAAAAATCATTGGTGACAAGGATGCCAGACCAATGACAAGGAATAGATTCAGGAATGAATCATGTCTATTAAGCAAGCTTCAACCTAAAATAGTGAAATATGCACTACAAGATTATGATTGGTATAAAGCCATGGAAGAGGAGATAGATTAGATTGAGAAGAACAAAACATGGACCTTACTTCCTAGACCAGTTGATAAGAATGTAATTTATACCAAATGGGTGTTTAGAAAAAAACTTGATGAGAATGGTGAGATAACAAGAAACAAAGGTAGACTAGTTTT
Organism: Cupressus sempervirens; assembly: GCA_028749045.1. Taxonomy (NCBI): domain Eukaryota; kingdom Viridiplantae; phylum Streptophyta; class Pinopsida; order Cupressales; family Cupressaceae; genus Cupressus; species Cupressus sempervirens. The sequence goes on along the minus strand of CM053785.1, from coordinate 871,684,357 downwards.
CAAGGGCTATGCATAAGAAGAAGGACTGGATTATGGGGAAACATTTGCCCTTGTTGCAAGAATGGAAGGAGTGAGAACACTACTTGCATATGTTGCATACAAAGGTTTCAAAGTCTACCAAATGGATGTGAAGTCTACTTTCCTAAATGACATACTGGAGGAGGAAGTCTACATAGAACAACTAGAGGGATTTGTAGATGGGAAGAACAAGGACATGGTCTGCAAACTACACAAAGTACTTTATGGATTAAAGCAAGCACCTAGAGCATGGTATGAGAGACTGCACAAATATCTTGTGAAGATAGTATTTGAGAGAACATATGACAACAACAACTTGTATATAAAAGTTGAAATAGGTAAAGACATTTTGATATCAGAAATATTTGTTGATGATATAATATTTGGAGGAAAAGATGTTCTTTGCAAAGATTTTGCTGATCAAATAAAACATGAATTTGAGATGTCAATGTTTGCAAAAATTAAATTCTTTGTTGGATTGCAAGTATATTAATTGAAGCATGGCATATTTGTGACCCAATAAAAATACATCAAGGAGATACTCAAAACATTTGGGTTAGAAGACTCAAAACTAGTCAGTACGCCAATGGCAATAGCCCATAAGCTATCTAAAAATGATGAGTCTGCTAAAGTGAATCAGACATTGTATAGATCAATGATTGGAAAGTTGTAATATGTTGTACATAGTAGACTAGATATTGCATTAGCTATTGAAATATTAGCAAGATTTTTTGAAAATCCAAGAGAAAATCACTTAATGGTAGTAAAGAGAATACTAAGGTACCTGAAAGGAACTGATGACTTTGGTTTTTACTACAAGAGAAGCAAAAAACTTGAACTGAGAGTATACAATGATGCAGATTGGGGAGGTAAAATTGATGATAGAAAAAACACCAGTGGAGGAGCACTTTTATTAGGAAAAAGGTTGATCACATGAACCAACAAAAAGAAAAGCTACACCTCATAGTCCATTGCTAAAGTTGAATATGTTGCAGTCGTTATAAATTGCACCAATATTGTATGGATCAAAATTTTTTTACAAGGTATGAAGGAAGAAGTAACTGAGCCTATGATACTTTATTGGGATAATACAAGTGTTATCAACATATCAAAGAACCATACAATGCATGCTAAAACCAAGCATATTGCAATCAAGTATCACTATGTAAGAGAGTTGGTGGAAGACGAACAAGTGAAGATGGAATATGTTAGCTCAAAGGAACAAATTATTAACATCTTTACAAAATCACTAACTAAAGATGCTTTTGAGTATCTTAGAGGTAAGTTAGGGGTTATACCCCTAGCCAACGCTACTTGAAGCAAAAGCAAGAATTCCCTACATCAAATAAGCTGATTCTTAAAAATTTTACACATTGATGTAGAGGATGTTTACTTTAGGATTTATGCCTAGAGTAGTGGAAGTGCTAAAGTCCCAAATTAGTCACAAGCAAGGTGGCAGAGGGAGAAATTGAATGAACTTACATAGGCTACACTTGCAGGATAAGATGGTAATATATCTTTGGCATTGTTGTCAAAGAGGGAGAAGATGTGAGAAACTGATCAACGGGAGATGTTGTGAGAAACTGATCAAAAGAAGATATAGGGGGAAGTTGACAAGAATAATTAGAAGTTGATCAAAATAGCAGAAGTTGAGAAATACAGAGGGAGAAAGACAAAGAATAAGGATACAGTAGCAAAGAGGGAGAAGTAAAAATGAAGCAATCCAAATAGTAGAAGTTGAATTGAAGCTACAATTACTTTTTGGCATTTGAATTACTATTATAACCTAGTTAGCATTTGGTTAAATAGTTTAGTCTGATGTTTGATCAGTTTGGTTTGCCATCAATGCCAAAGAGGGAGATTGTTGGAAATCTAATTGAAAAGTTCATTGTTGAAGATCAAAGAGGGAGATTGTTGCAAAAAAAAAAAAAGATTATTGTTAAAAGAATGTTTTCAATCATTTTTTTGTCATTGATGTCAAACCTACTATTTGTAGGAATGACATTTGCTTATAAGATCCAAGTACTATCACTTAGTTGATTAATGAGGAGGATTTGATCAAGAAGATGTAACAAGAATACCTAAGGGAAAGGTTGAGTTATGATGTTGTAATGAAGTGCAAGGATCAGTCAAGACAATGGTTAAATGATGTGTTGATAACATATTCAAAGATACAAAGGTTGGTCACACTTAGAAACATTGGAGGAATAAGTTGTAACAAGGTTGAATGCAAAGCTTAAACTAAGATCATTAGTAGGTGCCGAGCAAGTTAGTTAAAGCTAAGACAATTCTTAGTTGAAGCCGAGTAATAGTAAATTCTAATGTGTGATGAGTGATCTTTAGGCACCAAGTGAAGTTCAAGTGTCAAGCATCAGAAAATCTTAGTTGGTGCTGAGTAATCTTCAGTTGTCGAGCATTAGGAAAAACACAGGTGATGTCGAGTAACACAGTATGTGCTAAGCACTAGTATTTCAATAGTGCCAAGCTACTACATTATTCCAAATGACAAAGATTTGCCAAATCTTAGCTGACAAAGTGGTTACCTTGAATTTTTTGAATGAGTTGGAAGATAAGGATAACAAGCTGGTGGCACAGAATTCTATGTAAATTATTTTTGAGTGAATTCAAGAGGATTATTCAAGAAGTTTCTAGAGAAAACAAAATATGGGTTAGATGCAATGAATCCTACCTAATCTATATGAATTGAAATTAAAGAATGGAATAATCAAGTGGGAAAGGAAGTCCAAGACTTTTATTTAAGGATTTATAGACCAAGAAGCAAATGCTATTGATATAATTGCTACTAAAGCACCAAAATTGTGAAGTGCTTAAAAGGGTCTCAAGGAGAAGGCATCTAGGAGAAGGAAGAGCACAAAGGCTCTACTTCTATAAGTGGTCATGAAGAGATGATTGCACTGGTACATTGAGCATGGAGACTCAAGGAGACCAAGCTTGAAAGGAGGGCAAGCTATTAGAGTTGTAGTGATTGAAGGCTAGGTAATGGTATGAGTCGAGAAGTGATCTGAGATCTACAAGATTAGTTGTGTGTTGTAGTCAGGTCAAAGATTTTCTAATACTCTATAGAAATTGTATTAGATCTAGAAATCCTATGGACTTAGGTTGGTTCAATAGCCATTTTAAAATCCTTTAACAGGGTGGCATTCCAAGTGAATGTTCTAAAGTCCTCTAACCAACCCAACTTCTAACAGGGTGGCTAAATACTCTAACAAGGTCACATTTAATAGTGTGTTGTAAGCCTTTAATAGGGTAGGCTTTTCACAAGGCATCACTTCAAAAGAGTGAAAATTGAGTAGCATGTTACTGATGGTTTTTCCCAAATTGGATTTTCACATAAATCACTATGTTATGTGTTGATTTCTTATGTGTTATGCTTGCATGTTGATTTACAATAACTTGCTGATTAGAAAGGTTAAAGCTTGGATGAATGAATGATTAAATGGGCTCATTATACTTAGTGAAAAGTTTGAATAGGACATTTGGACCTAGAATAATTGATTCACCACCTCCCCCACCCCCCTCAATTATTCTAAAGCATTTCTAACAACATACACACACACACACACACACACACACACACACATGTATATACATACATACATATACAAAGATCACAAGGGCAAGACAACAAAATGTAATGATCACAAGGGCATGGCAATGAAATCCTAGATCTCCACATGATACATATATACATACATACATGTATATACAAAGAGATCTTTTTTAAGGTCCTAAGTAATGACTTACCTCAAGATCCTCCACAAAAATAATGTAGACTAGGAAAAATGGGCAAAGTTCACAAGAAATTCTACAAAAACCAATCATAGAATATATTTTTAGAAAGAAACAAGCCATTTTAGCAATGAGAATAGCTACTACAAATTCTTGGGAGCTAAGGGGCCCTAAACCTATGCTACATTTTTTGGAGACATGGGAGAAGTTACTACCAGCATCAATACTTCATAACATTATAAATCATATAGTGATGTCCAAATTAACAAAAGTAGTAGATACTTAGGATGCAGAGATCATAAGGGCACACAAATAAATTATTATAGAAATTTCATCATATTAGGTACAATAAAAAGAGTGAGATGTAGAGATCAGAAGGGTACAACAATGAGATGCATAGATCAGAAGGGTAGGACAATGAAATATAGTGATCATAAGGACACAACAATGAAATCCTAGATCTTGACATGATATATGCATGCACACACACACACACACACACACACACACACACACACACACACACACACACACACACACACACACACACACATACACACACACACACACACACACACACACACACACATGCATACATATATACATACATATACATGAATACATATACATACATACATACATATATACTAAGAGATCATTTTTATCATTCTTATTACATCTTAGCACAATAGAAAAATGATCGAGATGTATATATATTCTAGAATCCAAATAATTAAACAATAAAACTCAGCCAACCTATGTTAAGTGACTTAGGTCAAGATCCTACATCAGCATAATGCAGAGTTAATGGGAAATATGTATATATATATAATGTATGTATGTAGGAGAAATATAATGCCCGTTAACAATGACATTAATACTACCAATACATGCATGGTTACATCCTTGGCTTCCATTGTTGGGCTAGCATATGGAGCCTTTATATCCAACCATTCATTATAAATTGGGGAATGCACCTCATGTCTAGCATTCAAGTGATGCATCTACATATGCAAGTTTATCACTTTGGAAAACTTTATTTGATCCTGCTACTTAGGAACAACTGATTGTTCATTTTATTGTACCTAATCTGATGACAGTTCTATTGGAATTTGTAATTGACCCAATTAATAAAAACTAAACCAATTTAACTAGGTTATGGCTTGGGCATGTGCTATTCCCTTTTATCATATGGTTGCAATGTTGGAGGTAGCATATTTTATTTGTGGAGGATATGGAGGAAGGGTAGTAGTGTTGGAAATCATGAAAATTTAGTAATGCCAAGTCACCTTGAGGAACTTTTGTATGCTCTTGGAAAACATGTCATTGAAAATGTTCATAAAAACCTTTTTGGTTCTACATGTTTTTTCATGGAGCCTTCACACACCTCATGCTCACAAATGTCTACTCAACAATGTATGTGAAATTACAAGATCTAGTTTGAAGTTGTAGTTTTTTAACCCAAATGCCATCATTTCTTTCAACATTAAATACTTAATTACTTAAGAAAGAAAATACATAATATCAAGGAGCTAATACTCTATTGCATATCATCCCAATAGACCAAGCCTACTGAATTAATGAACTAGTTATCCAATCCCATTATTGATTAAAATCAATCTAGCAAAGACTTCAGCTAGAAAAAGATCATCATTGTCTTGGAAAACTATTTCAAACGTACTCAAATCATATTCTTTTGCAACCAAAAATTTGAAAAGTTACCAAGCTTTCTTCATCATTTACTTATTTCCCTCAACTTCAAGAAAGAAAATATTTAGAAGACCCCCTCCAACCAAGTTTGTGTCTATCATATCTGGAGCATTCATCACCTCCAAATAGGTATTTTTAGCAATCATCCTCCTAGCCACACCATATGTAGAAATATAATGTCCAAAAATTTGTATCATATGCTGGAATAAGTCAAAGACCACCCTATCATTGTGAATGAGACCACCAGACTAATTATCTACTCCTAGAAATGTAATGATCATATCCTTCTCCTGCTCATTGGCCCGCTTAAAGATTTTGGCCACTTGAGATTTTGGCACCTCCTCCAACATCGCAACCTATGCACACCTACACTAAATTCCCAAAAATTCCATTTGATTTGGGATAAAAGAAAAAAAGAGACTCAAATAAATAGAAAAGGAGTTAGCTAAATACGTTCCCAAAATATTAGGAGGAAGTATACTTAGCCTAGAAAAAAACTGTGACAATCTTCTTTCAGTCTAAGTAGTACTAACAAAATACTACAGAAGACCTCAAAAAAAGATTATTCAAACCTAAGGATGTCAACAAAAACACAAAAAATTCATGAAAATGCCATTGACCATACACAAGGGGATTCTTTTAGATTTTAACCAATGCCTTTAATGACAAACACCCACATATCTTTTGATAGAATATCTAGCAAACTCTATGGAATGTGATCTCCACTCATCAAATCTATCTCATCATTTGAATCAATCCCCACATTTTTTAGGAAGTCAACAGCCCTATTACCCTCTCAAAAAATATGCTAGAGCTAGAGATTGTTAAAAGACCAAAGGTGATTTGAGATAATGCCTCTACCAATACTTATGAGGATTACTAATCAAGACTTATCATGGGTCAAAGAAAGGCAAAGGAAGGATCACAAAGTATATAAAGATAAGTTCCTCTTTTAAAATTTATCTTAGCAATTTAAAATCTAATCTTGTGATATTTAAATATATATTTTTCAGGTATCTAATCCCAAACTAAATTTTTTGTTGCAATATTGTCGACCAATTCATAAGGAGATAGTATTGAATTTCTTGAAGACAAGCAATTTTGGGAAGGGTAAACTATAATGTCCCCACTCCCAACGTCAACTTTAATAATAGAGTTACTATAAGAAGTAAATAAATATAATTTGATTTAATTCTAATTGAATTTGATAAAGTTAAATAAATAAAAATAATAACAAATAAGTATTATAATCAAATTCAAATATCAAATAAAAGAAATATTCAATTCCAACTTACTGCACACAAAGTATCTAGTCAAAGAGTTTGTAAGAATCAATAAGTGAAGGTTAAATCTCAACTCAAATGAGACATCTACAAGGAAGGTATTAGGAGAGTTGAAAACAATAAAAAGAAGAGCATAGAGTATTGAAGACATATCAAAATTTATTCATAAGAGAAAATAGGGAAAATAATCTCAGGTATTGTGATGCAAAGCCATTGGAATTTTATATATAGTGAACATAATTTTTAAAGCTAATCTGATACAAAGAAAATGTAGTCACCAAATAATGAATTCCTATTAGTAAAACTATATCTAATCAGCCAATGAGTGATGATAGACAAACATTAGTGAACAAAAGGAATGAAAAGAGTATTGACTAAAAATAGATATTATTAATTACAACAAATTATAATCCAAGTCACACATGATTCATGAATAATCATATATGTATAATAATGTAACCATAAATAATCCCCTCAAACATCAAAGAATATCCAATTAATCTATTTCATATATATTTTTTTTAAAGAGGTCAATTTGAATAGTTTGGTCTATTATCAAGATTAGTTATATGTTGAATGAAATATTGCAGAAGGTGCAAGCTCAGCTACCTAACTATGTCCAAGGCATCTACACACTAGAGGCATACTCTCCCTACGAGGTTGTCTACATATCCATAGCCACAGGATCAAGACCATTGAACTACTCACTCTAAAAAATATTTAGTTTTTATTTCTAATTGTTTTGATGTATTTGTACATTCCTATAACCACTATTGAGCTTTACTCACCTAATATAGCTCTTCGCCATCATACAACTACTTAGGAAAATCAAGGGATAGTTTACAGTTAATGTAAGGTTAACCTATATACATTTAATGTAAGGTTAACCTATATAAGTCATAGCTCACTCCTTATATAGTTATGTTTAAAAGCTATTGGAATTTATAGGTGGGAAGAATACTTCTAAGAGGGGGGGTGAATCAGAAGTACCAAAATTTAAGCTATAAAACCCTTTAACTAAAATCAATACATGCATCTAACATATCTAATTAACATGAAAGTAAAGGCATGCATGAAAATAGATAACACAATATTTGATCACCTAGAAACCCTCCAAAATAAGAAGGTAAAATTGGGGTCAGGATGACACCCAAAACTTATCACTACAACAATATGTAATTGCTTAAGGTTACAAAGTTTGACCATCATCAATGGTTAGCCCTGCGAAAGGCCTATCCTCTTAAAGGCTCTTGCACACTATTAAATGTGACCTATCTAAAGGATTTACAAACACTCACTTGGAATGTCACCCTAATAAAGGATTTACAATATGGCTATTAAACCAACCTATCTTCATAGGATTTTCATTCTCCTAATACAATGGCTAGAAAGTATAGTTGAATGTATTGACCTGGTAACTTACAAATCTCAATTGCTGATTTTAGATCCTTGTTCTATCTAATCTGATCTAACCCTTCTTGATTTGATATAACTCTATTCATAGTGTTGATACTCTATTCTGACCAACTAATTCTACAATTCTATCCTTCTTCTGAGTCTTTACACCCCTTTAAACTTCGCTAACATTATCTCCTTGAATTCTTGTACCATCCATACATATATGAATTATGGGGTTTTGACCTCCTTAAAAAGGTTTCGAGACATAGGGTTAGGTATGAATCTACAATTGAGATTCATTCATCTTTCCCACTCAATTCTTTCCATTTTTCTAATTGGTTGCATGCTGATTACATAGGGAATGTAATAGATTCAATTTAATCTTTTAGATCCTTCGAGATTCATCTTGAGTCAGCTCAAAAATGGTTTACATTTAAGTTTGTGAGGGCACAGACTCTTATACTAATTCTGTGTTACTCAGCACTTACTGATTGTTGATGCTCGACACACATAGGAATTATGTCTTGGTTGACACCTATAGTAAATCTTTCTTGCTCAGCTCCTATAGTAATTCATTCTTTCTTGGCACCTATACTTTACTTGGCACATATACTAACTCGACATCAATTGTCACTCGGCACTTGAAACTTGCTCAGTACCTATTGAATTTTTGGCTCGATATATACTGTAGCTTGGCATCTATATTATAGTTTTCATCAACTTCAAAATTTCTTAAGTGTGTTGATACTCAATTGTCAAAACCAATATGAGACCAACAATCTCCCCTTTTGGCATGAGTGTCAAAAACACGTAACTAATCATTATGAATCTAATCTCTATGAGTATAATATACATCTTATTCGGCTTATGTACAAGACTTTAAAACTATTCAAAATTGTGTGAAGCTACCTCAAAATTTGTATCTCCCCCTGAGCTGATGTGCCATTTTTATCTCCAAAACTTCTGATGCTAGATTTGTCTCATGCTGATTAAGCTTTACCTTATCATTCTGCCATATTTGTCCTATTCTATCTACCCTATTTTTGCTCCCCCTTTCACACATTTTTCCTTCTAGTTATTTTATCCTTCTGGCTTCTCAAAATTTATCTTCTTATTTCCCCCTAAATGTTATCTCCCCCTTTGTTTTATGATCTCCCCCTTTTTAATACTTATATCAAAGGGTGCTAAACATTAATTGAATACTTTGCCAAAAAGAATTTATTTACCACCATAACAATCTTCAAAGCAGCATCCCAATTGTCTAGTGCAATTTCTAGTGATTTAAACTAGATGGCTATCTCTACTTCAAGGTGAACTAAGCCTTCTAGTGTAGAAAGATTGGGGTCTTTCTTTAAAACATTCTCAACATAGGCTAGTTCCTTCTACAAAACTTCCATGTGTGGGGTGATGGTAGATTGAATTTGTATTAGCTTGGCCTTGGTGTTTGCCTCATCTATTGTAAGTACAACTAGTTCCTTCTGAGTGTGAAGTGTAGTTTGAAAATGCTTCTCACTCTAAGCTAGATCCTTGGGTAGCTATATGCTTGATAGTTTTAGATTCCTCTCCAAGCTCATTATCCTTTGGTTGGTCTCTTCTGTGAAAATTGATGGATCATATAGTTTGGATTACAATGAGAATATTTTCTCAAGTACTGCTTTTACCTTCTTTATCTTTTTGGCTAGCTCTACTTGAGATAGTGCTATCTCACATGATATTTGTTCATTCACCTTCATTTGGAACTTCCTTTCAAAAATTCTAATAATTTTTCATTAGTGTCTAGGTATTGATTCTATACCTAGTCCATTAGACTGGATAATTATTTCATGATTGGCTTTGTTTCTAAAAAGATGTCTTTGATCTCTATCAATGCTTGCCTCTACTTTTACTCATTTCTAAGTTTATCTTGTTTCTTCTTCTTATCTAGTGCTTCTTCCACTTCATTTATCTGATCTATAATCATGGTTGCATAGTCATACTTAGAAATGACTATCTCTTCATCTAGAGTAGAGTCTCCATAGTGAAGTACCCTTGCAACCTTTTTTGAGCTCAAGCTTGGTGTAGATATTTGTAGTGGCATAGAAATAGTGCTTAGCTTTTGTGTTGTTCCTATAGGGGTCCCTATTGTTGGAAAGTTTATTAGTATTTTTATTGCCTCTTGTTCTTTCTCCTTAGGCGTCTCCTCCTCTTATATTCTACCTTGATCAATTATTGTGATCTGAGGTAATGCAACTTATCCTTTTGTAGTAGGAATAGAGATATGCTTTTGTTCTATTTGATCTTTTACTTTCTCCTCAATGGTTGTTGTGACTATAACTGTGGAGTCAACCCTAGCCAGTGTGTCTTGTGTAGCTTGCTCTTGGGGTTTCCACTTGTAGCTATTTGGATATGTCAAGGTGGTTCTTGTGGATTCACCTTCTCCTTTATGATGTCAACTATAGCTTTTTGAAGTTCTTCCACACTCACCAAGACTAGGTTTGTACACAATTGTACTTGTAGTGTGGTCTACTGAAGAATCCTTTTAAGATCCTTTGCAGTCAATGGATTGATTTTCTAACTAGAAGTTTTAGGAACATCCTTTACAATTAATATATTTGTAGGTGTGGGTGTTACATGTCGAGCAATTGGTGGTGGCATTTGTGTGTCTTGCACACTTTGTTCCTATTGTTGTTGTTCAGCAATTGCATTTTCACTCTCTTGTGTGTCTTTCTCCACTATAGCATCTTCCTTATCCTTTTCTCCTTCTTCCTCCTCATCATTTTCCTCTTCTTCATCATTGTTTCTTCCTTCAAAAGGATCTGCTTCTCCTTCTTTCAATATTTTCTACCCATAAATCAATTTCCACATTTGTGTGGACTTTTTCACAACATCCTCAATTTTATTTTGCAATAGACTAAAGACTATATGCTTGGGTGCAAATTTGATCCCATGCTTCTTATTTTCCTTACTTATTTGCCCTTTTGTAAGTTCAAGCATAACATGAGCCAATGTTGACTCTCTTATTTCCTTCTTCATATTCAGTTAATAATGACATTTATTTTCTATAATAGAATATAACTCCTTAGGCATTGCATTGTCAAGCTCAAGTGGAGTGTTCTTGGACTTGGCCATCATAGTGTAAATTGATTCTTACACTATGTTATTCTCTTCTCTACTTAGCTTATTAAACTCAATGCCTTTTAAGCTTGATAAATCTACATTATCTCTAATATTGTCACAAGTATTCTCCAGATCAGATTTAATGGTGTGACTTACCACTCTAAAATGGCTATTGCCACATGATTTAGTTCTCTCCTCATCTAATTTAGGAGGTGCCACATACTTTCTTCTCTATTTCTTCTCTACTGGTCCTCTCTACTCTATGGCCTTCTTCTTTTCCTATTCCTTTGCTACCTTGGTTGTAGCTCTTGTGTCTACCCTTGTGGTGAGTTTTGTTGTTCTAAGTTTAGTTGTTTTCTTTCCTCTACACTGAGTTGTAGGCTATTTTTGTGCCTTTCTCTTTTTTGCCTCTACCTTAGGTGCTTCCTTGGTTTTCTCCTCCTTGGAACCTTCTACTTCTTTAGCATCTTCACCCATGCCTTGGGTCAATGCAAGTGGCTCTTGCCCCTATTCTTCTTCTTCTTCATCATCTTCTTCTTCATTTGCTTCTGCAGTGCCTTCACCAAATTTTGCTTTAAGTTTCTTGACCAATTTGTCATTTTTCTTCAAGTTTGAAGTAATTTTTCATTCCATATCCACCTTGGATCTTACAACATCATAAGTGCCAAAGTGTTGGGCATTTTTATCTACTTCTTCTACAAGAAGAGTAGTGATTGCTACAGATGCCTCATCTATGTTGATCTCATAACCAAGTGGCCTCAACCATCTAACCCTTGGTACCATTTCTTGGGTGTATGTATACTCAATGTCTACTAAGAAATATATATCATTTATGTGCTGCTCAACAAGAGAGACATGTATCCTTAGTCTCTATTTCATTGACTTCTTGAATTCTTCAAAGTAGCTGGTCATAATAGTCTTAAAATTTTCCCCCATTTGTTCAATATATTCATTCACCTAGACTATTATTGACCTATTTGTCTTCCAGCTTACCTTTCCAAAATATGGGAATTCATTTTGTACATAAAAGAATATACATATCAAAATTTCTCCAAATTTACATTGAGCTCCCTTTTTTCTTCTTTTAGCTCCCAAATTTTTGATTATATGTTGTAGTTGTAGTTCAGCTAAATCATAAGTATGATCTTTTTTGACAAGTTTGTAACCAATGTCTACTACTATACAAGGAACACTATTGAGTCATCTTGATTAGTAAAATTTGTTGGATATGACTCTGACTACAAATTCAACAAGATGATCCTTGATGGTGTCAATGGTCATCCCTCTCTTGTTCCATTTTGCACTAGTGTTCTTTTCTATAGCTTCTTTCGAGTCACTTCTTAGGGTTTTAGGTCATTCTAGGGTTAGATACCTGGTCACCCTATGTATAATTCTTTTGGATATTTTAACAGGTCCATCCTCCAACCGAAGGCTTCCATCATGAATTTGACTCTAACACAATTCTAATCCATTCTGTCTTGAATACTAGTGGAAAATCTAGGGCACATGTTAAGCCCTTTCTTTCAATAATTTGAAATTCTTCCTTTAAAACCCCATTCTCACAAAATTTTTCATATGCCTCCCTAATTTCCATACCACCTATTATACCAATCTTGTAATTGTAACATCGTCTTACATCTTGCACTATCACAACTTTAGGTGGAATCACAGATAAAGCTCCAACATGGTCATTTTTGTATGCAACCTTAGGGATTGGTCTAAAGTTTTGTTGTTTAACTTCATTGCTTGCTAACTAAACTTTAAATGACTCTTTTTCCTTGGGTTTCCTAGAGCTAGAGGCCATTTCTGCAACCTAGGGTTTTAACATGTAGAAATAATAAAATTGTGTAGCATGACACAAGTGTAAATACCTTAAAATCGATGAAATGGTGTTGAATCTATGTTAGAATCTACATAAATTCTTGAATCTCTATTTGGAAAACCTTTCTACTTTCTTCTTGTCTTTTCTTTGTGATTGTGATAATGAAAAATGATCAAAAATGTGACAATATACCCTTTAGTTCATAGCATTTAATGCTTAGTGCTTGTATAGCTATCCACTTGGCCCCTTAAGAAATTCTACTTTACTCAGCTTCCATTGTGTTTCCAACACTCGACATACACTAGAGTTTCACTTACTTGGCTTGAATACAAATTTCCCTTCACTTGGCATCCACTACTAACTCAGCTTCAACTAATCACTTGACTTCTACTAACTTTGGCAAACAACTCGACATATATTAGGCCTTTACTTAGCATCTAAAGGCAACTCAGCAACACCTATGAAAACTTGAAATTTTAACTTTGCATCACTATTCATCCTAATCTATCTTTTTCAATATTGACTTAGTCTTGGAACTGATGTATGATGAAGCATTTAAATATTAGTCCCACATACCTTCTTTTTCTTAGTTGGATGTAGTGTGACCACTTGACCTTATAGGTGAAGTGATCCCTCTGTTGGATGTACTAACTCCTTCTTTCTTCTTCATTGTTTTATTCATTTCTCCTTTGATGCGTTCAACATCTACCTTCCCTTTTCCTTTGCTCAAATTTTAGCTTGGTTCCTTTGATCTTGTTGGAAAAATTTTTATGATATGACTAGTCTTTAAACAACTGAAGCATGTATTTTGGCTCAACCATCTACTATAGCTTCCACTAAAATGTGTTATTATGCAATTTTCAAGGATATGTCCATACTCTTAATAGTAGTGATAGCTCTGCCTAGTGTTATAGTCCCAATTGTAGTGATATCCATGACTTTTAGTCTTTGCTAGTTGGTTTGGTGTCCACATAGGATTTGATCTACATTCAAAGGCTCTATGTCCATTCCTTTTGCAATTGTAGCAGTGATCTTCAAGTCTTGGTTTTTTGATGGTTCTAGTCCTATAGTCATGTGCCTCATGACCTTGCTTATTGCACTTATGATAATGACCCATGTTTTTGGGTTTTTCATGCTTATCAACATTCTTTCTCTTGCACACATTAGAGGTATGTCTCTTTTTACCACAAAAATGACAAGTGGTTTTAATATTCTTACCTATGTCACTTCTTTCTTCTGTAGTCTTGGATGACTCTCCTTTTTTAGTGCTGGTGTATCCTAATCATGAAGTGTCATTACTGGATCTTGGTGATTTTAGAAGCTACTCAAAGTACTTGATAGCTTCATTAGGTTTTTTTAAGCTTTCTATAATTTCCTTTTCTCTTCTCAAGTCATTTTATAGTTATTCATTTTGCATCTTCAGTGTGGAGATCTCAATGTTCTTAACATTTAGCTCATGATGTGCATTCATCATCTCGCTTAGGATGTCTAGCTACATGTTGGAAATTCTTGCAAGCTCTATTGACTTTTCCTCCAATCTAATGGCAAGGTTTCTCTTTTCATCTTCTACCATAGCCTTATCTTCAATGGCTCTCTTTTTCTGTTCAGTCACTTCACAAAGCATCATGTCTTGTGATTCTTGTTCAATCTTGAGAGTTATGATCTCTTCTACTTGAGCACTATTCTTCTCCATTAGGTCTTCTATTACTGCATCAAATTTCTTGCAATCTCTGTTAGCAAACACTTTTGAGGTGTCAATCTCCTTGTATTGTGTATCATTCTCAGCTATGACAATCTCTCTTCTTCTCTTTAAGGATTTCCTCAATTCTTCCCTAGCTTCTTCCAAAGAATGTAGAATGACATGTATCTCAATCTCTTCATTTTCTATGATCTTCCCAAGTTTGTAGACTTCCATTTCTAGATCTTTTTCTCCAAGCTATAAGTCTTCTCCTTGTGAGAACTTAGTTCTAATACCAATTGTTGGAATTCACAAGTGGGAAGAATACTTCTAGGAGGAGGAAGGGGGGGAAGGTGGGGTGAGGGGGGGGGCATGGGTGAATTAGAAGTACCAAACTTTAATCTATAAAACCATTTAACTAAAATCAATATATGCATCTAACATCTCTAATTAACATGAAAGTAAAGGCATGCATGAAAATAGATAATGCAAGATTTGATCACCCAAAAACCCTCCAAAATGAGAAGCTAAAACTAGGGTGGGGATGACACCCACAACTTATAACTACATCAATATGTAACTAGTTAAGGTTACAAAGTTTGACCATCATCAATGGTCTACCCTATTAAAGGCTCTTACACACTATCAAATGTGACCTATCTAAAGGATTTACAAACACTCACTTGGAATGTCACCCTAATAAAAGATTTACAATATGGTCATTAAACCAACCTATCTTCATAGGATTTTCATTCTCCTAATACAATGGCTAGAAAGTATAGTTGAATATATTGACTTGATAACTTACAATCCTCAATTGCTGATTTTAGATCCTTGTTCTATCTAATCTGATCTGACCCTTCTTGATATGATATAACTTTGTTTGTAGTACTGATACTTTGTTCTGACCAACTGATTATGCAATGTTATCCTTCTTCTAAGGCTTTATACCCCTTCAAAATTTTCTAGCATTATCTCCTTGCATCCCCATACCATGCATACATATATGTATTGTGGGTTTTTGACTTCCTTAAAAAGGTTTCAAGACTTAGGGTTAGGTATGAATCTATGATTGAGATTCATCCATCTTTCCCACTCAATTCTTTCCATTTTTCTGATCGTTTGCATGCTGATTGCATAGGAAATGTAATAGATTTGATCTTATCTTTTAGATCCTTTGAGATTCATCTGAAGTCAACTCAAAAATGTTTTATATTTAAGTTTGTGAGGGCACAGACTCTTATGTTGATTCTATGTTACTTGGCACTTACTGATTGCCAATGCTTGACAGACATAGGAATTTTATCTTGCTTGACACCTATAGGAAATCTATCTTACTCAGTTCCTATAGTAATTCATTCTTTCTTGGCACCTGTACTTTACTCAACACATATACTAGCTCGACATCAATTGTCATTTGACACTTGAAACTTGCTCAGCACCTATTGAATTTCTAGCTTGGCACATACTATAGCTTGGAATCTATATTATACTTGGCATCAACTTAGAAATTTCTTAAGAGTGTTGACACTCAATTGTCAAAACCAATTTGAGACCAACAAAAGCTTGTGACAATAATCAATGAGTCAAAATAGACCAGTCAATTTAATGCTGAAATGTAGAGTTTAGCCTTCTATTTTCAATAGCTAGATATTGTAGGTAATGTCATGTTTAGAGTTAATGTCATTGTGGTTTAGATGTAATTTTTCATTTTTAGAGTAATGTCATTGTGGTTTAGAGGTAGTTTGCATGGTTTAGAGCATAATGTCATTGTGATAGTGACAATAACTTCAGTAAAGAGTTGAGTGTAAGGAGTTACTACCCTGAACCTATGCTAAAAATTCCTAGGAGCCAAGGGACTTTATCCAAACCACTAGTGACAATACCTATGGCCATGCTACCTATTGAGTGAGTTTTATTGTTTGTCTATTGTGCCAAGATCTCTCTATTTATATATATACATACATACATACATACATACATACATACATATACACATATATATACATATGTATGTGTGTGTGTGTGTGTGTGTGTGTGTGTGTGTGTATACATACATACATACATACAGACATACATACATACATATCCATAGATCACAAGGGCATGACAAAGAAATGAAGAAATCACAAGGGAACATTAGCAAAATCTTAGATCTCCACTAATCTCCACAATCCACAAGATCTCTCTATATATATACATACATACATATATACATACATATACATACATAAATATACATACATACATACATACATACATACATACATACATACACCTGCACAAGTAATTTTATCACCTTTGAAAATTTTATTTAATCCTACTAGCTAGGAATAGCCAATTCTTCATTTTATTCTACATAATTTGATGATAGATCTACAGGAATTTGTAAACAACCTAGTTAATCAAAAACTAGACCAATTTAACTAGGTTATTGCTTGTTTCTTTCTAAAAATATCTGCTATTATATGTCTTTCTAAAATTTCTTGCAAACTCTTCCCATTTTTCCTAGTCTACATTAATCTTGTGTAAGATCTTGAGCTAAGGCACTTAGCATGGGTTGAGTGAGTTTTATTGTTTTATCATTGGCTTTGTTCAAGTCCTAATTTTAATGAAGTAACAAAGTGGTTTTTAGGGTGGAAAGGACTATATAATGAAGAGGAAACTTGAAAACTTGAATGTTGACATGCTGAAATGAAAGCTATTAAGGATCAATCATATATTGCAAATTTCATTTTATATATGAACAAAAAAAAAGGAAAAAAAAAACACAACATAAACCATTCCAAATTTGTTTTGATTGTAGAGAGCTATGTGTAAAAGAGGGTGGAGAGCTTTGAACATTGGTGGATATTTCTTTTTCATATCATTGTGATCACTATATTTGGTTTTCATGCCCTTATGATTTTTGCATTTCATTGTGATGCCCTTGGTGGAGTTCAATGGAGATCTAGGATTTTGTTGTCATGCCCTTGTGATCTTTGCATTTCATTGTTGTTGCCCTATGATCTCCTTGCTCTTGCTCTATGATTTTGTTTCCATGTCATGCCCATGTGATCTTTGTGCCCTTTGCAACTCACTACAACATTTGGGGTCAAATTGTGATGGTAATTTGTGTTGTTCGGGCCCAAATGTAGTAGTGTTTGCCTTGCAATTTTCAAGGGTAGAAGAGGTTCCTATGTAAATTTTATTTTCTTTTCCTTCTAAATATGTATCCCTTTATATTCTCCCTAGAAAATGATCACAAGGGCACATCAACGAGATGCAAAGATACATATATACATACATACATACATACATATACACATACATATATACATACATAAAAACATGCATCTACATATGCAATTCATCACCTTGGAAAACTATATTTGACCTTTATTCAATCACCAAGAGATAATATAATTTGTATATACAGATTTTTGCACACTTAGTTTGGTATGAATAGTTTCAATTGAATTTGTTTAAGGAGAGTGAGTCTACTCATGATGATAATGGCTCCATGCATTGGGTCTTTAGAGAAGAGAGACTTACAAAATATTAGATGGTGTGGTAGGAGTAAGATGGTTGTGTGAATGGCTGATCGAGCAAGTTGCAAAAAATTAGGATATCAGTTACAACTAATTTCATTAATTTGATAAGGGAATCAGCTTTGAAAGCAGGATTATCAAAATTGGCATGTCCATTGTTATGATAGATGTCTCTATCTCATAATAGAAAATTAACTCAAACAACAAGTGAAAAATTATTAAATATATGGAAAATCAAAAGAACATTCACCTATAATATTTTTGAAGGACAAAAATAGAAAAAAAATACAATTTGGTGGAAATAGCCATGAGCTATGTGAGTCCTCATTGTGGCTATTCCATTGTTCAGTAGTGGAAACTCTTTACATTAAATATGAAGATCTTGAAATTAAAAAAGATAACTATTAGAGATCTATATTTATGTTTTAATGATAACAAATATATAGTCTAATTTTAGGAACAACAATAGTCTTAAATGTTTATGATTAAATAAAATAACCAAGAGTACTAGTTGTATCTATATAATTATAGTATTACTAAGGATGTTATACAAAATGTTCAATAAAACAAGTATGAAGTAACATAAATAGATCATATGCTCGATCCTGTTATGACTAAATGTGAATGCACCCAATCATTACCTAGATGATATTATGCATGAGATCTTTACTCAATCACCAAGAGATAATATAATCTATAAGTAAAAATTTCTCAATACTTAATTTGGTATGAATAAATTTGATTGAATCCAAGGATAATTGCTTGTGTGAATTGAAGACACAAATGATTAATTTAATTTAGCACAAGTACTATGCAAGTGTGTGTGTGTGTGTGTTCACATAGTTCATATAGTGAACTAATTTACATACATGCATTCACATATGCATACAATCATCATAATCAGTTATCCTCAAATTTGACCAAATCTATTGTATATGAAGAAGAGATACATGTTTAGAAGGAAAGAAAAGAACATTTACATAGGTACCTCTTCTCCCCTTGAAGAAAATTATAGAGAAAGGGCACAAGGATCACAAGGGAACTACAACAAAATCCTAGATCTCCATTGATCTCCACCAATATTTAGAGCTCTCCACCCTCATTCAAAGCTTGCCACCCTCTTTCGCATGCAACTCTCCACAATCAATCAAAAAAAATGAGGAATGATTAATATCATGTTTTCTTTTCTTTTTTGTTTATATGCATAATTCACAATCCAAAAGATCTATTTGTACACACACACACACACACACACACACACACACACACACACACACACACACACATGAAAACAAAAATTTGCACTTCCTAAGAGTTTAAAATTGTTCCAAAAAATTAGTGTTCTACAAGAAAATACATCTGAAGGTACTATGACATTAGAAACAATAATTAAATTGTTGTAGTTGTTGATTAGCTAGGTTGATTACTTTATTACTATATGATCAAGTGGTAATTTTAGTTATTATTTTGACATACATGAAAAAAAAATTATTCATTATTATATATACATACGTACATGAAAAAAAAAATGAACTTGATAAGAGTTAACAATTATTCAAAAAAATTAATGTTTTACAAAGAAAATGCACCTAAAGAATTGTTAGCTTAGAAGCAAGAACATGAAGTTGAAATAGTATAGAAATTTCTTGACATGAGAGCTCCACAAGTGAGGGTGTTGACCAATCTTGAAAACTTGAATGCTGAAATGAAAGCTATCGATGATCAAACACCTATCCTTTAGTTACAACAAAATGTGAAGTTGATTTTGGATAAGGTAGAGGTAGATGTTCAAAATTTTGATAATCAAAATTTAAGTCATGAGAGAGAAGGAGGAGTGGCTTTAGAAAGAGAAGGAGAAGGAGTGGCTTTAGAAAGAGATTGCATGATAGAAAAAATAGGTAGAAAACAAAGAGCATATTATGGAAGCCACTAGATAGAATCTAGGAAAGTGTTGCAGTAGGTACTATGACATTGGAATCACTTGAAAGTGTCTTTGAAAATTTTCATTCCGAATATCAAATTCTTATAAGATTTTTTCAAGGTTGGGGAACCATTTCAAGATCCTTTGCATGGTTTAGAGATAATTTCAATGTGCCTAAGGATTCTGCAAGGGAATGAGCCTCATGATTATGGAATTTATACATAAGCATAACTTGCTTCTTCAACTCCTTATACTCAACTCTTCATTGAAGTTATTCTTTAATTCATTGCATATGAAATTTTATCACATTGGAAAATTTTATTTGATCCTACAAGTTGGGAACAACTAATTATCCATTTTAGTGTACCTAATTTGATGAAAGCTCTATAGGAATTTGTAACCAACCAACTGAATCAACAACTAGATCCATTTAACTAGTTATGGCTACTTTATTTCTAAAAATATCTAGTATGATATGTTTCTGTAAAATTTCTTTGAAACTCTATCCATTTTTCCTGGTCTAAATCATTTTTTTGGAGGATCTTGAGGTAAGTCACTTAGCATAAGTTGAGTGAGGTTTATTATTTTATTATTTAGATTCTAGAATATATATGCAACTAAATCAATTTTACTGTTGTGCTAAGATGTAATAAGAACCTTTAAAAAGATCTCTAAATATACATGTTCAAAAGGAGATATAAAGAGATTCATGTTTCAAAGGAAAAGAAACCAACATTTACATAGCCCTTGAAGAAAATCACAGAGCTAAGGCATGGTAATGAAATCACAGAGCAATGGCATAGCATGGTAATAGAATCATAGAGTAAGGGCACAAAAATGCAACAAAATTAAAAAGCAAGGGCATGACACTAAGATCATAGAGCAAGGACATGGCACTGAAATCGTCGAGCAAGGGCATGGCACCAAAATCATAGAGATGACAATGGCATGACAATGAATTTGTAGACCAAGGGCATGCAAACAAAATGCATAGAAAAGACACAACAAAAAATTGCAAGGATATCACAAGAACAAAATGCACCAAGCACAAGGGCATGATGACATTCAGAGTTCTCCACCTTCTTTTGCATGCAACTCTCCACCTTCTTTCATTTAGAGCTCTGCACCTTCTTTCGCATGCAACTCTCTAGAATCAAAACAAATGGGGAATGATTTATGTCATGTTTTCTTTTTTATTATCATAAATTTCTTGACATGTAGTTCCTTTCATCCACTTTTCTAGTTGTCTATCACCTCACCCTTGTCTAGATTAGGTGGGATTCTTCTACTATTTCTCATCCTTTCTTGGTTAGATTGAATGGGCTATGCATTTAGTATTTGATTCATATGTGTTAGGTGGATGCAATGGCTAGGTAGCTATGCATTTTGGTGAGATGGGTCATTTACCATATAGACACTCTTCTTTTCTTTCCTAATTTGGTTGCATCCTTCCATGTTTGATTGATCAACTCTTTATGTTTTGGTGTTTCATACCATATGTATCTTTGAGTTTAGTTGTTTACCTTTGTGTGCCTCATAATTCGAGTAGTGTCTTCTAAGAGCACTCATGCTGGTCATAGTTTTCTCTACTTGACCAAGCTCTATTTCAATGGTGATTCTTTAGATCAGTAGTTACTTTTGACAGAGGTTTCTTCTATATTCTTTAGTGGTGTTCATGATCATTTTTTGTTCATATCCTCTGGAACACTCCCTAGTTTGGAGGATTCTTCTATCCTTCACTAGTTCTTTTAGCATTTTTTCTATCTCTTTGTGGAGTAGGGTTTTTCCCATGTTCTTCTCTCTACTTCTCCTCTTCTCAAATATTTAGTTATTCTTAGATACCTCATTAGGTCTTCTTTTCTAGGATACAAATTTACTTTCTCTAGTAATTTCTATGTTTTTAGTTACTTTCTAAGTTTATGTCAAAGGGGGTGTTAGAGTAATTAGATATTTTCTAATTAAATCTAGATTACTTAAGCTAAACTTTGGACATATAACTATTAATTATTATTAGGCAACCCAAGATATTTCCCTTTAGGGTTTCTACCTTTTATGTTTTACTTTCCTCCTATTATCAGGATAGTAATTGTAAATCTAGTCTTTCACTCAATAATTTTTTGTTTGATTCAATTGCAATGTCTCCTCTGTTGCTTTGAGATTTTCAACCTCCATAGATTTTTCTTTTCTACTTTTGTGAGAGGTGTTTGCATGAAGGTGATTCTTGGGAGATGTTGATGATAAAAAAATGTACACAAATATAATAATAAAAACTACTAGACACTATCATCCTAGGCTATACAAACTATATGAATTTAATATAAAATATATATAATTTAAGATGTGTTGATTTTCATTAAATATTTTTAAATTTACAATCCTATCCATTATATTTTAATTTTTGAACTTATAATATTGAACTCTTTTTAGCTCCTAAATTCACATTGTAAAAATAAATTAATGAAATTCAAAATTTATTTTTTCAACTTTATATATTATTGACAAAGATTTTTTTTTTCTAATCTATTTTTATCAAATATGAAACACCCTTTATAAATGCACTAAACTACTATTATAGAAATATAATTCATAGTTATACATGTTGTTAGTCTTAGAATAGTTTTGACATTTTAGTGCCAACACACTTAACCACTCTCTACATTGGAGCCAAGCACACTACGTATGTCGAGCCACATGTGCCAAGTCAGGAAATCCAACAAGTCCTGAGTGATCTTCAGGTGTCGAGTGAAGATCAAGCACTGAGTGACTTCAGGTGCTGACCATGATATAGGAGCCGAGTGATATTTAAGTGCCGAGTCATAGACAATGTCAAGAAAAACAAAAATGCAACAAGAGCCGAGTAAGGCAGTTTGTTATATGTACCGAGCATCAAGAATTAGTAAGTGTCGAGTGACACAGAATGCATATATGAGTTTTTAACTTCACTAATTCAGATGTAAACCATTTTCATGGCCGACATGTGACAAATCTTGAAGGATTTAAGTGATAAGATCGAATCTTTTGTATTTCCTATGAAATCTACATGTAGTCAATAAGAAAATGGAGAAGGCATGCAACCAATAATAAAAGTGCAAGGAATGAGTAGGAAACAGAGATTCAATATGGATTGTAGATCCACATCTAACCCTAAGTCTTCAAATTTATTTATAAGGAAGATGAAATCTCATTGAATAAAAGTGATGGATGAAGGAGTGTATGGGGAAATTATATTGAAGTTCAGAGTAAAGAATAAAAAGACTTAGAGGAAGAGAGTAGTAGTTAAATATTCAGTTGATCAAAACAAAGCAAGGGATATAAATGAGTATCCGATCTCAAAGGATCAAGATTAGAGAAAGTAGATCAAGTGCCTGTATTCAGTAATCAAAGGATTGTAAGCTATCAGGTTTATTATACCTAATACTCTAGCAATTGTATTAGAAAGGAAACCCTATGGTGATAGGTTAGCTTAACAACTATTTTGTAGATCCTTTAAATAGGTGATTAAATCCTTTAACAGGGTAACACTTCATGTAAAGTGTTTGTAAATCCTTTAACCAGGTCACTATTGACATAGTGTAAAGCCTTTAACAGGGCAGACCATCAGAAGTGGTCAAACATTATTGCTGTAGTGATTTTGTGGGTATCATCCCCGCCCTAGTTTTATCTTCATATTCCTAGAGGGTTACTAGGTTACCAAAATCTCAAGTGTTATGTGGTGATGCATATGTGTTTCTCATGATTTCTTAATGTTGATATGCATGCATGTTCATTTCAATAATATGTTATTAAGGGTTTAAAAATAGGTCTAAAGCTAGTACTTTTGATTCACCCCCCCCTCAGAAGCATTCTTTCCATTTAGTCATTCCAACAATTGGTATTAGAGCAAAGTCCTCTCAAGAAGAAGCCTAACAGCTTGGAGGAAAAGATCTAAAGATTGAAGTTTTCAAACTTGGAAAGGTCATTGAGAACTAGGTAATAGATGTGCATCTCACTCTACACAAGGTAGAAGAAGCTAGACTGGAATTAAGAAAATCCTCGAAAAGAAGGAAAGAGATAGCCATAGCTGAAAATGATATAAACTACAGGGAGATTGATACCACACAAGTGTTTGCCAATGGAGACACTAAAGAGTTTGATGCAAAAATAGTAGAACTGATGGAGAAAAACAAAGTTCAAGCAGAAGAGATAAGATCTCTCAAGATGGAACATGAATCACATGCCATAATGTTATGTGAAATCACTGAACAAAAGAAAAGAGCAGTTGAGGATAGATTCATGATGGAAGATGACAAAAGAAATCTTGCAAACAGACTTGAAGAAAAATGTACTGAATTAACAAGGATCTCAAACATGCAGATGGATACACTTGCCCAAATGATGAACCTTCATCATGAACTCAATATGAAAGATATTGAGATCTCTACTTTGAAGATGTAGAATGAACAATTGCAGAATGAATTGAATAGAGAAAAAGAGATAGCAAAGAATCTCAACAAGTCAAGTGAAACCATCAAGTACTTTGAACAGTTGATGAAATTCCCAAGATCAGCCCATTATACATTAGGACTTGGATACAATAGCACTGAAGTTGGGGAATCATCAAAGAGTGGTGAGCAAAGAAGTGACAAAGGTAATGATTCTAAACCCACTTGTCATTACTGTAATAAAAAGGGGCCTACGGCTAATGTTTGCAGGAGTAGAAGAATCAATTAGCCAAACATACCCAAAAGCAAGGGTTACTGTCACATGTGCAACATGCAAGGACATATGACACAAGATTGCAGGTCCAAAATCACAAGGACACAAAGATTTGATGGACACTGTCATAATTGTAAGAAGTATGGACATAGAGCACTTGAATGCAGATCAAAGCCTATGTGGACATCAAATCAACCAGCAAAAATAAAAGGGAATGAAAGTCACTACCATTGGGACTATAACACCAGGTATAGCTATTATTATTGTCAAGAATATGGACATATACCCTAGAACTGCATAAGAACACATTTCAAGGGGAACTATAAAAGATGGTTGAACCAAACCACATGTTTCAGTTGTCTAAAAACTGGTCATATCAGCAGGAACTTTCCTACAAGGTCCAAAGCACCAAAGATTGAAGTAAATAAGGGCAAAGAAAAGATTGATGAAGAACACATCAGAATAGAAATGAAGAAGACACGGCAAAAAAAGAATGAATCAAGTAAATCCAATGGAAGGGTCACTTCACCCACAAGGTCAAGTGATCATTTCTCATCCAATTAATCACAAGATGAGCCTACGGGGCTGATACATATAAGGAAGTATCATACATCAGCCCTAAACCATGAAGAAGCAATGCAAAGTATAAATCTGCATGAGACAAGAGTGCCCCACACTTTGGCACTTATGATGTGGTAAGGTCAAAGGTGAATATGGAGTTAAAGACTACCTCCATAATGAAAAAGAAAGATAAATTGGTGAAGAAAATTAAGAAGAAATTTGGTGAAGGAATTGAGGTTAAAGCAGAAGAACAAGAAGATGATGATGAGGAGGAGGATGAACAAGAGCAAGGCCAAATGGAATTAACTCAAGGCCTAGGTGAAGACAAGGAGGAAGGTGCTAAAGAAGAAGAAGCTAAGGAAGCACCAATCCAAGCCAAGCCAAAGAAAAGAAAGGCAATAGTACAGCCTCCAGCCCAGCCCAAAACAAAGAAGGGCGCTAAGGAAACTCAAGCCAAGCCACAAATACCAATCACAAGGGCTACCACAAGGGAATCTTCACAAAAGGCCAAGGAACAAATCAAAGAGAAGAAGAAGGCTATTGAACAGACTAGTGCCAAGAAAAAGAAGAAAATATGTAGCACAACCAGATTTTGATGAAGAGGAAAGAACAAAGTCAGAAGATATCAGCAAATTCAAAGTGGTAAGTCATCCTCCAAAATCAGCCTTAGATAAAATTTGTGAAAATATTAAGAATGCAGACTTTACTGATTTGAAAAGCATTGACTTCAACAAGCTCAGTAAAGAAGAGAAAAACAAAATAGAAGAGTCAGTATATGCCATGATGGTTGAATTCAAGACTACACCTCTAGAGCTAGACAATACCATGCCTAGAGAATTATATGAGATAATTGAAAACAAATGGCATCATTTTTTGAAAATTGAAAAGGAGATAAGAGAATCTACCTTAGCACAGGTGATGCCTAACCTAACAAGAGGTCAAATAACAAAGGCTAATAAGAAATATAGTGGCAATTTCACTCCAAAGCATAGAGACTTTGATATCTTACAAAACAAGATTGAAAATTTTGTTAGTAAGTCAACAAAAATATGGAAGTTGATATATGGCTTGACTACTATCAAAGATGGAGAAGAAGATCCCCTTGAGGGACAAAACACAGAACATGAAGAGCCTAGTGAGAAAGAGGAGGAAGAAGTAAAGAATATAGAAAAAGGAGAAGAAGAGAAGAAGGAAGAAGAAAAGAAAGAAGAAGAGGAGAAGAAGGAAGAAGAAAAGAAAGAAGAAGAAGAAAAGAAGGGAGAAGAAAAGAAAGATGGAGAGGAGAAAGAAATAGAGGAGGAGGAGACAAAAAAATTAAATTAAATGACAACAGCTAAGCAGGAGCAGCAACAAGACCAGAGTGTGCAAGACACATAATTGCCACCTTCTAGCCCTCCTCATGTACCCATCACACCTACAAAAACTATAACTGTACAGGATGTTCCTGACACTTCTGCTCAGAACATCAATCCTTTAACTATAGAGGATCTCAAAAGAATCCTTGATTAATCCACACAACAAGAATAATTATGTATGAATCTAGTATTGGTCAGTGTGGATGAATTACAAAAATTAGTAGAAGACATAGTTAGAGATAAGGTGAATCCACAAGAACTACCTTCCATCATCTCTATAGCTCCTGGTGGTCAACTTCAAATGCAAACAGTTGTTTTATCAATAATAGTTGATATCATAGTACAAAAGTCGAGTGAAGCAGGAGACAAAGACGTAGAACAAATAGGACAGACTATTACATCTGATCCTACAGCACAAGCACAAGGTGCACTTCCTAAAATTTCTATAATTGATCAAGGTAGTAGAAAGTAGGAGGAGAAAGTAGAGGAAACCCCTAAAGAGCAGGAGGCAATACAAACATTGATAAATTTTCCTACCTCGAGAACTCCTTCGAAACAACCAAGCAATGATGCAACGCCACTACAAATATCAACACCAGGATCATGTACTACAAAAGTTGCAAGGGTACTTCACTATGGAGACCTTGAATTAGATGAGGAGATAGTCATACCAAGTTATGACTCAAAAACAATAAGCATTGATCAAATCAATGAGGTGTAGGAAGCATTGAATAGAAGAAAGAAGTAGGAGATACCCAGGAAGGAGTATAAACAAAAGCAAACATTACATGAGATTAAGGACATCTTTATGGATGCCTTTAGTTTGCTGTCACCAGATGAGTCAAAGCATATAATGGAGAAATTATCAGATATTGTTGACCAGGTGACAAATGAAGACCAAGAAACAGATGTAAAACATATGGAATGGTCCGAAAGGAAATTCCAAGGGAAAGTAAATGAGAAAATATCTAATGAAATTGCACTTTCCTAGGTTGAATTGGCAAAACTGCTTGACAAAGTGAAAAAGGTACTTGAGAATATATTCTCATTGTACAACAAGCTATGTGACTTTTCATACTTCACATAGGAGACAAGCCAAAGAATAATGAGCCTGGAGAGGAATGTGAAGATTTCAAGCATGCAACTACCCCAAGGTCCAGCTCAAAGTGAGAAGCACTTTAATCAACACTTCACACTCAAAAAGAAGTAGCTATGTTAATAGCAGAAGAGGCCACCATCAAGGCGAAATTGATACAGCTCCAATCCTCCATTACCCCACATTTGGAAGTACTCCATAAAGAACAGGTCTATGCAGAAATTGTTCTCAAGAAAGATCCTAATCTTTCTACTTCAGATGCACTTGTTCACCTTGCTATAGAGACTGCTATCCAACACAAGTCATTGGAAATTTCTTTGCATAATTGGGATGCAGCTCTCAGGATGATTATGGAGGTAAATAGTACATTTTTGGCAAAATATGGTCTTAATCCTTAAAACTCTTTGACATAAGTGTCAAAAAGGGGGAGATATTATAAGATGAATGGGGGAGACAAGATAAAATGGAAGCATGATATATAACACAAAATTTTGGTTACCAAGATAGCGCAGATAATGGCACAATAAAATCAAGGGGAGTTACAATAATTTTGAGGTATATATTGTAAGTTACAAAATTTTGATCAAGTTTTTAAAACATCTATATATACCAAGTAGATTAGTGAATGTACTCATAAGATTAGATAAATAATTCTTAGTTAAGTGTTTTTTTCACTCATGTCAAAGGGGGAGATTATTAGTCACAGAATGGTTTTGACATTTGAGTGTCAACACACGTAACCACTCTCTGCATTGGAGACGAGCACACTATGTATGTTGAGCCACAACATGTGCCGAGTCAGGAAATCCAACAAGTGCCAAGTGATCTTCAGGTGCCGAGTGAAGACAAGTGTCGAGTGACTTCAGGTGCCGACCATGATATAGGAGCCGAGTGATATTGAAGTGTCGAGTCATAGATGATGCCGAGAAAAAAAAAAAAAGCAACAGGAGCCGAGTAAGCCAGTTTGTTATATGTGACGAGCATCAAGAATCACTAAGTGTCGAGTAACACAGAATGCACATATGAGTTTGTAACTTCACTAATTTAGATGTAAACCATTTTCATGGCCAACATGTGATGAATCTCGAATGATTTAAGGGATAAGATCATTTTTTTTGTATTTCCTATGCAATCTACATGTAGCCAATAAGAAAAATGGAGAAGGCATGCAACCAATAATAAAAGTGCATGGAATGAGTGAGAAACAAAGATTCATTATGGATTGTAGATCCACATCTAACCCTAATCTTTGAATGTCTTTATAAGGAAGATGCAATCTCATTGAATAAAAGTAATGGATGAAGGAGTGTATGGGGAAATTATACTAAAGTTCAGAGTAAAGAATAAAAAGACTTAGAGGAAGAGAGCAGCAATTAAATATTCAGTTGATCAAAACAAAGCAAGGGATACAAATGAGTATCAGATCTTAGAGGATCAAGATCAGAGAAAGAAAATCAAGTGCCTGTATTTAGCAATCAAAGGATTGTAAGCTATCAGGTTTATTATACCTAATACTCTCTAGCAATTGTATTAGAAAGGAAACCCTATGGTGATAGGTTAGCTTAACAACTATTTTGTAGATCATTTAAATAGGTTATTAAATCCTTTAACAGGGTAACACTTCATGTAAAGTGTTTGTAAATCCTTTAACCAGGTCACTATTGACATAGTGTAAAGCCTTTAACTGGGCAGGCCTTTACCAGGGTATACCATCAGAAGTGGTCAAACATTATTGCTGTAGTGATTTTGTGGGTATCATCCCCACCCCATTTTTACCTTCTTATTCCTAGAGGGTTTCTGGGTTACCAAAATCTCAAGTGTTATGTGGTGATGCATATGTGTTTCTCATGATTGCTTAATGTTGATATGCATGCATGTTCATTTCAATAATATGTTATTAAGGGTTTAAAAATAGGTCTAACTGATTCACCCCCGCCCTCTCAGAAGCATTATTTCCATTTAGTCATTCCAACACATGTAACTACAACTTTATATGAAATGTATTACATCAATATTACCAAGTTCTTTTAATACATTTATAATAAGTGATTATATTTAGTTTTTTCCAATTCAACATGCCCCCTTAAGGTACACATAGTGAAATCTGTTAACTAGATAGTGTCAATAAATATTTTGAGAAAATATAATTATTAAGTAGAAATTTTGAAACCAATCAATGGTCCATGAAGATGTCTCTAGATGCTCAAAAGGGTGGAGGTTGAAAATGTGTTTTTAAGCTTTTAGTTTTGAATTATTGAATAATAGAATCTTTAATTATTCAACTATAACCCCTAAGAGGTTCAACAAATCTTTATCATTTTCTATTGACCAAAAAATGGTATAATTATCCATCATATGATTTTACTATCAATATACATGAATCCATATTGAGAAAAATACGATGTCCCAAATATATATCCAACTTAATCATGTGTAATGTAGACATTTTTGAAACTTAGGAAAATATTTTTGTTTTATTCAATTATGTTCTTGATCAACATTAAGGCCTCTTTATTCCCTTTAATGTTATTTATCACATTGGTAGACTCACCTTCTAACAAAACATAGTCACACCCCATTTCCTTCAACAAACTAATAGCATGTAAAGCCATCATAGCCTCGGCTACATGACTTTTTTGAATTCACAAAGGCACTTCTATCATGCCTATAAAACTACCATTATTGCTAGTTAACCCTCCATCACCTACTCTACTCTTATTCCCTTTAGCAACACCATCAAAGTTCACTTTATGCTAGCCTTGAGGAGGAGAAGACCAAGCCAAATTTTTCCTCTCTTTTCTTTTCGAAAATATGAAATTATAAAAGTTGAAAATTATAAGATTTTGATTAATTAGGACTTTAAAATCACAAGGGATGAGACCAAACTTATTGATATTTTCATTAACATGATTATAGATTCTTTCACACACAATTTTCATGCTACTAGAATCATTAAAAAAAAAATTGTGCTCCTTCAAAATATTCCAAATGAATTATAGAGCTATTAGATTTTAGATAAATAAATAGCCCTATTATGAGAAACTGGACAAAGTCATTGATTAAAATTCCTTCAAAATAAAAGGATTTAACTTGAATTTCTTTATCATTAGGAATAGAGCGCAACATCATATACTAAATACTATCAAGTTTTCAAGGAATAAAGGAAATTCACTCATTTTGATCATAATTACTAAGATTTCTATCATAAGATAAAAGGTTAGAGAATTGTCTATCTACTTCCTCTTTAATCTTAAATTACCTTTTTCACATCTTCCCCTCTCACTTTGTATCACATTAATCATTTTAGGTAACTTATATTTGATAGTTTTCATATAGAAAAATTTAGTATTCATATATTCATATTTTAATCACAAATTCCTACATCTTTGTCTCTAGTAAATTTATTCCTTAGAAATAAAATCATGATATTTGACAAGAATCTCATTATCTAATTTTTTGAGGGCATTGGTGAATTCCTCATCCTACTTCATATCTTGAATAAAAGCTAGGTCATTTTTAATCTCCTCTTTTGGATGAAAAATATGTCCAAAAATACATTATTCCAAATTTTGACTTTCTCCTTCATGTTCCTTAACTTCTTTGCAACTTTCAATGTAGTAATTCTCTCTATATTAATATTGTACCATTCTCTGACCCAGTCCTCTAAATAAGTATGAAAATATATAATCAAATCTAAAGGGGAAATTGATCCTACCAAAAAGAGGAGAAGCAATCAAATAAATAGTGGAATGGTATGATCAAATACAATTGAAAGAGGATAGGGGAAAAATATTGGTTTTTGTTAAGAGTAATTATTTAGAATATAAGTAATTTTAAATCTTGATATTTAAAAAATGAATATGGAAAAACATAATTTTATCTGTTAAATTATGTAGAATACTTTTGGTACATGATTTTCTTACAATGTATAGAAATGATCAACATAGTAGAGACATTACATAAAATGTGTTTATTTCTATTTATTGACCTTGTATCTACAATTGTCACATTTCAAAAAATGTATGCTAGAGTAAAGGATTAATTTCATTTCATTTTATTAAATTACCTATACTCACTTTGCAAGATTTCCCTTTATGCACATGCTTTCCCATTTTATAATTATACATTTATTATTAAATGTCAATTACCTGTTAGGGTTTCCGTTTAAGGTTTTACAATTTCCTTCTATAAGGATTCATCAATTATATATTTTAATTCATTCTTATATATTGTTGCATATTTTCAGAGCTAAACCCTTGCCTTATCTTCTCTTTTTCTTCTTTGTGACAAGTTCTTGCAAGTAGGTGTTCAACTAGATCTATGGATTTTTTCTCATCAAATTCTTCATGGTATAAATGGTATAACAGTTGGATATGTTGTATCTTGTAATTGTTTGGAGGAAAGGAGGAACAAGGGTTTGACATAATAGATTTGACAATTTTTGGGTATGATTGTGGAAATAGGCAGCCTCTGAAATTTGGAGTACTTTGAGTCCAAATAGACCTCATGGTTGGATTCAGAGGATTCCAAAACCCTTATTTCCATATAAAACATGTCTATTTTGGAGTTTTGGGCAATTCTGAGGCAAAAAGTTTTACCTACCAAGCCTTGTATGACCCATGACATGCATCTCAAGAGAATACAATTTTTAATTAAAATATGTGTTTGAACAAATGCACAATGATTATTAAACCCATAGCTATTGACAAATCACAATGGTGTTTTTAATAACCACACAAGTTTACCCACCATGGTTAAACTACCTATAGACATTCTTTTAAAAATTGACAAGTGTCACCTTTTTCTAGCACCACTTCCTAATGCCACTTTGACGACCACTAGAAGACCTCCATCACTCCACTCAAGCTCCACCACTACCAATGGTC
The DNA here is from genome assembly GCA_028749045.1 of Cupressus sempervirens. NCBI lineage: Eukaryota > Viridiplantae > Streptophyta > Pinopsida > Cupressales > Cupressaceae > Cupressus > Cupressus sempervirens. The sequence continues at coordinate 871,651,558 of CM053785.1, read as the reverse complement.
TCCATCTTCCTACCACTAATCCTACACTCCATTGGCCAAGCATCACCACCACCTAGCTCATGGTCATATGCAAGCTTGGGGGGTTCTTTTTTAGCCCCAATGTTTTCTCCAAGACTTTTTACCTCCAGAGTACATGTTGGTTTTTTGCAATAACTTGACCGTATAGTATCATTCTCAAGAAAATAGGATATTGTCAAAATGTTGATTTTGAGACTGATACATTGGTGTACATTTTACTCGTGAGTTTTTCTAGTATATTGCCTATTTTTAGAGTCAAAGTTAGATGTGATTTTTTTGTATTCTAGGATGCATAACCTTCTAATTTTGCTCCATTATTTTATCTAAAAGAAGCATTAGAAAGGTCTCATCGATCTCTTTCTATTTTATTTTTTATTTTCATCATATTTTTTGAAGGTATACATGATTCTCATTTAAAATGTTTTTTTCTCTTCTCATTGTATAAGCTTTCCTACTAACTATTGGAGTTTAGTTTTTTGCATTGTGTGGAAGTGTTTTATATGCTTATTTCTATCATTTAAATCAATACACTAGAACTATATCAAGCAAACACCTTCTAAAAAATGGTTGAGACCTCTTCTTTTGTAGGACTTCTAACCCCCCATATATATCACAGATGAAAAACCCTAATGATATGGATTCTCCATTCAAAAGGATTGCAGTCTTGTTTAGATGATGGCAACATAGGAACAAGATGGATGACACCATAAGGCTGATTGCTTTGTAGGTATCTGACAGTTTGCAATTTCATCTTTATAGGTGTACTACTATAGTAAATGAGTTTAGGATACTTCAGGTAAAGGCATAGATTACATCACTTGTACCTAATGTTTTCCCCTCAATTGGTGACTTGCCAATGAATTTTAAACAATATTGTTATATACTATATGGTTTTGGGAAAGTAAAGAATGATAAGGAGTGCATTTATCTAATGTTTTCAAAGCTTCGAGGTAACTTTTAGATTGTCTCTTCTACCTTCTAGTTATTTATTGATCCTTTGGGTCCTAGATTTACCATGCCCACATTTGAGGTATTTTTTGATTGGTTGACTAGAGAGTAGACCAAGATTACATAGTTGGACTCTCTAACAAGATCAGAGAACTAGGTAATGGTTGCTCAAACATCTATAGGGAAGCTAAAGCAAAAAATGAAACCCAAAATAGATTTAGCTAGTAGTGAGAGTTTCTCCAAGCTATCCCCTAGATTAGATTCTCATAAATCCACTTCGAAGGGTAAACCTTCTAAAGTCTGGTCAGTCATCCTCCAAGCTTAAGAAGTTTATAGGTGATCTTTGTAGTTTTCTAACCTAGAAGGACATCCAATTTCTAGGTGTTGAAAATGTCTCAAGGCCTTAGAGGATGCCATGCAACAACACATTATTGCTTCTTTGAAGTCACCACCTCCTCCTTCAGCAAAGTGACATGATCTTTTTGCATGAGATTTGTCTTCTTCTTCTACCTAGATTATTTATTTAGGTGCTACCCACCATATGGAACACTCACCTAATTTGGTTACCTCACTTGCTCAAAGTGTTTCTAAATAGATTGTAGTTGATCAATTAGCATAGCTTTTAGTTTTAGGTTCTTGCACTATCTCTTTGGAGGATGGATCCCTATAGGATGTCCTATTGATTTTGGCTATCTCTATGAACCTCTTTTATGTCTATCAAATTTGTCATTCAGGTCCTAGTAAGACAATTAAGTTCTCACCATATTATGTCATTATTCAAGACCTCCATGATCTTGATATGGTTGTTGCTATCAAAAGTGTTGATTTATAGTCTCACATATATTAATTTGATGACATTGAGAGTTCTAATTCTACAACTATTTCTCTTATTATCTATGTAGACACAATGAGAAAACTTTGGCATGAGAATTTTGGCCATGTCAACTACAAATATCTACTGTAGATGGGTACATGTAGTGCCTACCCCTAGTTTACTTTTCATGTCATTGTGTTGAATTATTTTAGGCTAGTTTTATGGTTATGTTTTATGTTTAGTGTTACTTGGTCACTTGATTTGATTGAATGTTATTTCATACTTAGTCGATATATTTTTTGAGATATTTGATACTCTATTTTTTCATATCTTTATATTTATTCTTTTGATGATGATGCTTCATATGTTCATATGGTGATTTCAATTGTTTCATGATGATAGTTGGATGATCTAAATGTAATTTCTATGGATACCCCATACTTGCATGTGTATGGTGTACATGCATGTTTTACTTTATGTTTGATTTTCTAATGTAGTTAAGGGAGGGAGTCATAGTCACTTGCTAGTCAAGATCTACACAATTCAACACTTCCTGCCACTACTTGTTTACTTTAGATTTATATGTAGATGTACATCCTCAACTTTGATACAGATTGTAGGAACTGGGCATCAACTTCTCTGAATTGCTAGGATGTGTGTGCCCTATCGTAGTATATCAATGGTCAAGAGGGGAGATAGTTATTTATTCCAAATCCTAACCATAAGCCAATTCTCCTAGAAAATAGGACAAGTATTTGAGTTATTTACCCTTCAAAATTTGTCACATGACAAGAATTTGAGATTTTGACCCTAGAGTTTGAATTTATGCTTTGTCTTTCAGTTGGGTTTTCTTATTTAGATTTATGGGTATATTGTGATTTTTTAGTTATAATTAAATCAAATTAAGAGAAAAATGAATGATTTAATTTAATGAAAATTTTATAAAGAAAAATCAAAATTTAATTACAATTAATTAATTGAAAAATTAATTAAATAGAAGAATTGAATTTAAAATATTTAATTAAAGTTCCAAAATTTGGCATAATAATATTATAAATATTTAATTTAATAATAATTAATATTAGGAGTTTCATTTTAATCAATGAACTATAAATATTATTAATATTTAAATTAATAAATGTATAATTAAAGACATCTTGTGATTTACTAAAAGAGAGAGGGGTATGTGCAGGATCATGTTGTGCCAAAAAGTGGCGATCTGAAAAATATGTAGTTCTGAATGTCAAAAATGCTTTAGAATAATTGAGAGGGGGGTTGAATCAGTTATTCAAGGTCCAACTTGTCAAATTCAAACTTTTTCACTAAGTTTAGCACGAGCCCATTCAACCATTCATTCATCCAAGCTTTAACTTTTCCTACTCAGCAAGTTACTATAAATCAACATGAAAGCATAACACATGAAAGATCAACACATTACACAATGATTTATGTGGAAACCCTATTTGGGAAAAATCACTAGTAACATGCTACTCAATTCTCACTCTTCTGAATTGATGCCCTGTGAAAGGCCTATCCTATTAAAGGCTACAAGAAACTGTTAAATGAGACCTTGTTAGAGGGTTTAACCACCTTGTTAGAAGTGGGCCTAGTTAGTGGACTTTAGAAAATTCACTTGGAAAGCCACCTTGTTAAAGGATTTACAAATGGCTATTAAACTAACCTAAGTCCATAGGATTTCAATATCTAATACAATTTCTAGATAGTATTAGAAAATCTTTGACATGATTACAACATACAACTTAACTTGTAGGCCTCATATCACTCTTCAGCTCTTCACATTGCCTGGCCTTCAATCTTTGCAACTCTGTCAGCTTTCCCTCCTTTCAAGCTTTATCTCCTTGAGTCTCCATGCTCAATGTACCAGTGCAATCGTCTCTTGTTGACCACTTGTAGAAGCAGAGTCTCTGTGCTCTGTTCTTCCTTCTCATAAATGTCTTCTCCTTGACACCCTTCTAATCACTTCACAATTTGACACTTTGTCAATAGTAGCATTTGCTTCCTAGTCTATGAATCCTTAAATAGAAGCCTTGGAGTTCCTTTCCCACTCGATTCTTATTCCATTCTTTAATTCCAATTCATATGGATTAGGTAGGATTCATTGTATCTAACCAATATTTTGTTTCCTTTAGAAACTTCTTGAATAATTCTTTTGAATTCACCCAAAAATGGCTTACATAGAATTTTGTGCCACCATCTCATCATCCTTTAATAACTATGTTGGCTCAAATTTGGTGAATCTTCTTTATTTAAAATAATGCAGTAGCTTGCAACTATTGAAATATTGGTGCTCAACACATACTATGTTACTCGGCATTAACTATGTTTTTACTGATGCTCATCACCTAAAGTTCACTTAGTACCGACTAAGATTTTTTGATACTTGGCACCTGATAATTTTCTTGGCACTTAAACTTCACTCGGCACTTGAAGATCACTCGGCAAACACTAGATTTCTCATTTTCTTGGCTCCAACTGAGAATTTTCTCGGCTTCAACTAGCTTGCTTGGCACCCACTAATAAACTTAGTCTAAGCTTTGGTGATGGAGACACAACCAAAGAATAGAACAAACACATGGGAAAAGGAAAATATTATTATCAATGAAAAATTCCCTATGAGCTTACAATAGTATGATTCTGGAGAAAGAAATCCTCTACATAGTACCTTCTCTCTAACTCCACTAAGAACTACCTTTACAGTGCCAAAAATGTTCTTAAATAAGCACCAAATGATTTAGGATTAGGAATACATTCTAGAATATGCCAATTGGCATCCACCACCAAAATAGAAGCTTCTAGAAATCACATTAGAAATTGGTGTAAAATTAGAAGAATTCAGAAATTGTAGTCCAACTTCTAGGAGGCATAACTTTTGAACCATAACTCTGATTGATGAACCGTTTACATTTTTAGAAAGCTCTCAAAGCACTATATAGCCCTATGGAAAGGCTTTACTTGACCCCATTTTTTGACCTCGTATGAGGCCATTTAGTGCCCTAAATCTGACTTTGAAGCACTCATAGGAGGTCTCTAAGAAAATTAAAACTGCAATAACTTTCTAACCATAAAGCCTTTTGATCTTATTCTTTTTTTGGAGCATTTTAAACTATAAGTATAATCATCCCTCCACCTTAAAACTTCTAACTCATCATAATTTTGGATTAATTAAAAAATAACTCATTTTTTACATTTACATGTATCCCAAGGTGCTTAAAAAACTCTAACCTAGAAAAATAATAGTGGAACTATGAGAGTTGGAACATTTATTTTCCCCAAATGGGTATCCATAAATAAAAACACATTAAACAGAAACTATCTCTAAGCATATTTTTTGAGTGATACAGGATTGCCCTTACATTACTGGATGCTCCTACATCATTTGTAGTCAACCTTGTTATAACTTATTCCTCCAATGTTTCTAGTATGTTATCAATACATCTTTTAACTAGTGTCTTAATTGATCCTTGTGTAGACACCTAAAAACTTTTAGAAAATAAAGTATTTTTATTTTCTAAAAAATTCTTGATGACATCATCATTTATTAATTAATTATTTATTTAATTTATTTATTTATTTTTATGCCATTAAATCCCTTTATCTTAATTAAAAATATTTAATTAAGGAATCCCTCCCAAAAATGTTTAAATCTTATTTAAACATTATTTCCTTATTTATTAATTATTTAATTAATAAATTGACCAAAAAACCCAAAATAAATAAAAAATTTATTTTTTGTCCAAAACTTGGCCAATTTCCTTAAGACCACTAACCTCTTCCAAAATCTTCTAATCCTTCTTTAATTTTAATTAAAAGCTAATCTCATCATTTCCTACCCCTAATCCCAACTCAAAATATTTAATTAAGATTAAATATTAATCCTCATGTTTATTAAAAAAGTTTTAATAAATATCTCCTCAACCCAAACCCTTGAAATAAATAAAACTTTATTTATTTCCTAAAAATCTAATTTATCCTCATCCTAAGAAGTTCTAGACTCTTCTAGAAAGTCTTCATCCTCATCCTAGGAAATTCTAGACTATTTTAGAAAGTCTTTATCCTCATCCAAAGTCTAGACTCTTCTAGAAGATGTCTTTAAAACTAATTCTAATCCCCTCCTAAACTTGTCACATTCCTTAAAAATGGGTTAAGACTTACTAACCCAAGCCAAAGTTAACAAATATCTCCTCCTTCACCCACCCTCATTAAATGCCATCCACTTGCCTATCCCTAAGCTAATCCTAAACCATCCTAATCCATCCTCTAATCATTTGCACAATCCTAAACAAGCTTAAAACTCTCCTAATCAAGCCCAAGTCAAAATTGCTCTCATCTCCTTCAAAATATTTCAACCATAAAACTTTATGAAGCCCACTAGGCCATAAATGACTCTTCCAAGCCCTTTTATTGCTCTTACAAGCAATTATGAGGGTCTTTATGAAGATTTTATCCCTTGAGCCTCCTTTGTTGACTCATCCTTCCCCTTTCCTCTATCCTCTCACCCTATGACATGTGTCACTCCTTGATTGTCTGTAAGGAAGCACAATCCATGTGCTCTCCTCTTATGCAAATCTGAGCCCTCCATGAGCTTTTCCCCATCCTTGCATCTTAACCCTCAATCCCTCAAGCCTCTTGCCTATAAATTGGATCCTTCCCCTTTGCAAAATAACACAATCGATGAAGTAAATTTATAATTCCATTTTAAGAAGCCATTTTACATCAAAACCATACATTCACACCCAAATTCCAACTCCATTTGAAGCCTTTTTTGAAGCATAAGCTTGAGCATACATCCTATCTATTTAGACAAAGCCACTCAACAAGAGAGCTTCTTATTGAGAGAGCCCATAATGGCTCATATTCTCAATTGAGAGCTCATCTTAGTCTATCTTGAAGTTTATGAATTTTGTTTAGTTTGTAGAAGCTTTATTTAAATTTGGTTTCTATTAGCATACTAACATTGCTCATATACATTTTGGCACGCCCGGTGGGACCCCGCATGGGTCATCTTCATTAGCTTTTTTAGTCAAGTTTTGTATGTCATTTGCTAATTTTTGCTAATTTTGCTTGCTTTTGTGATTGGTAGGATTGTATAAATTGGTTTTGTAGGTCCACATGAGCATGAAGAAGACAAAGGAACTCATAGTCTATCTCATAGTATTTGCAGATTTTTCAAGCTTATAGGTGGACGAAGCACTTGGAATTCTTCTTCCTCTTCTTGTCTATATTCTTATTATTCCATCTACTTCTTCTTCTTCTTCTTGTGAGAGATCTTGGCCATTTTTTTTTTTAAGGAAGCAAAATCATACACACTTCTTTTTAGTGCTTAAAATGAACCCCTAATTCATACTTAAATCTATTAAAAAATTAAAAATTTGCAAAAAAGAAAAAATCTTTTAACAAGTGAAACTAAACCAATCCAATCGTTTGCATCCTTGCAACATCAAGGTTTTAGATGCATTCATGCAAAGTTAGGAACACTTCATTTTTGGGAATTTAAAAAGAACTTCAAGTTTCCATTTCAAAAGGTTCAAAATCAACACTAAGTGTACACTAAAATCTAAATCAAACTCAAAGTATCAATCAAGGATAAAATGAACCTCATTTGCAAATATTTTAAAGTTCTTTTAAAAATCCCATGAAAACTCTAAATGGTTGCCAAATTTTTTTCTAAAAGCTTTGTTATTTGTTCCAAAAAAATGTCTTGTTGCAAAATTTTGAGTGTTTCTTAGGTTTTTCATGCATCAAAACAATCTAGGAATATCATTTTTGGGCTTAAAATATGCAAATTAGAACACAAAATCTTGAATGAAAACCAAAGTCCAAAGAGTCATTTTCACTTTTGAGTCCAAAACAATCTTGAATGATCTAAGGTTAAAACAAAGCACTTCAAAGTTCTTAAAACAACAAACAAAATCTCAATCTTGAATGCTCAAAGGAAAAAACTTGAATGTTTAATCACTTGTCTTTGAATGCATGTTGCTAAAATCACTCTTGAGTGCCATGGATTAAAATCAAGTTTTTTTATTTTTATGAATGCATGATTAAAACAACAAATCCAATCTTGAATGCCATAGATCAAATAATCATCTTTTGGGGTATAAAAAGAATCCACATTTTTGAAATCTTCTAAGTTATAAAAACTAATAAAGACTCTTTGAGTAAGTTTGTAGTTGGACTCACCCTCTTTAATCACCCATCAATTTAACCATTGGTTGCAATCTCAGCGCCATCTATGGGGATGGTTCCACCTAAGAGGGTGTTAAGTGCTCCACAAAGATCAAACTTCACTTACTTGTGTTTTTATTAGTTTTTCTAACTTAGAAAATTCCTTGAATGCACATTAGGCTCGCTAACACTTCATTTGGGCATAAAAATTGAATAACTCTTGACGTGGAGGGCCTCTGGGCGCGCACTTGACAAATCGAGTTTCACATATCTTTCTTTTGGGCTTTAAAAAAAAAAAACTCACACTTAATCTTGAATGCCTAACAATCAATGAACATCGCATGGTTTTGAGGCATTTTCAATGATGCTCGCATTTCTTATGTTGATGATCTCTTGACTTCCATTATGCTGACGGTGTTGTCAAATTGGAATGAACATTGTATGCCATAATCACAAGTGTCTTCAATCATAGCTTACAAAATCTAAGTCATCAATTGGAATAAACGCGTGTCTTTTAAAGCCCAAGATCATGTATGTGGTCTTGTTTTACACCTTTTAGGAGGCTTGCTTGGGGATTTCATCACCCCTTGGGACGACCTCAACTCCAGCTTTCCAGCGGACTATAAAAATTGGGAGGTGAATCCAAAGACACCTCTCTTGGAATCAAGATTTTTTTCACTCGGGCTAAGACTCAAGGAACTTTATACCCTTGAGAAGTGAAAGAGGAGAAGTGGGTTACTGCTCCTCTCGGCTGTGTGACATCTTTTTGGTTTCATCTATGGATTTGGGCCTCACGTACCTTGAGTATATTGAGGACTCCCTAGCTATAAAAAATTTCATCCTTGTAGAAAGCTTCCTAGGATGTTGGTGTGTTTGACGTGCTTGCTCCAAAATTTTGTCTGCTTGTTTGTTCATAGCTTTTGAATGAATGTTTGCCAACTTTGGTCAAAATTCCAAAAAAATAGAAATCTCCTAGCTCAAGGCATACTTAGCATAGTCACTACCTAATCAGAAAATCATCCAAGCTCCCCCGCTGCAACCGAATCTATCTAGTTCCTTGCTTTAGAACAATCCCACATCCAAAGTCTCTCCAAATCATCCCCCCCAGCTAGCTAGCAACCCAATCCAAAATCACACCCAAGCCTTTAGAGAGTTGTCATTCTACTAGAATTTGCAATCCAATCAATCCAACCAATCTCCACCAGCCTCACCAAGGTTATCCCTTTGACAGAGCTTTGTCTAGGGTAATCTAGCTTTGTCACTTGTTATCCCTCATCACCTTGAGCTAAGGTTGGGATCCACAAGTGGTCAATCTCATGTCATGCCCATAGGATCATTAGTCTATCCTTAAGTTGACACAATATCCACCAATCCAACGCATAGAAAAGCAAAACTCTCACTTTTTGATAGCATGCCCTTGAAGTCTTCCATCCATAGGAAAGCCAAAAATCTCCAGCCAATTCTCCTTAGGTCTGTCATACAGCTTTGACTCTTCCTAGGAAATCCTTCATTAGCCAATCCAAAATCTGCGTTTAATCCAAATCCAACCATGAGCTTCTGTGTTCATCCATATGCAAGACCCCATCCCCATCTGACTCATCATCAAAACATGAAATCCCAAACCTATCATGATGTATTTGGTCATATTGTCCTTTCTCCCACCACCTCCTATTCCAATGATGATGAAAATCTTGTTGACTATGACTGGTATATTGAAAGCCTTAGAAACATTCCCCCAAGCATCCCCCAAAATCCAAGAGTTATTCCAAACTATCTAGTCATGCCATCTGATATCCCAGCTTCTCCTCCATCACCCAATCAACCAAGCTTCCAATCTTCCACCCTCATCACACCAGCTATTCCTATCAATCCACCACCTCCACCTCTGACACATGAGTCTCCAAAGAATCTCCTAGAGGAAATACAAGAAAAGCCATCTCCAACAGTCAATAAGCCATGTCATCTAATCGAACCATGTGAAGTAGTCAGTGATGAAGCTTCCCCATCTATAATATCATCCCCATCTCCCATAGCTATCATCCCCATACCATCCATCAAATTGCTTAAAATCCTTCCACTTCTCGCAAGCATCAAATTCCCACCACCCATCGAATCGCTCCAAATCCCATCCACATCTCCTCCTCCAAGCATTATCCAAATCCCATATAATGAACCTCATGCATCCACTCCCATCCATTCCTGTCAAGATCTTGTCCAAAAGCATGTTGAAATATCCTCCGACAGAACAGAAAATCCCACCATCCCACTTATTCCCCTACATGATCCACTTTTACCATCCCCTCCATATCTAAATCCTACCATCTTACTTACTCCATCTCAAGATCCCTTTCCCTCAGCCCACCCAACTCAAGATCCTATCCTCCCATCTCCTCTGCTTCATGATCATACATCTCCCATAATCCATGATGATAGATCCATCAAAAAAGAACTAATTATCATATCCGAAGCTCCAACTCCTTCAGCTAGTAATGGACTCACATCTTGTGTTCCAAATAATGAACATCATATTGAAAAAAGAAATGAAAATGTATTTCTAGATGTTGGTATCCCCGCTATTCCTGCATGGTCCCAAGTCCTTCCATCTCCACCCCAAAGTTCCCATCCATCTTATTTCGCATCTATTTTGGGCCCTCATCCTACTCCTTATCTCCAACCCTCCATTTTGGGTCCATATATCCCTTCTCTAAATCCCACACCCTTTCCATCCATTTTAGGTCCTTACATACCTAATATGAATCCTTTATCCCCTCCATCTATTTTGGGACCTACACCTTCCCCATTTCCATCTATTTTGGGCCCATATCCTTCCTTCCCTCCATCCATTTTGGGAAATTATATCCATCCATATCCTATGTTCCAATCTATCCTTCCATCACCTCAAATCCACCAGCTAGATCATCAAAGGCACTCACCCTTGAATCCCTTCCAACCTTTAAACCTTATCACTCCATCAATTATCCCTCCATCTCCTCCATGCTCTTGTTCCCATCCCATGGCTAATAGAAGCATATTAGATGCCAAAATACAAAAGCATAAATCCAAAAATCCACAAAAATCCAAATCTCAATATGTCCCTTCTAAAATACATGTTCAAAACAAGAAACATTTAATCCCAATCAAAGAAAAAGTAAAGAGGCCACAAAAGCCCAAGCTAAAAAAGTCAAAAATCATGTGGATACCCAAGATGCTCATAAAATAAATGGATCTCAAAAAAAAATCTCAATTGGCATCCATTCATGCTACTCAAAAAGCCCCATCCATCCATCCTTCATCCAAATCCCCATATAAGCATCCTTCATCCCCCCAATCCACTTTTAGTCCATATGCTTCTTATCCTAAATTTCCCATCCTCCATCTTCCAACTCTACTTTTAGTCCTTATCTTTCTCTTCCTCCATTTTCTCCTCAACCTCGCTCAAAACCATCTTTCCCACTACTTTATCACCTCTCAAGGTGTGTGCCAATGATGATCTTTCCATTTTCCTCATCCATTTACCCACAAGCCTTATGTCTTCACATCCATTATCTGTCAAAATCCCACCCACCATTCCACTTGTTCAATCCAATCCTTTTTCATCCATCCTACCAACATCTATGAGCCAAAAATAGCTGAAGAAAGCCAAAATCATTCCAGCTAAGTCAAAAGTCAAAAAGTCAAAAAAAAAAGTAAAGAAAAATAAAGTGTCCACTAGTGAAAACTTGGCAATTCAAGTGCCTTGGACAAGTACCATGATGAAAACTTGGCAAAAAATTGTCATGTGTAATCTCGCCATCCCTAGCTTAGCCTATCACCCTCATGCTTTTGGTCATCTCTTGACATACAACTCCATCTTCCAATCTATCCACCTATCCTCCACCCTCCATCTTCCATCTCACACCATCCACTTATCTCTTGCAGCTTCGGCCAACCATCCCAGCTATCATCCATCTCCCTAGCCCCTTCAGCTTTTTCCATCCTAGCTTCAATCCTATCACATCCATCATAAGACCTCCTTTCGCATGTTATCTTCTAATTGGGGGCACTATATTCCTTGGAGAGTTTGTCTTGTCCATCCTCCCTTGTCATTGGTATCCTGCTCTAGGCTATCCTCATGCAAATCCAATGTCATCCTCTCATTAGCCATTCACTCTAGCGCCATCTATCCGTTCAGCTACCACCAACCTTAGCATTGTCCCCATCATCATCATTGGATGCATCTTGTCAAATCCATATCTTTTGTTATCACCTCATCCTTAGCTTCTGCCTCTTGCACCAAATTGAGCCATCTCGCTATCCTATCATCCTAAGCTTTTGCTTGCTTGTAACTATCTTGGTCCGTTAGCTTGTACATTCTCTTTAGCTTAGTACCATTGTATCTATCCAGCTTTTGTGTTAGTTCCTCCTTGATCAGCATCTTGCACACATCACACATCTTGGTTAGCTATTCCAATGCATCCTTTAGCTAGATTTCTTGTCACCAAAGTGTTATCTTTCTTAGTTCAGCTTGCCAGATGCATCACTCATCCAAATCCACTAGCTTAGGTGATATCTGATAGGTCCTTGCAGGATATACCTTTCCTCATGTTTGATATTGGTCCATTAGTACCTCGTCCTACCCATCTCGTTGGCAAACGGTTCTCTTTTAGATTTTCACTTTCTTTTGATTTGGACTCTTCCCTGTTGGGTCTTGAAATATCTTTTCCAAGCAATCTCCTTGTTCCCTCCTCAAGGTTGCCACAATCTTCCATATCATGGTATACTGTGAATGGGGCAATCAGAGCATAAGGTCTTGATCATGTCTTTTGCTTGTTTTCTTTTCTACTTGTGGGTTACCGAGTGTCGTTTCCACACTGCTTCCTCTCGATTTCATGTGTGATGTTGGGGCAATCCTTGTGTGTTTGTTTCGAGTCAGTCAGTCAGTCCTCTGGATGGTTGGTGACACAACCTTGATGTTCTTGGTAACCTTTGAAATTAACCAACAATCCTATAGCAAATCTAGTGCTCAACTACATGGTGGTACTTCTCTTTGAAGTATCCCCCTGCTCAAAAAAACTTCAATGGTTTCCCTTCATCTCCATTATCCCCCATCCATATCCAACATCCGTCTCTTCTACCCCAACTTATGCATCAATATCTCTTTGAATCACTCCTCACCTTTAGCTTTAGAGATCCACAATCCTAGTCTTAGGGATCCACCAATCCAAATCAATCCACCAAGCCTCATCTTTCGAGATCCACAATCCTAGTCCTAGGGATCTCCGAAACCCATCTTCCACCAATCTGACTCTTTGAAATCCTATTGAATCAGCTTTATAATCCCCTCATCCATCTCCCTATCCTGGATTCCTTTTTATAGCACTCCGCTCCTTCATCCTCCACCTTCCCTAAAGTCTTAAGCTTGCTTCCTCTTGTGCATCTGATTCTCCTTTATCATTCTCCCATAGTGAGAGTTTGAGCTAATTCAACCCCTTCTCTTTGCCAATCTGATTCTTCTTGCTCATCTCGGATTCTTGTACTTTTCAAGAAGTCGTCGAGCCTCACTTTCTCTCCTCGCCGCCTTCTTGAGGGGGCATCTTGCAGTCCATTCTCTCCTCTTCTGCTCTAGCCTTGGGCATCTTATTTTCCTATCTTTGATGCCATGTCACTTGCGGCATCACATCAAAGAGGGGCAAAATGTAGACACCTAAAAACCTTTAGAAAATAAAGTATTTTTATTTTTTGAAAAATTCCTGATGACATCATCATTTATTAATTAATTATTTATTTAATTAATTAATTTATTTTTATGCCATTAAATCCCTTTATCTTAATTAAAAATATTTAATTAAGGAATCCCTCCCAAAAATGTTTAAATCTTATTTAAACATTATTTTCTTATTTATTAATTATTTAATTAATAAATTGACCAAAAAACCCAAAATAAATAAAAATTTTATTTTTTGCCCAAAACTTGGCCAATTTCCTTAAGACCACTAACCTCTTCCAAAATCTTCTAATCCTTCTTTAATTTTAATTAAAAGCTAATCCCATCATTTCCTACCCCTAATCCCAACTCAAAATATTTAATTAAGATTAAATATTAATCCTCATGTTTATTAAAAAAGTTTTAATAAATATCTCCTCAACCCAAACCCTTGAAATAAATAAAACTTTATTTATTTCCTAAAAATCTAATTTATCCTCATCCTAAGAAGTTCTAGACTCTTCTAGAAAGTCTTCATCCTCATCCTAGGAAATTCTAGACTATTCTAGAAAGTCTTTATCCTCATCCGAAGTCTAGACTATTCTAGAAGATGTCTTTAAAACTAATTCTAATCCCCTCCTAACCTTGTCACATTGCTTAAAAATGGGTTAAGACTTACTAACCCAAGCCAAAGTTAACAAATATCTCCTCCTTCACCCACCCTCATTAAATGCCATCCACTTGCCTATCCCTAAGCTAATCCTAAACCATCCTAATCCATCCTCTAATCATTTGCACAATCCTAAACAAGCTTAAAACTCTCCTAATCAAGCCCAAGTCGAAATTGCTCTCATCTCCCTCAAAATATCTCAACCATAAAATTTTATGAAGCCCACTAGGCCATAAATGACTCTTCCAAGCCCTTTTATTGCTCTTACAAGCCATTATGAGGGTCTTTATGAATATTTTATCCCTTGAGCCTCCTTTGTTGACTCATCCTTCCCCTTTCCTCCATCCTCTCACCCTGTGACATGTGTCACTCCTTGATTGGCTGTAAGGAAGCACAATCCATGTGCTCTCTTCTCATGCAAATCTGAGCTCTCCATGAGTTTTTTCTCATCCTTGCATCTTAGCCCTCAATCCCTCGAGCCTCTTGCCTATAAATTGGATCCTTCCCCTTTGCAAAATAACACAATCCATAAAGTAAAGTCGTAATGCCATTTTAAGAAGCCATTTTACATCAAAACCATACACTCACACCCAAATTCCAACTCCATTTGAAGCCCTTTTTGAAGCATAAGCTTGAGCATACATCCTATCTATTTAGACAAAGCCACTCAACAAGAGAGCTTCTTATTGAGAGAGCCCATAATGGCTCATATTCTCAATTGAGAGCTCATCTTAGTCTATCTTGAAGTTTATGAATTTTGTTTAGTTTGCAGAAGCTTTATTTAAATTTGGTTTCTATTAGCATACTAACATTTCTCATATACACCTTGCACTTCATTACAACATCATAGCTCAACATTTCCCTTAGGTGCTAATGTTACATCTTGTTGATCAAATCCTCTTCATCAATCAACTAAGTGATAGTGCTTGGATCTTATAAGAAAATGTCATTCCTACAAATAGAAGGTTTGACATCAATGAAAAAATAATGACTGAAAACATTCTTTTAACAACAAAATTCCTTCTTTGCAATAATCTCCCTCTTTGATCTTCAACAATGAGCTTTTCATTTAGGTTTTCAACAATCTCCATCTTTGGCATTGATGGCAAACCAAACTAATCAACCATCAGACTAAACTATTCAACTATATGCTAACTAGGTTAGAACAATAAGTCAAATGCCAAAAAATAATTGTGTTACCATTAGTTTTCACATCTCCTTCTTAGCTGTTGTATCCTTTTTCTTTCCTTTGTAGCCTTCTTGTATTTTCTCCCTCTATATGCATTGTTCTTTTTCTACTATTCTCTATTCTGATTAGCTTCTTCATCTTCTCTTTTTCTTCCTTTGGATTTGACAATCTCCCTCTTTCTATACATTTGATTAGTTTTAACATTTTCTTGACATTTCTCCCTCATACTTTTGATCAAATGTTGTTGGTCAATTTTTAACTATAATCTCCCTCTTTGACAACAATGCCGAAGACATACGATTTCAACATCTTAATATGCAAGTGTAGCATTTGTAGGTTCATTCAATTTTATTTTATTTTTTGTCACCTTGCTTGTGACTAATTTGGATCTTTGGCACTTCAATTACTTTAGGCATGAATCCTAAAGTTGGTATCATCTACATCAATGTGTAAAATCTTCAACAATCAGCTCATTTGATGCAAGGGAGTCTTGTTTTTTCTTAAGTAGCCTTGGCTAGGGGTATCACCCCTAACTTACCTCTAAGATACTCAAAAGCATCTTTAGGTAGTGCTTTTGTGAAGATGTCATCAATTTGTTCCTTTAAGCTAACATATTCCAACTTCACTTGTTTGTCTTTCACCAACTCTCTTACATAGTGATACTTGATTGCAATGTGCTTGGTTTTAGCATGCATTAAAGGGTTCCTTGATATGTTTGCAGCAATTGTATTATCACAATAAAGTATCACAAGATCATTTACCTCTTCCTTCATACGTTGCAGCAAATGTTTGATCCATGCAATATTGGTGCAATTCATAGCAGTTGCAATATATTCTTCTTCAGCTGTGGACTATGAGGTACAACTTTGTTTTTTGCTGGTCCATGTAATCAATCTTTTTCACAAGAAAAGTTCTCCTCCACTAGTGTTTTTCTTGTCATCAATGTTACCTCCCCAATTTGCATTAGTGTAGGCTCTCAGTTCAAACTTTTCACTTCTCTTATAATACAAACCAAATTCATCAGTTCCTTTTAGATACCTTAATATTCTCTTTACTGCCATCAAGTGATTTTCTCTTGGATTTGCAAAAAATCTTTCCACTATTCCAATAGCTAATGCAATGTCTAGCCTACTATGTACAACATATTGTAGCTTTCCAATCATTGATCTATACAATGTCTAATTCACTTCAGCTAATTCATCATTCTTGGATAACTTATGTCCTATTGCAATTAGTGTGCTGACTGGTTTTGAATCTTGTAATCCAAATGTCTTGAGTATCACCTTGATGTATTTTGATTGGATTAAAAATATGTCATTCTTTAATTGATGTACTTGTAATCCAACAAAGAACTTGATTTCTCCAAACATTGACATCTCAAACTCATGTTTCATTTTATCAACAAAATCTTTGCATGAAACATCTTTTCCTCCAAATATGATATCATCAACAAAGATTTTAGATATCAAAATGTCTTTATTTTTTTCAGCTTTGATATACAAGTTGTTGTTGTCATCTGTTCTCTCAAATCCCATCTTCACAAGGTATTTGTATAGTCTCTCATACCATGATCTAGGTGGTTGCTTCAAACCATAAAGTGCTTTGTACAATTTATAGACCATATCTTTGTTCTTGTCATCAAAATATCCCTCTAGTTGTTTTATGTAGACTTCCTCTTCCAGTATACTATTTAGAAAAGAAGATTTCACATCCATTTGGTAGACTTTGAAACCTTTGTATGCAGCATATGCAAGTAGTGTTCTTACACCTTCCATTCTTGCAAAAGGGGAAAATGTTTCCCCATAATCCAATCCTTCTTCTTCTACATAGCCTTTGTAAACTAGTCTTGCTTTGCTTCTTGTTATCTCACCATTCTCATCAAGTTTGTTCCTAAACACAAATTTGGGACCAATTATATTCTTATCAGTTGGTCTAGGAACTAGGGTCCACATTTTTTTCTTCTCAATTTGATCTATTTCCTCTTCCATAGCTTTGTACTAGTCCTCATCTTATAGTGCATCTTTCATTTTTTTGGACTCAACCTTGCTTAGTAGACATGATTCATTCCTTAGTCTATTCCTTGTCATTGGTCTAGCATCCTTGTGACCAATGATTTGATCAACAGGGTGATGTCTTCTCACATACTTGGCTAATCTTCATTTTTCCCTTCTTTCCATATTTGATCCTTCAGCTTCATAGTCATTTTGTTCCTCTTCATTTGGTACTTCATCATTTCTCTCATGTGCATTAATTTCAGAGCCAAAATGTACATTTTATACATTTTGCAACTCGACTTTTGAATGCAACTTAGTATTCACTAGCTTTGACTCGGCTGATACTAAAATTTGTTGTTGATTCCCAACTTGATTTGCAGCATTGTCTTCAATGGTCATTCCTTCATATAAGTATATAAAGAATCTATAATCCTCTAATTGCTTAGTTCCATCAACCTGAAATTTTGCATGCTCATCAAAATTTACATTTGTACTCTTCACAATTTTGTTAGTGTTAGTATTCAAACACTTATATGCTTTGCTTCTAGTAGAGTATCCAAGGAATATGCCTTCATCACTTTGCATCAAGCTTTCCATTTCTAGTATCTTTAAGAATATAGAATTTACAACCAAAGACTTTGAAATGTTTAACATTAGGTGAGTGACCATACCACAATTCAAAAGGTGTTGCATTTGTACCTTTCTTGACTTGGACTCTATTCAATGTGTAGACTACAGTACTTATAGCTTCTCTCCACTACTTTAGAGCAACATTTTTTTCCATCATAAGGGTTCTAGCATAGTCTATCACTAATCTATTCCTTCTTTCAGCAATACCATTCTGTGGTGGAGTTCTTGATGCTGATTTTTTTCCTTTTGATACCTTTGTCATTGCAGAATATCTCAAACTCTATTGATGTAAACTCACCACCTCTGTTTGACCTTAGGAATTTTAGGTTCTTACCTATTTCCTTCTCAACTCTAGCCAAGTACCACTTAAACATTTGAAATGCATCAAATTTTTTCTTTAAGAACATAATAGTCATCATCTTTGAATAGTCGTCTAAAAATAGCATTCTGTATCTATCTCCTAGGTAGTTTTGCACTTCTATTGGACCACATAAGTCTATATGGAATAACTCTAGTACTTCTTTGGAAGTGTATGTTTTGCTTTTGAAACTAGACTTAGTGATCTTCCCTAGTTGACATTGTTTGCACATTGTGTTTTTAGGTTTCTTCAATTTGGGCAACCCTCTGACCTTCTTCTTCTTTCTAAAGCTAATCAAATTGTCAAAGTTAACATGACACAATCTTTTATGCCATAAGCACACATCATCAAGTCTAACAACAAGATAGGTTTCATATCCTATATCTAGGTAAAATAGATTACTCCTATTTTGTTCATCTCTTCCTATTAGATTTCTATTAGTGTCATAGATCTTGGTAGTTTTGTTTCCAAATTCTACTTTGCAACCTACATTGCCTAACTATGATACACTCAACAAGTTGTAGTTCAATCTTTCAACATAGTATGCATTATCACATGAAATTTTCTTAGTGAGATTAATAGAGTCTTTTCTTTTGATTTGACATGGAGCATCATTACCAAATCTAACACTATTTCAATCATATTGAGTATAGGTAATGAACTTACATTTATCTCTTGTTATGTGTTGTGAGCATCCACTATCTATGATCCATTTTCATTCTTGTTCACATAGGTAACCAATGTTGTTGCTTCATCTTCACCTTTATCTAATTCATCCTTCATGGCCACATAGACTACTTCATAATCATTATCACCAAAATATTCTTCAACAATGTAGCATATTTTGTCCTTTTCATTGTAGTCTTTGCTATCATCTTCTCTTTTGTTCTTGTACTTGTTTCCTTCTTTGCAGTTCTTCTTTTGTGTACACCTTGCAGTAGTATGACCTAGTTCATTACAATTGAAACATATGATAGGGAGCCTACCTTTGAATTTTCCTTTGCCTCTATGGAATCTTCTAGCTAGTAATGCTTCCAACTATTCCACATCTTCCTCATCTGTGATGCTATAACTAGATGCATGCTTTCCTTTTCTTCTCTTCTTTCTTGATGTCTCCTACTCAATGTCTTTTATTGTCATCTTGGACTTGAAAGAATATTCAAGGTTCTTAGGTCTGTAGTTATCAAATTTGGACAATTCAAATACAGTAAGTCTTCCCATAATTCCTTCAAAGGTTAGTGTATTTCCTTGTACACACCTTAGCTCTTCGATGGTTGAAACTCTAATAGCATAGATAGAGAGCAGAGTTCTTAAGTATTTGCTGTTAACAATTTCTTCTTCCAATTGACCATCTAGACTTCTTATTGCACTTACCACTTCTTTCATTCTAGTAGCATATTAAGCTACATTTTAACCTTCCTTCATTTTCATGTCATCAAACTTTCCTCTAAGGCTTTCTCTCTTTTCTCTCTAAACATTCTGATCTCCTCCATAGATATTTGTTAGGGCTTTCCACATCTTGAATGTAGTGTCACAATATTTGATGTCATCATATTCTACATAGTTGAGTAGAAAGGCAATCTCCAACATTGCTTGATTATGCTCCTTCCTTTTGCTTAAATCATCTATAGCAGGAGGTCTAGCTAGATTTACGTGTTCTATTCCAATTGAGGTTTGTGCATAGTTACCTATTGATCCAAGGTGCAATTTCATCAAACTTTGACATACAACAAAGTTTTCTTTGTTGAGCTTGGGAACTTCTCTCTTGGACATCTTGATCTTCCTACTTCTAGCACCTTGAAACTAAATCAGCAGATGGCTCTGATACCAATTGTTAGAAATTCTTTAGAATAACTTAGAGGTAGGGTGAATCAGTTATTCAAGTTCCAACTTGTCCAATTCAAACCTTTTCACTAAGTGTAGTGAGCCCATTCAACCATTCATTCATCCAAGCTTTAACTTTTCCTACTCAACAAGTTACTATAGATCAACATACAAGAATAATGCATAAAAGATCAACACATAACATAGTGATTTATGTGGAAACCCAATTTGGGAAAAACCACCAGTAACATGCTACTCAATTCTCACTCTTTTGAAGTGATGCTCTATGAAAGGCCTACCCTGTTAAAGGCTACAACACACTGTTAAATGTGACCTTGTTAGAGAATTTAACCACCCTATTAGAAGTGGGCTTGGTTCGAGGACTTTAGAACATTCACTTGGAATGCCACCTTGCTAAAGGATTTCCAAATGGATATTAAACCAACTTAAACCCATAGGATTTTCATATCTAATACAATTGCTAGATAGTATTAGAAAATCTTTGACCTGATTACAACATACAACTTAACATGCAGATCTCAAATCACTCTTCAACTCTTCACATTGCCTAGCTGTCAATCTCTACAACTCTATCAGCTTGCCCTCCTTTCAAGATTTGTCTCTTTGATTCTCCATGTTTAATGTACCAATGCAATCATCTCTTCTTAACCACTTGTAGAAGTAGAGTCTTTGTGCTCTATTCTTCCTTCTCTTAGATGTATTCTCCTTGACACCTTTCTAATCACTTCACAATTTGGCACTTTTGTAGTAGCAGCATTTGCTTCTTGGTTGATGACTCCTTAAATAAAAGTCTTGGAGTTCCTTTTCCACTTGATTCTACCATTATTTAATTTCAATTCGTATGGATTAGGTAGGATTCCTTATATCTAACCCATATTTTGTTTCCTCTCAAAATTTCTTGAATAATTCTTTTGAATTTGCCCAAAATGGTTTACATAGAATTTTGTGCCACTAACTCATCATCCTTATCCTCCAAATGGTTCACAAAATTCTAGGTAATAATTATCTCGGCTTAGATTTGGTGAATCTTTGTTATTTAAAATAATGCAGTAGCTTGGCACTATTGAAATACTACTGCTCCCCACATAATGTGTTACTCGGCATCAACTACTTTTTTACTAATGCTCGGCACTTGAAGTTCACTCGGCATCAACTAAGATTTTCTGATGCTTGATAGCTGATACTTTACTCAACACTTGAACTTCACTCGGCACTTGAAAATCACTCGGCACACACTAGATTTCTCATTTACTCGACTCTAACTAAGAATTTGCTCGGCTTCAACTAGCTTGCTCGGCACCCACTAATGAACTTAGTCTAAGCTTTACAGTCAATCTTGTTACAACTTATTCCTCCAATGTTTCTAAGTGTGACCAACCTTTGTATCTTAGAGTATGTTATCAATACATCTTTTTTAACCATTTTTTTAACTGATCCTTGCACTTCATTACAACATCATAACTCAACCTTTCCCTTACGTGCTCTTGTTACATCTTGTTGATTAAATCTTTTTCATCAATCAACTAAGTAATAGTGCTTGGATCTTATAAGAAAATGTCATTCCTACAAATAGCAGGTTTGACATCAATGACAAAACAATGATTGAAAACATTCTTTTAACAATAAACTTCCTTCTTTGCAACAATCTCCCTCTTTGATCTTCAACAATGAGCTTTTCAATCAGATTTCCAACACTGAAATGTCTCAAAGCATTTCAATATTTATTCCAACTTTTTTCACACCCATCATGTTACTAAATAAAAACTATTAATATATTAATAAGGCCTACTATATCTTTTGATACAACCCCTATATGGTCAACTTTGAAAATGTCCTAAAAAATGAGTTTTTGGCTTGTTCTTGTGTGTTTTTTACTTCAAACATGTAGCTTTAAAAAAATTCACCAAATTTTGATGAAATGAAAATGGTTTCTTAAGATGCATCGCATGGTACAACAAGCTTGAAAAATAATTATAACTTTCAAATGGTACAACATTTTTGAAATTGAAAAGATGCATCACATTCTATGCTTCTTCTACTATAATGTAAAGTTAAAGAAAAATTAAATTTTGCAGAGCTTTGAATTAGTTAAGGTGGTCAGAAATGAGAGTTTTTTATTCCAAAATAACTAAAGCAGAAAATTAATAATTATTTATTTATTTAGAGTAAAACTACCCAAAAATATGTGTCACATCCAAGCATGAGTCTACTTCTTCTATCTAGAATACTATTTAAAAATATTATCATTAGATTTTGATTAAGGTGGTCAAACATACATCTACTTATTTTTGTATTATTGCATTAAAATTCACAATTTTGATCAATCAAATTTATTTATTTTTAGATAAGGCATAGTAGTTTAGAAACTAAATTCAATTTCCTAGAGAGTCTTTTCTCTCAAATTTCTAATATAAATTTTATAACAAGTAGAAAATTGTATATCAAGTTGATATAACCCTAATTTGCTAATTTTTTATTATCACTTAAGAGCATAGTTTGGTTGACCATGATCCTAGACATACCCACAGAGAGAGAGAGAGAGAGAGAGAGAGAGAGAGAGAGAGAGAGAGAGAGAGAGAGTTAATAAAGTTTATTCTAATTAAACCACAAATAATTTTCACATGAAATTTGTTCCCATTTTTTATCATTGTGCAAAAATGGGTAGAAATGTTGACTAGTCTTTTCTTTATGGTGGTGGCCATATTTCACATTCTTCTACTAGTTCATTAAATACCATGCATGCATGAAAGGGATACCTAAAATGTTTGACCATGTTTTTTCTTTTATATCCCTAGGTTTTCTAACCTTTTGAATCTACATGCCTTATGCTTACAACAAAGCTTTATTAAAACCTTTTAGGCTTCTATGGGTTATATCTTATGTCATGAAGTCTAAAATCATGATAGCCCTTGATCTTTTAGTTGATCAAGGGTCATCATTATGTCACTTTGTAGAGTTGCAAGGTCAGTACTTATAGTGACATAATGACAAGCATATACCTATCTTGTGGGACCTGTTTCAATTGTGGGCCGCATATGAAGGGGTGTCAAAATGAGTTGGCATGAGGAAAGGTTTTTATTGGTCAAGGTACTAACAAAGATGATAAACTAAGGTTTACTTTCAAATAGCTAGATTGAAGATATTGAATCAATGGATCTTGTTTTGTCACTATTGAAAGTTGCAAGATGTTTAGCCATAGCAACAAAGCAATGATGCAGCATGTAGAAAGTGGTAGGACCAGCCTACCTAGGGAGTTATTGTAGGTTGCTATCAGTATGAAGTTCCATCTATAAAGTTTTTATTTACCACGAGTATAAATATAGTGCAGACAAGATATTACATCAGGATTGTCAAATCAAAGGGAGATCTATTAGTATCACTTTGTCGCTAACAAAAGATGCATGACAAATACTTATAGTGCAATAGAAATAATAGGACACATGTCCTACTAGGCCCAACATAGTTATGATGCCTATTTTTGTTCCTCCATTAGATTGAAGATAGATAAATGGATTTTGTTATGTTTCTTATGGGAGTTGCATGATTTTTAGCCATAGAGACATAAGGATAATACAACATTTATCCTAGCTAACTTAGAGGGTGGATCTAGAATAGAGGGAAACAAATCAAAAGTCAACCTTCATAAACATGGAAATATAACTTTGAGGACATGAATGGTGGCAAGTCCAGCCTATTAAATAATGACACATAGATCCCACTTAGCAATCAACTACATTTTGACCCTAGGGTGGTAGAAATAATTGATATAAAGAAAAAATGGAGCAAGATGTAGGTTGACACTGAATAGCGGAATGATTTGGTGAATTAGGCATCAGAGTTTTAATGGAGATCAGATTTTCTATTGGAGTAAGGGTATTGTGGAACTAGATAAAACTAGTTTCATGGAACAACCACCAAGAAAGATGTAAATTATTTGAAGGTGGTTGCAGATGTTACAACTACAATGGTGGAGGTAGTTAAAGTTTCATAGTTAAAGGTGACAAAAGGAAAAATCATTTAAAGGTCCTCCTATAGTAAATGCCACCTGGAAAAATTCATGATCATCTTCCTACTTTTACTCGAACGTAGAGAAGGTAGAATGTAAATGTAGGATGCAACTTTCTACAATATCTTAGATTCTTCCAATAATATTTTGACATGTGCCCTCACATCTGAAGCTTGTTGCAATCCTTCTCTATATAAGGATTTCCAAGATGTAGAAAGGGGTTTGGAATTTTGAAGGTTTTTATGCAAAATAGTATTGTCAAGATTTCTTAAGAATCCTTGATGCTTTCTTTGGAGATTACTTTACTTTAGAGTTAGTCTAGATGCAAATTGTGGAACTACCTTTGAATCTTAAATAAAGGAATAGTTCATAAGTCCTTGTTGTATTCTTTAATCCCTAAGTTTTGTGTCTCGGTCTTTATTTTTAAATGAGTTTTGGAGTGTTCATATAGGTTGCAAGTCATGTTGTTCTGCTTCCTTTCAAGTTTTGTGGAATTGTGAATGTTAGCATTCCCTTTAGCATCTTGTTTGAAACATATCCTTCTTGTGAAACATTTATGTATGAATGTTTTGAGGTCAATATTGTGCTCATCTTAACTATTCAAAAGTGTTTCATAGTGTTAGACTAGTAATACTTCCATCTTAATTTTTGGTGTATTAGATTAGTTTTACTTTCTAGGAATTATTATCAAGTTATCCTGCTATTCCTTTCCCTCTAAGGTTTAACTTTATATCTAAAAAAGTAAATAGGTAAAATATCATAAGGAACCAGCCTATAACCCAGAGATTCGCTCCTAACCTTGGTACTTCCCTACCAAGGAGTGTTTCCATGTTACTCAAAGTTATTGAATCCTATATTTGTGCTTTTTAGTCGACGTGAAACTTTTAGAGATAACAAAATTAAAATAAATAAAATAATAAAGAAAAAGGTTTTACGTGATTGTAAAAGTGAAACCCTAAAGAGAGAAAGCTCTTATTTAAGAAATGAGAGCTCATTCCTCCACACACATGGTTTGGAGGAGCTAATTTTGAGAAAGAGGGTTTTTAAGAAGATGAGAATTTCTTGCAATTTTCTAAGCATTCATCTAATTAATATCAGATAAATTTAGGAATGTTGTTTGAGATTATTATAGTAATTATTTTCAAAATTTTCCTCTATCTTCTCCATGCTTGTGTGAGCATCTTGTTTTAGAAATGGATTTGCTTGAAACCTTTGTTTGATTAATTATTGTTCTTTGTTATTGATTTGTCCGTGACAAAAATCTATTGAGAAATTCTTATTAGAATTGAAATGATTAAAAAGTTAAGAATCAAGATAGGGTTTAGAAAAGAAAACTAGATTTGTTTTATCAATTTTGACTATTTTAGTTATTTTTCCATATTAGATCTATATTGAAATGGATTTGTGTTTAAAATATATATAAATTATTATTAATACCAGAGTAATATATAATTACTATGGTAATAATATTGGAAAAGAAAATATATTTTACTAAGCGGTTGATTGGAAAAACAAGAATGGTTTAATTTGTTTATATTAAAAGAAAAAATTGGGAAGAAGGGTCAAACTCCCCCTTTGGCTGCAAAAGCAATAAATGATGCCATAGCAATACACGCTACCAAGGTGGCGACTGCTTTTAGCAGCTAGGTCGCTTAGCAACCACCCTGATTGGGGTTTGTAATAAAAGAATCGCATATAGTGTTTTTTAAAAAGTTTTAGATATGTATTAAATGATTATTATTATTATTTATAGTTAAAGTTTATTATTTTATTTAAAGTTTATTATGATTAATAATGTAATATATATTATTTTATTAATAATCCAATAGATATTATAATAAATAATAAATGACTATTATTAAATTATCATAATAATATTTAATTACATGATTTCATTTTATAATATATTATTTATTTATTTTCTTAAATAAAAAACAAAAGATGTTTGTGTGTGTGTGTGTGTGTGTGTGTGTGTGTGTGTGTGTGTGTGTGTGTGTGTGTGTGTGTGTGTGTATTTCAATCATAATTAAGAATAAATTTTTCATGTTAGATGTAATTCTAGAAATGGTTTAGTTCTTATGGAATATTTGTATACTAAAGAAATATTATTATTTTTGTGAACTTGAGAAAACTTTGTCTAATAGGATTCCTGAAGAAAAGAAAACGTGAACCTTGTTTGTAAATCAAGCTTTTGTGTTTTCAAAACCAAATGAACTATGAATCTATGTGCAATGTGATGTATAATTTACCTTGAGTTGGGGTGAGGTTTGACTTAGTATGTTGACCAGCTTGGGATGTTTACTAGAGGCCTGGGAGTTCATGTTTATGATGTTGAATGAGATAATGTGGTTTTATGTTTTGATCTTTGAGTTATGGATCAGTGGAACTTATCTTGTGCTTTCCAGTTGTTTGTATAGGACTAAGGTGATTATTGTGATTTTCTTGTTGTAAGATTTGAGTTTTTGATCAATTATCTTTTTATTCTTTCGAGTTGCTTGTATAGAATTGAGGTGAATATTGTGATTTTCTTGTTATAACCTTTTGAGGTTTGATTAGTTATCTTATGGTGCTTTCCAGTTGCTTGTATAGAATTGAGGTGAATACTGTGATTTTATGAGTTGCACATTTAATAAGCTTAGGGTAGGTTATCTATGTGTATGTTGGGAAGTGGCATGTAATGGAGGTTGAAGCCCTAAAGAGGCTACCTAGGTAACCCATTGTAAGTTGTTTTAATAAGTAATAACATTTCATTAAATGGATTTAAAATGAATTAATAAGAGTTGGTATTTTTCCTCACCCATGCCTCAAGTTCTAGAATAGGCTAGGATGGGAGTATAGAGGATTCTTGGTTGTGATCTTGCCTTATCTATATGAAAGGATACTGATGCTACATAGATTCACTAGGGCGCTAGAGTCTAGAGAGGCTACCAGGGTAACCTTAGAGTTGAATCATGCGATGGCACTTTCCCACTTACATAGTAGATTTCCTATGTGTCTTTGTTGAATATGGGTCTAGATGTTATTTGTGTCTCAGTACCTTTCAGGTAGATCATTGTCAGATTCTTCTTGACCCAAATGTTGGTTATGACTATTGGATTTGTTATCCATTTGGGACTTGGGATTATCTCCTCAGCATGGTGGGAGTGGGCCATTTAGGTTCAATGAGGTCAAATGGTAGTGTTTCTTATACCATTGAGATTTGATAGTTGGATATCATAATTGGATGTACTTGTGTAGTTGTTCCTTTTATTCTAATCTTATGTTTCTGATGGATGTTTATATTCTATTGTATTGTACTTGGTTATCTGGAGATCTTATGAGATGATGTATTTATTCATGATTTATATTCTTTGAGCTTTTCATACCCTGTGACCTATAGAATGGATGATTATGCATTTTGGTTATGCCTTGAGGCAAATTATGTAATTGTATATTATTTCATTGGATTCATACTTGTATTTATTCTATGATGTGAGTTTTGTTATGTATCAGATTTAGTATTAATAAAAATTATACATGTGATTCAATGTCATAGAACTCTTAAGAAATATAATTTGTTTATGGATTATTTGTATGTATGTGAGTTAATGCTCTGCTATATTATCTCTTATTTTTCTAATTTTTCAAAAAAAAATGTTTGGAAAAATTAGTGACACTTTAGGTCAATTTCTTTTGGGTTCTATGATGGGGCATTATAGTACATATGAGATAGTGACTATGCTACATCAAATCTCTTATATTGATGGTCTTTGAAAAGGTTGTACACTTGGAAAACATTACAAAGATCATTTTTTGGTAGTTAGATCCATGTGTGCTAAGGTACCATTGGAGTTGATACATAGTGATCTTATGTCATCCCCTACTCCATCTTTTTTTGGTTCCTGATATGTACTTGCCTTAATAGATGAATTCTCTAGAAGCACGTGGGTGTACTTCCTAAAGGACAAGTTTGATGTCTTTGATTCATTTCAAAAATTTAAGACTTTTGTGGAGAATCAGTCTAGTCTTTCTATTAGGTGCACTGAAAATGATAGGGAATATATGAATCATTCTTTCAAATATTTTTGCACTAAGAATGGTTTGTAGAATCACCTCATAACTCCCCACACCCCTCAATAGAATGGGGTTTTCTGAGAGAAAGAAAAACACTTTGTGAGAGATGGCCAATTGTATGATATATTCTTGAGATATGAGTCCTTCCTTTTTGGATGAGACTATCAATTGTGCCAACTATATTTAGAATTTGATGCCTCACAAGGTATTACCACATTTAAATCCTAAGGAGGCTTGGTCTCATGTCAAGCTTAATGTTTCTATATGAAAGGGGGATTACTCTTAGACATTTTCTCCTATTGACAAGATGAATTCTATTCACCTTGTACTCTCTCTTACATCTTCATAGGGATGGATAGGTTTTCAGATTGATGTGAAGAGTGTCTTTTTGCATAGAGACCTACATGAGGATATCTATATGGGATAGCCTTAGAACTTTGTGGACTCTTCTATAGTGTGCAGAATGGAGAGGTTCTTATATGGTCTCAACCAAGCCCCTTGGGCTTGGTATGAGAAGATGGATTTCTTCTTGCTTACATCTTATCATGTATATTCAGCATCATGGGAATGATCTATTAATGCTTGTACTATATGTTGATGATCTCATTATTAAATAGCTCACCCTCTATGGTTCAAAGTGTTCAATGAGCTTTGAGAGAGAAATTTGAGATGATAGACCTTAGAATTCTACACTATTTTCTAGGCCTACAAGTTGTTCAGTCTTTAGATGGGAGAGCCATACTTCAACATAAGTATGCTCTTGATATGCTTAAGAGGTTCAACATATTTGATTACAAGCCTATTCCTACATCTTTCTAGTTGGGTTTTATTTTATCTACCATTTTCTCTACTCCTATGGTGGATTCCACTTTATATAGACAACTTGTGGGTAGTTTGTTGTACTTTATGTGCACACATCCTAATCATTTCTTTGTGGTTGGTATTGTCTCTTAATTCTCACATGATCCTTATGAGATTCATTGGCAAGCTGCCAAACATATTTTGAAGTACATTCAGGGTACTACATGTTACGACATTGCCTATACATCAGGGGATTCTCACATTGTTGGTTATATAGACTCAAATTGAGCTAGTGATATTGAATATCATAAGTCCACTTTTTCTTTTCTATCAAGTAGTCTTGAAATAAATAGCATGCTCATGCATTATCATCTACAGAGAAAGAATATAGGGTAATTTTCCTAGCTACTCAAGAGGTTTTATGGATTTGACAATTGATGATAGAGTTTAGATTTCCCCCTGATAGTTCCACCTTTCTTTGGTGTGATAATCAGAATGCTATAAAAATTTCTCACAACCCAATTGAGCATTAGTGGACCAAACACATTGAGCTTCATATGCACTTGTTTCTCAAGTTTTAGTTCATATCTTTTTGCTTAGGGTTTTGAGTCAAGTTGAGTCTCAATGCTTTGAGTCTAATTCTAGATTTCTATGGGATGGCCTTTCTTCTCATCATTCCTTTGAGATAACCTGATGCATGAAATCATATGAGCACTGAACCAGACTAATGGCTAGGTGATTAGGTTTTGGAGGGTTTGTTATGTGTTTCCTAGGTGAGAAGAAAGGTGTTTTGAAACCCTAATACTTTGATCAATTGTTTGTGGTGAAGACATGATGTGTATAAGAAGAATATTGTATACATATTAAGAACAAATGGCAGTAATAAATAGGAAAATTAAGGCTAAAGACAATATGCAGATAGTGAGAATGAGAAGAATTAGTTGAATACTAATACAAGAGAAGC
Organism: Cupressus sempervirens; assembly: GCA_028749045.1. Taxonomy (NCBI): domain Eukaryota; kingdom Viridiplantae; phylum Streptophyta; class Pinopsida; order Cupressales; family Cupressaceae; genus Cupressus; species Cupressus sempervirens. The sequence continues at coordinate 871,621,402 of CM053785.1, read as the reverse complement.
AAGTAAATTATTGTAAATGGCAAAAGAATCAAATCAAAGGTGGTATGACTCTTGTTACAATCTAATCGATGGCTTATATTTAATCTACATTCTTAAATAGTAATGTTGACAAGTCAAAAAGCTTAGGGATTAAATTTGAATCATTGAATGAATATCATATCGATAGATGATATTATAATAGGGAATTATAAGTAGTCAACAATACATCTCCTCAACTGTCAGATCTCACAAAGATCCACAATTGTTGCTATGTCATTATAAAAAGTTGTACAAGGAATAGTCATGGTGAGATAGCAACAACTTGACACCTATCCATGGGACCCAATAGGTGAGGCCTCCTTTCAGTCATCCATGGTAATTAGGAAACATCAATGAGGATCATTGATCTCAAGACACATCCACACTTGTCACTTTGTCATTATGAAAAGATGGGGATGTTTTAATCATAGCAACATAGTGATGATTTGATACATGTCCTGCTAGGCCCATTATATTCTACAAAGTGCCACAAAGGAAAGAAGTCTATCATCAAGTTCTCCAAGTAATGGAATAGTGTCACCTATCCTCCATTTTGTGCATAGTTGAAAGTGGACTCACATCGCAAAGTAAAAGGTTAAGAACTTTTATCGCCACCGTCAGATCAAAAAAAAATCAACACTTGTCGTTATGTCGCTATGGAAAGTTGCATGAAAGATAATTATAGTGGTGTAACAATAGTTCAATACATGTACATAGAGGGACCCAAAGTTATAAAGAAAAGGTTGTAATGTTTTAATCACAGTTGTTGCTTTAAGACCGATGGCCCAAATTCAAAACTATAGTGATCATTGGAATATGAATTATATGGACCTGGCATGAAACAACAAAATATGAAGAAACCAACAACTTTCTATAGGATTCCTAAGATTACATGAAGTTGAATAGTCATCACATTTTTTTAGAAGTTTCATGGATTCATAATCATCAATGGAAAAGATGCCACATGTTCATATTATTAGATAATTTCATATTTTATTCTCTTTTCTATTTTGTGACTATTTCTTTGTTGAACTTAGATATTAAAAAAATGATAAATAATCTCATTTGACTATACAAAAGTAGGCAAACCTTATTTTCTTATCATGTTTTGTTTCCCATGCATAGATTAGTACTACATTAAGAGTTGAAAGATAGTCAAGTATATGTACAAAGATATGTCACCTTTTGGGCTGACTTATCAGAATGACTGAATTTGAGTATTTCTATCTAAAGGATAATTTTTTTCAAACATATGATCTAGATAAATTCATTCTAGCTAAGTCATATATAGTCTCACACTTTTCCAATTGGAAATGTTCATTAAATGCATGTTTTATACTAGTTTGTATCCAATTACTAAAGAAATAAATTTATTTTTAGAATAGAGGCATTTCATTAACTCTTACTATTTTTACGATTTTTTTTAATAACATATAAACAAGATTTTATAGAGCTCAAATTCAAGAATATTCTCATATAGATTTTATAGTGTTTTCATTAGATATAGTATATTGCAATTAAAAATATTCTACATGCATGTATTTTAACACTCAAAAAGATGTTGATTTTGAGAAAGAAAAGCATTAAATCTTATAAAAAAATTTAAAATTATATGACATTCTAGAGGAGAGAGTCCTCTTCCAGAATGTATAATTTTTCTTTTGGTTAGAATATATTTATTTTGGAAAGTGTGGTGGGAGATGAAAACTATTGATTTTAGGGGAGTTAAAATTTGAATCACTATAAAAGAGAAAATATATGTTTAAAATAGAGGTTTATTTTTTTATTTTTGTAGCTATATATGTTATCTATAACATACTCTGAGATCAAATGGAAATAAGTTTATTTCCATATAGTTTTGTGGTGGGAACTACACCCCTAATATTCAACATTTTTTAGCAGCTAAAAAATTATTTATTAAAATTAGTAAAAAATATCAATTCTTGTTCTAAATAATTATTAAAAATTATAATCCTAAACTTCATATATTTCTACGCATTTCATTAGTTTACTTCATTTTCAAATTCAAAATAATACTATCATTTGTATATCATTAAAGGTGAACAACTATACTTTTGTTAGCCTTTTCCTTTACAAAAGGGTGACACATGTTTGTGCTTATCATATGTCATTTTTTAATAATCATATGGATTCCATTTTATTTTGGTAATTATAGTGAAGGTGATTCCATATACTTTCTTCGTATATGGTTATGTTTCTTCTCTTGTTAATTTCATATCATGTTAGATAGTTTCATTGGGAAATGAAAGATAAATATGTATGTATCTATTAGTTATTAATTGTATTCAATTTCATTCATGGTTGATAGTGAAAGCACTTCCATTTTTCCTCATGTGCATATCTCTTCATTTCTCTTCTATATTTAGATGGTTAATTTGCATTTAGAATAGAGGTAAGGATTAGAAATCTCAAGATAATCTACTACAGTCATTCCATTGGGTGTGATAGGTTATTCAAATTCATCTTGCCTAAGTTGTTTGTACCTACAAACAAGTTGGTTATCCTTTATTGCTCTTAGGTTAAGAGCTTATAATGTCAAAAATTATGATCTCATAAAAACATATTCATTGCATATCATTGCAAATCATAGGGAGCTGTACTTAGTAATTCAAAAGGTAGCAATATAATACGTACACAAACCCATTTGTTGGTAATCATTCTTTTGTCTCTGCAAAATATTGGGTATCAAAGAGTCGGGTTATGAAATCTAATATGAGGAAAAACTATTAACCAAAAAAACTTCATCTAGAATTTGATTCAGGATGGCTCTGTTAGCTTGGATTATATTCCCTCTACTATAAAGGTTGTAGACATCTTCACTAAACCTTTTGCATCCACGTAGTTTCTTCAGCTACATTCTATGCTTGGGGTGAAGGAAGTTGTCCTTGGGGGGTTTCAGTGATGAGTCCTTCCTTCCTTTTTTAATTTTTAACATTCTTCTATCTCTTTTTGGAGTAGGATTTTTTTCATGTGGTTTTCCCTATTTCTCTATATTTTCAAAGATTTGGTTGTGCTAGGTACCCATTTATACTTTCAGCATTGTAGTTTCCTTATTTTTTCATGCATTGTTTGTAGCTACATTGTTGCTGATCTTAAGGGAGGGTGTTAGAGTAAATGATTAATTTCATTTCATTTTATTAAATTACCTTTACTGCCTTCTTAAGATTTATCTTGATGCACATACAATCCTATTTAATAATTAAATATTAATTATTAAATGTCATTTACCTCTTGTAATTTCCCTTTTAGACTTTATGAGATCTTTTTATAAGGGTTAATAAATTGTATATTTCAATTCATTCTTTCAAGTTTGATAGTATATTCTTGCATATTTTAAGAGTCAAACTCTTGCCTTCTCTTGTATGTTTCTTCTTTGTGACAAGTTCTTGCATGGAATTTGTTCTCTTCAAATCCTTCAATGTACGTAGCTTTGTACTATTAATTTCAATAGTCTGGAGATTTATTCATTGTTTCACATCTCCTCCAATATTCATTTAGCTTTTTCACTACAAGATGTCAAAATAAAGTTCTATTGTAACTCAAAACAAGTCTATGATTCAGCAAACCTTTTGTGCCATATTGAAATATAGGTGCTCATTATAGATTGTGTTGAGAAAGAGTAAATGGTTCCTAACATCAAATAATAAATCTGCAATTTTAATTTTGAAAGTTTCAATTTAGCTTGAAACTAATGGTTTGTACAATTAATATTTTCAAATTACATAGACTAACCATTTATAAAGACATTGCACTAATAAACATTGTTAACTATATGTCAAAGCATATATGAATATCAACAAACATAGAAAAATAACAATGATTTTATAAACATTATTAAAGATATAAACATTAGTAATGAATAAAATAATTTAAATTAAGCATTCGAACCTATTTTTAAAAGAATATGGAATATATAAGAGAGGGAAGAAAGAAGCATAAACCAATAATAGGAACCTGGATACACTATTCGAAAAGATAAAAGACAGAGACAAACCGACATCCAAATCCATTTCAATAGCAATGTAGGATGAATGAAGAATGCATGGTTCAAAGGTCATGAGCGTGGGTACAAATTCAAAGACAGGTTGATGTTGTAAAGTAAGACACTTGTTCATTTCTTTGCTCTTACGCTGCGTGCATTATAAAACATTTTGACCTAACGTGTGAGAACTTCTACATACGTTTGCATTGACGAATTCGTCTCCTTTGAGATGCCTTGAACATTAAAAACATTTCAAGCTTGGGAGAGTCCTCTGGTAGAAGTGAAGAGACTGACAATTGTCCAACTATTATATACCTCATACAACTTATCTCTAAGCCATTGAAATTGACTTTCGATAAAATATTTAGAAACTCAATCCCTTCTCCTAAATTGATGGAAATACGTGGATTTGACGTCTGCAATATATTTACAGAAATGTATTGGAGCCATGAAAGTCCGATAAAATGAAAGCATATTGCCGACCTATGACCAAGAAGTAGAGTAGTTTTAAAACCACAGGTCGTTGGAAACGAAAACAATTTTTTTATTTTGAAATTGCACGTTGCTCAAATGAAGTTCTTGGTCAGAAATTGAAAAAGTTTGCTGGGAAATCGCGTGCTGTGCAAAAGCGGACATGATTTGGAAAACAATATGTTTGACCCAAATTAAACAACTGGCATTCTATCAAGTATCATGGCTTTGGAAGACGTAGAAACAGGGACACCATTAATGGCGGCTCAGACGGCTTGTCTTGTGCATATCTCTACGCTTAAACTTGGGCTATCGTGGGAAAATACAGCTGTTTATGTTAATTTATTGGCTTAAGTAGACCATCAAGTTAGGGAATTAGCCGTTGACATTGTAATTCCTTTTCCTATTAATATTATATAATTTTTTGGGCTTATGGAGATTTGAATTTTTAGTTTTATGTAAAATATTTATGAATAAGCTTTTAAATTTTCAAAGTTATTTTTGGCTCATATTTAGTGGTGAGTATCTTATTTTTTATAGAAACAATAACAATCTAATAACATTTGTATATTGATGGCCATCACACCTTGGCACTAGTACAAACATTTTATTGCTTTATACTAATGGAAAAAGATTATAATATATTATTAAAGAGAATATAAGTTTTCTAAACAATTAATTATTTTTGTAAGACTAATTTTATACAAAAGAAAGTTATCAAATTTATTTTGTATATCAACTTTAGAAATATGTAATTACATTATGAAGTGTATCATGTGATTCATTAGCTTTATATGAACACCCAAATAGTCAATAATAGTTATCAAATTTGTACCTAGTATCAACATATAAGGGTAGTGGGTCTTTTAATTATTTTTTTGAGAGTATATGTCTTAATAACCAAATAGTGAGTAGCAATTTTATATTTTCAATGACAAACTTAAAAAAGTAATAGGCATCCCAGTTTGACTAATTGGAACTTGTGTTTAACAAATAAATGAAATCACCCCCTAGCCCACCAACCCCCATCTAATACATGATTGGTTAAACTAAATTTTGATGGCTCATCTATTAGAAACCCTAGTCAGGCAAGAGGAAGTCACCTCATTGGAGATATGAGAGGCCAAATGCTTGTCAATTATGCAACCAATCGGAGTTCAAATAGCTTACATGGCACATTTTCTCTCTCTTTTTCATGGGATCACTATTGCCTAAGAGATGGGTTACAGGAAAATAATTGTACAAGGTGACCTCTCAACATCATCAACATAGTTAATGGGAATTTAAGGTAGGTTGGTAGGGAAGCCATGCCACCATATTGGAAGATGAGAGCTACCAAAATAGCTTGTGAAAAGGAAATACATTTTCAAATAGGATGGCGATAGAGAGGAGATACACCAATTTTTAAAAGAAATTGGATGATCTTGAGTCAGTCCCCAAGGAAGCTCATGTGATGATCCCTTACTCTATGAATGCCATTGTAACTTGACTCCCTAGGATGGGCCATCCATTACACTTTACATTGAGCTTAACAATCTAGTATTCACCCTTAATTTATCCTCTTCTAAGCATATGAAAGTTCTTATAAATTTTGTTTACAGTTTCTATTTTGCATGTAAACCCCTCTGATAAGGACCCAATTAAAAAATTATTCCACAAAGGAGTTAATGGAAGTTTTAGATGACTCAAATGAACAACATCTTCTTGTTTTGTAGAGTCATCCTAGACTCATGATAATTCCACCTAAAATTCAATTTTCAATACACCCTTGACCTCTTTTTTCCTAACTCCCCTATAACCCAACACATCTACCTTGGAGATCCCCATATCCATAGGCCTTCATCTCTTTCCATGCTCCCTAATTCTTCATATGGGATTGACCTAGAGTCTCTTTCCTATAAGGTGGATGAGATGTGTGTCTACCATAACAAGTCATTCAAGATATTTCTAAATGACTTTGATTCCAATTCCAAACTAAAAGGTGGAAAACCAACAGAATGTAACTTGCAATGGAGGACAAGCACAAGGTAGAAGACTAGATGAAAGGAACAAGAGACAAATATTTATAGGCATTTTTGAAGCCTTTTTGAGAAAATATTCATAGCTAGAAAATTCTTAAATAAATGATTATAGACCTCAAGAATTAGGTACCCTCAAAAGAGGAAAAATATGATATCATGCATGCATTAGCTTCCATGAAAGAATACCTTATATAGTCAAGTGATCTAAAGGAGAGGAACTATTGGAATAATAAGAAAGGTAGGATGTTTGGTGGGAGTGAGGAGTGGTTATATCAATATCCTCTAAAAATTTGACCTTAGATAAATTCATTAGTGTCCTTATCCTTTTGCAACTCAATAATAACATGATAACAATTGTAGTACTTGAAAAATAAAATAAATTTATCTAATCTAACTTGCATTAACCATTTCACAATAAACATAAACTCCTAACACATAACAAAAGCATTTAGTCAAAAAGAAACCCTTGGTTAGAGGGAAAATTGTAGTGGGGATAGTGCTCACAACTCGATCACTACTGTAGCAAGAGGGTGCCTTGTTAGGGCTACAATGTCTTTGTCACTCTTGGTTACTTAATCTATTAAGAGTATAAAATTAGATCTGCTAAGATCTAACTTCATGAAGGATTTTAGAACATTGTACTAAGTGTGTACTTGATTAAGAGATTTTACATAAGACTATTAAGTCTACCTTGTCAAAGGATTTAGTCTACTATAATCATTAGAAAATAGTAGTAAAGTAATCTATAGAATGCAATTTACTTTTCCTGTCAGATCTCTCTTTCACACTGTAGAACAAGATTTAGTATGCAAAGAACATTAACAAATAAAGTAAACATTCACAAACCAAAAACTAAATTCACATATATGCTTAGACAAAGAAAGCAAACAAAAAGTGCAAACTTCACAAGAGAAAACACTCCATGCTTTCTTGATTCTGTAGATGTGTCCTTTTGCTGTGAATGTATGCTCAAGATGCTCAAAAGCTGCTTCAATGGAGATGGGTAATGGCAAATTGGTAGCTTTGTGAGCTCTCAATTTGGCATTATAAGGGTAAGATTGATGGCTTTGGTTCTCAAAATAGCATGGTAACTTTAGCTCAAAGATTGTTGATGAAATGGCTTGGGATGGGATTCAATTTATAGGCTAAGGGGTAGAGGGATGGGGGGATTAGATGCAAGGATGGATGAAGGCTTAAGGAGGGCTAGGATGCACTCAAAGGAGAGCACATGGATTGTGCTTGTTTAGCACCAATGGGAAGGTGACACTTGTCACAAGGAGGATGAGTGTGAGAGGGTAGGGTAAAGGGTTGGTTAAAGGCATGATGAGTGGGGTTGAGTATGTAAGAGGGATGTAAGAGGAATGAGTGTGGAAGAGGGAAGAGTGTGGAAGATGGGTGTAAGAGTCATGAGTGGGCTTGTAAGAGTCTTTTATGTTTTGTAAGAGCACTCATGACTTAGTGGTTGGGTTTTTTGAGGAGAGACTTTGGTTTGGATTAGGAAAGTCTTAAACTTGTTTAAGGAATGTGACAACATTAGGTGGTGGATTAGGCTTGGGTTTAAGATTAGATTAGGGATGTTAGAGGTGTGCAAGTGGATGGCATTAATGAGGGTGGGTGAGTTAGTGGCTAAGCTTGGTTAGTATGGGTGGATGGGGTGGATTAGGCTAAATGGAGGATTAGAGATAGGTTAGGGGTTTTTGAATTTGAGGATTTCATTTATCAAATAGATTTATTTAATAAATGGGGATTTTTGGAATTAGATAGGAGAAAAGGATTTAATTGATAAATAATAGATTATTTGATTTATCAATTAGGACTATAGATGATTAATTAAATTAATCAACTAGGGATGGCAAAGGATTAATTAAATGAGAATTTAATTAATGATGCCTTCCTTTAGAGATGGCTAAATTAGATTACCAAAGTAGTGTAATCAAATTTAGGTGTCTACACACACAACTATTTATCACCTTTCTATAATAGATCTTCAATATGTCTCAACTCTACTTGAATATCTGATCTTTGATATGCTCAAAAATTCACTCTTCTATCATAAAAATTCTTCTTAATAGTAGCAGTAATACCCCTCTTTCTCACTTAAATAAAATTTTTAAAATGTTCCCTTATCTACCCTTTTATAATTTTATTTTTCCTCTTCAATGTCTAACCCAATTAGGGTTTAGGAGCTCTTTAAAATGTATCACTCATTAAAATCAACAATCTAGAATAATCTATGCTCCATCATTTTTCTTTTTGAATTTGCATTGGCCTTTTCAACATTGAAATCATAGACAATTTTAATGCTCTCTTATGAATAAATCTTTTCAAATATTTTCCTCAATGTGTGGGAATATTTTTGCCCACTTGGTGTAATCATTACACATAATTTTTAGTGCCAATTTCAACATTTAACAAGCCTCTATTTCACTCGGTGATAGTTTTCACCAATTAGCTCTTTCTCTTCTTCTTCACTTATCTTTTTAACTCTAATTGGCAACATGAATGTTATAGGAGTAACATTCTCCCCCTTTGATATTAGTGGAGAAAACAATATGTATAAAATTTATACAACTCACCCTATATATACTTTCTCATTAGGAATAGCTTTTCAAAATCTTTGTAGAGTTTTCTTTTTCTCTATTATATCATCTCCTTATAAATTTGCACATAACCATATAATGCATAGAAACATATAGACAAAAAATATAATTCCCCCTTTTTTGACATTGATGTCAAACTAACCTCAAACATGAAAATTCTTACTTTGGATGCAATTTAAAGTGATCAATAAATTCTTGATGAATCTTCAACATAATTTCCATTGTATTGTCCCAATTGATCTTGATCAATTCAATTGTCAACTTCTTAATCATCAGTTTGTCCATGAGATCTATTATGTGATCTACAATAGATAGGCTCAAAGAAGCTATGAGGTCCTTGGAAATCTTTATATGATCTTCAATAACCTCAAGACGATGTAACAAAAATGCTTTTATTTTGTTGATCTCAACTTTGATTTTTCTATCTTCTTACAATAATTCATATTCAAATCCCATTAAAAACATCACTCATGAGTAGTGTAGTGATGATGTACTTGGATGTTCTTTTAGTTCATATGCACTATCTTTCATGTCATCACTTACCTTATGCAGCTTATTATTGACTTCAAGACTAAGGAGTGGAATAGCACACAATTTATGAAACAAAATTAAAATATTTATCACAATAGTCTCCAACCTAATAATATGAGTAGACAGTTCCACTTGTTGTATGTCAATTTCATTGGCAATCTTCTCCATGACCTTATTTTTTAATTTACTTTCATCTCTCTCCATAAGCTTATATTGAGTATCAATCTTTGGTACATTGAGCTTCTCAATAATCTACAGTAGCTAGTCTAAGATAGGTTTCTTCTCATTCAAACCAATATCTAGCATGACATCCAATAATATTTCTTTCACATCATGCAAAACTTTCTTCTTCTTGTACTCCTTCCTCAATCGTTATTTCTCATCTTTCAAGTTGCATATGGAAATATATAAATCCATAGCATTAGTGTTTAAGGTATTTAGATTCTAGTTAGGTATGATTATGACTTCATCTAAGTTACTACATTGGACTAAGTAGATGGTGTTGTCTCCTTCTTCTTCTTTGTCAACATCTTTCCTTTGGAATAAATAGAATTGGTACTCAATGATAATATTTGTGCATAGGATCTCAAATTTCCAAAATTTTCTATTTAGGTTCAATGCCTTTCTTAGTTTTAGCTTCTTTCTTCTTCAAATCAATATTAGAAATTATTGTAGGTTGCACGAATGGCACAAGAGTCATGCTCATTTGAAAACTAACCACTTAATATTTTTTGGGTTCTCCATTCTTTTTCTCCTCTCTCTTCTTTTTTGGTTTGCCTGTGGTGGTTAGATATAATAATATAGGATTATATATGAATTTAGGTGTACATACTGAAAGTGAAAAATCTTCTATCTTTTTTCTCTTTTTTAAGTTTTTGGTTTTCCTTAGGGCGGGGGCCCTAGCTCGGTTGGCTAAATCTTCCTTGTTGCAGGGGGTTGGTCACGGGTTCTAGTCTCCCCCATCCTCATCGTACTGGTGGACGTGTCGCGCCAGTGCTACCGGTCACATTAAAAATTTTACCAGGCGCACTGTAGTTTATAGGGGGGCCGTGTTGCACCGATTCCTGCAGTCTAAAAAAAAAAAAAAGTTTTGGTTTTCCTTGCCCAATATTTTCCTCAATCAATGGTCTATGGGCTAGTGCTTCGTCACCCATAGTAGAATCATCTTCTTTATGCTTTGTAGAGTCTCATCCAATTTGAGAATTTTCATCATCAACATTTTCAATCTTTTAGTTGGTCCCTATGCTAGACAAAATAATTATTATTTACACTTTTACTTAAGTATACATAGGTTAATGCATTTATTTATTAGTTGTAGTCTAGGAGTTGTTGACATCATGGGAGTTTGTTCCTATCTAAGTCATACTTATCTCCTCACCTTGATCAAGAATATCCCACCTTTTATCGATGTATGCTTAGTTGTCATTCTTATCTCCTAACATCTTCTAGCTTGTTCTAGAAGTCTCCTTGAGGTCGTTATATTTAGGCTCTCTCATTGTATTTCTCAACTCATAACTCATTTTCAAGGCATATTGTATAATAATATATTTTTCTTTGTTTGCAATATCTTCTCTCTCAATCGATTTAGTTTTTCCAAGCTCCAAATTTTCCTTCTTTGGTTTCCCTTCGACAGGTTATTTGCATGCAGGTGATCTTAGTGAACTGTGAAGTTGGATTTCATCAGCTTCTACATGGTATCAGAGCCTCCTTGTTGCTTCTTGGCTAAAGGATTTTTGAAGCCACGATTTGGAGACACAAACCCTAGTTTGTTTGTGATTTTTTTCTTCAATCTAGGGAAAGAGCATTTTTTTAGAGCACTTTGGGCCTAAATAGACACTACCATTGAGTTCAAAAGGCCTATTACAATTAGGATCCATATTAAATTTGTCCATTTTGGATACGGTTGATTTGGGAGGCAAAAAAATTTTGTTTGAGAGACCATACGGACCTATGCGGATGAGTTTTTAAAAAAACTTTTAAAAATATTAAAATGCACCATCACCTGATAGCCACCAGAGCTCTACCACTGTACCACCTACTCATAGTTGGCATGTAGCCTGGAAGCCACCATAGCCAGCTGCACCACCGCAGAACTATTGTAGTGACATCGCAGCCCTATCGCTGCCAGCGGGTCTCCCACCAGCCACCTCGACATTGCTTCCACCAGCCCTCTGTCCTGTTTCGCAGCTTCGCATCTACCTTAGTCAAGTTTTGTCACCCACCTGTAGCCTTTTTCGCATCCATAGCCTTATTGAACCAACCTGCGGGTGCCACATGGCACAAGTACCACATTGACACTTGCTAGGTGTTCCCTACCAAGTCACCCATGACAAGTCAGCTTCATGCCACATGGATGCCATGTGGCACTACCACGTATCATGGCACATGGAACTCTTTTTTGCTACAATGGCCTCCTAGCCATCATTTTTAATGTAGAGACTTTCTGACGTCAACGTGACATCATTATTGCATCATCACACTTGTAGGCTCTCCAGGGTCCTTTTTGACCAACTTGTGGATTTTTGGCCATAACTTGCGCATACGAAGGTATTTTTCCAATTTGATAGAAGTACCAGAAAGCTAGTTTTGAGATGAAGACATTAGTTAGGTATTTTTAGGTTTTGATGCAATTTTATGGCTTTTTTTTTAGTCAAATTCCAAAAAAAAAATTTTGACTCTGGCAAGAATATATTTTGCGTCCCATATCCATTTTTTGAAAACGTTATATTTTTGGAAAGCTAGTTTTGTCATCTTTTCAAATATGCTATCATTTCCCTCAAATTCTTCCCCATGCTATTTCTATCATGTTTTTGACATTTTTACTCTATGGTGGATATCTTGGGTGTTCTAGGTCCGAGGATCATTTTCATGGCATGAGATCTTTTGTTTTGCACTATACTATCTTTTGTATCTTCTTTTTTCCCTTTCTAATTATTTTTTATATCATTTGTAAGCATCTTTATGCAAACACACTGAGATAAAGTGCCACTCTTGTAGTTTGGGTTTAGGAATGTTGTTTTGAGACAATTGTACTTGCACTATTTTATAAGGCACCATGGGGGAATAGTTGTTTCCATTTTTTTCCCCTCTTCCTTTGTCAAGTGAGCATCCCTTCTATGACATTAGCCCCATGCAAATTCAGTGACCATGTCTTCATAGGTGTTTGTACCTCTTGAACTCTCTTGTCATTCTTGGTTCTTTCTACAGAGGATTTTGGCCCACCTTTTCAATTACCTATCACCTCACCCCATCTACATCAAGGGGGGATTGTTCTATTTTTATAATGCTTCCTTGGTTTGATGGTTCAAAAGTGTGATTTATGTATTTAGTAATTGATCCTATATACTAGGCGATTGTAGTGGCTGGCTACCTATGCATTTTGGTGAGATGGATCATCTACCATATAGACACGCTTGATTCATGCCTTCTATTTATATGGATGTTCTTTAGATCAGTAGTTTCTTTCTGACAGATTTTGTGGCTTCTTCATGCTTCAGTGATGCTCTTCATGATCTTGTTTGTTCCTATTTTCTGGGATATTCTTCTAGCTGGAGGCTTCTTCAGTCCTTCACTAGGTCTTCTCTTACCTCTTTTTGGGGAAGGGTTTTTCCCATGTGGTTTTCTCTCTTTCCCCATTTTTAGAGGTTGCATTTCTTTGCATTGTACATGGGTACCACATGGCCTTTTTGTTGGGACCCATTCTACATTTCATGTTAGCTGTTGTGAGCTTAAGTGCATTCCCCTAAGTTGCACTTAAGGGGGGGTGATAGAGTAAATAATTATTATTTACACTTCTACTTAAGTTTACTTAGGTTAATGCATTTATTTATTAGTTGTAGTCTAGGAGTTTTTGAGAACATGAGAGTTTGTTCCTAAGTCATACTTATCTCCTCATCTTAATCAAGGATATCCCACCTTTTGTGGATGTATGCTTAGTTGTCATTCTTATCTCCTAGCATCTTCTAGCTTGTTCTAGAAGTCTCCTTGAGGCCTTTATATTTGGGCTCTCTTATTGTATTTCTCAACTCATAACTCATTTTCAAGGCATATTGTAATGTATAACAATACATTTTCCTTTGTTTGCAATATCTTCTCTCTCAGTCCATTTAGTTTTTCCAAGCTCCACCTCTTCCTTCTATGGTTTCCCTTTGACAGGTTATTTACATGTAGGTGATCTTGGCAAACTATGAAGTTGTCTTTCATCAACTTCTATAGCTATATTGTCATTAGTTTCTCCTCATTGTGTTTTATGAGTGTGTTGCTTGGTATCTATATCTTTTTCCTATCCATCGATGTCTATTGTTATAGTGTCAGCTAAAATATGTAAATAACCAATGGGTATATCCTTCTCATTTCATAGTTCATTATTATCCTTAGGCTTAGGATAATCCTTGATTTGAAAAATGACTAGTGAAAATCCCAATATGTGATCATGAGTTGACTTAGTAGATTTCAAATATTTAGTATTCAGCTCAATGTCTACCATGACATCTTCATCATTCTTTAATTCTTTAGCTAGATCATCTCCTATTGGATCTTCAATAGTGACATTTTCATTACTTCCTATGATATCTCCCATCATTTGATATATAGAATCATCAATATCTTGTATGGCAATAGTGTCATATACATCCCCTTTGTTATCTAGTTTAATATTCTTCTCGGGCTTGTCAATATCAATTAAAATTATTTCTTCTAGATCTTTGATTTTCAATATATATTACTAGATCAACTTATTCTGAGTGTCCTAACAAAACATAGAGAGATCTTCTCTTTAGTATAAATCTATTTTATGTTTTTCCAATGCATCATTTATTTCTTCTTTACCAAAGTCGAGCAATACTCTAGAGAAATTGAGCTTCCTCTCATTTTTTTTTCTATCTTTGGTGCATATTTCTCTCTATTGTCAATTTTCTTATTAAGCTCTTTTTGAATTGAGTCTCCAATCTCTAGAACTATATATTTGATTCTAGTCATCATTAGTATGAAGGAATCTTCTATCTTTTTCTTTTCCTCATCATTCATAGTATTATATTTGAAATATATATTTATGTAGATAGACCATTACATTCTATGATAGATTCAACTATTTCATCAATACTCTTGGGCTCTTATGTACATCTAGTCTAAAATATCTTCCTTTATCAGATTTAATTCTTTCACTTTTCTTGGCCTCATCATCATCTTTTAGAATCATTTTTCTTCTCCTTTTGGTTGGTTTTCTTGTAGGCTTGCTAGAATATGTAAGCACACTTTTCCTCTTCTGATAAGTTTTGACTTGAAGTTGTGCAAGTTTAGTTATCCTTGTTGTACCTTTCTTAAAAGGTGGTGTAAAATCCTAAGCTATTAGAGTCCTTGGCCTAGTGTTCTTAAGACTTATGGGGGTAGCCAATGGCTTATTTTTCCCTTTCTTCTTCTCAGGTTTTACAACTAAAATTGCTCTACCTTTGCCTTCTTTCCCAATAATATCTTAGCCTTTTCCTTTAGCTATTCTCAAAGGTTTTGCATTTCCTTTTGTATTAAGTGCACTTTCCAATGGATCGGATGCAAGGGTAGAATGGGTAACTAAGGCCAAAGTTGTTGATTCCTACAATTTGTTCTCTATTAGTATCAAACACTTAGTCATTCTTTTGGGAGAGTTGATCGGTCATTACTACAATTGAGCCATCCAATGAAGGTTGAGCTATGTATGTTAGACTTGTTCATATTTCAGTTGAAGATGAGAATTTTTTATTTTTGAGAAAGTATATGGTTGTCGAGTACCCCTATGCATGCTAAGTGAGACATAAGAGAGTATATGTTGAGCTATAAAAATCTTTTTGTTTATTCATATGGTATGTGTCAAGCATTCAAAAGCTAAGGGACATCATAAAGATTAGTTATTACCAAACATCAGTGTATGCATGTTCCAAGTAAACCAAATTGATATATTTGTCATAATTGCACAAATGCTAAGGTAAGCTATTTCTCGTAGACATAATGTATGATTCAATGATCGAAGAGTAATGTAAGGGGATGATTATGCATTTTGGCATAAATCATTAATCCCTATGCAAAGTGATTAACCAATTATAAAAATGGAAGGTTTAAGAGGAAAAATGGAGAAATCTAGATAATTGATCTTGATCTAGAATCTTCTCCAGTTTGTTATAAAAGAAGGGTCCAAAACCTATTTTCAGAAAGGTGTATGGGTGGTTGTATTTTGGATGCTTGAATTAAAGTTCTAAAAGAGAATCAAAGATAGTGACCAGTCATAGCAGTGAAGTTCTAAGCAAAGTTGTATCAGATCAAAGAGAGGATCATACTTTAGAAAGAGGAGATCAATTATTAGACATTTGAGTGCTAACAGAAGGATTAGCTATTGATACATTTTGGAAAATTTAATTGGGGTAAATTTCTTAATAGAGTGGTTCTAATAGGCCTATGAAAATTTTCTAATATAGTGCTTACTTTTTTGTGAGCTTCATATCCTTTAATCAAGGTAGATTGGATAAGTCTTGTAGGTCTTAACAGGGTAGAGCCCGTTGAATATAATTAATCAATTGTGTTTTGTCTTTGACATTAAAAAAATGTTATATCATTTATAGTTAGTGCATACCAAGCTCACTCAGATAGTGAAGATAGTTTTCCATGTCTACTTAGCATTCTTGTTTAGAAGACAGTGTCTACCAAGTTCACTTGGGCATCGAAGGAAAGATCACAGAAAAAGAGTGTTAACTAAGCTCACTTGGTTAATGAAGGAAAGTTGGATGGAATTAGTGTTGACCAAGCTCACTTAGTTACCAAAGGATTTTTGCAAGTTTGTATTGTTAACCGAGCTTCTGATGGTTAACATAAGAAATTGCTTCTAAGTTAGTTTCTATTGAGTTGGGTAGGCTACGAAAGGATTTTCTTATTTTGGCATATGAAGCTTAATTGTTTTATCTATTGGTTCTAGATGACTATAGTGATGAATACTAATTATTCTAAATTATATTTGAGCCAACTTGATAATATGAAAGGTATAAGTAAAAGGTCAAGTTGTGTTTTCAAAGTGCAAGCAAGTTGTAATAAATGAATTGCAAGAGATAAAGAGAGGAAGTGAACTTGAAGGATAAGTAGAATATCCTTGTGGAGTAGAAAAGCTTTATTTGATCAAGAAGGATCAAGTACAAGCTAGAAAAGAGATCTATAATTAGAAAATTAGTACATCTAAATCAGGTCAATTCATTGTTTCTCTCTAACCATTGTAGAAATGATATAAATCTCTTAACAAAGTTGGTGTAGCAGTCATCTATAAATCTTCTAACAAGGTGGCAGTTCCATTGAATTGTCTAAATACATCTCACAAGGCCACTCCTAACAAGGTAATTAAATCCTTTAATAGGGTCACACCTAACAATGTGTTTTGTAACCTTTAACAAGGTTGGCTCCTAATAGGGCTCACTTCAGAAGAGTGAAAAACAATAACTAGTTATAATTGGTAGTTTTTCCCAAATTGGGTTTCCATGTTAAATCTTGGTGTCATATGTGTTCTTTTTATTTCTTTCATGCTTGCAATTAATATTAAGTAATCACTATCCTAAGATTTTCATAGTTAATTGGATACTAAGTATATTCAATACTTACTGAGTTACAACATTTAAATGTATTTACTGAGCATCTACAATATTTAGTTTTCATATGGTAATTTTGTATTGACATCTAAGGGATCTGGGATTTATTTTAGTAATAATTAATTCACCCCTCTCACTAAGTTACTCCTCTTATATTTCCAAGAAGACCCCTCACGAGATAGATCATCAGAAGTTGTCAAAATTATAGCCCTAATAGGAAAACTTTTTTATTGCAGTAGTGAAGATTTGTGGATGTCTTCCCCACCCTAGTTTTACCTTCATCTTGAATGGTTTTGGGGTTACCAAATCTTTATGTTATGTATTGATCCTTTACTTTCATCTTTATGGATGTGATTAGCTATTAGATCATATACATCACTGCAGTATATGTTATGTGATTTGTGATATTATTTAAATAAGGGTTAGTGGTGGAAGATATCAGTTTGATAATTGTTTCAACAGATAAAAGTTTTATAGATCCTAATTCACCTCCTCCTACCTCCCCCTTCTCCCCTCTTAGTATCTTGCTTTCCCAATGGAATTCCAACAATTGGTATCAGAGAAGTGTTCTATAGTAGAAGTTTAACCACTTGAGAGTCAAGATCTTGGAGATGGAGGCTTACAAGTTGGGAAAGATCATTGAAAACCAAAAGCTTGCTATATATCTTGTATTGTAGTAGCTTGAAGAAGCAAGAGAAGAACTGAGGAAATCCTTAAAGAAAAGGAAGGAGTTGGAAATTCAGCAAAATGATACTCAATATCAAGAAGATATTGAAGGTCTACCTTATGGTGGAAATTCTATATGCGCACGCGCGCGTGTGTGTCTACATATATATATATATATATATATATATATATATATATATATATATATATATATATATATATATATATGTATATATATATATGTATGTATGTATATATATGTGTATGTATGTATATATATGTGTATGTATGTATATATATATGTATATATATATATATATATACATACATATATATATACATACATACACATATATATACATACATACATATATATATATATATGTATGTATATATATGTATATATATATGTATATATATATATGTATATATATATGTATGTATGTATATATATGTATATGTATGTATATATATGTATATATATGTATGTATATATATATATATATGTATATATATATATGTATGTATGTATATATATGTATGTATATATATGTATGTATATATATGTATATATATATATATGTATGTATATATATGTATATATATATGTATGTATATATGTATATGTATATATATATATGTGTGTGTGTGTGTGTGTGTGTGTGTGTGTGTGTATGTATATATGTATATATATATGTATATATATATATGTATATATATATATATATATATATATATATGTATATATATATATATATATGTATGTATGTATGTATGTATGTATATAGATGTTTATGTACATGTGTGTGTGTGTGTGTATATGTATAATTATATGTATATATATATGTATATATATGTGTATATATACATATAATTATATATACATGTGTGTGTGTGTGTGTGTGTGTGTGTGTGTGTGTGTGGATGTATGTATGTATGTATATATGAGAAAAATAGCACATTAAATGAAGAGGCAAAGCACTAAAGAGAGAACATGAAATCCAATCAATAAGATTATGTGAAGTGAACAAATAGAAAAAGAAAGTTGAAGAGGACAAGAGTTGTGTGTCTACAAGATTTGATGAAAGGAACAATGAAGTTCAAAGGCTTACTCAAAATCATTTGGACATGGCTAGCAATATTCTCCTTAAAATTAGAAGAATGAATTGAAACATGAAAGCGAACTCATTGAAATATTGAACAAACCTAAAGAAGCTATGAGATACTATGAAGATCTAATGAGATAATAGAGAAAACGCCATGAGACATTTGGACTAGGCTCCAAAGAACAAATCCACATGCTATCATTGTGGAAAGCTAGGTCATACACCAAATATGCATAGAAGAAAAATTGGTAATAAAAATCCTAAGCCCAACTTTATTAGTAATTATTTTAATTGCAAGAAGAAAGGACATCAGGCCCATGAGTGCAGATCAAAGGTTAGTAATACACTAGTGGCACCTAGATTTGAAGGTTATTTCTACAATTGTCAAAAGTATGGACATAGAGCTCAAGAATGTAGATCAAAAGAAAAACCTAACCAAACACCTAAGAATCAAGAAAATTCACCTAATAAATGAAACAAAATTAAATAGAATTACAATACGTGGTACAACTATCAATTATGTGGTAATTATGGTCATATTGCAGTAAATTGCATCAAGACACATTTCATAGGAAAATCCAAGAGTTGTATAAATGGAAGTTTAGTTTGTTATAGTTGTCACAAGATAGGAAATGTGAGTAGAAAATGCATGACCCAAGCACCAGCACCTAGCAATGAACAAAAAAATGTGAAAATATGGTTGAACATACAAAGAACAAAATGAATCAAACCTGGAAGAAGAAGGAAGAAGCCTACAATAGTGGAACAAGTGAAGCCAAGATCACCCAATCTAATGGATCAGGTGATCACACTACTTCAAAATAAGAAAAAAAGATATGTGAGGAACTATAATTCAAATGATTTATGCTACATTAGTTCCTAACATTCGATGTGGTGAAGTTTGGATATCTACATAAAATGAGATGCATTAGGATAATTTTGAAGTGTGAACCAAGTAAAGAAAAAAAATATAGAATTGGAACATTTGTGATGCAAAGCACCAATATCAATGTTAGTTATAACTGAGTCATAATGTTTACCAAGTTGTTATGCTTGGCCTAGATGTAATTGAGAATGGAAATGTTGTTGCAATTGAGATATTATCATGACTGGGCTAGTGAATCAAGTATGAATTTCAAGTTGTCTTATGTAGCGAAGACAACTGTCATGCACTATGTGTATACCTACTATATATATGGAACATTGAGTTAAAGGGTATTTTGGACATTTGAATGTATTTAGTCAATTTTGAGTTTATTTCTTCATTGACTTAGCAATTTCAGAGTTTGTAGAGTGATTCAAAGGTGATTCTAGGGTGGTTTGTGAAAATTTCAGAGAATCTTGTGCATGTCATCCATGAAAGTGAGTAGGTTTATGATATTGATTGGAATCAAATTTGATTAGTTTGTGAAATCATTTGAATTTGGAAACCCTAGTTTGCAATGGATTCATCTGCATCTCAAAATGGAAAGAAAGAGGCATTGAAGGACAACAACACCGTAATTATGCTAAGTGATGCATGCCCCTGCTAAAATTTAAGGCTTATCCTAATATTGTGATACTTGGAGATGCATATGGAGTTTTGTCATGTATCCCTCCATAAGTCATTATAGTGCATGATGTTTGATCATGTTATATGTGTAAGATTGGAGAAATTGGTAACTTTGAGCTAAGGAGTGCATATGACAAGCTATTCAAAAATAGAGTTTTGAAGGAAGAAAATAGAGTTGTGGGTTAGAAAGGGATAACTCATGCCCTATCCATTCCTAATGTTTTCAAAATCTAATGGATTAAGATAATTTTAAGGAGGATGCACAATATGAAGATATGGTTGGAGAGTGAGCTCGTGAAGAATACTAAACTAGTCATCCATCAAGTTGTTGGTTACCCTATGCTTGACCAAGTGAAGACAATTTGATGCTAGGTCATGAATGTGATTGAAGAACCTACCAAGGTGAAATAGAATGGCTAAGGAATGTCAATTGATGTAATTGATGATCTTGTTATTGATTTTTTAGTCCAAGTGATTGCTCATAAATTCTATCAATCAAGATGACTAAATAATGTACCTTGTGTAGATATCAATCTGAAATATAGAATTGTCAAGAGGACTGGATAGCTATGACTTGACCAAGTTCTAGTTGATTCAATTCATAGAGAGTATGGGAGCCATCAAAAAGGAAAAGAATACATCCTATAAGTTTGACTCACTCATACATGTATGTTCATTTATGTACAGAATTCATTTCCTACAATTGGAGATATATTGTAGGAGAAGGATAGACCTATAATCGAGCATATCAATGGTTACATTGCATAATTAGGTTAAAAATTTGAAATAATTTTGGATGGTTATTTTGATGAAATAAAAAGGAAAATGAAGAGTAGGATGAAAATTACTAAGTCAATTCTTGATCAATATTATGATCACATACACTTCGTGGTGGATACCAACTACACCTATGCTCAAGTTGTTAGACCAAGGGTTGGATGGTTGGGGCCAATGAAATATGAAGTAAATGTTGATGAAGTGTCTGCTACAATAACATCATTACTATCAGAAGATATTGACAAGAATATCAAACCATTTGGTACATATAAAATTGCAAAGATTAAGATGATGATGTAGAAAAAGGTCCCTAAGATGGACAAGAAAAGAAATAAAATAATTTTAAATCTAGAAGGAAAAATTGAAGAGGCACCCTTACAAATCTGTGAAGGAAAAGGGGAAGATAAGGAGAGTGGTGATGATGATGAAGATGAATCTAAGGGAAAGTAAATAGTGGATATCAAGCCTTAGACACCAAAAGGAAAGAAGATTGTGATATTTGATCCTAAGATCAAGAAAAGCATAAAGAAAGTGTTTACATCACCCACTTCTACACCTCAAAGAAGAGCAAGTAGGTAAGGATCAAAGGCAAAACCTCTTGTACATGTTGACCCAAAGAAAGGGATAGTGAAATTTGCAAGGCCAACAAAGGATGAGACACCAAAGAAAAGGTCATGAGAGGCTATGGAGACCAAGAAAGGTTAGAAGAAGAGGCCAAGGAGGAAACTTATTGTTAAACTAGATGTTGAGGAGGAGGATGAAGGTGAGAGGATAGAATCAAATGATCTTAGTAAGTTTTAGATTATGCCAAGGCAAGCTTCTAAGGATATAGAAAAGGTATCTGGAAATATTAGAAGTTCAACAAGCCTTGTAGGATATAAATGTGTTAAATATGATTCTTTAGATAGAGGTAATAAATAAAATGTTGAACAAGTAGTTTTGGATATGACAGTTAATTTCAAATACACACCCATTGAGTGAGTTAAAGAATTGTGTGAGGAATTATATAATAAAATGGAGTATAAATGGAAATGGGCATTAAGTATAGAAAGATAAATAAGGGAAACAACCTAAGCCCAAAAAATGCCTAATTTAGCTAAGACTTATATGTCTATAGAATTGAGAGATTTTGCAAAGAAATTTTTACCAAAGACTAGAGCTTACAAAATTTTGAGAAATAGAATTGAGGAAATAGTACAAGAGAGAAAACTTTTCTGGAAGAAATCATCTAGGATAATATCAACTCGAGTGGAAGAGGAAGATAAGCAAGATGAAGTAGTTGAATTAGATAATATAGAGGATCCATACAATGATGTAGAATAATTGTTAGAGATAGTGAAGAAAATGGCTCAAGAAAAGGAAAAGATGGATACAGTCATCATCAAGGATGAGACCCCTACTACAACATTTCCAAATGTAACTCTAGTATCAACTAAGCTAATGAAGATAGTGTCAACTGAGTCAAAGAAAGAGGAGAAAGCTCCAAAATATATTAAAGATAATTTGATAGATACTCTAAATCTAGTTATTGTTCAAATAATAGAGTATCCAAAGATTGGAGAATGGATCAAATAGGTGACTGTGTCAATAATTGAAACATCTACTGTTACTATTGACTTTTAATGCACAATTACAACAAATACAACAAAAGACATTGGTTGTAGATGTCATGCAATAGAGTGGATGCACAGTTGAAGAGAAAAGAGATGAATAGCCTACTAAAGAAAATTAGGCCATAGAGGGTCAAAATGATGAGATGAATACTCAACTAGATAATTCTACCATTGATTAGATAAGAGAAATAGTTCCAAGACCTCTTAAAGAGGGAGAAAAAGAGATAAAGCCACCTAGAAATACAATGACTAAGGAACAGGGTCAAAAATAGAAGGCAACAAAGGAAGAGAAAGGACTGAGTTTAGGACCTCTTACACAATATAAATCTCAAATAAGTGGCACACCTAAATAGTAGGTGATTGTAACTTAGAAGGAGTCGGCTTCAGCAAGCATTGATGCTAGTAGAGCACAAGAGAAATAGAAACTAGGTGTAGATATTTCACCACACTTACTATAACTAGCACTACTAAGCAATAGCACACCAAAGATTAAAAAAATGAAGAAGGCAAGGTTACTTGGAAAGCTAGTACTCTTAATGAATTCATAGTGATTCCCAAGTTTGAATTTATTATGTAACTTGTGAAAACATTCATATTTTGCTAGATCTATTAGAAAGGAAACTAGAGAAGAAGAATGGGGAAGGGAACATCAACAAAAGTAGGTACTTCAAGACATTGAGAATCTTTTTGTTAATGCATGTGATATCAAATATGTTGATGAGAAAGCCCTAATAATGGACCAATTAGTTCATACTATAGAGGAGATAAATAATGATGATATAGATGCAAATTAGAAGTTATTGGTCTAAGAAGAAATTTGAGAAGAAATATTCAGAGAAAGTGTCAACTAAGATAGCCATCAACCAAGTTGAACTTTCTAACCTTGTATATATTGTAGAAGGTGTAGTGAAGAATATCCAAAATTTGTATAAAACATTGTGTGATGTACCTAGATTTACTCAAGATATTCAAGATCCAATTGAGAAATTCTAGTTAGATTTGAAGTCCACGGGACATTATTTGAACATGGATGCAAGTTCAAGTTCCAATCATTATAATAGGTTGATTTTTGTTCAAGGAATATTTGTCAAATTACAAGCCACAGATGGTAGAATGCAAGAAAAACTCATTTCCATTCACTCCATGTTAATACCTCATTTGGGGGTGATGCAAAGAGATTTGTCACTGAATATAGATTCAAAAAGTATTTTTGGAGAAGTATGGTTTGACCCCAACAACCATAAGTGACAAAAATAAGAGGGAAATTTCATAAAGGAGAAAATGTCTATCAAAGGGGGAAATGAAATGCAAATTTATATAAAGGGGAAAAGCCATGTAATGTACGCATTTTGAAGTTAGAGTATGTCAGAAGTCATGTATATATGTTGTATATATTGAATGTTTTTAAAGAGAAAGTCATATTCGAAGGGGGAGTACTATTTTTAGTTTTGGATGTAATGTTAAATCATGATAAAGTATTTTTGCCACTAATGTGAAAGAGGGAGATTGTTAATCTCAATAGTTTGTTGTCTATTAGTGTAAAATACTTAGTCTTTTATTTGATAGAGTTGATGGATCATCACTATGACCAAGGCATCAAATGAAGATTGAGTTATGTATGTTAGAATTTTTTTTATTTGAGTTGAAACTAAATTGTCGAACGGGTCTATGGTTGTCAAGTATTCCTATACATGATGAGGGAGAGAGAAGATAGTATGTACCAAGCTTTAAATAGATTTAGCATATGTCAAGTCATATAGTGAGTGTTGAGAATTCAAAAGTTGAGGGACAACATGACGATAGTTATGATCTAGCATCAAGGTATTCATGTGCTAAGCGAACCAATTTTGATATATTTGTTTTGAATTGCGAAGACACTGAGGTAAACCATTCTTGGCTGACAAAATGCATGACTTAATGATCGAGGATTAATTTAAGTAGAAGATTACACATTTTTGCATGGATCATTAATCCCTATGCAAGGTGATTAATCAATTGGAAAATTGGAAGGTTTAAGCAGTAAAAGGGAGAAAACTAGATCATTGATCTTGAACTAGAATCTTCTCTAGTTGGTTATAAAAGGAGGATCCAAACTCTATTTTTAGTTTTTTTTTTTTTTTTTGTGTGTTTTTTGGATGCTTAAAGAAAAGTTCCAAAAGAGAATTAAATAGAGAAAATGAGCAAAATGGTGAAGTGTAGAGTAGAGTTATATCAAATCAGAGATATCATCATATATTAAAAACAAGAGATCCTTTAATCAAGGTAGACTAAATAAGTCTTGTAGCTTTTAACAAGGTAGACCACTCATTGGGTAGATCATCAGAAGTGGTAAAAATTATAGCGCTAATATGCAAACTTTTTTGACTTAGTAATGAATATTTGTGGGTGTCATCCCCACCCTAGTTTTACCTTCACCTTGGAGGGTTTATGGGTTACCAAATCTTTTTTTTATTTGTTGATCTTTTAGCTTCATGTTTATGGATGTGATTATCTATTAAATCTTAGACATCATTACATGATATGTTATGTGATTTGTGATATTGTTGAAATAAGGGTTAGTAGTGGAAGATATTAGTTTGATAATTGTTTCAAAGGATAAAAGTCTTATAGATCCTGATTCACCCTCCGCCTCCCCCTCCTGTCAGTTTCTTTTTTTCCTAAAAGATTTCAAACAATACTCACACCTAACTATCAAACTAACTTGCTTAATAAACACAATAGTAGTAAAACATAGATAAAAACACCAAGGAGAGAGAGGAACAACAATAAATTATTGATTCATGAAAATATCAAAAAACATACTCAATTGTATGACCTTCTAAGTTCCAACCAATACAATGATCATAAATACATCAAAATCTATCCAACATGATAGAACTATGATCAAATATCTAGACTTTAGCTCGCTAACTTCTACAACCTTCTACCACTCATAACTCAAACATAGACTTGCTACTTATACTTTCCAAGATGGCTAACAAAATATTCTAGATCCTCACATTAGAGAAGGCCAACCACATAATAGTGTGCACGTATCCCAATGGCTGCTCCTTAAATCAAATGCACAACTTAAAATAAATGAACAAGTGGACTCGCAATGGGAACCATTCACAAAAAAAATTGATCAAAAAAGGAACCGAGTATCAAAAGAAACCACTAAGCCAACTTGGCACTTGAAGAAACTCAACCAACATAGGAACTCAGTTGATACTAGAGCTTGGAAACAACTGCAACTCAAAAAAGACTAAGAAAAACAAGTAGGATAGTGAGGTGACCTGGGGTGCACCTATTTCAAACAATCGGGGTTAAAAGAAATGATTCTCCTAAATCATGAAGGTGTCACAATCTAAGCTAAATTCACCTTAGATTGAGAAATCTATATAGCATCTTCAATTGACCAGTTCTTCCATTTTACCAAATACTCATAGTAAATCTTTCCTCTTATTCTCTTGCCAACTCTTAGAGCCCATATTTGTTCAACATCTTCCATTTGCTTCTTAGGACAATCGCTTGGTACAACTTCATTATCTAACTCATGACACTCATATAAATCAGCAACATTGAATATATGAAACATATCCATGTCATCAACTAACTCAGCTTCATATGCATTAAACTATCCAAAAATATGCTTTCACCAATATAGTTACATCACTTAATATATATAATACTATCACCCTAATCCTTGCACCCTTTCAAACATGCAAGTACTAGTAATAAAATCAATTACAAAAGATTCGACTCATTTAAATTAGTACCTGAATTGCATGAAAGCCAGCTTGAAATATGCAATCAATATTTAAGAACTCCTTTCTCCATCTATTATCATAGCAGTTCTCAAACAGTGGGAGCTTATCACTACACAACCTAAATATATATCATTAATGTAAACAGCCAAATGTATAGAAAAAATAACAGGAAATATTCTCAAAGAGACGAATGAATCTTGACCAATGGAAAAATAATATTTAAGGTAGTTAAGAGTTCATATAGTTTCTAGCTTAACCTAGGAATTTATACAGTTTGAGTGGATATGAAATAGGTAAGTATTTTTGTTGTGCACTGAGTATTTTTATGTTTTTAGTCTGGCAGCGCCGTGGAAACGTGGGGTGGATTGAAATGTACAAATTGAGTGATGTGAGTTGACGTTGGATACTTATCATGTGAACAACTCCTACGTAACAGCTTCCTTAATTTTAAAATACACGTGAAGGAAAGAAATCGTCAAAGCCTACGCCGATGAGATTGAAAAACGTTGAGAGAAGAAAGGCTGTCTTGTTGTGA
This sequence comes from Cupressus sempervirens, assembly GCA_028749045.1. Lineage (NCBI taxonomy): Eukaryota > Viridiplantae > Streptophyta > Pinopsida > Cupressales > Cupressaceae > Cupressus > Cupressus sempervirens. The sequence continues at coordinate 871,594,165 of CM053785.1, read as the reverse complement.
TTCAGTCGGTTGGTTTTTCATATTTGATGGATTGGAAGGAAGAAAAAGATATGATAATCTTTTCTTTCTCTTTTTGTTGCAGATTTGAAGGTTTGTTTTAGGCGGATCCTCCGTTGTTGTTATTAGGGTTGTCATTGATGACATGTTTGGATGGTTGAAACTTTAGCCAAATCACAGGGATTAGCGTGTGTTGTGCCATTTAGGGTTTACGCGATTCCCTTTGTATCTTTGTTGGTCATGGGATTTGTTTGTATTGGAGAAAGAATATTGATAAATAATAAATAAATGAACACAGAATGGTGACTAGGATTTCAAGTGGCTCGTTTGTTTAAGAATGGTCACTAGATTTGTAAGTGGACCATATTTTAATTAAAATAGTCAAAGAGACAATAGACATTAAATTTGATATTTGACTTTCTAACAAGAGTTTAAATTTAATTTTTAAATCAAAGATTTAATTATCATGAATGATTTTATTTTTCATATTAAGATCTAAATTTAATGTCTTTTTTTTAAAACATATATTAGAACATAAATTTGATAGTTAATTTTATCTTTAAAATTTTAGAATTTATATTTAACGGTTGATCTCTTTTTTGAAGTATTAGAATCCAAATTTTATGGACAATTTTGTCTTCAAAATCAGGAGATGAATTGGGAGATTTTTACTTGTAAATCTTTTATAGAGGTTTCTTATTTGAAGTAGTTTTATGAATATCACTATTTATTTTATATTTGAAATAAATTTATGTAGTCCCTAATTAAAAAGTATATATTTAAAATTCTAATAATAAATATATATTAAAAAAAAATGAAAAATGAATTTATGTAGTCCACTAATGGCATTTCACTGTCATAAAAATTGTTGAAAATGTGTTTTCTACTAGATTCTAAAGTAATACTTTTATTTTAAGAATCTTCATGATGCGTTTCCCTCTCAATGATACATGTCATGCTCTGATTGGGCCATATCACAAATTGACAACTCACCATTCCATGTTATCGACCTAGAACTAATCTACATGTCAACTTTTGATTGTTCCACATCACTATATGGATGCTAACTATTGCTATTGACATCATCAAGTCACATATTTCTTTTGCAAATTTCAACTTGTGATAACTTTTACATCAAGACATATTTTTTCACAAAATGAGCACCTTTGGAAAGATCTTAATTGACTCTTTGATTTGTCACCAATTTAGACCAATTTAAGGATGGTCATTTTTTTTTCCTTTCTTATTTTTCCTTTATACTTAATTTGATCAAAAGTTTGATTGGCCATAACATGGATGTATGAACTCATTTTTTTCATGTTCAAGTTGTGTTTAGTTTAGTTTCCCAAGATCTTTGTGATGATTCTACTTATAAAAACATTTGGAGTAGTTAAATTTCTAGGGTCCTGATTTCCACCTACATCACTTGTTTGACTATTCATTCCTGTTTCAAAAATAAAAGAATAACCATGCGAGGACTAAACCCATCCCACGTGTCTTTGGCTCAACTTTCCCTAACTACTGAAAAATTATGTTGGCAACACAAATTCCTCTAGTATTAAGTAATACCTTGATTGCTTCAAAGATTTAGATATGGCATAAATTAATACTATAGTAATTAAAAAATATTATCTACTCTGCATGTCCACCTAGAATCCTTCCAATCAACTCTCAAAGTATTTTATATGGGATCACAAATTGAACTAAAATTCCTAATAGACTTCTAGTACAAACTAGTCAATCCAATAAGTAATCTATCTTCTTGAACACTCTCTAGTGCAGTGCATTCAAGAATTTATGTAACCTTCTTAGGATCCATTTTCAATCATTTATCTAAACTCACAAATCCCAAATACACTAACTCCTCCTTTATGCAATTACATTTCATGATATTTATAAGTAATTTATCTTCCTTCAATATTTGGTTTTGGAAAGGTATGTACTAGAGGCTTAAACTAGTACTCACAAACAATTTACCAAATCAAAATTTTAACCATATACTCAGATCTATAATATACTAACCAATAACATTAATTTAATTGTTACATGTTTTAATGCAAACTATTTTACCTAGATATTTTGAAATCTAGAATAATAAATATATATCTAAATCAAAATTATGCATCCACACATAAATCCATAATTTTTGGTTTCATATGTAAACACTTGGTTAGAGATAAAAAAAAATGCAATGGGGATGGTACCCACATCTCTTAATTGTAGTAAAAAGATATTCTTTGTTAAGAGATATATGTCACACCTTCTAAGTGACTTACCCTATTCGGAGTCACTGGTACATGATTACATCCATCTAACAATCCTATTAGGAACTTCCTTGTTAAGCTATTCTATACTAAGTAAAGAATTTTCACCTTGTTAATAGATTTATAATAGTTTAATAAATACCTTTAAGTCTTGTTAGGAACTACCTGATTAAGGTATTTACAAATAACTTGTAGAAATTGTTAAGTATTAAAGAAAAATGGTAATCAAAATGTAAATGATTTCTCCTCAAATCTTTCTAGATCCTTTGGCTCTTTCTCTTCTTCCTCAATAATTTTGTGGGTTCATTATAACTAGAATCTCAATTACATTCTAATTTTTCATCAATTATTTATTAAATCCTTTAGAAAATCTTAACTATTCTCCTTAATCTTCATACAATCCATGATAAATTTGCGCGACCTAATTAGGATTCCCCTATATTCCTCTTGAATCCATTGTATTCACATTTGTCATTTGTGTCATAATCCTTCTATCATTTATGAGGTGAAATACACTTTTATCTTGTTTATTCAACTCTCCTAACAAACTTCGATTAGATATTAGTATCAATCTCTATAAACAAATTTTATCTACACTTGTGTATTTATATCATTTCATATTCTATCAAAATTCAATGTAACTAGCTATAATATGGATTGGTTTGATCATTCTTCTCAAACTATTCCATTTGATGTCAACCAGTTAGCTTTTCTATTTGTCATTTATTCTATTAACTAAGCCACAAGTTAGCCTAGAAATATTAAAAATTAAATAAACCATTATATTAAATACATATTTAAGCCATAAGTTGGCTTGCAAAAAATTTAAATACAACCAAATTTAATGTCAATGTCGGCTCACACTAGAAATGATAGAAAACTTGGGAAAAGTTGGAACCAAGACATGACCGAGCATTAGAAAACCACTTCTAAGTATCAAAAACTTTCAAGTTAATACAATAGGTTAATACTCAGTTAATATTGCACCTTAGTTAACATGACAATTTAATACTCAGTTAACATGATAGGTTAATACTTGGTTAACATGACAAGTTAGTACTTGGTTAGCACTATAACCTAGCATCACCGAACTCCCAGTGTATGTCAAGTGCCTTTGATGACTTAGCACATCCAGGATCACCAAGCACCTCTTCTTTGATCGAGTAACACTCCAAGTACTCTAAAAAGAAACTACTAAGCATCCTTCCATTAACTCCAAAGTAGTCACCGAGCAAACCCATAATGTTCCTGCATGAGAATGTCTCTCTAAATACCAAAGGGAATTTCAGTGTTCAAGGAATCTCAAGAGAAAGAGGAAAGAACAAACATTTTGAGTCCAATAATGAAGCAAAGATCAAAATCTCCTGGTAAGTCCAAGGAAATTCATTGGAACTATAGAAAATCTAGACACTTCAAAAAGGAAGATGAAAATTATTTTTTTACAACCTTATCCACTCATGTAGGTGGAAATGTATGGTTTATAGACATAGGTGAATATTTCCACATGACTCCTAATAGAAATGGGTTTATTAAGTATGCAAATTTTGATGGTGGTAAGGTGTATGTGGGTTATAACTATTTTGTTGATATTGTTTAATGTGAAAGTGTTTATGTGAAATTATTGGTAGAATTAAACAATCTAATGGTGTCTTGGATATCCCAAAACTAGCAATAAATTATATATTTGTTAGCAAGATAATAGATGAGAGTGTGCATGTACAATTTTCTTAATAAGGTGAAATATGAAGAGAGGTGCTATTATGATAGAAAGAGGAGGAAGATTGAGTACATCCTACCATCTTGATGCATGTGTAATTGAGTCTAATACTACTTTTGATAAGATAGCAAATCAAAGTTTCCTATAGAGAAGATGATTTTATAACACTACAGACTCATTTATGAGTAATAAGGCTCTAGAAACAATTAAAAAATAAAAAATTGTTTGATTGTCTAAATGATTACGTTCTTGAATTTGATTTGTGTGATCATTTTATCTATGGTAAATAAAAATGGATTTAGTTTTATTCAACTTCTCATAAGTCTTCATGTATTTGGATCTAATTCATTTGGACATACTTGGTCAATTTGATTTTCCTTTTATTGGTAGATCAGTTTATTATGCTATTTTCTTTAATAACTTCATTGAAATAACATGAGCTTATTTTCTTAAGATTAAAATTTAACTTTTTAGTCATTTAATGATTTTAAAACAATGGTTTAATTGTAGTCTAGAAAGAAGATAATATGTTGAAGTACATATAATAAGAGTGAATATTTCTTCAATAATTTGGATACATTTTGTAAAGATTGTGGTATTAAGAGATAGAATATGACTTTGTACTCTTCAAAATAGAGTGGAGTTTCATAAATAATAAACATGGCATTGATGGAGAAAGTTTAGTGTATGATAAGTTGTGTTAGACCAAAAAAAAAAAATTGGGTAGAAGATGTAGTCATTATCTTCTATCTAATAAATAGGTCTCCTATTTGAGCTCTTTTAATAAAATTCCAATAGAATCATGGTAAGGCCACAAGACTTTACTTTGAGATTTTTTGGTTGTGAGGCATATGATCATGTTCCAAAGGAGAAGTGAACAAAAATAGATAACAACTTAGATGTTAATAGTATATTCATTAGATATTGTAAAGGTGTGAAAGGATACATGCCTTGACATCTTGATACAACAAATTATTCTATTCTATAAGTGTTATTTTAGATAGAAAAATCCTTCTTATGTTTCAATAGAGATAGATCAAATAAAAGAAAAGGAAAAGGTGATTGAAATTCCTTCTACATATAAGAAAGTTGAATAAGGGATCTTAGAAAGATACGAAGTTTAGCATAGGTCTACTTGAGTTGAAAATTAATGGAGGAAGAAGGGGAACTTCAACCTAAGTTTGTTTGGATGTCTACTAGACAAAGAAAACCATCTAAAAGGTATGGTTATTCTCATGATAATTCATGATACTATATCCTTTGAATTCTAATATTGATGAATTGAGCTATGTAGTAGAAGTTGTTTGTATGAATTATTCAGAGTCCTAGAGAATAGTGATGGAAGAGGAGATAGAAGCTATTAAGAGAAATGATACATGGGACATTGTACAATTTCCTAAGGTAAATAACATATTGGTCCTCAATCAGTGTTTGAAAAAAGGATGATATGTTATGATGGAAGCATTGAGAAATACAAAGAATAGTTGGTTGCAAAAGGTTACTTCAAAGTTGTAGAAGATGATTATAGTGAATCTTTTTCCCTTGCATATAAAATAAACTCCATTTATTTTTTCCTCCTATTACAAAAGCTTATAATCTAGAGACTAGACAAATAGATGTGAAAATAACTCTCATTCAAGGAGATTGGGAGGAACAAATTTATGTAACACAATTAGACCACTATGTTTTAAAAGGTATATGTCATTTGATTAGTAAGTTGGAGGAATCTTGGTATGATTTAAAATAGTGTCCTAGGATGTTGTACAATAAGTTTGATATATGTGTGTTAAGTTGCGGATTTGTGTAGTCTAAATATGACCATTCTACTTATTTAGAATCTGATGGTGATCATTTCCTAGTTATTGCCTTGTATGTGGATGATATGGGTTTTATTAGGAAAGGAAAATATTTTATTGCATAGTTAAAATATTGGCTCTTAGTGAAGTTAGAATTGAAATACCTTCATGGAAAAAGACACATTTTGGGTATGGAGATTACAAGAGATAGAGAAATTAGAAAGCATTGGGTAGGCCAAAGTAAGTATTTTTTTTACTATATTGAAAAGGTCCAATATGCAGGGTTATAGACTATTGTGTGTTCCTACTACAATGGGAATGAATCTTACTAGTTCACAATGTCTTATATCCCCATAAAAGATGTAAGATATGTGTCTAGTACCATACTAGTGTATGTTCTTGGAAGGTTTTTGTATGTTATGGTTTATACAAGACTAGACATTTCCCATGTAGTTGGAGTTTTCCCCCATTACATGTCAAATCCATGAAGAGAATATTGGGGTGTAGTAAAAATAGTCTTTAAATAATTATTTGACATGTCATAGTAATCTATATATTTTCATAAAACTAGAAATGAGAATTCCTTAGATATTAGAGGTTATGTAAATTTAGACCATGCTAGATATCTTCATAGAAGGATATCCACTTGTTCATATGTGTTTACATTATTTTGTGGTATAATAAATTGGATGAGTAGGTGACAAGATATGTTCACATGGTCCACTATAGAGGTAGTGAATATAGAAGTCACCCATGCATTCAAGGATGCCATTGGTTCAAAGGATTGTGTTTGTTTATGTAATTCAAAGAGCACACAAAGAAAATTCACAGTACCAACTAGAGTGCAATGTTCCTAGTGTAAAACACAACTCTTCAAGTTAAACCAAGGACATTGATGTGCAATGTCACTTTTTAAGACATATAATTGAGGATGGCAAGGTATAGTTGGAGAAGGTAGAAACTTTGGTAGTTGTTGTTAATTTATTAACTAAGCCTTTGAGTAGAAAGAAGTTTAGATTTTGTTTAAATTCGATGGGACTTTCAACCTCTACCAATTTAGTCCATGATAGTATGGATCTCTTGACTCTTGCAAGGTATTTGACAAGTGAGATAACATTAAGAAACATGTCTCAATGATAATTTTTTTGTAGATGGTTCCAAATATATAATTAGCATTTTCTAGATGTTGTTGCATTAGAAAATGTAAAAATAGTTGTCAAATGATGTGATGTCCATAGTATAATATAGGAGGTCCATGTTTAGATATTAGATGGTGCATTTCATAACAACAACATGGGTCAAAAAATAGTGGATAAGACATTGGATGTGAGAGACTAATTTTAACCTAGTTCATGTTTGGACTAGGGTAACACATGTCAAGGAGATTTTATACATGGTATTCTAAAACAACAAGTGGTTTCCATGTTTTGAGAAGCTTATACAATGAAGGCTTGGAGAAGAGTTTGAGCTCATTGAGTTTTGCTTGCAAGATTGGGTGGGAGAAAGATACTAGTGAAGTTCCTCCAAGATTGTGTTAAGGTGATACTATTTTAAAACTTTAATTGCAAGTGTTCTATAATCTCATGTTGATTTGATAATATTTTAAGTTGGTTTTAGAGTATGGGGTTTTTCTTCCATTAAGGTTTCCCCTACAATAAACCCCATATCAAGTGCTTTATGATAGGTTGCACGTATGCTATTGTTTCTCTCTTCAAATTCTTATAATAGCTAGGTTGAAATTTGCATATTCTTCTTCTCAATATTATCTTAGTAAGTATTTCCACACATATTTTCTTCCTTAGGAGAATGATAGAACATTCTCAATTGTATTAGTTAATAAAGGTCAATTGATGTGACACTTTTCAAAAAAAAAAAAAATTCAACAAGATCATGCATCTTACACAATTAAAAAAAAATTATTCCAAAGAAACATATCACATGCCAAAATTACCAATCAAAATCTTGTTCAATAACCACAATGTCTACAACAAGATTGTATAACTGATTACAATTTTTAAACATTTTTCAAACCTACACTAATATTTCTCTAAATCTGTGATATGAATTCATCTCTCAAATATTATTTTCTTTGATCCCCTACCCATACTTTATTTGTAAAGCATTTACAACTAAATTTGTCATTCTAGATTGATATTAATTTCGCGGCATTCTCTTCTAAGAATATTTAATTTGTTTTTCTATTAGAAAAACGAAATTATACAAAGAATGCAAACTGAATCAATGAGTTAGGTGGTGGGTATACAGACCTTTCTACACAAGAGCTCGTTTTCCACAAGAACTAAATGAAATCCCAAGCAAAGGGAGAGGTTTCATCTTTCCTTGCAAGTCTTTCCCTCGAGCAGTCCTTAGGTGATTGTGCTATTGACATAATAATCAATGGTGGGGCCATTTCCATCATTTTAAGTGTTTATTTCGAAATTACTTTCTCCGATCGAAGAAAGATATGAGATGTCTCATTTAAATCATGAATACACCCTTGAACTACTATCATCCACAGAATACATGCGACCCACAGAATTTCCACTTTGTTTGAATACTGAAGACTCCCTGGATTCCTCAAGTGTGAACAGGTACCAGACCAGAAATTTCCTTATTCATTGTTGAGGTAGGAAAGCAAGAAATTTAATTTGGACCCATTTCTCCACACCAATTGTAAAAGGCCAAGTGCCAGCTAATTTGCCAATGACACCAAGTTTCGTAACAGATTGCTCTCTTTATTCAAATTTATAGTAGTTCTTCTAATTCAATCCTCCATTTCTGATTCGGTCAAGGAAGTATAGCCTAGAAATCAAGGAACTCCTTTCAAATTTGCTCCTCAGCGGACTTGTCTTGTTAAAAAATAATTTACTAAGTAGAGGAAGTTTCTTCCCAGTACACATTCATGTTTCAACTTTTTCTACACTTTTAAATCTCTTGGACTCCTTTATCTTTTGTGCAATTATTCTATAAAGTAGCTTTGCTATTTATATATATCTAAAATATTTGGTTTGATGTTGAGCTGTTTCTTCCAAATGAACAAATCTCATGATGTTGACAAGAATCAATAAAGACAGAAGGCAATCACCTTCATTTTGATTCTAATTGTCCAATAAAAGATTTATCTATTCATAAAAATAAAAATTATCTATTCATATAACATTAAAAAAGCCATATTAGCAAGAAATTTTTTAAGATCACAAATGATTTTAAAAGTAAAATTTCAGATATGTTCGATTTCTTTTGAAAGATTTTAATTGAAAAATCAATAAAAACAAAATAAACAAGTTACTCTGAGTAATCAATCATGACATAAACAACTGAAAAGATTCTACTGATTTAAAATTTATAGAAAAAATTCAGATATCATGTGAAAGAAAACACAAAATCATGGCATCGTGATATTTTTCTGCTACAGTGCTGAAACATATATTACTAAGCCTCAAATTAATTATCAAACTTAAAATATACTAATTTGAAAGAGCCTGTTTCTTAATTGATGCTTAGCTCTCTAACAGTTGTTCCTTCTTTCAACTACACTGTGGGTGGGCATTTCTCTTATATACATGTTTTAATAATTCAAATACAAACATTAGAATCTTCAACTGAATAGTTTCTTTTATTTGGGTTGATGAAAATCCCAAAAGTTAACATTAATTACAGTATATGTTTCAGCAATCCTTTTCTATACATGTGATGAAAACTTTCATGTTTAATTACAGCATCTATCTTTTCAAGATGGAGAGAGAACGTTAGCTGGAGGAATTCCAGCAGCTCTCAAAGCATCTGGATCTATTGCATTTTCTCCCCATTTCCTTTGATCAGAAGTTGGTGGCATATTATTTGCTCCAGCAGATTGATTGCCTTGACTAATAATGGAGGCAATGGCATTTACAACAGCAGCTGTAAAGCTAGGATCTGAGGTAATGGCAGAAGTTGTTGCATTGACATTTTCCACAAGAAACTGCTGAGTTGATGAAGTTGCAATGGTGTTTCTTTTAGCCATAACGTTCTGAATCAATGCCTGACAGGAGTATCTTGAGAGAGCTGCATGAATGGCTCTTGCAACTGGATTGCTAAGAGATGGATCAAGTAAATTATGGAGCTTAGGGTTTTCATGGTCTTGGCTTATTGTAGAGGTTGATAGATTAGGCCTGCTGTATGGATGAGGTTGGTCATGGTAGAGATTAGTGGCGTTCCAGGGATTGGAACCAGAGACATCAGAGTGAAGTGGGGTGGTGTTATGGTGAGAACTTGAAGGAAATGAAAGCAGGTTGGATCCAGAAGATGGGTATGGAAATGTGTGTGGGAAAGATGAAGTTGAGGGATTTAATTGTGATGTGGGAGGTTTTGTAAGGTCTAGTGTGATTGTTGGAAAGGAAGAAGAGCTGCTAATGGTGGGATTCAAAGCAAAGAACTGGCTGATTCTAGACAAGTAGGGATTATTTGACTTGGTTGCTTCAAAGCTTGAGGTGGAACCAGAAACAAACATGGCAGCTGCTGCTGATGTGGTGGAAGCCATGGCAGTAGCAGACACAGGAAGTGGATGGTTATGGCTTCCTTCGTATGTTGTGACCAGTATAGCCAGGTCTTCTGGACATCTTTGTACCTGCTCCACAATGCAAATCTTAAATTTAAAAACATATTTTTCAACAGTTTTAGGTAAAAAAATTTACAGATACATTTGTTTGAATTTTTTATGAGTTTTATATAAAGAGTAAAGGAATAATGGATGAGTCTAGGTGAAGAATGTTTACCTGCTTTCTGACCGGGCATCCAGGAAAAACAGTACAGCGGAAGTATGCTCTAGGACAGGGATTGCCCTTAGCTATCTTTTGCCCATACTTTCTCCACTGACAGCCATCACTCATCTGAAACATTAACCAATAATCTTATTAGCAATCTTTTTTTTTTTACTACATGGCATTGACTTATAAAGTTATAACCTTGGAAAAATAAAATCATGGGTAATGTGTCGGAAAGAAAAAGTTAGATTTGAACCAACGATAGGCTGGTCTTATAGAATTCAGTAATTCAGTGGAAAAATTCAATAGCAACAAATGGAGGGTCTTATTTTTCTGTTATAATTGGTTCATGAGCGAACAATAGAGCACTAGTAAAACTAGGTTAAAGCACCTAAGAATTTCTACATAATTACTTAAGTGGGGTTTAGGAAATAAGGCGCATTGGAACCAAGGATAAGTTGGTCCCGGAAGATTGAAAGCTCAACGGTAGAGCACTCTTATAACAAATGGAATGTTCCATTTTTATATTCTCATGTAGGTCTATGAGAAACTCAATATGGTTTTAGATCAAAGTGTGAATAGACTAGCAACCTCAAGCATTTTATAAAATAACATAAAATAGACTTTTTGAAATATACCGCATATAAATCAAAGATGGACTGATGGTATAAGCAATTAGGAGATATTTTCTATAGAAAGTCAAATAATAATAAGAGATTTGAATTTTTCAATTTCTGTACATATATCTATGTCTCATGATTATTGATGAATAAGAACCTATCTTTGATAAAAATAAATGATAAATTTTGCACCAGTACCATCAGTTCCCTTCCATTCATTCTCTTGAAAAATAGATTTTTTCTTAGTATTATTGAGAAAACATTGTCCTATAAAGTCAGTGGTTGTATAGTAGAACAATCTAATTTCAAATAAAAGTTCTTAGATTCTTGCCCTAGCTAGAGCATTAAAAATTCTATAAATTTAATGATTAGTTAAACACATAGGTTGCATTCAGCTAACCTAGTATATGATGTGAAAAAAATGTCTCCTCTATCTCAAATGTCTCCTCTATCAGGTGTACATTATTTAACTTCATTAATATTCTTTTAAGACTGTAGGCTTCTGCTACAGTCAACAACAAACAACCATGTAACATAAAAAAAAATTTCTCCATATTTTTTAATTTCGACATTTGACCATATCTATCCGTTATTTGAAATTGAGTGTTATATGATACTTTTGAACCTTAATTAATTATTAAGTACGGTCAAATAAGCAATCAGAGGAGTTCAAAGTCTTAGTGAAAGCTTTTATATCCTAATCCTAAAGAACGATGAGATATATTTCGGTAGCTGATGAAAAACAATTTGAATAGGACAACTATATTCAATCCAGAGTTTTTTTGGTCAAAACTATTTATTGGCGTATTCTAATCTCATACCAAAGAAGTTGAAATATTGGCCAAGAGCTTCCCAAGTCCTATCAGACATGAAAGAAGGTCATGGGAACTCATTGAATTATAAAACGCCCACATTTCAAAGAAACTACTAATATTCCAAAACACACAATCTTCAAAGAAATGTGGGAAAGAAAGACATTTCTTACCGTTGCAGCCTCACATCTGACACGTACAGAAACCCTGACTTTTCTTGGAGGTACTGGACCTTCTGAAGTTTCTCCTGCCTCGTGTAAACTCTTCATTGTTTTATTTGATTGAAGATGATCCATCACTTCCTCCTTTACTCTAGAACTGCCTTCAGAGCCGCTATGAGTATGGAATTGCTGTCCCTTTCCTGAAGCATTCATAGAATCGGATTTCATCAAATCACTGTCTGATTTAACTGGGCTGCTAGTTGGACAAGTGCCCAACTCATTAGTTTCTTCACTCGTTTCTTCATCCCCGAGAGATAAACTCAAGTTAAAGCCTTTGAGGTGTTCTTGAGATCCTACTGTTTGTTTCCCTATCTGTTTTCCACTTTCTCCACCTGTAGAATCCTCAGTTGTTTTTTTGGGTGAAGGATTCGTTCCAAGGGAAAGAGATACAAGCTCTGATTCTTCTTCCCAGTTTGTGCACCCCTGAATACAATGATGTAGGAATGTTCAATAATTGCTTTCAATTGCACAATTCTCTTTGATTTTTAAGTACACAAATTTTAGATGGTAAATTGTATTTAAGATCTCTATATCATAATAATTGTAATTCATTCATGGCCAATTAATCTAATTATTATTTTATTCAATTAAATTTTTATAATTTTTATAATTATAAAATATTTTATGTACAATATCACAAATTGATTTTCTTATTAATTGATAAGTTTAAGGGATTTTCTAATTAATTGTTTACAAGGCACAATACTTGTTGAAGATTTTGCTAATAGAATTACATGGAAGTAGGTTTATGCATGCTGAAGCTGTAATAATGGGATGGGTGACCTTCTAGGAAGTCCATAAACATCACCTAAATGTAATGAGTGCTAGGTTTTCCATTAATTCTAATGAAAATGGATTATTATAAGCTACTACTCATGAAACATAAGTTCATGAATTTGACACAAAAAAATATAGAATTGAATCCTGATGACAATATCACAAAAGACATGTTTAATTTTACAATTTATGTGTACATCTCTTTCTAATGATTTGAAATTTCAAGTTATGTACTGATCTAAAGGTAGATTCCTATGTGAACTATTCTTGTTTGTGATAAATGTTTTCTAGTAATAGTACTAATGAAATATGGGTTAACAAAAAAATTAAAGAAAAAACACATCACCAAGCATGGAATAATAACTGATATTGGATTCTGTGGCTGCTCACTTTTAGAGTCTCTCCTGCCTGTGCAATGTTTTCTTTTTGTTGTTTCTGCTGATGCATAACTCTCGCGATGTGCATCTGGAGATTTTGATAATTGTTCATTATCTGAGTCAAAGCCGATTTCAATCTCTTGTTTTCCTCTTTCATCCACCCCACCTCTGTATGCAATGTGTCAAGCTGTTTACACATCATGCCAGAGATAATTTTACTATCATGCAAGAGATAATTTTACTAGTTAAGTTCATTACATATAAAAGTTGTTTATTTCTAGCCAGAAATAGAAAACAAAAGAATAGAGAACAGATTGATCATTGCCTGACTTCTCACAATAGGTTTCTCTGGCAAGTTGCAATCTCTTACAGTTAACAATTTGTCCTTCTGTGAATTCATATTCAATTCAGTTTTCATCTGCACATCCACATGATATTTCAAAAATCAATACAACGTTTTGGTTTCATAACCATGCAGACTGTTGTGTAACTGAACAAATATACATCTTTCATATTTGTATAGTTTATACTATTCACAATCAGATTATGTTAGCGATTTCCTTTGATCTTCTGTTAGAGTCTATTTCGTTATCTATCATCAGAATGAATAAGTAAAAGAAAATTAATAATAGATCGTGAAAAGTAATCCAAAACATTACTATGAAAACTTCTTACATGAAAACGTAAACCTAACACTTTATGTTTGATACAAATAAAAGACAAGAAAGAAAGTATGTCTAAAAACAGTTGGGTTACTCAAAACGTCCACCAATGAACAATAAGAGCTTGTATTTAGTCATGTCATAATGGGAATCAGATTATCCATAGTAAGGAGACAAAGTGTTTTATTTCTTGGTAGTAAACCCATAAACCCATCAAATTCATATACAAAATTATGTACATATAATTACAGAAAAGGTAATCAACCAAGCAGAGAACTATTCATAAATCCTGTTAAAATAGTTGTTCACCAAGCAATTTGTCTTTCCATTAAGCTACTCGAAAACATTCAATTACTCATCACTAAGAAAACCACAGATAATAGACAAAAAAATCCTAATATAAATATATCAACAATACCCAATTCCAAAACAAGCCAAATCTATGAAATTTTTTAACCATACCTTATATCGCTCATCAAAAGAAGATTTGTTATGATTATGAATCCCCTGATCAATCTCTGTGGCCTTCTCTTCACCAGAAGAGTTATTTCCTTTTAGTCGACTAGAGAAATCAATCTCCATACTCGTACAAATCTTATCCTCTTGATCCTTATTCCTCTCTGAATTAAAAAGTGAGCGTTATTCTTATTATCAGCAACACAGACGCCTTTTCAACAATCCAAGCCTTCTTTCATGAGCAGATGAATTCACACCTTCCAACTTAATAACAATGGAAAATCCTAAGAAAAACAGAAAAGAAAAGTTTCAAACCAAAAACCTGTGAAAGCATCGGTCATTGTAGTCGGAACACAATCTTATAAACAGCAGCTGTCAGAGAAAAATAATGGTTGTTGTACTATCAGCGGGAAAATAATCTGAAACTGCTTTGTTTGCAAAGCGAAAAAGGAATGAATATTAGGTTTTGAAAATCCATTGGGTGTATAAATTCAACGCTCTGGCATGTTATTGGAGAGAGAAACAAAGAGACGTTTGTTCTTGGAATTTGCAGGTTTCAACTTTGCTGATTCATTTCGCAAGAGTTTTATGCGTGCAAGACAACATATGAAATTTGTGCAAATTCGTCTTCTTGTGCCGAATTGGAAAGCCGGAGCGGCCCGTCAACACGGGTTAGGAAATATTTAATTAAATTCTAGTTATGTCGGTCTCTCATAACTACCACGAACATACCTAGTTATATCTATCTAGCCTTCGACGTATTTGCTAAGGTCATCTGATGATATCTCTTTTAGGTCAACACACCTCTTTCACCTCTTTACTTTCAACCTTCCTCTCCATCGAGGAAAGATCCATAATGCCCTTTGTTTGAGATTTTGTAAACATTAAAGACATGCTAACTTCTCAACCTTTTCTTCAGGTTGATTTGAGCCAGCTTGAGAGGATGCATATCTATAGTACAAATCAACATAAGTATATATAATAATAGCTTTGGGTTGATGTATGTTATTATTAAACATGTTTTTTGAGTCATGGAGCGAATATAGAATAAATAGTTAAATTTAGATGAAAGGGAGAAATTCAGAAGCTATGAGACCACCAAAAATGAGAGAAGAGAAGGTTCTTATTGAAAAAGCTTTTGGGGAATAAAAAATGGTTTCTCTTCCTCAATAAAATTACTTGTAAAGAAGAGAAGGGTTTCGAAAAGAACTCCAAACCTTCAACTATATAGAAACTCCAACTTGGAAACTATAAAAGCCAAGAATTTAAAGACTAACAAACTATATTGGTAGGACCCCCTTGAGCTAAGACATAGTTAGTCAAGGAAAGAGGAAATAGCCTTGAATAAACTATTCAATTGTGAAAGGCACCATGAAACCTTTTACAAGTGAAACCAATATGAACTAGCGAGTTCATAGAAATAAAGAGGGGCAGCAAAGTGCCAACTAATTTTCCTAAGGTTAAACATTACATTTTAAAAGAAATATAGCTTAGTTTTATTGTTGAATATTGAATGTTGTTCTATGACGATTTAAATTTTGATTACTTTTGCGAGGACATGTATGATAATCCTTTTAACATTAAAGTATTTGGGAAATGTGTTTAGTTTATACTCGATGACTCAGGTCATCTAGCTTTGTTCAAGTCTATGACCATAGAGTTTGTATTGTGTTTTAGTTTATAACTACATTTTATTTGCTCTATAATTCACATATGACAATTGTTTTTTGTTTTTCTATCCCCTTCTTTGTTTTGAGACATGCACTATTTAGAATCATTTTTGAAAGGATATTTTTATATTGCTAGGGGATCATAGATCACCCTACTTCAACCCAAAAAAAAAATTCAAATTCTAAGATCATAAGAAGCACCCTAGAATGGTGTATACATATTAAATTATCCTCTTTAGTACATTTAATCCAACTTCTTTTACATAAGATTCTCACTAGATACCCCTACAATGAAAGTAGATGTATAATGGTTCTTCATATACTATCATATATATACAACATGATTATTGATTAATGCCTTCAAGTACTAGAAAATAGAATTATATTTGTTTGAAATGTTTACTTAGTTGGATTAAGGGGAGAAACATAAGGCAATAGTCACACAATTTTTTAGTTTGACTTTTGAGAAGGAAAATTTTAATTTTGTGACCAATTAACTAACCTTACAACAATAGAATTCACCACAAATGCTAAGGAAAGTGATCATATCTTGTTATATAAAAATCATATTGGAACACGCAAACTAGTTTTAGAGTGAGTACAAGTAAATTTATGGTGAAAAATAAATATGTTGAAATATATTTGTATAATGGTTAGGCTAGCAAGAATGAGCCCAAGATTGAATAATAATGTGGCATCTTGCATTTATTAATGTAAGAAATGGAGGGTACTAATCCATTACAAACAAGACTAAAATGATGGGAGCAAGACTTGTTGTAGTTGAAACAAATATAAAAGATACCCCTAGGTAGCCAGAATACAACAACAAAGTATTGACATGGACCAAAAATATCAAACAATGAAAATCAAAATTAGGATAAAACATTGGGCCTAGCTAGGACAAAATATTCTAAGGTGTTTGGGTTGAAGAGTATCCATTTTTCTTATGACATACAATTATCAAAGAAGAAGCATCTTCCTTTGAGGAAATGAAGGGAGCTATAATAGTTATATCATATGTAATATGTGACTCAAGTAAGTAAGCTATCATACCCAAAAGAGGAAGTTGGTAATTTGGGAAAAAGAAAGGTATCTTAAATCATAGATAGGATAAGGTGAGCGGTCAAAAGGGCACTACAAAGGAGGAAGAAGAAATTAGCATAATAGGATCTCTAGAAAAAGTGACACCATAAAAATGTCAACACTAGTTGTAGGGAAAAGGAACACAAATGTAAACCAAACATGAACCACTAAGTAGGAGTGGTAGATAATGAGGAGACATAACTCCATGAAAGAATATGGAATAAAGACTTACTCAATAGGGAATGTTATATGAGAAAATCACTCAACTTATTTCCATTAGGTATCTAAGATGATTGAGGCCATTAACTATGGAGACAAGAAGAGACCAAATGATCACTGGGAAAATAGTGTCTACATCTGAGAAGAATCCATTCATAGTCAAGGATCTATCTCCAAATAAACTCTCTAATGTTGAATGCACAATCTCAACATGGGGTAGTTTAGAGAGATCTAAATATTTACATTTGAGATGTGGGAGAATATTCTAGTATTAGGGTCCACTTTTTTGAGTTGTTTGAATTCTTTTGATAAAATTTGAAGATAGAATTACACAAAAAGTGAATGGGGAGGTTGGTATTTTGACCTAGGTGGGTGAAAGTTCCAATAAGACCCATCAAGGGATCAAAGGAGTGTGTCCAAGGAAAGGTAATAGAATTGTGAATCATATTTATATACAACAATGATGAAATAGAAACCTTATCATCTTGGATAATAAAATCACAAAGACACAAAAATCATAAGAACAAGGTTCAAATTTACATGATATCAATGGACTCTAATGCTCAAAGATACAAGATCAAAATATCGGAAGTGATCACCACAAATATTCCATTAAGCACTATCTACTCAAAAAATCAAATGTGATCCACAAGCACCTTTCCCTATACCATCTACAAAATATTATTATCATAGGGGAGTCTTTTTTTAGTCTTGCAAAAGATCAATTTAACAATTTAGAAAGTAGGTTGATAGAGTAAATTTTAAGTGATGATTGGAAATAGACATTCATAGTGGATATATTAGGAAATTTTTTCTATCAAAAAGATGAATATGAGTTAAAAGATAATTAGTTTGTAGGAATGAGATCCATCAACGGGGGATTTTTTCTTGTGGAGTCATCAAGGCTGGGAGACAATTTTTTTTAACTTTTGCAATGGATGACGTTTGTGAAGCCATGGAATAAAGGATAAGGATAGCCAAATAATTGTGACATTTGTTCATAAGTAGATCTATTGTGTCATTTCCTTAAAATAGGAACAAAATAACAAAAAGTAGCATTCATGTAAAAATTACTCTATTATTTTTTCAAAAAAAATTGAAATTGACATGAATCATATACATATTGTACATCTCTAAGTATGGATCACTTTCAAACATAGAAAAATTATTGAAAGTGGATTTGTATAAAGTAATGAATGTGACATGAGTATAATCACATATGTTCACTCTTTAGTATGATTTTTTTATGACATCCTTGAAAAAATAAGAAAAATATGCAAAATTAGGCCATAAAAAATACCTATAGATTGAATGCAAAATAATTTTATAAGGAATGATAATTAATGAATTTTTAAGATTACTTGGATGTGTTTTGAGATAAAGACCAAATTACCATCAATAGTTTTGTTGGTGTAGATATATAAGGTATTAAATTACATATGGAGATTGTACATGAGATTTAAATGTAATATAACGATAAAAATTTGACAATACATGAATTATGGAAAGTAACAATTTATATGTTCATTTTTTTTGGAGTATTAGATAGTAGCCAAAAGAAAGTGGGGTTGACCCCAAAGTACAAAAGGGCTGAAAAAATAGTCAAAAGTTACTTTCCCACTTATCTAACCCATACCAGTTTTATACTTCAAAAAAAAAATAAAGACTAGCTCCAAAATAGAGTAATCCTTACCACAAGTCCTAATCCTAACAAGCATATAAAATGAAAAATTATAAGAGCGACAAGGAGACATATTGCTACTATTAGTCTAGTTCTTGATCACAAACATAAAAAATGCCCCATAGGGCACCAAGTTAAGTGGGATTCAAAACATAAAAACCAAAAAATATAGAACCAAGGGCTAGTTGTCTGCTTTCTCTCCCCATTCTTCATTCTTATTTTCCTTAGGATCCTCTCTGTTTAAGTCCACCTCCTCCCCTTTGACAGGTTTATCAAGGAGTGTCTTCAACCAATCCTTTGCCAAGAAACTATAGATGGAGCGGGTAGTTTCTCTATCTTTACCCATATCCTTCATGTCCTTGTTTACCTACAAAAAATAGAGAGTGGTGGTAGTAGAGTGCATGACCTTTGTGGTTAATTTCACCAAGATGTCAAATTTTAGACAAATACCAAAGTGGTTACCCATAAGCTCCTTCATCAAATTCTGCAACCTCTCCAGTTGAGCCTTGCTTTGGCTCTGACCATGCCTATGTCTCCCTTTCTTCCCCCCACCCTTAGAATTATCTTTCATGGGGGAGATCATATCCTCCCCCCAAACTTCTATTCTGGGATAGGATGAATTCCATGGTATCTAACATATGTGAGGGGCTAGGTGGGCTAGAAATTAACTTCTTCCTAGTATTCGGGTCTGGCCTCTTCCTTTTGGTGGGATTTTTCTCACTCTCAGTAGACTCAGAACTAAAGTCCTATTTAGGGGGGTTTTTAGATTTTTCCATTTGGAGCCATTTACTATCTCTATCAGGAGTTTTCTTGCTCCTCATGTCTGTCAGAGTGAATAAGTTTTATTTTTACCTCAGAACTAGGGTTTTTTTTGGCCATTTTATGGCTTGAGCTAAGGCTAGGGTCCATGGAGACTTGGGGAGTGATAGTAGCTAGTGAATTGACCAAAAGCAGTGTATTTAAGGCAAGGTGGTGTTTCTAAAGTTTGTTCATGAAACCATGATAGATGATGTAAAAGTGTTTTCCTTCCTCTCTCTTTTTCCTAGCCTTGAAGGTAGAGGCTTCCATGGAATATAGAAAAAGGTATGGAAAGGAAATCAAATCACGGTTCTTGAAATGGTTGAGCATGGGCAAATGGTAGTAATATAGTACATGGAACTGATATTCAAGAGTAATATACCTCATAATGGCATAAAAAATCACATCCTAGGGCTTCAAAAGATCCTCTCTAGAAAACCCACCATGCATGCAAACTAGCCCTCATTAGGTTTAAAGAACTTGCTCAAATTGGTTTCATCGGAGACCCTAGCCTGCTTGAGCCAATTATTTCCCTCCAGAGATAACTCTCCAACCCTAGTGACAAGATCCTCCATGATTTCAAAACCTTCCCATGAGTCTAAAAGTTGATGAATTGCATAAAGATATGCTCATCAGGGTTTTCCATTCCTTCCATGAATGGTTACAATCCTCCTTCGCATAGACAAACCCAGGCAACCTTGTTTTTTTTGATATAATCCTTAGCCTTCATGGGTTCAATGCAGTCACTCACATCCATTTCTTCACCAAGCTCAACCACCAACTTCTTAGAATTTTTTGACATCCCCTTATTGTAGACCAAATTGTGGCAACCACAATAGATTAAGTATTTCACACTTAAGTTGAAATTGTTAATGCAACCAAAACCCATCATAAGATTACAAGGTTTCATAGTTTTTGAAATCCCTATCTCAGTGGCATGTGTGATCACTACCTTCCCTTCCAAAATTAACCATTGTTGGTTGTAGTTGGAATGAGGTATGGTGAAAGTGTCCTTGTCATCCAACCTTGTTATTTTTTTACATCTAAAAAAATCAACACCACTCATCCTTTTCATGAAGAAATTAATGCTTGCAGTGAGAGTATTAGTAAAGAAAATCTTCATGCAATTTCCCAAAGTTTAACTTTATGAAAATGAATATGATGGCCTTTCTACCCATGTGGATTCATAAAGATGCACCACCTTTTGCAATGATTCATATGACATTGTGAGAAGTACACTCACTTTCCATCATCGCTTGAGTTGATGATGGAGTTTGGCTGACATCCTCCCATTCAATTATTCATGTGATGTTATGGCCAAATTTCACCAACTCATCTGTGACACCATTTCCTTCATGGTAAATGTACATCCCTCCATCAACTTGCAAATTTATTTTAATATCATTTTGATCTGCTAGCTACACTGGCCCTCTCCTTTCACTACTTTAATAATCAACATCGAATCCCCCTTGATTACCAATCTATTAATTCCTCTATCTCTCGCAATTCTCATACCCCATAGAAGAGTCAAGGCTTTAGCTTCATTTTTTGATCCCCCTCCATAGTTTCTAGTATAGGTGACCATGAACTCCTCAGTGCTATTTAGGAAGACACCCTTGGCCATTTTCCTTCCATCCATGACTGACTAATCAAAATTAAGTTCTATCCATGCTTCAAGAGGGGGGTGCCAAGTCATTCTACACTTGGCCATAGCTTTGGAGTTATCAAATTTTACAACCATTGGGCCAAAGTCCCAAGTAGATGCCCACTTCATAGCTTGTCTTCCTAGGGGGTTGGGAGGGGGTCTTCATCACCAAATCTAACTACATTCCTTTAAGAGTCTTGTAACCTACTAGACCACTACCAAATTGGGAGTGGCATTGTCCCTAAAGATTTTGTTATTTCGCTCCTTCCAAATTTTCCATGAGATATAAAGGGGAATTAATCTCCATAAGGTTTCTAGATATGGGTGATTAGATGGCCTGTTCTAGTGAAAAAATTGATGTAAGTTCTTATTAACACACCACTAGACCTCCCATAATGCAACAACCCCCTACAAACATTTGATGCAAAAGAGTAGGGGATGAGAAGGTGTGGGATAAATTTTACTTCTTTGTAACATAACACACAATACTTAACTAACTGGCACCCTCTCTTTTGGAGATTATCAATAGTGAGAATTGTCCTATGTAAGGCCATCTATCAAAAGAAATTTATCTTTTGTTGGATCCATGGGTGCAAGACCTTCCTCCAATTCCCCATGAGACAACAAAGATAAGTAGATTTCACCATGAAGTCTCTAGAGGGAGTAAGTCTCCAAACCAAAGAGTCACCAACCAAGGGGGAAGGGAATCAATAATTATGGAGAAGATTCAGGAGTTCCAGAGTGAGCCTCGTCCCAATATTCTCCTAATTATGAATTCTTTTCCATTATCTATAGGGGGTGATATAGCTTCGAATTAGAGTACCATTATGTCTCGTACAAGCCTCTCTCAAGGGTTGAAACCTAGTGTACATTAGGGGATCATCTTGTATCTATTGGTCTTCCCACAAGTCAACATTGTTTCCATCACCCACAACCCAATGATTACCCATCTTCATAATTTTCTAGGTGTGCACCACATTGTTCCAAATTTTAGAACCCTGGGGGGGATCATGGGACCACAAGAAGTGTTGGAACGAGTCACCTCCAAGATACTTGGAATTCAAATTATTGCACCAATTACCCAAGGAGTTCATCAATCTCTAGTCGGCCTTAGTCCAAAGGGCCTTATTCATATGCCCTATCATCCTGATGTTCAAACCACCAAGGGCCATAGGTTGGCAAACGTTTTCCTAGCCCACCAAGCTCATTCTATATTTCTCTTTAGAACCCAACCACAAGAAATTTCTTTGGATTTTTTTCAAGAATATCCCTATATCTTCCTAGAAATTTAAAAATAGAGAGGAAATACACTAGAATGCCTTAAAAAGAGGCTAAGAGAAGCTAGAGTTTCTTGATGCTACTCAAGATCATTCCTTTCCAGTCTATAATCTTTCTCTAGAAGTGTTCAACCAACCCATCCTAGTATTAGGTAGAAACTTCCTTAATTGTGAGTGAGAGGCCAAGATAGGTATGTAGAAAAATTTCCTTCAAGCATTCTAGGATTCTGGTCACCATTTCTCTCAATCTAGTGTCCGTATTGAAAAAATACACTTTTCTTTTTTGATAATTTATGCATTTTCCAAAAGCCTTCTCATACTAATTTAGAATTTCTTTACACTCCCTAGCTTCATGGACTAAAGATATGAAAAATAAGAAGATGTCATCAACAAATCACTTGATACCATAAGGACGTAGGTTTGACACCTTTTATTCTACCAAAATTTACTAGGGCCACTAAAGTTCTGCTTAGTACCTCCGCCACAATGATGAATATGTAAGGTGATAGGGGGTCACCTTTCCACAAACCTTGGAAGGAAGGAAAAAAATCTACCTGGGGCCCCATTAACAAGAACTAAAAATATGATAGTGTTCATAGTGATCCTAATAATTCTAATAAAATTCTCATTGAATCCTAACTTGGTTAGAATATCAAAAATAAATTCCCTCTTGACCTTATCATAAGCCTTGGATATATCAAGTTTAAGGACCATACTTGGGTTCCTATTCATCTACATAGAATGAATTATCTCATGTGTGGTTATGACCACATCAAGAATCTGCCACCCTAACATAAAACCATTCTGGTGGAGGCCTATAAACATATCAAGCAAAGGCTTGACGTGGTTAACATAATCTTGGCAAGGACTTTATAGGTCATGTTGCATAGACTTATGGGTCTAAAATCTTTAAGATGACTAGGGTTATCCCTCTTAGGTATTAATACTATGAATCCTCCAATAACTTGCTAGTTTTGACAAAGTCATTTGTAGTGTCAACCATGTCGTACTTAATGATATCCCAAAATTCCTAAAAAAGGGTTGGGGGAAACCTATCAGGGCCTGGGGCTTTATACTAGTTCATAGTGAACACTTCCTTTCTTACCTTCTCCTTCACCTTACTAGTCATGGCCTCATTCATCTAGCTGCTCACCACTATATTTACTGACCTTAAAATACTTTATTGCATGTTACTACTGACTGGAATAAATGGGGTGTTGTAGATCTCCTAAAAATAATTATTAGCCCAATCTTCAATACCGTCCACTTTCATTATCTCCTAACCATTATTGTTGACAAAAAGGTTTATGGTGTTCCTCTTTTTTCTCCTTGATGTCAATCTCTGGAGCAAGATCATATTTTGGTCACCCTCCTTCAACCATTGAACCCTATATCTCTACTTCTAGAAGATTTCCTCCTAATTTAGAGAATCTTCCAACTGTCCTGGCACTCCCTCTCCTCATCTTGATGTTGAATGTTAGCATTACCTTGTGCTAGACAATTTTGAATAGATTCTAACTTCTTTTCCTTGGAAATGTTTCCAAATGAATATTTTCTCTATCCTCTAACCTCTTTGTGGACTTTTTCAAGTGTCCTAGCAATATAGAACATAGTTCTTCCTTCAACTGGATTATTCCACGACCACACAATTCAATCCCTGAACTCAAAGTGTGAGTTCTGCATGATTTCATACCTAAAGGGTCTTCGTTTGTTAGTTTGATTCTATATCCATAAGAAAACCACCATAGAATGGTTTGAGATGGTCCTCAGATCTACCTTTAGGGAGGTATGTGGGAGAATGTCCCAACCTGTCAAGATAAGGGACTAGTCAAGCCTAACCTTAATTAGATTTTTCCCCATTCTGTAGTTAGAACATGTGAAAGCTGAACCCTAAAGGTCAATATCAATCAAGTCATTCCTCCTAAGGAAGCCCTCCAAGTCATGCATACTCTCAAAGAAATCCTCCAAGCCCCCCCTTTTCTCTAAAGGGTAGAGAGGAGTATTAAAGTCTCCCATACACAATATGTTGTCCTGTCCCATTGCATTTATAAATTTATTGTTGATAAACAAGTAGACATTAATTTTTTAATGTAAATTTGGTTCTTTAAATAAGTAATTATTAGATACCCATCCATTTAGGTCCCTTATGTGTTGTATTACTTTAATTTATGATATCATATTCTCACATTTAACTATATAAGCAAGTAATTGCATTTATAGTCTCAATCTCATACTTCAAAATATTTATGTTCTCTTGAGTAAAATATAATTCAAGCTCTCTCATTTATTAAATTTTATATTTTCTTTCTCTTATTTACTTTCATTCATGGGTATCTTCTCAAAAAATGTCATATGTGATCAAAAATTTTGAGTTGTGGGTTAGGAGGATCATATAAAAAATGGAAGACTAGAGTTGTTAATTTTTATAATCAAGAAAAATTATACTCTTCACTTGCATCCTTGTATGATCTAGATAATAAAAATTCTACTCATCCTAAAGAAAACTTGAGCTCTCTTTTTATTTTAGATTGTTGTTATAACATAAAATTTATCAAACTAGTTAGCTTTTAGCATATCTAGAAATATTTCTATTCATGTTTCTTGCATCTCCATGAGGGATTGGTAGAGGTGTCTCATCTCATGTGGTTGAGACATTGCACTCACTTAGTGAGAAACATAGTGCATACATACATGGAGCTATGTTTGATTGAGTGAAGTAACTCATAATATGGCACTTAGATTGGAATGTGTTTAGATCATATTACATCAATTTTGATAGTTGATATAATTAGGCGAAGACCTAATAATATATGAAATCATATAGAAATATGTTGAAGATTGAGAATGCAACTAGATTTTGGAGAAACATATTAGAATTCAATATTTAAGAATTTTTAATCTACTAAACCAGAATTTTAGTTTTTTAAAAATGGTTTTCTTGTATGTTGAAAATGATATTAAGACACTTTTCACTTATAATTTTATCCACTCAAAGAAAATAACTATATCTTTCAAGCATTAGAGCATAATGTTTGCTTTCTTTCATAGCTTCCTCATATTTTGTATTCACAAGATTCATAAATTAGAATATAGACAATGCAACTAGATTTTGGTGAGATAGATAATGGTTAGACATTTAAAAAATTTTAACCAAGGAAAATAGTACCTTACTTGTTCAAATAAGTTAAGATTGGTAAAAATAAAAATAAGACACTTTACTACTATAAGTTTATCCACCCACTCATACCAAATAATTTTATCTATAATAAAGAGGGCCACAACTGTTGTTTTTATTCATAATTCTTAAAACTCTTCCTATCAAAAGACATATGAGTGTAAATATATTTTGATTATGCTTAAGATGTCAATCTTGAATGAGTTATACACATTGAAAAAAGGTGCAACAATACAGTAATTTTTATTTTATTGCAAAAAAAAAAAAAAAAAGTTGTACTATATCTCTTACAATGCAATGCAGTTATATATTTAACTATTAATAGTTATCTATATGAATATCAATAATTGTATAATTCTATTTAGGGACAATAATAGTTGTACATATTCTAAATACAATGAGTGTTAGACATAACTTTATGTGGGAACTTATAAAATATAGATAGTAAATTCAACTGCAAAAATATAAAATTAAACTCTAATTAAAATATACAACACTGTTTAATGTAATTGTGAAAAACTGAATAAATGGGTTTACTTGATGACTGAGAATATGAAGTAGAAAATGACTAGATACACGCTTCTTGATTATCATCCCTTATATATCATATCAGTCGTGCTGTCCCATCTCCAAAACATTATGGAACATAAGCGATCATACTTTACATGGTTGTTCTAGATCAAAGATAACAACGTGTTTGCAAACATTTTTGCATCTTAAGGCTGTTCAATGGTTATCATAACAAACCTGACTTTTTGGGATATAAATCCCCTTCTTAATATGGACAAAAATCATTTTAGGCTTGAAATTGTTTCATACTACGCAGACTAAATCCACCCACATCTGGCTATTGCATACAGATAATTTTTTTTCTCCGTGCATACAGATAATTCTTTTGACTACCTTTTCACAAGTTTCGGAAGAGTTCACGGATGAACGTAGTTGAAAAATATAATGTATTTATCTGCATGCATTCTAGAAATTTGAAAAGTGCAAAGAAAAGTTTATAATAACTTCGAGTGTAAGAAAGATGAAGAAAGATAGTTGTAAACGGCATTGACGTTTTGAAACGGCTAAAATTTAATCACAGGCATTGATGTGCAGATCGAGATTGAATAGACCTTCATTGGCTGCATTTGAATTATTTTTCAAAGATAGACAATGCGATAAACTGAGAGCAGTAAGTTTTTCATTGACTAACGTACTTGTATGTATATAAATTCAACACAGTGGATAGCTAAGTGTTGAACTCTTATTTTGGCAATTGCATGAATCTAGGTGCCCATGCAAATTATTCAAATGACTTCAATATAGATGGGGAATTTTTTTTATACTAATATGTTATTTTATTGTATTGGATATCCGGTTTGTCTCTTCAATGATTTTGATTTGTATTTTAATTGGAATAGTTTTTTTTGATTGGTAAGAGGCCTAAGTTAAGATTCATTATTATTATTATTATGTGATTTTCATTTGTATCTTAATTGGAATAGTTTATTTTTTATTGGTAAGAGATTGAAGTCAAGATTCATTATTATTATGTGATGTGATTAACTATTATTATTATTTATTAATCTTGTGTAGAGTCAAACCCAAGACCTCAGGGTCACAATTTACCCTTGTGCTGTAGAGACTCTTGCCTTTAATTGAAATAGTTTTTGTTTTTGTAAGTTTAAATTCTAATAGTTCATTAATCTCTCTCTTCATAGAAATTTAATATTGGTTGTAAATTTTTAGGTAAAAATTGTTTTATTTAAAAGAAAAAATAAGTTGTAATAATTATTTTATATTTATAAATATTTTGATTTAATTTATTTTATTCTTAATTTGTGAAGGTATGATCAATAAGATATTTTAAATATATTTAAATAACATATATTTAAAAATACTTTTAAGATATATTTATTGAATATCTTATAAAAGAGATGTATTTAAGATATTTACATTATTTTAGAACATATATTATTTGGATTGAATAGTACTTTTTTATTGAACAAGGAATAATTAATGTTTAGATTATTGAATATCACATCACTAATGCAATATTTATATTTAGATAATATTGATCCAATATATAGTAAATAGATCATCATGCTAACACCTATATTATTCTTTCAAATTGTACATCTTTTAACTTTCACTAATGTCACTATAGGTGCAAGATTAGAGGTTATGGACCTTGTCATATCATTTGGTTTAAATTTGATCCAATAGGTTTTTTGTGACATATTAGTAAAACTATATATAGAAAATATTATGAATTTGGAGTAAATAGTTATCTTAGCTAAATTAGACTTTGGTTACATTGGCAGCTAGGTAGATCCTCTTTTAGAATTATTTATCCTATATATTGGTTTCTAATTAATGTATCAATACAAATTTTCCAAATACAAAAAATAACATATAGTATTGCAAATGTATGTATTTGAAAAATATATATTTTTAAAAAATATTAATGTTCTCCCATTTATCAATTAATTTTCTCCCTGATTAATTTTTTTAATTAAAAAAATTGTCTTAAAGTACTTGACAATTTATCACCTTTACACATGAATGACATGTGATACATGGATGGTAAAATTTCTTACTTGTAAAAAATAGATTATGTTTACTAATTGATGTTTACATGCAATCACAATATACTCATAATGGAAGAGATCTGTAAATTACTAAGGACTCTTAGTTGTAGAATGACATAAAAATTGGTATGTTTTAGATGTTGTTGCTTTGATGTAATGAAAGATATAAGTATTTTACTGATTCTTTCCATTTTGAATGTTGTATATCATTTTTAATTCTTAGATTATCTATCATATATCATCATTAATTAATTTTGTAATACATTTCATTCATATTTCTTTGGTGCACTCTATATAAGATTTATATAATCTTGAAACACTCATCATTTAACCTTAATCAAAACTAAAAAAAATCTTTATATATTGTACTATGAAGAAAGATTTTAAAATATGATACTACTCCATAGTGGATACTTCACATATTATAATCATAAGCTCTACATTAATGTTGTGCATTGTTGGAAATATAAGAGGAGTAATTGAGAGTGGAGGGGTGAATCAATTACTACAAAAATAAATTCCAGATCCCCTAGGTCTGTCAGTACAAAATTCTAAAAACTGAACTCTACTAATGCTTAGTAAACACACTAAAAATGTTGTAACTCGGTAAATATTGAGAATGCTTGGCAAACACTTAAAATGAAAATATTAAGATGTTATCTGTGATTACTTATTACTTTAACTTAGTTGCAAACACATAAAAGAAATAGCATGAACACATTTGACACCAAGATTTAATGTGGAAACCCAATTTGGGAAAAAACACTAATTGCAACTAGTTACTAATTTTCACTCTTATGAAATGAGCCCTATTAGGAGCCAACCCAGTTAAAGATTACAAAAGACACTATTAGGTGTGACCCTATTAGAGGATTTAATCATCCTATTAGAAGTGGCCTTGTTAGAGGTCTTTTAGACACTTCAATAGAAATGCCACCTTGTTAGAGGATTTATAAATAGTTGTTAAGTCAACTCTGTTAACAGGTCTAGATCACTACTACAATGGTTAGAGAGTAACAATGAAATTACCTAATCTGGATGCAACTGAATTGCTGATTACTAATCTCAATTCTGGTTTATACTTGATCTTTCCTGATCAAATGTATCTTTTCATCTTTTCAAGGATATCAACTTATCCCTCTTGATTTTCTTACTCTTAGCATCATCAAATATTCAATTATCTTCCATGCATTCACACACTTCTAATCCTCTATTTGACCTTATATTTATATCTTTCATATTTTCAATTCAGCTAGAATACAACTTAGAATAATTGATATTCATCTTCTCAGTCAGCTAGAACAAACAGATAAATCAATTGAACTCAATATGCCAAAACAAAAAAATCCTTCGTTAGTTGACCCTGCTCGGTAGACACTAACTCAGAAATGATTTTCCTATGTTAACCAAGTGAGATCGATTAACACTGCATATTCACACAGTTCCTTTGGTAACCAAGTGAGCTCAATTAACACTAGTTTTGTCCAACATTTCCTTCATTAACTAAGTGAGCTTGGTTAACACTCATCTTCCACAGATTTTCCTTTGGCACCCAAGTGAACTCGATAGATACTATCTTCTAAACTAGACAAACTTTGGAACAATCGATAGCCATACAAAAATGTCTTCAATGCCCGAGTGAGCTTAATATACACTGACTAAAAATGATATGACATTTTGTGTAACATCAAAGACAATATACAATTAACCAATTGTTTCAACAATCTCCCTCTTTGGCATTGATGGCAACACAACATGTCATAACATAATGAAATTTTAGAACAAGAATAAAGTGAGGAACATATCCTTAGTTTCATTATAATTCTCATCCATTAGAACTCCCTCTATCAAAAAGCTTATGTTTGCTAGAACTTTTGTCAAGTTTATTCTCCCTCTTTAACAATTCTTTCTCTAAGATATGACAAAAAAATTCTCCACAAAAATTTCTATGAGATATGACAACAAGCTTCTCCCTCTTTGACATCTCATGCCAAAGAGAATAATTGGTTAATATCAAATGTACCTCAAGTACTAGTTCATTTGCAATATGTCTTTGTCAATATTGCATCAACTAATTGATTTCAATAATACTCTGGTTGATGCATTACTAAACTTTATTTAGTGAGCTTCAGATAGGAAAATGACCCCTAGCTTACCTCTTAGATATAGAAATGCATGCTTAGGTAATGGCTTGGTGAATATGTATGCAATTTTTTCTTTTGTATTTATATATTCCAATCTAACATCTTTATGTTGTACCAATTCTCTCAAGAAATGATATTTTATAGCAATGTGCTTTGTTTTCATATGCATCACTAGATTCTTTGATATATTGATTGCACTGGTGTTATCATAGTATATAACTACTTGATCCTTGATCTCTATCTTCATACTTGTCATCAGTTATTTGAACCAAACAATATTAGAACAATTGATTGTTGTTGCCACATAATTTTCCTCTACTATGGATTGCAAGATACAATTATGTGTTTTGCTTGTCCAAGACATTAGTCTTTTACCAAGAAAGAATGCTCCACCACTAGTGTTTTTTCTTTCATCAATACTTCATGCCCAATCAATATCTATGAACACTTTTAAATCCAAATTGCCTCTAATTTTCTACCATAAACCATATTCTTCAGTACCTTTCAGATATCTAATGATTCTTTTGACTGCCATTATGTGATTTTCCTTGGGCTTTACTAAAAATCTTGCCACCATACCAAGTAGTAATGCAATATCAGGCCTTGTGTGCACTACATACTGCAATTTTCCAATCATTGATATATATGTGGTCTGATTTACCTCTTTGGAATCATCATTTTTGGAAAGCTTATGTTTAGTAGACATAGGAGTTTCAATTGGTCTTGAGTCTTCCATTCCAAATTTCTTTACTATCTCCTTGATATATTTAGATTGATTAATGTAGATACCACCTTTCTTTTATTGAATCTATAATCCAACAAAGAATTTTCTCTCTCCAAACATAGACATCTCAAATTCTTTACTCATTTCTTCTGAAAATGCCTTACACAAGTCATCATTTCCTATGAATAAAGTGTCACCCACAAATATTTATGCCAACACAATCCTTTTGTCTAGTCCTTTGATATATAGACTATTGTTATCATTTGTTCTTTGAAAACTAATCTGTATCAAGTAGTTATGAAGTCTTTCATATCAAGCTCTAAGAGCTTTCTTGAGACCATATAATGCATTCTATAATTTGCAAACCATGTCCTTTTTGCTAAGATCTACCAAACCTTCAAGCTATTCAATGTAGACTTCCTCATCAATAATTCCATTCAAGAATGTAGATTTTACATCCATTTGATAAACTTTAAATCCTTTGTGAGCAACATAAGCTATTAAAGTTCTAACACCTTCTAATCTTGCAAGAGGAGCAAAAGTTTCAGTTTCACCATAATCAATACCTTCTTCTTGAGAATAGCCTTTACATACCAACCTTGCTTTATTTTTGGAAACATTTCTATCTTCATTTAACTTGTTTCTGAATACCCACTTTGTGCCAATTACATTTTTATCCTTGGGTCTAGGAACTAGAGTCCAAGTTTCATTCTTCTCTATATGTTCTATTTCTTCATTAATTGCTTCAATCCAAACTTCATTATCCAAAGCATCTTTAACATTTATGGGTTCAAATTTAGAAAGTAAACTTGTACCTTTCAATTTTCTTCTTGTCATTGTTCCATCTAATTTGTCCCCAATGATCCAATCAAGTGCATGATGCTTTCTAGCATATCTTGCTAACACAGGTTCTTTGGATTTAGAATGAGTTTAAATGATTTCATCATGAACTTCAGTATCAAGCTCAAGTCCCATTTTCTATGAATTTAGTCAATCAAACTTAGTTTTCTCTATCTCTATAGCCTCTGACTTGGGTCCTTTGGACTGTGACTCAAGTTGCATTGTCTACCACTTGGTAGCTATTGGAGATTTTGGGGACTCAGGAGGTGAAACCTCCTTTCTTTCAGATAGATTTGGCAAGGTATTAGATTCATAGTAAAAAAATCTTCTATAATCCTCAAGCTCTTTGGTTCTTTCTTCTTCACTCTTCTCTGCAAACTCATCAATTCTTACATATGCACTTTCTATGATTTTATAAGTAGACAAATTCAAACATTTGTATGTTTTACTTCTATAAGAATATCCTAGGAATATGCCTTCATCACCTTTGACATCAAATTTTTCTTTTCTAGATTTCTTCAAGATATAACATTTGCTACCAAATACTTTAAAGTAACTTACATTAGGTTTGTAGTCATACCATAGTTCATAAGGAGTTTGATTTGAGTCTTTCTTCAGTTGTACTCTATTCAAGGTATGAACTGTAGTGTTGATTGCTTCCTTCCAGTATTTGATTACAACATTCTTTTCTATCATCAATGCTCTTGCATAATCCATGATGGATATGTTCCTTCTTTTAGCTATACCATTATGTTGAGGTGTACCAAGAGCTGATACTTGTCTTTTAATTCCTTTTTCTATACATAATTCATTGGAGATGAATTCACCACCTCTGTTTGATCTCAAACATTTTAGCTTCTTTCCAATTTCTTTTTTTACTCTTGTCAAATAACACTTGAATTTTTGAAAAGCTTCTGGTTTTTATTTTAGATAAATTACAGTCATCATTCTAGAATAGGCATCAATAAAAAGAATGAAAAAAAATTTTCACTGTAACTCTCTATTCCAATAGGTCCACATAAGTCTATATGCACAAGCTCTAAGACTTCTCTAGAATGATAGTTCTTGTATTTGAAACTAGTCTTTCCCGTCTTACCAATTTGATAATTTTTGCATACACCCATATTAGGTTTCCTCAAGCTAGGAATACCTCTTACTCTTTTATGTTTTCTTATCTTAACCAGATTATCAAAGTCTACATGACATAATCTTTTGTGCCACAACTAGCTTTCTCCTACTTGAGCAATAAAACATGAACTTTCACTAAGATCAAGATAAAATAGATTACCTTTTGTTTGTTTGTCAAATCCAACTAGATTTCCTTTCTCATCCAGTAGTTTAGCCTTCCCATTCATAATTTCTACCTTGAATCCAATGTTATTCAACTTCCACACTTAATAGATTATGCTTTAGTCCTTCAACCTAATAAGCATTATCACATATAAGTTCATTGGTCAAAGAGATACATCATCTTCCTTTTGTGAAACAATGTTCATTATTTCTAAATCTCACACTACCACCATAATAATATTCCATGTGTGCTCAAATTTTGTCTTATCTCTAGTCATATGATGTGAATAATCACTGTCAATGATCCAAGTATCATTTTTGCTAACATGAGAGATAAGTGTCATCTTATCTCCTTCATCATCAGATTCATCTTTTACAACAATATATATCATTTCATCTTCACTATTATCAGAATCTTTAGCCATAAAATAAGATTTCTTACCTTTGTCCTTGTAGTTCTTGAATTCCTTCTTTCCTTGTACTTATTGCTTTTCTTCTCATCCTTTTTTTCTTTGTTTGGACACCTAGCAGCAATGTGACCAATTTCTCCACAAGAAAATTAGATTAGAGGAATCTT
This sequence comes from Cupressus sempervirens, assembly GCA_028749045.1. Classification (NCBI taxonomy): domain Eukaryota; kingdom Viridiplantae; phylum Streptophyta; class Pinopsida; order Cupressales; family Cupressaceae; genus Cupressus; species Cupressus sempervirens. The sequence continues at coordinate 871,560,022 of CM053785.1, read as the reverse complement.
GCCTTTGTACTTTCCTCTGCCTTTGGAATATTTCTTTGCAAGTAGGGCTTCAACAACTTCAAGATCACTATCAGAACTTTCTTCTATTTCTTCTTCACTTCTTGATTGATTGGCCTTTGATTTCTTACATTTTTTCTTGAGTGAGAGTTTGGCTTCAAATGCAAACTCAATACCTTAGGAACTAGGAACATAGTTATCATAATTATCCAACTCAAAAGTTGTCAATCTTCCAACTAAAGCATCTAAAGATATTTTTTTATTTGGATCACATCTCATCACTTAAATAGCAAACACTATAATTGGATAGATAGGAAGAAGGGTTCTGAGTACCTTGCCTACAATTCTTTTGCCATCAATGTCACCTCCGGATGCTTTCATTGCATTGACACTTGCTTTGATTCTTTCCACATATTTTGCAATGTTTTTATCTTCTCTCATTTTCATTTGATCAAATTGACCTCTAAGACTTTCTACTTTAGGTTTTTTACATTGTCATCTCCTCTATAAATGTCTTTCAGTTTGATCTATGTTACATGAGCTGATTTGTAGTCTTTTACTTCATCAAATTCAGCATAAATAAGAGCAGATGCAATATCAATCATCATGATGTTATGATTCTTCTTTTCAGCAATGTCTACAACTGATAATGTTCCAGAAGGAATCTTGTATTAGTATCAAGATACCTACAACCTGAATCATTGATAGTTGCTCGATGTAATCTCATAAGTCCTTGACATGTTGTAAATTTTTCTCAGTTCAATTTGGGAATCTCTTTTTTGTAAGACATCCTGATCTTTAGCTTAGGTCCTTGAACCCTTCTCTGCAAGCACAAGAGCTTTGATACAAATTTTTGGAAATATAAAAGGAGTAAGTGAGAGGGGAGGGGTAAATCAGTTACTACAAAAGTAAATCTCAGATCCTTTAGATGTTAGTATAAAACTCTAAAAAATTGAACTTTGTTGATGCTCGGTAAACACACTAAAAATGTTGTAACCTAGTAAATACTGAGAATGCTTGGCAAACACTTAACATGAAGATCTTAAGATATTATCTATGATTACTTAATACTTTAACTTAGTTGCAAACACATAAATGAAATAGCATGAACACATTTGACAACAAGATTTAACATGGAAACCCAATTTGAGAAAAATCACCAATTGTAACTAGTTACTGATTTTCACTCTTCTGAAGTGAGCCCTATCAGGAGCCAACATTTCTAATCCTCAAGTTGACTTTATATTTATATCTTTCATATTGTCAAATTGGCTAGAATACAACTTAGAATAATTAATATTCACCTTCTTACTCGGCTAGAACCAATAGATAAATCAATTGAAGTCAATATGACAAATCAAGAAAATCCTTCATTAGCCAACCCTACTCGATAGACATTAACTCATAAATTTTTTTCTTGTGTTAACCAAGTGAACTCATTTAATACTACATATTTGCATAGTTCCTTTGGTAACCAAGTGAGCTCGATTAACATTGGTTCCATCCAACATTTCCTTCATTAATCAAGTGAGCTTGGTTAAGACTCATGTTCTGCAGACTTTCCTTTGGTGCCTAAGCGAACTCAGTAGACACTCTCTTCTGAACTAGACAAACTCTGGAATGCTCGATAGCCACAAAAAACTGTCTTCAATGCCCGAGTAATCTCAGTATACACTGACTGGAAATGATATGAAATTTTGTGTAACATCAAAGACAATATACAATTAATCAATTGTTTCAATAGTGCATCACAAACTTCGTAGAGTTGCCTGGGATTATTGTTGTTTTCCTAAAGATTCCGGTGGGCTTGGGCTGCTTTCCACTTGCAAGTAGGGGATTTCCCTTTGTGCTAAGTGGGTCATTTGGGCCCTCACTAGAGATGAGGCCTAGAAAATTTTACTAAGGCACCACATTTCTTCAGGCTTTTCGGTTAATTGGCCTACCTAGAAGGGGATTGGTTTTCAAACCCTTCTTGTGACTCTTGAACCTATTTAGGTTCAGGGTACTTTTTTTGTTAAGAGCATTTGGAAAGCCTGCAAAGCTCTTAAACCTTGGCTTCACTAGGCAGGTAATGGGTTTAGAGATGCCCTCTCAATGAACCAACAAAACCTTTGGTGCTCTCCCTTGTTTGTTGCTCAAGTGTTCCTTTAGCCAAGATTCAAGGAGCCAGTGCTTTACGCTTGTTTCACCACTCATGGGAGGACCTACAGGTGCAATTCAAGCTTATCTGTGCATATCGAAAGATAATTGATCTTCTATTTTCTGCAGTGCCTCCCAATTTGTTACACAAGCTCATTATTTACTCATCTTGTCCATAGTGGAAAGATTGGAAGTGGTATCATGCCACTTCTATGACTAGCTAAAGCCCAAGCTGGGGTATAGTGGCTAGTGCCCCATCTTAGTATGGTTGATACTCTCAATCAACACTAGCATTTGCATTCTTCTCATACGAATTGGAGTAATAGATTTGCCACTGTCTAGCATTCCATTATAGAGCCGAAGATTTCTCACTTTGCTTGGTGCCTCCTCTTCTAGGGCTTGCCTTTGGGCCCTCGGCTCTAGGATCTGGGCATCCCAGATCCTAGATGCCCTTTTTGTGGCCAACCCGAGAGCTTCCTACACATTTTCTAGTTCAACAGAAGAGCCCAGAAGTATTGGCTTTGGATCATGATGTTGACAAGCCTTTTCATCCAGAGGATTTCACTTGGCATATGGTTGTTCTCGAAGATCCACCCAGGCTTCCTTTTAGATATGCCCAAATTTGGCATGCTTTCAAAATGGAGATTTTGTTTACTATTTGGAAGGACCACAATGTTGTTTTATTCTCTCACAAATTTCTTCATATTAATGTTTCTATGTACTCTAAAGCACATATCTTTACTAATGTTATGATACAGATTCAAGTACAATCTAACAAAGTCATGCTGGAGGTGGCTCACCTATAGGAGCTATTAGTTCATTGGGAAAATGCAACATGTACGGTCGCCTACGTGCCTCCAAATGCTTTATCCAGTGACTGCACTCCTCCTCGTGGTCGCTAGCGAGGCTAGAGCAGATCTACACGCCACTCACATACTCCTCGGGCTCAACCTTATCCCTACTCCCCTAGTGGTTTTGGTGGTCGTCGCTGCTTGACCTCACCTCCATTGAGGTTGGGCTCAAGTTGGCCCCCAATGGCTCCTCTTGTTGCCCCTGATGTGGGTTGGTGGTTGTGCAATGTGACCCAAAATGGGCTTTTCCTTGGTTGGATTTAGCCATCTCTTCGACCAGACAGGAGGGAGATAAAGATGTTGATGTTGTTGCTGATGACGGTTGGGCTCCCCCTGAACCAACCAATGACCCCAAGGGCTTCTGGATTCTTCATGATAAAGACCCACCCTCGGCTGGCACTACTCTTGTGGCTTGAGGGCTTTCTGCTTAATGCTTATATATATATATAGTTAATAAAAAGTTTTCTGGATTCGATTGTGTGTGTTTTTTTAACCATCAACGTTTCGGATCATACTACATGATCATGTTGATGGTAAAAAAACACACACAATCAAATACATAAAACTTTTTATTTACAAATAGATTGTGGAAATCTGATGATGTTAATTGATGAATAGTTGTTAATCTGACTTTGTGCCCTTTGAACTCGCGAGGTAATCTTGTATCCCCCAACCCCTTTTTTGGTAAATATGTATCTTTTATATTATAATTAATAAAAAAGAACATCATAAAAAAAATCTCCTATAAAATCTTATTAATTATTAAAACAACGACAAAAAAATACACTAGTTTGTTAGGATCTTAATATTTAGTTTCATAACCTAAATTTTTAAAACACCAACGTGCTCAAACCCTTGTCGAAATCATATCTACTAAATAATTTAATCCCAACCATAATATTTTCTACAACTAACTTGACTGCAGTTATAGCAAAGCATTTATATAAAATTCAAACTGCAGATCTGCCATAGTTATCATCCTAGTCAAAAGTTGAAGCTGCCAAAACTAAACTCCTATTATAAATTTTGGATTGCAGAGAGCGGTCAATTGTATTGACTATAAATAAATAAATGAATAAAGAGGAATCTTTATGCAGCGTAGGTTAGGGCGGGTATTTACATGAAAGAAGGCGCAGGAAGAGCCATTGATTGTGCCATCTGCCAATTGAATTGCTTCGATTCTCAATTAACATAATCATAATAATAAAAAGCCAGGTGTGTACGGTAGATCAAAGATATTATTTTACAATTTTCTTTTAATAAAAAAACTTGTATGCAGCCAAGCCACATGAGAAATGACGAACCAACTAATATTTCAATGCATGACGTGGGCTGCGTGGGTGTTTTTCAGAATTAAATTCAGTCGCTTTGTGGCAAGGACGTGCGTCTTTAATAGCCAGGTTGAAGCAAGCGCCACATGTTTTTTTTAATTATATCTCTGAAAACATGTTAAAAACGCTCTAGAATATTATATAAAATTCAAATTTAAAACTGAAAAAATGAAACTCGAAATGATGTTAAAGATTTTGATCTATTTATTAAAATATTTATCTTAGTTTCGTTTGATCATATGATTATGTAGAATATTTTTTAATCAATAAGGGAGAAGATTGTCAATTGAATAACATATTGATGTATGTCCTAGTTTGAATAGTTAGTAAGGTTGTACTAAGGTTTTGGGTTCTTTCTATGTGGGTTTAAGATTCAATTTTTGCATCATTTAGCTTCATTGATCTTTCAACTTGATGATTAATAAGTAAGATCAAGGTATGGTGGGGTATAGACATGAGTTTCTCCAATAACCTAGTGGATTAATTTATTTTTTATACATTTATAAATGATAATGGATATAAAATTATACCTCTAGGTTATTAACAAGTCAAAGTCTCAAAAATCAAACATAGAATATAATTAGGTTGCTAAAGTAAAAGCAAAAGACAAGGAGCGAAATCTTTCTTATATGACACTGCCATATATTTGTGGGGTCCCAAGCAATTGTGGAGGAGCCCAACTAACAACATTACTTTCATATGTAGGAGTTATATTCTACAACAAGCCAAATTGTGATATTGCTATCAGGATTCAAACGTGTAGTTTTTTCAATCAAACTTATTGACTTGTGTTTCATGAGTAGTGGTTTACAAGAACTCGTCTATCATGAGAATGACTGGAACCCTTAAAACTCATTGGATCCAGGTGATGCTCATAGAGGTGAAGCATTGAAACTCCTGTAAGGTCATCCATTCTAATACTACTCCATCTTGAGCGCAATCAACTAAAAAGTTTCCTCCATTGTTAAACCCAATCTACTTTTAATCACATTTGTAAAACTTTAACCAAGTGTTGTGCATGATGAACCATTTATAAGAAATCCCCATAAGCTCCTCAATTGATAAGTAGGAGATATTTTCTGCAACAAGGTAAATTGTGATATTGCTATCAAGATTCAACTATGTAGTTTTTTGAATCAAACGCATTGACACATGTTTCATGACTAGTGATTCACACAAACCCATCTGCATGAGAATGAGTGAGACACATCACTCATTGGATCTAGGTAAATGCTCACAAAGGTGAAGCACTAAGACTTCCTAGGAGGTAACCCATCCTAGTACTGCTTCATCTTGGACATGCTTAACTATGGAGTTTCCTCCATGGTTAAACCTACTCTACTTGCAACCCCATTTATGAAACCTTCACCAATTGTTGTTCCTTATGCACCATTCATTAGAAATCCCCTTAATCCAATCAATTTATAAGTAAAATAGATCTTTCATAACAATTCAAATTGTTGTAGTGCTATCAATATTCAATTGTGTAGTATTTTGAATCAAACTCATTGACCCATATTTCATGAGTACAACAGAAACCCACCTCTCATAAGAATTACGTGGACCAGTTAAGAATCATTGGATCTAGATGATTCTTAGGGAGGTGAAGCATTGACATTTACCAAGATGTTACCCATTGTATTACTACTCTGTGTTTAAGGAACTTAACTATTATAGAGTTTCCTCCATGATTAAACCCACTCTATTTGCAAGACCATTTGCAAAGCCATAAGAAAGTGTTGTGCCTTGTGAACCATTCATTAGAAAACCACTTAAGCTCATCAATTCATAAGTAGAATATATTTTTCCAAAAAAGTCAAATAGATACATTGTTATTAGGAATCAAATGTGTAGTTATTTGAATCAAACTCATTGACTGATGTTTCATGAGTAGTGGATCACACAAATCTAGATCTTTCATGATAATGAATGAAATACTTAGTGCTCATTAGATCTAGGCAATTCTCATAGAGGTGAAGCACTCAGACTTCCAAGGAGCTTACTCATCCATGCACTACACTAGCTTGAGTATGCTTAACTACAAAGTTTACCAAATGTTGCACCTTATGGACCATTCATTAGAAAGCTTATTAATCTATTCAATTAATAATTGGGAGATGTTTTTCATTGCAAGTCAAATTGTGATATTGTTAGGATTCTATTGTGTAATTTTTTGAGTCAAACTTATTGACCCATGTTTCATGAGTAGTAGTTCACACAAACCCATCTCTCTTGAGAGAAAGTGGAAAAATTAGCACAAATTAGATCTAGATGATTCTAACATAGGTGAATCACTAGGACTTTTGAGGTGGTCACCCATCCTAGTACTGCTTTATCTTAAGCATGTTTAACTACTAAGATTCCTCCATGGTTCAACACACTATGCTCTCAACCTCATTTGCATAAACTTCACCAAGTGTGTGCCTTATGAGCTGATCATTAGAAAGACACTTAGAATCTCATCAAATGATAAGTAGGAAATATTTTCAATAAAAAGTCAAATTGTGATATTACTATTAGGATTTAATAGTTGTGTATTTTTTTGGGTCAAACTCATTAGGCCATGTTTTATGTGTAGTGGTTAACACAAACCCATCTGTCATGAGAATGAATGGAATACTTAGAACTCAATGGATTTAGATGATGCTCAAAGAGGTACAACACTAGGACTTCTAAGGAGGTTACACATCCTAGTACTATTCCATTTTGAGTGCTTTTAGCTATGAATTTTCTTCCATGGTTAAACCTACTTTTCTTGCAACCCCATTTTAAAAATCTTCATCGAGTGTTGTGTCTTATGAACCATTCATTAGAAAGGCCCTTAAACACATCAATTGATAAGTAGGAGACATTTTCCACATGAAGTCAAATTGTGATGTTTCTATCAAGGTTCAACTAATTATATTTTTTGAGTCAAACTTATTGACCCATGTTTCATTTGTAGTGGTTCACATGGACCCATCTCTAATGAGAATGAATAGAATACTTAGAACTCTTTGGATCTTGGAGACGCTCATAGAAATGAAGAACAAAGACTTCATAGGAAGTCACCCATCTGAGCTCCATTTGAAAAACCTTCACCAAGTGCTTTTCATTATGAACCATTCATTATAAATCCCTTTAAGCTCATCATTCATAAGTAGAATATATTTTTCATACCAAGTCAAATTGTAATATTGTTATTAGGATTCAACTATGTAGTTTTTTGAGTAAATCTCATTGATCCATGTTTCATGGATATTGGTTCATATTAACCCATATAGATTATAAAAATGAAAGGAATAGTTAACATTAATTGGATCTAGGTGATTCTCACAAAGGTGAAGCATCAAGACTTCTTTGGAGGTCATGTGTCCCAGTACTACTCTATCTTGAACATTCTTAACTATGAAGTTTCCTTCCTAGTTAAGCCCACCCTTCTTAAAATTCCATTTTGAAAACCTTGACCTAGTTTTATGCATTTTGAACCATTCATTAGAAAGCTCCTTAAGTTCATAAATTCATAAGTTAGATATATTTTTCAATGCAACTCAAACTGTGATATTTCTATTAGGATTCAACTATGTAGTTTTTTTAAGTGAAACTCATTGACCCATATTTCATGAGTAGCAGTTCACATGAACCCATCTATCATGAGAATGCGTAGAACACTTATCAATCATTACATCTAGCTGATTTTCACAGATGTTAATTGTTGATACTCTCCTATACATTATTACTAAAGATTAAAATATCATCCAAATAAACAATGAAAAACATACCTAGATTATTCCAGTACCTCATTAATGAGTCACATGAATGTGCTTGGTGCAATGGTTAGCCAAAAATGAATGACTTACCACTCATAGCATCCCTCCTTTGTCTTGGAGGATGTATTTCTTTAATCTCCTTCTCTTCTCTTGATGCAAGGTAGCTAGAAGGAAGGAACCAATTCCAATTGATCTTAACACCTCACCAAGAGTACACACATAAACAAATACAAATCTAGTAGAAAAGATCCAACTTTATTCATGAATGGATACTTATTGATTGGAAAAATTACATGATACCCAATGCACATTACAATGCCAACCATGCACAAATTTAGACCATAAGAAATAATGAGTACTTTGGATGAACACAAAAATAGTACAGAAAAAAAAAAAAAAAATGTTTTGGTTGATGTGAGATTGTTCATTGACCCAAGATACTCCTATATTAAACAATTGGATAAATAAAGAACGGATGTCCACATTAGGAAATCCTGATGCTCTAACATGAATCATAAAGATCCAAATCAACTTGTGTTATCCATGAATTTTCTTTAACTGGATTATCCTTTCATTGAACAAGGTGCTTGTTTAGCTTTCATTTTGCATGATGGTTAACAACAGGAATCCTTTCGAACTTCTCTCTTGAAAAGCTAATCTAGGATCAACTCCAAGGTTTTGGGAAATCTTGAGACCTACTAGAATCTTCTCAATTGATGATAAATGTATTTGTTCATAGGGAGGCCTTTGCTAGTTAGAACCAATTCATATGAGATGATTGATCTATTATTTTGAAAATTAATCACAAAAGAGATATAGTTTTTGGTAATTTTTTTTAATGATGAATGCAATTTATCAATGCAACTATATGAATTCCTAATTTAAGCAAGTGTTAGAAAAGAAAATAACAAAGATAAGATAACAAGATATTAAAGAAAATAACTTTGAAGGGGAATTCCTAATAGACATAAACCACGATAACAACACATCTACAAGTTAAATCATTGGAAAGATCGGGTAGGAAACTAATGAAAATAGGAGCAATTCTTCCTCAATTCTTCTGATGCAATCATCAATGGGAACCTAATAATAACTGAAAAATGTTTCTCCAACTCTATACATCAATGGAATTTGTTAACACTAGGAAAACACCAAAACTAAAAGATTGCACAATCAAATCAACACAAAAAAACCATTGGCTCCATTATTATTCATGAACATGCATTCACAAAAATAACACATTGTGGCAAGAATATGAGAGTACCAATAGAATATACTATTGCATCAAAATAATGACCTGTAGTACATATTACATCCATATATTTATAAGAAATCATCTCCTCCTTTTGTGTTGAGAGTCAAAGCTCTTAGAATTCAAAGATATGCTTAAAACTAATAAAACAAATCTAATTATATACAAATTGACTCTCTAAATGGTGCTAAGTAGGTCTCCACCCTTGTTTATATCAACTAATGGGTGCATGAGCCTTTACATGACTTTAAAGAAAAAAAGAAGAAGTAGATAACAAGAAGGAAGCTACAAGAGGATTTGAATGTCACTAGAAGCTCTAAAAATGGAAGCTTAACCATCTCTAAGAATTTCTAGGAGTTGAACTCCCATCAAAATGTTTTTTTAGTGCATGGAAAGCTCTAAATTAGGAACTATTAACTATTAGCGCACTGTTACTTCTTTAAAGTTGTCAGTGCACCTCTGTGAATAGTGCACCTGTGCACCTTGCGCACCTTGATGGTAGGTTCCAAAAAGTCCAAAATTTTCCTAAGTATCAAAAATGAATTTCTAGCTTTTGGGATTTTACTAAAGTTCCTTATCCCAAAGTGATGTCTAGATGTTTTCTCTTGAATTTCTCTATAATCTTCACTACTTGGAAAGCTTCTAGAAAATCCAAAGCTAGATACTTATCTTTAACTATATGTCAGTAGTTACTAACCTCCATATGGGTTTCTGCAAAATCCTCAAGTTTCGTGTTTAGTTCCAACAATACCTCTTCAGTCTTAAATGCTTTCTTGATATCTTCATTAGACCAAGCATCCTCAAAAGTTCTTCAAAATTGTTGGACAACTGATTGCACTAACTTGTGCTTTATCTTTTACTCATCTTGAAAACTGTCAAGGGTAGCAACATCATAGTACTTATCTACTTCCAAAATCTTCTCTTGAGTCTAGTCTCTTAACCTCTGAATATCTTCATGAAGTCCGTCCAAGACCTTATTACTAGCAACTATTTTCTAAATCCAGTCCTTGAGATTATCAACCTCTACCACTGTATACACCTCCATGAGTGTATGATACCTTTGACCTTTTATTAATGTCAAAATCTGTGGGTTTTTCACCCAGGTATGTACCTCATCCATTAACCCAAAATCCTTTTTCACTATGGACACTAGTTTATCTACACTTGACTGAATGTAGTGCAATAGGTTCAAATTGCCCTGTATTATTTTTATGTCATTCTCTTCAAAACTGTCATGTCATTGTTGACATGCTCCCAAAATGGATCCATCTAGATTGTTCCCTTTTCCTTTCTCTCTAGTGCCACAAAAAGAGTGATCTTTGGATGATCTAGATCTATTGGGCCCACTATTGCATGTAGATAGCCTCTTATAATCTCATTTTTTTTCTGGAGCATCACCAGTTCTGACTCATTTCTGTCCATATGCTTGAATACCTCTTTCATTCCCGTAGTAATCAGTACTTAGGTGGTGTCTACTGTGGGCCTTCCTAACAAGACCTTCTTGATTTGGCAACCACTAGGAGTCAAATCCTCAGTGTCAGCATGTGGAGATGGGATGCCACATATATTTGATTGAAGAGGGGGTTTGCACTACAGGTCACTTTCCCTTATCAGTCCTTTCTCATTGAGTGAGATTACCAGTTTAAGTCTTTGTTTCTACTTGGGCTAAGGTCCCAACCTTGGTATCATGAGGAGTTTGTTGAGGTTCCTCATGTATTTTCCCCTCCTCTGATACTTCACCAACTTGCATTTGATGCTGCTCTTCTTCCTCCACTACCTATTCTTGAAAGTTTGTTACAAGAGGAAGTGGTGTTGCTAAACCTTTGTCTAGGAGTGACAAATCCTGATATGGTAGTCAGGGTAGGCCCAGAGGTCCTTAAGGAAAAGGTGGTAATTGGTTCTATTTGTCTCCTAGGGATTGACTTGTTGGAGTATTCCTTATCTTCCCCCTCACCATCTTAGTGCCAATAGGCATGAAATCAAAATCTAAGAGATCAAAGACATCTGTCTCTTGACCCTTCATATCTGCACCCCTATTGCTACTCATCCTCTAAACTAATAACCAGAATAAGATCTTTCTAAATGAATGGCGGCATTATGGTGGAGCTTAGTCTTCTTTCCTTTTCTATATCCCTAGCCAAGAGAGTTCTCCAACTCAAGGGGACATATTCAATTTTATCGCCTTCTTCTTCTTCTTCTTCTTCTTCTACTTTGGCTTCTAGAATGGTTTCAGGCACATGTGGGGGAGGAGTATTTGTTTCTACAATTATCTCTTATGTGACCCTCCCATAGTGGACTCAACCCTTCTCTTCTTGGGAATTAAGAGGGAGGCTTCTTCCTCTTGACTTGTTAGTGGCACCCTCTATTTGTTGAGATAATGGGTGTTGCACACATTGCATAATATTGTTATTTTATTATTTTATTTTTATTATGTAATGTTGTACCTAGATGGACATGCAACATGTAAAGATTTCCATGGAATATTCTTGATGAGTTGTATTGTAACATTGTGAAAATATTTTATGTAATTATTTAATATTGGGGAAAAGAATTAAATGCCCAATATTAAATGTGGGGTCAGTGGGTTAAGTAGCACATGGTTTTAGCACATGGTTTATGTAATACCACTTAGTGGTTTTGTGAGACTTGCTACTATATAAGCAGCCACAAGGGTAGTTGTTATAGAGTGATAGAGAGAGAGTGACAAGGAGAAGACAAAAGGCAAGAGTCGAGCGGGACAAGGCTTGACAGGGTAGCCAAGGGAGCATTTGTGAAGGTTGGAAGCATGGCATGGGATGTGTGGATTCATGCTTGTTCACATAGTTTGCTCGGTTGTGGCTATGGCCATGAAGGCTTCCATGGTTGTATGACAATGGTATTTTTTGTTGAATAATACATGGTGATGGATGCTTTTGGAGGCTGGGTTTTTCCCTCAATGAGGGTTTCCCAGGGTATATCTTGTGTCACATTTTGTGGGTATGTTGTCTATTCTCTTGCATGTGGATTTTAATTCCGTGTTTATTTCAGATCTATTATGGGTTATGTGGAAACGGTTATATTCTTTATTGCCAAGTTTCCTTACAAGTGGTATCATAGCTATGGTTTTATTATTGTAACCCTAGATTGAATCCATGGGAATGCATGAGAGGATAAAAGAAAAGGGCAAGATATATGAATAATTTATTGCAGATCTGAGGGTTTTGGGTTTGCTGTTATGATGGGATGTTAAAATATTTGGGCATGTGAAATTGTTGGACAAAAGAGTTTTTTGGATGTTTCATTTAAATGAGGATTTTGAGGGGTAGCATGCATAAATGACCTCCTGGGTAAAAATAGACCTCACCATTAGATCCGGGTCGACATTTCCATAAATTTTGATATATAATATGCCCTAGTTTGGCCATGTTCAGAGGAAATGAAAGAGTTTTTTGGTTTCAGCCCATGATGGCCGTCAAATTTAATCCCATCAGAATTTTCGTCACTGAAAAAAATAAAAAAATAAATAATCGTACTGAAAATGGTAAAAAGACAATTTTAGTAAAACGACCATAACTTTCTCTCAGAATATCAGATTTCAGAGTTCTTACAAGCGTTGGAAAGCTAATTCAGAGAACTACAACATGGTGTAGGTTTGGTTCTGTGATTTTAAATTTTTGTCAGGTTTTAAGAGCCCTAAAGTCAGATTTTATTTATTTTAAGCACGGATTAGGGCATAACTTGGGCATACGGAGTCGGATTTTGGACTTCGAGTAGTCAACGAAAAGCTCTTGGAGAGCTCTACACATTGGTTCAGATTTGGTGCAAGTTTGGCATGATTTATTTGTTGATATATTGATCTGAACAGTTTATAAGTATATTTTGACTATGGTAACATTGTGAGTTTATGGCATTGGAGATTTAAGATTTGATGTCATTATATACTCAGTTCATATTTCAGTTTGGTCTCATGATGATATGGTTATCAATGTTTGGGTTTGGATATGCATGATGACTTGTTGGGTCTACAAGTTGTGCAGTGTTGTAAGCGGTCTATACTTACAGGTTGCATTTATAGCTTGGTTATGGGTTGTCTTTGCCCATTGATCTTTCATTATTGATGCATATTCAGATTGGTGGCTTGTATTTGGGTTGTCTATGCCCTAAGTCACATGATTTTATCTTCATGTAGAAGGGATGAGATGTTGTTACCAGGGACAGTCATGGTGGAGGATTGTGGTTGACTATGTCGACAGGTTGGACATATTGAGAGCCAGATGCTTGGTTCATGGATGTGATCATGGTGTCATGGATTTTGGCATGACATGATTGGTTATATAGGTACATCCTTGATGTTCATTAGCTTGGATTTTCTGATTCAGTTATGGTGGTATATCTTCTTGGTTGAGGATCATGGTTATTTGGTTTCTTTTGAGGAGCTCATGATGTGCACTTTGAGTTCTTTGATAGTTTGATGCCTTGGTTGATTCTCATGGTTAGAGGATGGTTTTTCATCATGATGTCATGGATAGCTTGGATACATGATTTAGTGGGAGCTTGTGACAGTGATGGGCTGACAGTGCAGGATTAGTTCCTGGTTTGGTTTGGATCTTCATGTAGGAGATGGATTTTATGATGCCATAGGTGACGTGGTACCACAGTTGAGTGGGAGTTGTTGGCATCGATATATTTATTGAGTGTTTGCAGATGTTGGAGGTTTGTCTTAGATCCTGTTGCTGCAGAAGCGTCTTTGACATTTGCATGGTGCACTTGTTATCTTCATGGTGTTTGAAGATGGTTAGATCTTGAGGACTCATGAAGTTCTTGGTTATCTTCATGGTATGTGGAGATGGTTCTTCCTGGTATGTGGAGATGGTTTTTTTCATGGTGTGTGGAGATGGTTGCATCTTGAGGACTCACAGGGTTCTTGGTAAAGGTGTGGTTTATTCTTTTATTTGGCATGTTATCCTTGGTATGAGGATGATTTCATTATTATGTCATGGTATACTCTTGATACGCGTTTAGAGTTGTGACATGTTATGGTATGTTCATATGGAGCATGTTATCTCTTTAGTTGAGATGGTAAGATCATGTTGTCATGTTTATGTTCCTAAGGCCATGGTTGGAACTTTGACATTGATCTTGGTTTAGTTTCTTGGTATTGAGTACACTGATCATAAGCTGGATACTTCATGATATTGCTATGTTGCATTTGGAGTTGGCATGGATTGATTGGTTACAGGTACTCATGGATACTTAGAGATGGTGGTGACACTGATTTCTCTTAGATTAGAGAAGTATTTGTTGGGACAGTTGATGGTTTCAGCAGGAAGTCCGAGGGGCAGTCACCTGATATGGACTTGAGAGGAGATTGTTCTTACATGAGTCTTGGTTGGAGACTTGGATATCTTGATGAGCATTCTCATTCCGCACTCTTAGTCTACTCGGCGGTTTGCTACTTGAGAGGTATAACCCATTGTTTCTCTCAGTTGCATTATATTTATGCTTTTCTTTCATGGATATGGATCTTGAGCTATGGTACATGAGTTAGTTCTAGAGGGTTCATTTGAGAGATGGTTAAGCATTGGTTATCTCCATGTGCATATGTTGTTATGCTGGTTGAGTTTGGGAGATGGTTTTTTATTGGGCATATTCCTTGGATTAGGAATGGGTTTATTGAGTTTGATCTTCTTGTGAGAGGCTTACATCCATGATTAGTTATATGGTATGGTTTTTGGTATTGTTGAGGCTTCTTGTTGGGGTTTTATGGAGGAGATCATACTTGCACAGTTTACATCTAGAGGTGTGTGTAGAAGGACATGATACAGGTTATGATTTACATGGTTTCTCTGGTCTTGGTTATCTTCCTGGATGTTCAGTTTTGCTTACATTGGATTTGAGATTGGTTAGAGATTGTGATCACTGGTTTGTGCTCATGTATGTCATGTGAGAAATGACATGGTTATTTCTTTCTCTTTCCTCTGTTGGTTGTGGAGAATTTGGGAGACTATTGGAGACTTGTTATGAGAGTTGTTATTGCAGGATATTAGTTTATGTATTGTGGATGTCCTTGATACTACATGGATTCACTTCTTTGAGATGTGTTGAGTGGATTGGTTATAGATTTGACATTATCTTTTGCAGTGGGAGCTTCTTGGTATATATGTGGCAGGTATTTCTCTTGAGGCTTATGATTGCAGGTTATAGATTGCATATGTCGGTGATATGAGATTTACTTGTTATACCTTTGAGGTATGGATAGTTGGATGGGTTTGGCACTTTGCTGTGGGTGCTATTTCAGCTATGGATATTTTGACAACTAAGAATACATGTGATTACCTTTGGATCGGGTTATTTGTGCTTGGAATTTCAGTTGGTACAAGATTTTATGATCTTCTAATGTGACAGGTTGGGTGGCTTTCTCTTTGGATGGCTTCTATGTATGTCCAGTGGGAGTGGCATAATAGGAGGTGAGATCATTCATATTCGAGATGCTGGATACTTTGATTTTGTTGCGGGTACCAGGATGGAGCACTTGGTGTATTTTGATCCATGATGGTGGATGTGCTTGGAGGGGTTGTTTCCTTGTTCATTTTATGTGGCTACGGATTGACCCTATGGAATGTATACAACAAGTGGGAGATTGTTGAGATAATGGGTGTTGCACACATTGCATAATATTGTTATTTTATTATTTTATTTTTATTATGTAATGTTGTACCTAGATGGACGTGCAACATGGAAAGATTCCTATGGAATATTCTTGATGAGTTGTATTGTAACATTGTGAAAATATTTTATGTAATTATTTAATATTGGGGAAAAGAATTAAATGCCTAATATTAAATGTGGGGTCAGTGGGTTAGGTAGCACATGGTTTTAGCACATGGTTTATGTAATACCACTTAGTGGTTTTGTGGGACTTGCTACTATATAAGCAGCCACAAGGGTAGTTGTTATAGAGTGATAGAGAGAGAGTGACAAGGAGAAGACAAAAGGCAAGAGTCGAGCGGGACAAGGCTTGACAGGGTAGCCAAGGGAGCATTTGTGAAGGTTGGAAGCATGGCATGAGATGTGTGGATTCATGCTTGTTCACATAGTTTACTCGGTTGTGGCTATGGCCATGAAGGCTTCCATGGTTGTATGGAAATGGTATTTTTTGTTGAATAATACATGGTGATGGATGCTTTTGGAGGCTGGGTTTTTCCCTCAATGAGGGTTTACCAGGGTATATCTTGTGTCACATTTTGTGGGTATGTTGTCTATTCTCTTGCATGTGGATTTTAATTCCATGTTTATTTCAAATCTATTATGGGTTATGTGGAAACAGTTATATTCTTTATTGCCAAGTTTCCTTACACTATTCTTCCTCTTTATTTTCCTATTCTTCTCTTGGTGGAGGTGCTTTCTTAGTGTTTAAAACTTCAGCTTTTGGGTTGGCTTGGGGCTTTGGAGCTTCAGGTTTAGCTTTCTTAGACACTCTTTTCCTTTTTTTCTTTCCCTTATCCACCCTAAAGTAATCAACCTCCCTCTCATGCTGATATATTGTTTCTCACCTCACTTGGGATTGAGCAGGGAAGGTTGGTACTATGATTTTTGCACCTTTACCCTTAGTTGGGCATGTTGTGGCTTGAAGAGGAATAGTCTAGGGAATTGGATAAAGTTTGAAGGGTTTCTTGATCCATTCCCTTGTTAGTTGGACTATGTTCCTAGCTCTATTATTAATGTATGCATTCTCACCTCTACCAATCTCTACATTCACTATCTTCCTTTCATAAATTTTATCCATGTTATATAGTGGATCTAAGACATATTCTGTGTCTTTCTCAACAACCTTTAATGGGATCTTCATTTTCAAGGCCTATTCTATGAGATACAGAGTCATCCTACAATAATCCCTTATTCAGATATTGTAGTCATCTATTGCATTCATCTAGTGGTCTTCTAGTACATCCTTGTGTATGAACTACTTCCCTCCCAGATGCTCGACCCTCCCAATATTATCAAAGTATGGTCAAGGGGAGTTTTACTTTTCCAAAGGATACTAATCCCATTCTGAACCAAAGGTTATTATATCCTACTTCTACTTGACCTTGAAAGAAACTATGGTGATTGGCCACACCCATGTCTTCTTGTGTTGTTTCCTCACTCTATCATATGCAGATGTGAGTTTCCTGGAAATCTCCAAAAAAATGAGCTGATTAGAAAGATATCTAGGGAGCTTCATTGGGTTCACATATGTGCCTACTACCCTTAGGCATGTGAATGTTTTGAACTGGATGTAGTAGGTGCCAATCTTTGTGATTCTAGCTGCTACCTCTATTGACATCCGTTTAGCATAATCACCCTCTATGAATTAGATGATTCTAAATATAAAACTATCATTCACTATCTTGTACTCCTTTCTTTGATCTAGAAGATTCTTCTTTACTAGCTAAGGGTATACTGCATAGGGCCATACATTTGCATCTTGCATGCTACCCCTTTTGTAAGGTCTTGGGTAGTCAGTTGTTCTAGCTGCTAATAAGTACACCATGTATGATGCCATGTAAAATATTGGATCAGCTTTTATGTCTACCAACTTCTCATGTAGATTATCACTGAGGATAGTAGCCCAATCCATTGGCATTTTTGTCATCCTGTTTGTCTCTATAAACTGCACCATCTAAAAGTTAAGATGTCCTATTGTAAGGAGTCTCATGGTTCTACTCAAAAGTACAATTGCATAGCCAATATCATCCTTCATGTACCCTCATGTCATATCTACTTACCTAACTCTGTGACCTACTAGTATTATATCTATTAGGAAGGAAGATTGAATTATTTCTTTGGCTTCATTTTTCATTCGCCCTATACCATCTTTTTTGTTGGATACAATTGATTAATTGTGTATTGTCTTTGATGTTACACAAATGCCATATCATTATCAGTTAGTATATGTCAAGCTCACTTGGATAGTGAAGATAATTTTCTTGTCTATAGAACATTCCTATGATTTCCTAGTTTAGAAGGCAGTGTCTATCAATTCACTCAAGCATCAAATGAAAGTATGCAAAAGATGAGTGTTAACCAAGCTCACTCAGTTAATGAAGGAAAGTTGGATGGAACTAGTGCTAACCAAGCTCACTCGGTTGCCAAAGGATTTTCACAAGTTTGCAGTGTTAACCAAAATTTTTTTGGTTAACAAAGAAAATCATTTTTGAGTTAGTTTCTACCAAGCTAGGTTGGCTAATGAAGGATTTTGTTATTTTGGCATATTAAGCTTAATTGATTTATCTATTGATTCTAGTCGACTGAGGTGATGAATATTAATTATTCTAAGTTGTATATGAGCCAACTTGACAAAGTGAAAGATATAAGTATAAGGTCAAGTTGTGATTTCAAAGTGTGGATGTAAAAGTATGAAGATGTTATTGAAGATTTAATGATGAGAGAGGAAACAAATTTGAAGGATAAGAAAAATATCCTTATGGAGCAAAAAAGTTATATTCAATTAGGAAGGATCAAGTACAAGCAAGAATAGAGATTTGTAATCAGCAATTAAGTTGCATTCAGATCATGTCATCTCATTGTTACTCTCTAACCATTGTAGCATTGATCTAAATCTCTTAACAGGGTTGGCTTAATAGCTATTTGAAAATCCTCTAATAAGGTGGCAATTATATTGAATTGTGTAAAGACCTCTAACAAGGCCACTCCTAACTGGGTGATTTAATCCTCTAACAAGGTCACACCTAACAATTTTTTTTGTAACCTTTAATAGGGTTAGCTCCTAATAGGGGTCACTTTAGAAGAGTGAAAATAGTAACTAGTTGCAATTGGTGGTTTTTCCCAAACTAGGTTTCCATGTTAAATTCTAGTGTCAAATGTGTTCATGCAATTTTCTTTTATGTGTTTGCAACTAAGTTAAAGCAATGGTAATCACTGATAACATCTAGAGTTTGTATGTTAAGCATTTACTAAGATCACTCAGTTATTACTGAGTTATAGCATTTTATGTGCGTTTACTAAGCTTCAACAGTATTCATTTTTTAGTTTGCATGTTTGTACTAACATCTAAGGGATCTGAGATTTATTTTAGTAGTAACTAATTGACCCCTACCCTCTTAGTTACTCCTCTTATATTTCCAAAAATTGGCATCAGATCTTTTGGTGCTTGCAAAGAAGGTTTCAAGGACATAAGCAAAAGATCAGAATGCCTTACAAAAGAGAAATCCCCAAGCTAAACAAAGAGAATTTTACAGCATGGAAAAGACTTATGAGGTTACACTTGTCTACCATTAGTGACTCAAGATATAAATATCTTGATACTAAATACAAAAATCCCAATGGAACATCATTAGTTGAAGATATTGCTGAGAAGAAGAATCATAACATCATGATGATTGATATTGCATCTGCTCTTAGTTATGCTGAATTTGATGAAGTCAAAGACTACAAGATAGCTCATGAAATGTGGATCAAACTAAAGGACATATATGGAAGAAATGACAATGTAAGAAGAGCTAAGGCTGAAAATCTTAGAGGTCATTTTGATCAAATGAAAATGAGAGAAGATGAGAACATTGCAAAATATGTGGAAAGGATCAAAGCAAGTGTAAGTGCAATCAAAGCATCTAGAGGAGACATTTAAGAGAAAACTGTTGTAAGAAAGGTACTTAGAAATCTTCTTCCTATTTATACAATTAGAGTATATGCTATTCAAGAGATGGGATGTGATCCAAATAATAAAATATCTTTGGATGCTCTAGTTGGAAGATTGATAGCTTTTGAGTTAGATAACTTTGATAACTATGTTCCTAGTTCAAATATGGTTTTAAAGCTAAACTCTCACTCAAAGAAAAAGGTAAGAGATAAAAGTCTAGCCAATAAAGAAGTGAATAAGAAGGAACATCAAAAGAAAGTTTAGATAGTGATCTTGAAGTTGCTGAAGCCCTACTTGCAAGGAAGTGTTCAAAAGGTAGAGGAAAGTACAAAGGTAAAGTTCCTCTTATCTACTTTTCCTGTGAAGAAGTTGGTCACATTACTGCTAGGTGTCCAAATAAGGAAATCAAAGATGAAAATAAAAGCAAGAAGTAAAAAGTCAAGAAGGATTCCAAGAACTACAAGAACTACAAGGACAAAGGTAAGAAATCTTTCTTTGTAGCTAAAGATTTCGATAATAGCGAAGATGAAATGGTATATATTGTTGTGAAAGATGAATTTGATGTTGAAGAAGATAAGATGGAACTTATCTCTAATGTTAGCAAAAATGATATATAGATTATTGAAAGTGGCTATTCACATCATATGACTAGAGACAAAACAAAATTTTAGCACATGGAATATTATGATGGAGGTAGTGTGAGATTTGGAAACAATGAACCTTGTAACATAAAATGAAAGGGATGTAATTCATTGACTAAAGAACTTGTATGTAACAATGCTTATTGGGTTAAAGGAATAAAGCATAATCTACTAAGTGTGGCATAGTTGAATAACATTGTATTCAAGGTATAATTCATGAATGGACAGGCCGAACTACTAGATGGAAAAGGAAATTTGGTTGGATCTAGCAAGAAAGCAAAAGGTAATCTTTTTTATCTTGATCTCAGTGATTGTTCATGTTTTATTTCTCAAGTAGAAGAAAGTTGGTTATGGCACAAGAGGCTATGTCATGTAAAATTTAATAATCTGGTTAAGATAAGAGAAAATAAAAGAGTAAGAGGTATTCCTAGTTTGAAGAAACTTGATATGGGACTATGCAAGAATTGCCAAATTGGTAAGATGGGAAAGACTAGTTTAAAAAGAAAAAAACTATTAGTAAAAAAAAAATCTCGAAAACTGTTCATACAAACTTATGTGGACCTATTGGAATAGAGAGTTATAGTGGAGAAAAGTTTTTAATTCTTCTTTTTTATTACAATTCTAGAATGATGACTATACTATATCTAAAAGAAAAATAAGAAGCCTTTCAAAAATTCAAGTGGTATCTAGCGAGAGTAGAAAAAGAAACTGGAAAGAGGTTGAAATGTTTAAGATTAAACAAAGGTGGTGAATTCATCTCCAATGAATTCAATAATTTTTGCATTGAAAGAGGAATCAGAAGACAAGTATCAACCCTTGGTACACTACAATAGAATGGTATAGCTAAAAGAAGAAATAGATCTATCATGGATTGTGCAAGAACCCTAATAATTGGAAAGAATGTTGCTCTCAAATACTGGAAGGAAGCTATGAGCACTATAGTTCATACCTTGAATAGAGTATAGTTGAAGAAAGACTCAAACAATACTCCTTATCAGCTATGGTATGGCTACAAACCTAATGTAAGTTACTTTAAAAATTTTGGCAATAAATGTTATATCTTGAAAGAATCTAGAAAAGAAAAATTTGATGTAAAAGGTGATCAAGGCATATTTCTAGGATACTCCTATAGAAGTAAAGCATACAAATGTTTGAATTTTTATACTCATAAAATAATAGGAAGTGCACATGTTAAAATTGATGAGTTTGTAGAAAAGAGTGAAGAAGAAAGCAACAAGGAGCTAGAAGATAACAGAAAATTCATTTACTATGAACCTGATACCCTACCAAATCTATCTGAAATAAAGGAAGTTTCATCTCCTGAGTCCCCAAAATCTCCAACAGTTATTGAGTTGTAGACAATGGAACTTGAGTTATAGTCTAAAGGACCTAAGTCACAATCAAAGGCTACCAAGCTAGTTCAAACCGAGTTTGATGGACCCAAGTCATAGACAGAAGGACCTGTGCTTGAAACTAAAGATCAAAATGAAGACAATGGAACTCATTCAAATCCCAAAGGGCATGTGCTAGCAAGATATGTCAAAAGGCATCATGCACCTGATCAGATCATTGGAGATAAATCAGATGGAATAATGACAAGATGAAAATTAAAAGGTGCATGTTTACTTGTTGAATTTGAACCTACAAGTGTTAAGGATGCTCCGAACAATAAAAGTTGGATTGAAGAAATGAATGAAGAGATAAAACAAATAGAAAAGAACAAAACTTGGACTCTTGTTCCTAGACCCAAGGATAAGAATGTAATTGGTACAAAGTGGGTATTAAAAAATAAGTTGAATGAAGATGAAAAAGTTTCAAGAAACAAAGCAAGATTGGTGTGCAAAGTCTATTCTCAAGAAGAAGGTATTGATTATGGTGAGACTTTTGCTCCAATAGCAAGACTAGAAGGTGTTGGAACTTTACTAGCATATGCAATACATAGAGGATTTAAAGTGTATCAAATGGATGTTAAATTTGCATTCTTGAATGGAATTCTTGATGATGAAGTCTATATTGAACAGCCAAAAATTTTTGTAGATCCTATCAAAAGAGACATGGTTTGCAAGTTACACAAAGAATTATATGGTCTCAAGAAAGCTCCCAGAGCTTGGTATAAAAGACTTCATAATTACTTGGTATAGATTATCTTTCAAAGGACAAATGATAACAGTAGTTTGTATATCAAGGAAGGACCAAACAAGAAGATTGCGTTGGCAGAAATATTTGTTGATGATACTCTATTTATAGGAGATGATGACTTGTGCAAAGCATTTTTAGAAGAAATGAGTAAAAAATTTGAGATGTCCATGTTTGGTGAGATAAAAATTTTTGTTGGATAACAGATACAATAGAACAAAAATGGTATCTACATCACTCAATCTAAGTATATCAAGGGAATACTGAAGAAGTTTGGAATGGAAGATTCAAGATGAGTTGGAACCCTATGTCTACTAGACATAAGCTCTCCAAAAATGATGATTCGAAAGAAGTAGATCATACCACATATAGATCAATGATCGAAAAATTGCAGTATATAGTACATACAAGGCTTGATATTGCTCTAGCAGTTGGAATAGTGGCAAGATTTTCAATAAATCCTAATGAAAATCACATGATGGCAATCAAGAGAATCATGAGATATCTAAAAGGTATTGAAGACTATGGCTTATGGTGCAAACTTGGAGGTAGTTTAGACTTGAAGGTATTTACTGATGCTGATTAGGCATGAAGTATTGATGACATAAAAAACACTAGCGGTGGAGCATTCTTTCTTGGTAAAAGACTAGTGTCTTGGACAAGCAAGAAGCAAAATTATACATCTCAATCCACAAAAGAGGAAGAATATGTGGCAGTAGCAGTTAATTGTTCTAACATTGTTTGGTTCAAACAATTGTTGGAAGGAATGAAGATAGAGACCAAGGATCCAATAGTCATATACTATGATAACACCAGTGTAATCAATATATCAAAGAATCTAGTGATGCATACCAAAACAAAGCACATTGCTATAAAAAATCACTTCTTAAGAGAGTTGGTACAAGAGAAAGAAGTTAGATTGGAATATTTTAATACAAAGGAATAGATTGCAGACATATTCACAAAATTGTTACCTAAAGAAGGTAAGCTAGGGGTCATTCCCCTATTTGAAGCTCACTAAATAAAGTTTAGTGATGCATCAATAAGAGATAAGTTGAAGATCAATCGGTTGGTGCAGAATTGACAAGGGCATATTGCAAATGAATTCATACTTAAGTTACATTGATATTAACAATTTTTTTGTCTTTAGCATGTGTTGTCAAAAAGGGAGAAGTTTGCTATCATATCTATGAGAAATCTTTGGAATAAAGTAAGGAACTAAAAGAAATAAAAGTTTACTATCATTTCAAAGAAGGAGAAGTTTTCTATAAGAGGGAAAAATTTCTGAATGAACTTGGTAGAAGTTGTTACAGATAGAGATAGAATCCAATGAAAGGAAAGAGCTCATTTTGATAGAGGGAGTTCTCAAGAATGAATCCAAAATTTCATTATGCTATGACATGTTGTGTTACCATCAATTCCAAAGAGGGAGATTGTTGGATACAACTGATTAATTGTATGTTGTCTTTGATGTTACACAAATGTCATATCATTATCACTCAGTATATGCCAAGCTCACTTGGGTAGTGAAGATAGTTTTTTGTGTCTACTGGGTGTTCTTGTGATTGCCTAGTTCAGAAGGTAGTGTCTACTAAGTTCACTCAGGCATCAAAGGAAAGTATGCAGAAGATGAACTTGTTGACTAAGCTCACTCGATTAATGAAGGAAAATTGGATGGAACCAGTGCTAATTGAGCTCACTCGGTTGCCAAAGGATTTTCACAAGTTTGCAATGTTAACCTAGCTTATGTTTCTTAACAAAGAAAATCATTTATGAGTTAGTTTCTACTAAGTTGACTAAGGAAGGATTTTCTTATTTTAGCATATTAAGCTTAATTGATTTATCTATTGATTTCAGCTGACTGAGGTGATGAATATTAATTATTCTAAGTTGCATTTGAGTTGACTTGACAAAGTGAAAGATATAAGTATAAGGTCAAGTTTTGATTTCAAAGTGTGTATGTACAAGTATGAAGATGTTAAATTTAATGATGAGAAGAGGAAGTGAATTTGAAGGATAAGAAGAATATCCTTGTGGAGCAGAAAAACTATATTTGATCAGGAAGGATCAAGTACTGTTAGTGTAGTTTTTTATTTTTCCTATTTTGCTACACTTTTAATAATCTTGCTTAGGTTAATAAAGCATGTCTTATTAGGTAAATGGTTGTGAGGGGTCACCTTCCTACATGTGAGCATCCATTAGCTATCTTGGGAAGATACTTTGCTATCTTTAGTCCGATAGATGGTTGCTCCTCATTGGTTGGTATTGCCACCTCCTCCCTCTTCCTAGCCTATATAAGCATGCTACCTGGCTTGTATTTGCATCTCTTGTTTTTGCATCCTCTTAATGCTATTTTGCTTCCAACATTTGCATTACTCTCTTGGAGACTAACTCTATGATGTTATTTTGATTTTGTATCATTTGCATTCATAGTTTAGATATTTACTCTTTGCACTAGTTTTCTGGGTTATTAAAATGAAGTATGCTCTTCTCTTGCATCTTTGGATGATCTTGAAAATCAGAAAAGTTTTGACAAAAATGGTTTTTCTCTAGGGTTTCAATCTCAAATCTGACAACCAAGTTGCATATTCGGAGTTTTCAATTAGTTTTGCAGGTTCCAGCATGCCATTGATGGACTTAGGAAGCTGATCCAACATTTGCATGTCATATTCTGGTTTCTGGGGTCATTTTTTGATTTTTGGAGCCGTTTTTTACTATTAAAGGCGTTTGATTTACACTACAACATTTTTTGTACATCAGCAAGAAAAACGCTTTCTGGGTTTTGTTTGCAGCCCTGAAAAACCATCTGGGTATCTTTTAGATTTTGCATGCAAGCTGTATATTTTGCAGAATCGAGCATGCAAAGCTACAGCCATACCCCTCTCCATTGGTAGTCACAGATTTGAACGCAGTTTTTAAATGTCTCATTCTTGCTCATACGGACTTCGATTTTGATGATTCTTGTTATGAACTTGGCTATTTTTTTGTGCTCTATCCACTAGTGGAGTTGGTTTTTGATTTTCATGTATGAATTCTTCAAAAATTGCAGATTCTCAGCCGTGACTGTGCACAGTTCTCATTTTGGAAACTTTAAAGGATCATAACTTTCTCATACGACCTCGTATCGAGGCGATTCTTTTTTTGAAAGTGCATGATTTTTCGAGTAGATCACAGTGGTCCTATTTTTTTCCTTGATTATTGTGGCCAAATTTCACTTTTAGCATATGCTCTTCATGAGGGTTTGTAATGCATTGAAATCAAGACCACTAAGTATTTCTTTCTAGTGGTAGTTGTAAATGCACTAAAATAAAGTACCAAATCATATTTCTTTTGGGGGGGTTCTTTGATTGAGTAAAGAGGCAGGGGCATTGTCGTGGTTGGGTTCTCTTCTTTCTAGCATTTCTTCTCTGCATTTCTTCATCATGGATTAAACAAATATGCCCATCCTAACTCCATACAATTAATTTGAGTGGAAATCACACATGACAATTCACTTAAGGAAAGCTGGATTAAATAGGATAACTATGGGACTTGAAACTGAACTTGCTAAAGATGAAGATAAGCCTAAGTGGTTTAACAAATGTGATGAGGCATTTGGAACATTGTGTTTGTCTATTTCTCCTGACTTGCTATTTCACATTGAGTCTTTGGATACACCAAATGAACTATGGACAAAGCTAGAAACACTATTTGGCACACAAGATTCAATGAGGGGTCATATGTTGGAAAATGAATTAATTAGTTTGAGTCCAGGCAATTTCAACACAATCCAAGATTTTTTCACCAAATTAAAATCACTAAGGCTGTAGTTAAAACAATGTGGAATTGAAAAGAAAGATGAACAACTGATTCTTAGTATTCTCTCTAAGCTAAGTTCAGAATATTCTGTGTTTGTCTCTACCTTCTATGCTACTAAGAGTGCACTTGGTACTCAATTCACCATGCCATCTTTAGATGATTTTGTTGTCAATCTCACTTGAGAATAGGACAAGCTAATCCAGATGGGCATTCTTAAGTCCTCTAAGTCACATGCCTTGGCTACCAACCAAGGCACAAAAGAACAATAAGGACAAAGTAGTAACAACAATAGTAAGGACAAGAAACAAAAGAATAGGGAGGAGAAGAAGGATCAGATGTTGGTTTCTTCAAAAGCAACTATTGATACACCATCTTCCAAGGGTGATAAGCCTAAGAAAGAAAAGGTCAAATGTGCCTATTGTAAAAGACTTGGTCATGATGAACATAAATGTTTGCAGAAACAATTTGATCACTTAACATACATTCTTGAGAAGAATAATATCAGTATTTCTAAGTCTATCAAACAAAGTTCTAATGAAGGGTCTAACAAAGAAAAAGAAAATAGCAAGGGGAAAGGAAAGGGCAAGGCTATTTTTGCAGTTGCTTCCTCACCATCCACTTGGGTTCTTGATTCAGGTACTTCACACCACATGGCTTCATCTAAGGAAGAACTTGCATCCTTGGAGCCGTGTACTATGCCTTCTATTTTGATGGGTGATAACACTCTTGTTGAGGTGTGTGGGAGAGGGTTTGTTGATGTGGGGGATGGCACATTTCATGATGTTCCTTATGTACCCTTATTGTCAACTAATCTCCTATCAGTACACTAGATCACTCACACAGGTTTAGGCAAACAGGTTGAGTTCACTCCTAATTCAGTGGAGATACGTGAGTTGCACAATGATTCTACAGTTGCAGTTGGGAGAGCAGATCATCAGTCACGACTCTCTATGTTTTCTCAATTTGTTCCTGATCCTCCTTTGAATGTTTTGCTCACTCACTTTAATGATGTGAGAAGATTATGGCATGAGCGGTTTGGCAGTCTTAACTTCCACTACTTGCATCAGCTTAACCAGTAGAGCATGGTCATAGGGTTTCCTTCTACCTTGACATTGGAGTCACTTGGAATACATGATAGATCTTCTAATGGGTCAGATTCACTTGAGCAGTCCTCTACCTCCACTTTTGATGCATAGAGTGATTTAGAGGACTCACCTCCTTCCTCTCCTAGTCATCATTCATAGGTTGATGATTCTCCTCTAGATTCTCCATCTTTTGGTCCACTTTGGGCTAGACAGACCTTGTAGTTTGCAGGTGATTGGGTTGGGGATCCATCAGACACCAAGTAGACTCATTCACAATTCAAGGATGCACTACATATCTTCATTGCTACTGCCTCAAATCCATAGTGCTTTCATGAGGCTTCTGGTATTTCTGAGTGGGATACAGGTATGCAAGAAGAGTATAGTTCCTTGATGAGGAACCACACTTGGGATCTTGTCCCTTTTCCTAAGGGAAGAAAACTTGTTTGATGTAAGTGGATCTACCAAACAAAATTTGCAAGCTTTGCTGGAGGTGCGGGGTGCTTCATCTTTTGGGGGGGCCTCTTCCTCTCACTTAGAGTCCTAATTTTCTTTGGAGAGTCTCTTTTCTCTCTCTTTTGGGGGAATTTTATGTACATGGGTACCTCATCAGGCTTGACTTGCCGGGACACATTTATACATCCACCTAAGCTTCGCTTATGGGGGGGTGTTAGTGTAGTTTTTTATTTTTCCTATTTTGTTACACTTTTAATAATCTCTCTTAGGTTAATAAAGCATGTCTTATTAGGTGAATGGTTGTGAGGTGTCACCTTCCTACATGTGAGTATCCATTAGCTATCTTGGGAAGATACTTTGCTATCTTTAGTCTGATAGATGGTTGCTCCTCATTGGTTGGTATTGCCACCTCCTCCCTCTTCCTAGCCTATATAAGCATGCTACCTAGCTTGTATTTGCATCTCTTGTTTTTGCATCCTCTTAATGCTATTTTGCTTCTAGCATTTGCATTACTCTCTTGGAGACTAACTCTATGATGTTATTTTGATTTTGTATCATTTGCATTCATAGTTTAGATATTTACTCTTTGCACTAGTTTTTTGGGTTATTAATCTTTTCAGATTCTAACAAGTACAATCCAAAACAAAGATCTATAATCAGCAATTAAGTTGCATTCAAATTAGGTCATCTCATTATTAATCTCTAACCATTGTAGTAGTGAACTAAATTTCTTAATAGAGTTGGCTTAACAACTATTTGCAAATCCTCTAACAAGGTGGTAGTTCTACTGAATTGTCTAAAGACCTCTAACAAGGCCACTCCTAATAGAGTGATTAAATCCTCTAACAAGGTCACACCTAATAGTGTGTTTTGTAACTTTTAATAGGGTTGGCTCCTAATAGGGTTCACTTCAGAAGAGTGAAAACAATGGCTAGTTGCAATTGGTGGTTTTTCCCAAACTGGGTTTTCACATAAATCCTGGTGTCAAATGTGTTCATGTTATTTTATTTTATGCATTTACAACTAAGTTCAAGTAATGGTAATTACTGATAACATTTAAATTTTTTATGTTAAGCATTTACCAAGCTCATTCAGTTATTACAAAGTTAAAACATTTTATGCATGTTTAGCAAGCTTCAACAATATTTAGTTTGCATGTTTGTGTAGTGCCTGCCCCTAGTTTACATTTTCGAGCTACATTTATGATATGATTGCCAAACTCTTTTAGGCCAATTTATGTTTGATGAGTAGTATTATTATTTTAGAGATTATCAGAGGATGTTTACACTCAGTTTATTATATGATGAGATTACTTGGTACTCTATATTTCATGCATGTATGATGATTATTCAATGGTTTTAGTTATCGATGATGATTAGTTAGATGGCTTATTATTTCATGTGCTTCTTATGGATACTTACCCCATACTGCATGTGTATGGTGTGCGTGTTGTTTTATTTATGTATGGTGTTTCTGATATGGTTAAGGAAGGGAGTCGTAGTCACCTGTTAGTCGGGATCTACACGATGCACCACTTCCTACCATTGTCTATTTAGCTTAGAATATTGTGCTTGTACATGCGTGGATTTTATGCAGGTTGCAGGTACCTGGTATCGACTTCCCTGAATTGTCAGGGTGAGCGTACCCTATCGCACTGTCTCAATGGTAAGAGAGGGGAGATAAACTCTTAAGTCCAAATCCTAAACCCTTTAGCCAATTGTCCTAATTGATAATTAGGACAAGCATCTGAGTTAAGTACCCTCCGAATTCATCAAATGATGTAATTTCGTGATTATAACCCTTTTTGTTGTTTTGGTATGTATTTCTCTATGATGGGTTTTCGTATGTTGCTTTATGAGTCCTTGGTGTATTTTCTATTAATTAAGTCTAATTAAAAAGATTAATTAATTATTTAATTTAATGGAGAATTATTATGATATCTTTATATTTAATTAATTAATTAATTTAATAAAAGAATTAAAGTTGGAGATTAAAGTTCAAAGATATATTTAGAACAGGATAATATTTATTTAATTTAATAATAATATATTTGGAGTTCATTTTTAAATAAATGCTAAATATTATTGTTATTTAAATTAATTAAATATGTTATCAATTAAGTTCTAAAATAAATTAAAAGTTGAAAGATATTAATTTATTAAGAATTTTAGATCGCATGATCTAAACATGAGTTTAAATATAAGAATTAAATTAAAAGATTAAATTATAGAAATTAATAATGTTATTTTAATTTCTTAAAAGTACACATAAGATTTAAAGTAATAAATTAATTAAGAATAGAAGTCAAGGGAAATTTTAAATAAAGTTATTTAATAATTCAACTTAATGTGCATGAAAGTTGAATGCAAAAGAATAAGAAAAGATAATAAAAGTTAAATTGGAGTTAACTGAGTTGTGCAACGAGTCTTCTCAGGTAAACACACAATTAGTGCCCCGAATTGAGGAGAAATTGCTTATCACAACTTTGGGGGTTCATTTTTGAGAGATAGGAATCTGGACGGAAATTTTTGGGAGACAATTTTTTGGAAGTGAATTTCAGAAAGCTGATACCAAGAAAGTGTTCCAGAGGAAGGTTATTGAGAGGAGCGAATTCTTATACAGTTCCTGGAGATTGTATATTAGCATTAGGATCAGGTAGGGTCTTGTGTGTTGATCGTTGATTATTTACGCAATCTCTCGATTCCTTGTCTTCTTCGTGCCTATGGATTGTATATCTAAATTCTCTGTGATGAATGTTAAAACATTACGATATTGGAATTTATCAGATGCTTGCCAATAAACTTCTGTATACATAAGATTTAAATGGGAAGGGTTGAATCTAATACCGAAATTCTAAATTAGTAGATCGATTGGTTGACTATATATTTTCTATATCAATTTAAAAAGGAGACCAATTTTTCAATGCTTATATATATATATATATATATATATATATATTCTTAATTAATTTGTTTATTAATAAGAGTCTTATTAATAACGAAATGGTATTCTTTTGTTTTTTAAAAAAAATATATATATCAGATATTATATATATAAAATTAAAAAAAATAAATAATAATAAAATATTATATAAAAAATATATATATTTATAGTGGGGGGGGGAGGGGAGGAAATCACCCCGTACCCACCCCCCACTGTCGCAGGCCGATAGTACTTGCGTCGCAGGTACTGCGACCGCAGGCCTGCGGCCAAGCCGACGGGCTATCAACATTATTTGAATATAAAAAAATATGAAACTTTGATTTCGCTTTTGTTTTTATTTATTTATATAATTTTTAACTTATTAAAACAAATTTTATTTATTTAAAATTTTTAAATAATAAAATTATAATATATTTAATTTTATAATAGTTTAAACTTTATTAATATTTAATAAATAAATATTAAATGCATAGACATAGTTTGTAAATTTTAATTTATTAATAATTTTGCTTAAATATTAATAAATTAACAATTAATGGTTAGATTAAAATAAGTAATTAGATCAAATGATTATTCATTAATTTAATTAAAATTAGTTTAATTAAGTTAATTAATAATGAATTTTATTTGACTAAATTATAAATTTGGATATTGATTTAATGAAAGTTATTATAGAAAAGGGTTAATCGTAAAAGGGTAGGTGAGAAAACCTAGTTACTTGAATTTGACATTAAACTGAAACATAAACCTTACCTTAACTCAAACAATATACTTTCAGATCCAATCTCTGAGACTTTGATGTTGTCTTTGTACTTTGAATATTTTGGGGTTGGTTTAGCATTGACCAGTTCAGGTTGTTACCAGAGGCTCGGGGTTGTGAATGTGATGTCATGATGATTTGGTCTCGATCTTTCTTAACCTGACCATGGTAATGTGATGAAGTGCTCTATGACATGTTTGTGTTACTGTTTGTTGTTGCTTTCCAGTTTCCTTGTGTGAAGCTGAGGTGTATGTATTTGAGAATACCTAACTTAACCATTTTTGAGTCTCGATCAGTTATGTTTGATAACCATTTCTGAGTCTCGATTAGTTATACTTGTATTACTTTCTGGTTGCTCATTAGAGAACCATTGGATTTTGTGACTTATCATTGATACCTTCAATTGCTGATAGAGAACTGTCGTGATTACATGATTACTATTTGATGTTATCTGTTGCTCATGAAGAACTGATGTAATTTTGTGGATTATCTTTTTATGATGTTTTTCAGTTGCTCGTATAGGACTGAGGTGGTTTTATTATGATTCTTTGATTTACGAGTTCATGAGCTAGGGTAGGTTATCTATGTGTAGAGTCAAGAAGTGGCTTGCAATGGGGGTCGGAGCCCTAAGAGGCTGCCTTGAGAAACCCATTGTAAGTCATTTTTAATAAGTGAAAACATTTACACTAAATGAGAGAAAATGAACCTAACAAGATAATTGTATGTTCTCTCCCATGCCATGAGTGCTAGTACAGACTAGGATGGGGTAGAGAGAATGCTTGGTTACGACCTTGCATTCCATAGTATGCCTCGTCAGTACGAGAGGATACTAGTGGCCGCAGGATCAGTAGGGACCCGGGATTCCTAAGGGATTGCTCGGGTAACTTCTATGTGACTTTTGCGATGACACTTTCCCGCTTGCATATTAGGTTTCCTACATGTCTTGTGGTACCTCTGGGATTTAGATGTCGATCTTTTTAGGAACCCTTGAGTTAGTATACTTATAGGATTTCCTGGACTTAGAGAGTAATTTTGATTATAGGTTTTGTTATCCTATTTGGGACTTGAGACTATCTCCTCAGCGCGGTGGGAGTGGACCATTTAGGTTCCACACGGTCGGGTGGTAGTGCTTTACTCTTACCATTGAGATCCGTTCCGTGGTCACCGTGGCTAGAGTTTTCGTGATTGGCATTTACCTTCACTATGTTCTTGGATTATTATGATGGATGGTTAGGTTTTATGATAGATGTTTTATCATTATGGATGTATGGATGTATCATGTATGGTGAATAGTTTCATATATTTTTACTGTACTTTGTATCATGGATTTGAGGATGTTGTATCTTGATCTTTACATATGTATATTCTTTTAAGCCTTTCATACCCTGTGACATGTACAGTGGATGATTGAGCATTCCGAATTAATTTGCCAAGGAGCATTCAGAACAAATGTATATTATGGACATTGGAGTTTTTGATTATTCTTTTATATGTATGTGATAGTTGTTAGACTTAGAATTAATTAAATTTAAACGTGACTCAACGTCTTGGGATCTTTAAGAAATGTAACTTGCAATGTATGTTTGTCGATGATTACATGTTATTGCTTCCGCTACTATGTGTTTGATGTGTATGTCATACTTTCTTACTTTAAAAAAAAAAATGTTTAGCAAACTTAGTGAAACTTTAGGTTAATTCTTTTGGATCCCTTGGCGGGGCGTTACATCTGGTATCAGAGCCAGGTTTCTACATTGGGAGCTCTGGGTATATTGGAACGCCACTAGTGTTAACTAGTTGAATAAAAATGAAAACCTTAAACTAAAACTTGAAACTAGTTGAGCTGAAACAATAAATAAACTATTAGTTACCTATTTTTTTTTTTCATACTTCAACACTCAAAACTTCAAAACTGAAATTATACTTAAACTAAAATTATAGGTAAATTGAAAACTGAAAATATCTTGTTTGCAAAACATGTGTCTTTTATCTATGTATTTCAGTATTATGTTTCATGGTTATTTTAGCATCTTGTGTCTTGGATATTATTGTAGGATGGTATCTGGGACGAGATCTTCCGTTAGGGGCCGTAGCCTTGGCTATGGCAGAGGCCGTGGACGAGGCAGAGATGTTAGTGTTCATGAGTCTATCCATGAGAGCCCCATTCAGGAAGAGAATAGGGAAGAGCATGTCAGTGAGCATCAGGAAGAGAAGCACGAAGAGGGACATGCCGACTCTGAGGAGGTTGATCTAAGGCAAATGATGCAAACCCTTATTGATCGCTTACCTCCTGTTCTTGAGAAAGATAGAGCACACCAGGTTGGACATGAGCATAGACGCAGATCTAGGAGTCCTCAGAGGGATCGACATAGATTCATAGTATCTTCTCAGATGAAGGATCTTCAGAGGTCCAAGATCAAGCCCTTTAATGGGCAAGGTTTTGGGTATGTAGCTGAGTAGTGGCTTATTGCCCTTGACAGGATTTTTGCTATGCAGGACTTTGACAGTAATGTCAAAGCGAGGTTTTCCATTACCAATCTAGAGTTATTTGGAGCCACCTAGTGGACTATTGAGGAGAAGAAGTTGGGCATTGACATGGGTAGTGTCACTTGGGAGATTTTCCTAGAGAGTTTTCATGAGCGATTCCTACCAGAGGAATGGAAGCAGCATAGAGCAGATGAGTTCCATAACCTGAGATAGTTCACTATGACCGTTGTAGAGTATGAGCGCAAGTTCTATGAGCTCATGCCTTTTTTGAGATTCAGTGACGACCCAACACAGTTGGCACAACATTTCATTCGAGGCTTGAACAATCATTTTATTGGGGGTGTTAAGGTATTTGAGCCTAAGACCCTCAAGGATGTGGTACATCGAGCTATCCTGGTAGAGCAGAGTGTCAACTTTGGGCAAGGAGGATTTGTGGGAGCGCCTACTATAGCAGGATCTAAGGGCAACCACAATTCCGGTGGAATCAGGAAGCCTCCCTTCCCTAGGAGGAATCAGTATTCTCAGCAACATTCTAAGCAGCAGCCTCAGCAGCATAAGGGATTTTACCCTCAGGCACAGAATGGTGGCGGTGGATCCAACTCTAGGATCAATCACAATGCTCAACGTAATAGACAGAATCAGTAATCTCGACCTGCACAGAGCAACCGGTCTTTTGCTAGTAGGGGTAGCCACCAGCGGTCGAATGCACCACCTATAGGGAGAGGATCTGGTAGAGGCACGGGATGTTATTCGTGTGGATAGATTGGTCATATTGCAGCATACTGCCCATAGCGAGCATCTTAGTATTCAGGACCCAGGCCAACAGCATCTGAGCCTACAATCGGAAATACAGGTGGATCTCATAGAGTATTTGCAGCGGTGGATCACCGTTAGGCAGACCATCAGGGGATAGTAGTTGAGACTACAGGAGCTATCCGAGGTACACCTCTCTCTGTATTATTTGATTCAGGTGCTATAGATTCTTTCATTTCTCCATCTCTAGTTGACAAGTGTAAGCTGGAGTCGGTTAAGCAAGATCATGGTTGGCAAGTGGAACTAGCCTCAGGCGCTAAAGTTTCCACAGATTCTGTAGTTCATAAGTGTGGACTTAGCATAGGAGGGTTTGAGACTTCAGTCAATTTTTGAGTTATTCCTCTTGGCTCCTACGATGTGGTCTTAGCTATGGATTGGCTTGGCTCTCATAGGGCTAGTATAGACTGCAGAAAGAAGACCATTATGTGTCAGGATGACCAAGCGAAGGATGTTGAGATTGTGGGGATACCGAGGCCTATATCCCTATGGATGATCTCTGCTATGCAACTAAAGCGAAGCTTTCGTAAGGGATGTCAAGTATTTGCCATTACGGTAAATGAGCTAGATGAGGAAGAATCTACAAGGAAGACCCTAGATCACCCTATTTTACAGGAGTATGCTGATGTCTTTCCGAGTGAGATTCCAGGCATGCCTCCTAAGAGAGACATTGATTTTAGCATCAAGCTCACTCCAGGAGCGGAACCTATCTCTAGAGCTCCTTACCGTATGACCACTCAAGAGCTAAGTGAGTTGCGTTTGCAGTTAGAGGAACTTTTGGCCAAGGGTAGTATTCGACCTAGTGTATCACCATGGGGAGCTCCAGTGCTCTTTGTGAAGAAGAAGGATGGTTCTTTGCGCCTTTGCATTGATTACAGATAGCTGAATAAGGTGACAATAAAGAATAGGTATCCTTTACCAAGGATTGACGATTTATTTGATCAGATCAAGGGGGCTACAGTGTTCTCTAAGATTGATCTTAAGTTAGGATACCATCAACTTCACATCAAGGAGGCTGATATTCATAATACCGCCTTCCGAACTCGCTACGGGCATTATGAGTTCACAGTGGTACCCTTTGGACTGACGAACGCTCCATCAGTTTTCATGTGCTTAATGAATGGGGTGTTCCGTTCCTGTCTTGATAGATTTGTTCTTGTGTTCCTCGATGATATTCTGATATATTCTAAGTCCCAAAAGGAACATGAGGAACATTTGAGTTTAGTTTTGCAGTGCTTGAGAGATAATCAACTTTATGCCAATGCGGCAAAGTGTGATTTCTTTCAATCAGAGATACAGTATTTGGGACATGTTATTTCAGGTGAAGGTATCTCTGTAGACCCTGCGAAGATCCAGGAAATAGTAGATTGGCCTGCACCCACTACTGTGTCGGAAATTCGTAGTTTCATGGGTCTAGCTGGGTATTATCGCAGATTTGTTCAAAACTTCTCCAGAATAGCACACCCTATTACCTCCCTTCAGAGGAAAGGAACGAAGTTTCTTTGGACAGAAAAATGTGTAGAAGCATTTCAGAAACTCAAAGAGCTTCTGACCAGTGCACCGATCTTAGCAGTACCTGATCCAGAAGGTGAGTTCATGGTGTGTACAGATGCTTCCCTTGAGGGTATTGGAGCAGTTCTAATGCAGAATGGTCGAGTGATTGCATATGAGTCACGCAAACTCAAGGATCGTGAGTTGAATTATCCTACACATGACCTTGAGTTAGCAACAATAGTTCATGCCTTAGTGAGATGGAGACATTTCTTGTTGGGACACAGATTTGAACTACATAGCGATCATCGTAGTCTTTAGTACATATTCACGCAGCCTAATCTGAATGCTAGGAAAAGGCGTTGGATGGAGTTTTTGTGCGAGTATGACTTTGAGGTAAAGTATATCCAGGGGAAGGAGAATGTTGTAGCTGATGCTTTGAGTCGCAGGAAACATGTGATATCATCTATGACTCTTAGTGTCGATTTGAGATGTCAGATACTTCAGGCACTCCCCATTGATTCATGGTATCTGGAGGTGTGCAGTGAGATCAATTCAGGGAGACCCTTGGAGGGTAAGTTTTCAGGCTATGTCCTAGAGTCAGATGGCCTTTTGAGACATTCAGGAAGGATCTATGTGCTGCTACTGGATGAGCTTCGCATATTGATCCTATCAGAGGCCCATCGTGCACCTTACTCGGCACATCCAAGTGTCAAGAAGATGCATGAAGATTTGCGACATTTATTCTATTGGTCCGGGATGAAGCGCGACATTGCTGATTTTGTGGCTAGATGTCTTGAGTGTCAGAGAGTCAAGGCAGAACACCAACATCCGACAGGACTTTTGCAACCGAATCTCGTTCCTTCATGGAAGTGGGACATCATCTCTATGGATTTCATAGTAGGATTACCTATGACTCTTCGTCGTCATGATGCTATCATGGTCACCGTTGACCGATTGACCAAGGTGGCACATTTTGCACCAATCAGGTCTTCCTACACTGCAGCTTCAGTAGCTAATGTCTTCATGCGTGACATTGTGAGATTACATGGTATTCCCCGAAAGATCATTTCTGATAGGGATCATGTTTTCACTTCCACATTTTGGACATCACTACAACATGATCTTGGAGCGCAGCTGAATTTTAGTTCAACATATCACCCAGAGACAGATGGGCAGACAGAGAGAGTGAATCAGGTTCT
This sequence comes from Cupressus sempervirens, assembly GCA_028749045.1. NCBI lineage: Eukaryota > Viridiplantae > Streptophyta > Pinopsida > Cupressales > Cupressaceae > Cupressus > Cupressus sempervirens. The sequence continues at coordinate 871,522,279 of CM053785.1, read as the reverse complement.
CGAAGATATGTTGAGGATGTACGTGATGGATAGGCAGACTGATTGGGAGGACTATCTCTACTTAGTGGAGTTTGCTTACAACAACGAGTATCACAGTTCTATTGGCATGGCACCTTTCCAAGCCTTATATGGACACCCTTTTCCTACACCTTTGAGTTGGGATAGCCTTGAGGATCGCATCCTGTTGGGCCCAGAGATGCTTCGTGACATGGAGAAACAGGTGGTGCCTATCCGAGAGCACTTGACAATGGCATATGATAGGTAGAAGAAGTATGCTGATGCTCATAGGTCAGATAAGCAGTTTGCTATGGGAGAGAAGGTTTTCTTGAGAGTGCGTCCGCGGAAGAGTCTGATCCGTTATGGAAAGGGCTCGAAGCTAGCACCTCGCTTTGTGGGACCATTCGATATTCTTGAGAGGATTGGTTCAGTTGCCTATCGTCTTGCTTTACTGCCCAGCCTTGCTCACATTCATGATGTTTTCCATGTTTCAGTACTTAGACAGTATATTCCTGATATTGTACATATTCTTGATTGGAATGCATTGCAGGTAGAGAACAGGCAGCTGGCTTTGGAGCCAATACGTATTCTGGAGCAGCGGGAGTTGACCCTCAGGGGTCGAACCATAGAGCAGGTAAGGGTCCAATGGGACCCTACTGATGACTCTTCAGCTACATGGGAGGATGCATCTAGATTATGGGATTTATATCCCTATTTGTTTATAGGCTTCCAGGAGTAAGCCTAAGTCTAGGGGGGGTGGATGTAGTGCCTGCCCCTAGTTTACATTTTTGAGCTACATTTATGATATGATTGCCAAACTCTTTTAGGCCAATTTATGTTTGATGAGTAGTATTATTATTTTAGAGATTATCAGAGGATGTTTACACTCAGTTTATTATATGATGAGATTACTTGGTACTCTATATTTCATGCATGTATGATGATTATTCAATGGTTTCAGTTATCGATGATGATTCGTTAGATGGCTTATTATTTCATGTGCTTCTTATGGATACTTACCCCATACTGCATGTGTATGGTGTGCGTGTTGTTTTATTTATGTATGGTGTTTATGATATGGTTAAGGAAGGGAGTCGTAGTCACCTGCTAGTCAGGATCTACACGATGCACCACTTCCTACCATTGTCTGTTTAGCTTAGAATATTGTGTTTGTACATGCGTGGATTTTATGCAGGTTGCAGGTACCGGGTATTGACTTCCCTGAATTGTCAGGATGAGCGTACCCTATCGCACTGTCTCAATGGTAAGAGAGGGGAGATAAACTCTTAAGTCCAAATCCTAAACCCTTTAGCCAATTGTCCTAATTGATAATTAGGACAAGTATCTGAGTTAAGTACCCTCTGAATGCATCAAATGATGTAATTTCGTGATTATAACCCTTTTTGTTGTTTTGGTATGTATTTCTCTATGATGGGTTTTCGTATGTTGCTTTATGAGTCCTTGGTGTATTTTCTATTAATTAAGTCTAATTAAAAAGATTAATTAATTATTTAATTTAATGGAGAATTATTATGATATCTTTATATTTAATTAATTAATTAATTTAATAAAAGAATTAAAGTTGGAGATTAAAGTTCAAAGATATATTTAGAACAGGATAATATTTATTTAATTTAATAATAATATATTTGGAGTTCATTTTTAAATAAATGCTAAATATTATTGTTATTTAAATTAATTAAATATGTTATCAATTAAGTTCTAAAATAAATTAAAAGTTGAAAGATATTAATTTATTAAGAATTTTAGATCGCATGATCTAAACATGAGTTTAAATATAAGAATTAAATTAAAAGATTAAATTATAGAAATTAATAATGTTATTTTAATTTCTTAAAAGCGCACATAAGATTTAAAGTAATAAATTAATTAAGAATAGAAGTCAAGGGAAATTTTAAATAAAGTTATTTAATAATTCAACTTAATGTGCATGAAAGTTGAATGCAAAAGAATAAGAAAAGATAATAAAAGTTAAATTCAAGTTAACTGAGTTGTGCAAAGAGTCTTCTCGGGTAAACACACAATTAGTGCCCCGAATTGAGGAGAAATAGTTTATCACAACTTTGGGGGTTCATTTTTGAGAGATAGGAATCTGGACGGGAATTTTTGGGAGACAATTTTTTGGAAGCGAATTTCAGAAAGCTGATACCAAGAAAGTGTTCCAGAGGAAGGTTATTGAGAGGAGTGAATTCTTATACAGTTCCTGGAGATTGTATATTAGCATCAGGATCAGGTAGGGTCTTGTGTGTTGATCGTTGATTATTTACGCAATCTCTCTATTCCTTGTCTTCTTCGTGCCTGTGGATTGTATATCTAAATTCTCTGTGATGAATGTTAAAACATTACGATATTGGAATTTATCAGATGCTTGCCAATAAACTTCTGTATACATAAGATTTAAATGGGAAGGGTTGAATCTAATACCGAAATTCTAAATTAGTAGATTGATTGGTTGACTATATATTTTCTATATCAATTTAAAAAGGAGACCAATTTTTCAATGCTTATATATATATATATATATATATATTCTTAATTAATTTGTTTATTAATAAGAGTCTTATTAATAACGAAATGGTATTCTTTTGTTCTAAAAAAAAAATATATATATCAGATATTATATATATAAAATAAATAAAAATAAAAAAATAAAAAATAATATATATTTATAGTGGGGGGGGGGAGGGAATCACCCCATACCTGTCCCCGACTGTTGCAGGCCGATAGTACCTGCGTCGCAGGTACTGTGATGACAGGTACAGAGTACCTGCCACCACAGGGCCTGCGACCGTAGGCCTGCGGCCAAGCCGACGGGCTGTAAACGTTATTTGAATATAAAAAAATATGAAACTTTGATTTCGCTTTTTTTTTTTTTTTTTTATATAATTTTTAATTTATTAAAACAAATTTTATTTATTTAAAATTTTTAAATAATAAAATTATAATATATTTAATTTTATAATAGTTTAAACTTTATTAATATTTAATAAATAAATATTAAATGCATAGACATAGTTTGTAAATTTTAATTTATTAATAATTTTGCTTAAATATTAATAAATTAACAATTAATGGTTAGATTAAAATAAGTAATTAGATCAAATGATTATTCATTAATTTAATTAAAATTAGTTTACTTAAGCTAATTAATAATGAATTTTATTTGACTAAATTATAAATTTGGATATTGATTTAATGAAAGTTATTATAGAAAAGGGTTAATCGTAAAAGGGTAGTTGAGAAAACCTAGTTACTTGAATTTGACATTAAACTGAAACATAAACCTTACCTTAACTCAAACAATATACTTTCAGATCCAATCTTTGAGACTTTGATGTTGTCTTTGTACTTTGAATGTTTTGGGGTTGGTTTAGTGTTGACCAGTTCAGGTTGTTACCAGAGGCTCAGGGTTGTGAATGTGATGTCATGATGATTTGGTCTCGATCTTTCTTAACCTGACCATGGTAATGTGATGAAGTGCTCTATGACATGTTTGTGTTACTGTTTGTTGTTGCTTTCCATTTTCCTTGTGTGAAGCTGAGGTGTATGTATTTGAGAATACCTAACTTAACCATTTTTGAGTCTCGATCAGTTATATTTGATAACCATTTCTAAGTCTCGATCAGTTATACTTGTATTACTTTCTGGTTGCTCATTAGAGAACCATTGGATTTTGTGACTTATCATTGATACCTTCAGTTGCTGATAGAGAATTGTCGTGATTACATGATTACTATTTGATATTATCTGTTGCTCATGAAGAACTGATGTAATTTTGTGGATTATCTTTTTATGATATTTTTCAGTTGCTCGTATAGGATTGAGGTGGTTTTATTATGATTCTTTGATTTATGAGTTCATGAGCTAGGGTAGGTTATCTATGTGTAGAGTCAGGAAGTGGCTTGCAATGGGGGTCGGAGCCCTAAGAGGCTGCCTTGAGAAACCCATTGTAAGTCATTTTTAATAAGTGAAAACATTTACACTAAATGAGAGAAAATGAACCTAACAAGATAATTGTATGTTCTCTCCCATGCCATGAGTGCTAGTACAGACTAGGATGGGGTAGAGAGAATGCTTGGTTATGACCTTGCATTCCATAGTATGCCTCGTCAGTACGAGAGGATACTAGTGGCCGCAGGATCAGTAGGGACCCGGGATTCCTAAGGGATTGCTCGGGTAACTTTTATGTGACTTTTGCGATGACACTTTCCCGCTTGCATATTAGGTTTCCTACATGTCTTGTGGTACCTCTGGGATTTAGATGTCGATCTTTTTAGGAACCCTTGAGTTAGCATACTTATAGGATTTCCTGGACTTAGAGAGTAATTTTGATTATAGGTTTTGTTATCCTATTTGGGACTCGAGACTATCTCCTCAGCGCGGTGGGAGTGGACCATTTAGGTTCCACGCGGTCGGGTGGTAGTGCTTTACTCTTACCATTGAGATCCGTTCCGTGGTCACCATGGCTGGAGTTTTCGTGATTGGCATTTACCTTCACTATGTTCTTGGATTATTATGATGGATGGTTAGATTTTATGATAGATGTTTTATCATTATGGATGTATGGATGTATCATGTATGGTGAATAGTTTCATATATTTTTACTGTACTTTGTATCATGGATTTGAGGATGTTGTATCTTGATCTTTACATATGTATATTCTTTTAAGCCTTTCATACCCTGTGACATGTACAGTGGATGATTGAGCATTCCGAATTAATTTGCCAAGGAGAATTCAAAACAAATGTATATTATGGACATTGGAGTTTCTGATTATTCTTTTATATGTATGTGATAGTTGTTAGACTTAGAATTAATTAAATTTAAACGTGACTCAACATCTTGGGATCTTTAAGAAATGTAACTTGCAATGTATGTTTTTCGATGATTACATGTTATTGCTTCCGCTACTATGTGTTTGATGTGTATGTCATACTTTCTTACTTTAAAAAAAAAAATGTTTAGCAAACTTAGTGAAACTTTAGGTTAATTCTTTTGGATCCCTTGGCGGGGCGTTACAGTTTGTACTGACATCCAAGGGATTTGAGATTTATTTTAGTAGTAACTAATTCACCCCTCTCCTCTTAGTTACTCTTCTTATATTTCCAACACATTCGTCCCAGTCATAGGTCATCTTTACATATTGATTGGCCTTTGGGAGATGAAACACCTTCTCAATATTCCTCAATCTAAGATCCAAGACTATCTCCCCTATGCCACTCTTGATAACCTTTTCTTCAGGCACATAATGTTCTGCCAAGGTCACAATCAACTTAGAGGATTGTACAAAAGTCAATGTGATGCTACATTTACTAGCCTTGACCTAATCATAGCTAATACCATTGCAGATCTTTCTTTAGGCTTGTTACAAATGGTGAGAAATGCATTCCAATCAATATATTCAAGCTTAGTGTCTCTGATTTTTGCATGTCCATCTTGAAAGTGGGATTCATTTGGTGTACCTTGGTATTTGAAGACAACATGCTTAAGAGCAATTTTTTCTGCCATTAAGGATGATGATGATGCCATTTTATCTATACAAAAGAATAGACATTAGTCCACAAATATAAAAATCTAAACTAAAAATCGCTAACTATCAAAAAACCTATCCCAAATGCTCCCAAATAGTGAAAAACAACTTAAATACCCCCTAATAGTAGTAGAATGAAAATTAACACACCAATGACCACTAATTGGTCATTTTATGCATAGTTTCACACTTCCACACATGCGTACCATGGATAGGTGTGCATGCGCACAACTGCGCATGTGCAAAGCAAGTGCAAGGGGGGACTTAAGTCCTTCAATGTTTTGAAAAAGGGTGCACACATGTGCACCTTATGGGGTACACATGTGTGAGCACCCTTATGTTTTCATTAATTTGGTACAAAAAAAGGTGTACATGTGCACACCTTCGGGAGGTCATGCACACATGTACACCTTTCCTTGATATTCATGTAGTTAGATTTAAACATCAAAGGTGTGCACATGCATACCTTGGAAAAGTGTGCATGTGCACACCCACGAATGTGTCTAGATTCATGTTAAGTCCATTTTAGGTCTTTTCTAAGCCTTAGGTTTTGTGTGTGAACAAAGGTGCACACATGCACACCTTGAAGAGGTGTGCATGTGCACACCTTTGGTGTCCTAACATTTTGCATTGTGTCTAGTGCAAGTTTAGCACACCTTTGGAGGTGCAAGGGTGCAGTAGCTGATGTGCGAGAATAATGAGGAGAGGCTAGAGGGGTCCTAGACTTATATAGGCCTAGGCTTGGTGTGCACAACCTTTGGAGGTGCACATGTGTGCATCTCCAAAGGGGAAAGAGTCCACACTTGCACATTTAGCACACCTACACACCTTGATGAGGTGCACATGTGCGCTAAATGCACTAGTGCACTTTTATGCACAAAAACACTCTTTGCTCTAAATGTCCCTAGTTCTGATACCACAAGGCTTCTTAGTTAGAGACAAAGGCTAGAACCAGACTCCAAGGGGAGTTCCAAATTTACCTAGGCCCTAGACTAGGAGTCTAGGAGACAAAAATTTCACTAGTGGTCCCCATTTCTAGGATAAATGGGGCATGCATTGTGAAATGACACTAGTACTTAATATAGTCTTTCCCTCTAGTGTTCTTACTTAATATGGTTGCCAAACCTTTTCAATTTTTTTAGTCTTCCTCTCAGGGTAATCTAGGTTATCTTTTAATTCCTCATCTAATTAAATATACTGAATTATGTTTGCAATATTGAATATTGGTGAAATATCCATGTCCTTTGGTAATTCAACTTTAAAATCATTTCTAGTGTCAAATTTCTTCAAGATCTTACAAGCATCAAACTTCTTTATCTTCAAATTACTCTAGGTACCAATTAGAAATATGTTCTTCTTCAAGTGATCCATAACATATTCTCTAACCTCAAAAGACCTATGGAATCTTTCTTTATCTTCCTTTCATTTATACACTTGATTACTAACCTTGAGATTCTCCTTCACTTCTTCATGCAAAGTCTTCATGAAATCAACAAATTGTTTTACTTCAAAACTCATCTTCATTTCAGTACTCAAATCCTTTAACTCATTAGTTCCTTTAGGATGCATTTCATTTACTATCTCAAGATGTGTCTTCTATGTACTTCTGTTTATAGAATTATTATATGCAAACTCTGCTCATGCTAAAATCAAGTCGTAAATAGTAGTCTCACCTCCAATCAAACATTTCACAAAGTTACCCAAACTCCTATTCATAGCTTTAATTTGTTCGTTTGTATGTGGATGAAGTGTAGAACTAAATTTAAGATCACTATTAAACTTATTCCAAAGTGTCCTCCAAAAATAACTAGTAAAATTAGTATCCTTATCTAGAACAATAGTCTTTGGTAACTTGTGCAATCCCACCACTTCCTGAAAGATTAATTTAGCCACATGTATTGCATCAGATGTCATGTTTCAAGGTATGAATTGAGACATTTTAGAAAATATTTCAACCACTACTAGAATATAATCATCACCTCTCAGAGTTCTAGGTAAGCCAAGTGCAAAGTCCATACTGATATCTTCCTATGGTTTATTTGGAATAGGCAATGTTGAATACAAACCCAAATTTTGACGAGTTCCTTTTGTTGTTTGCAAGTTTTTCAACTCTTAACTATCTTTTGAACATCTTTATGTATCTGAGGCCAATAATATTTGTTAGAGATCATCTTCACTATTTCCTTAATTCCAAAATGTCCAACAATTCCTCCAATATGTTCCTCCTTCATGATGTTGTCCCTCATATATCCTCTAAGTATGCAAAATTTAGTTCTTTTTAACAACATGTGTACTTGAATGAAATAAGTAGTCCACTTATTTTATTCATTTACCATGTAATTCTTACAAGTATTCCAAGGTTTTATGAAATCAGGATCAATTTCATACAAGTGTTTCAAATCATCAAAATTAAGTACCTCAACTTGAATTTCTATCAACAAATTCCTTCCTCTTCTTAAAGCATTAGCCACTCTTTTTTATTGTCCACTTTTATGTTTTAGCACAAAATAAAATTTGTTTGAATACTCTACACACTTCATGTACCTATGATAAAACTTATTTTAACTTCCCAAATACTATAAAGCTTTATGATCAGTTCACAACACAAAATCCTTATGCATCAAACAATGTCTCCATTTCTTCAAATCTTGAATAATGACATAAATCTCTTGATCATAACCTCAATACCTTTTCTTAGAAACATTCAAGTTCTCAATAAATGATGCTACAAGTCTCCTCTCTTGACTCAAAATATCTCCAATGGCACTTCCACTAGCATCACAATCAACTTGTAAAACCTTAGTGAAATTAGGCAAAGAAAGTGTAGGTATTTTAGCCACCTTTTGTTTCAATGTTTCAAAACTCCTATGTGCCTCATGTTTCCATTTGAAATAATTTTGATCCCATCTCATAGTCTCTATCATGGCATTACATACTAAACTAAAATTTCTGATGAACTTTCTATAGAAAAATTCTAATCCATGAAATGATCTAACATCCGTAACATTCTCAAGTGTAGGCCAATCAAGGATAACACTTACCTTTTCAGGATCCATCTTCAAACCATTAGCAAAAATCACAAAACTAAGGTCCACAATTTCTTGCTTCATGAATGAACATCTATTCAAATTAAACAACTTCTTTCATTCTCTATAACACTTGTCTAATATGCTCAAGGTTTTCGTCCTTAGTCTTATTGAACATCTACTATCTTTTTCAACATTCCTTGGAACTTGAAAAAAGTGAAAAATTTCTTGGAATGTGTACTTTAAAATAAATGAGGACATAGAATATTGAGGATGGGGTAAAGTTGTCCATGGAAGATTCTTGACTACAAGAGGATTTACCACTAGAGTACATGGAAGGTTCTTTAGGGACATTTTAAGGTCTTTGATTGGTTATACATGATTTTCCTATTTCTATTCCCTTGGGTGGATTTTTTTGAGTTATATTATTGATTCTTTATTATAATTACATTTTGAATCATCTAATTTTCAAATAAAACATAATTTTTCTAAAGAAATGTAAACAAATAATAACTATAAAAAATGTGCTAACCAATATATATTGCTTAAATAAATAATCAATCTAAATTATATTTAAAATAATAATTCACATAGAAATGATAATTTATTTAGTGAGCTATTGGCAAGTATACCTTCAGAATAGACTTACCCTTATGAATTTAGGCAAACTATTTTTTAATCATTTTTAACACTATTATGTGTGTGTGTGTGTGTGTGTGTGTGTGTGTGTGTGTGTGTGTGTGTGTGTGTGTTAGAAATAGATAATACTGAAAAGGGGGTGAATCAATATTCTATAAACTTTTTCCCACAAATAAATATTGTTAATTACTTTATAACTTCATATGAAAGTAAACTAATAATGTTGAACATTAAATATAACCATGCACAAAGATGACTTATAACACCATTATTTTTTAACTAGGAAACCTGGGTGAAGGGAAAACCCCGGTGGGGATGGTACCCACAAGATGATTCACTAAAAAAAAATATTGTTAAGAATATTGACTCTATTAGGAGTCTGTAAAATACATATAGTGTCTCAAGTCCTTGTTAGAGGACTAGGCCCTATTAAAAGTCTCAACCCTATTAGGAGTTTCTTCAACCCTACTAAAAGTTGGTAGAGCTAATACAATTATAGAAGAAGAGCCCACTTCGTTAACATGACATTATAAAATAAAGTTTCTTCACAAGAGTAGGTATACATACAATATTGTCTTACTATTGTATCTCATACTTTCTCTGATCATACATCAGATTTCACATCATATAAGGCTCACATATCATTAAATCTTTCTTCTCATATAGTTTGCATCACATAAAACTTCACATCAATCACATAACTCACATTTTTGTTTGTGTAAGATATGATATTTATTTAAATATTTCACAAACTAATAAATCTTCGCTTAGTTAGCCTTAATGCTTTCACATGCTTGACCAAATAGTAAATGACTTAGGGTGAACATCTAGGATGTCACCTTATCATGACTTGGTAATAATTTTGTCATCAAAATAATTCCTTAAGTCATAGAATCTAATTCTCTAATATGCTCTATTATGTTCAGATAAATACTCAAAGTGGTATCTTGACTGTAACTAGTGTTGTACCATCTATAGAAGCTACGCACTAACATACATTATCATGATACTGTAAACTATTGATCCTCAACTATGCATGTCCTAACTCAAACTCACTCATCCGTACATGCCATATCTTTCTTTGTACTAGTGCAATCTATCTAACACTTAGACAATTTTTTAACTATGATTACTTAAATAAAATACTAAATACATGTTTACATAAATGACAATATATCAAACATCTAACTAGCCATGGTTCTAACAATCTCCCTCTTTGGCATTTATAGAAACATTTGGGAAAATTTGTGAAGTCCCAAAATGATGTCATACAAAAAATGAATACAAAAAGTAACTATACAAAAATTAGCTGCAAAATAGAAAATATTTTATTCATGTTTTGATGGATTATTACATTCCTTATCGTTCCTTGTAATGGTACATATGTGCATTATCCCTTATATATATATATATATATATATATATATATATATATATATATATATATATATATATATATATATATGTATATGTATATATATATATATATATGTATATGTATATATATATATATATGTATATGTATATATATATATGTATATATATACATATACATATATATATATATATACATATACATATATATATATACATATATGTATATATATATATATGTATATATATGTGTATATATATATGTACATATATATATACATATATATATATATGTATATATATATGTATATATGTATATGTATATATATACATATATATATATATATGTATATATGTATATATGTATATATATATATATATATATCATATCATACACAATTTTCCTTATTATTATATTAGTCCCCCTTTGACATCAATGAAAAAGGTGTCAAAAATTTATACAAAAATCGTGTTTCCTCTTGCTGATCAACTTATCATTTTAGATAAACAATATGCAAAACTAAGTTTTAGTCGCTTTAGATCTTTCTTCCATTTCTCCTTGAATTTTTTAGATATATTGATGAGGGCACAAAGTTCATATGATGTCACTTCTATCATGCTCAAGTTAGGACAGAAAGACTTATCATACGAGGCCTTAGCTACAAGACACTCCTCCAATTGCCTCTATAAAATACTAATTTTGGGTGACAAAATTTCTCTAAGAGTACAGAACCTTTTGATTACCTATTCCTTATTAGTTTCAATGCATTTGATAGTACTATGAATCTTCTTCACTTCAGTTCCAAAATATTCAATGCTTGCCTCAGGTGACTACAATCTAGTAGTGATTGTTTGTAGCTCACTCATTTGGCCTTTGATCATACTATCAAAATGTGATAGGTAATTCTATGATAGTGCACACTATCCATACAAATTCTTACCTTCATTAATGTTCTTCCTCAATTCCTTGATGCATAGATCTAATTATTTTATATCATTTCTCACATTTGTACATACTGTATCAAATAGTGTTGCATCATGCTTAGCTTGTGCTTGTGTTAAAGCTACTTCAGAAAAGGTTGTGAATTCTTTACCAAAATATTTCACCAATTATTTTTTATTGGTTTGTAAGTCTAGAATAGTAACAGTTGTTTGAAATGTCCTCTATATCCTATCCAAGACTTCTGAAAAATGTTTTCTCCAAAGACTTAATTCATTTTTTCTTCTAACATAATTTACTCAAAGAACTCATTAGTCCTTTATCATCATCATCATCAGATATTGTTGTTATTGTTGTTTCTACTAGAGTTTCTATAGGAATAAGTGCAACTTCTTTCATCTCTTCACTCGTCTTCTCTTCCTAAACCTTCTTTCTCTATTCTTCTAATCTTTCTTTCTATTTCTCAGCTTCGTTTCTTTTCTCCTCTTCTTTCTTTAATTATTCTTCAACTTTCTTTTTCCTTTCCTCTTCCTTCTTCTTCTCATCCCATTTCTTCCTTTCCTCTTCTTTCCTCTTCTCATTTTTTCCTGTTTCTTCCTTTATACTTCCTTCTTTCTTTCTTGTTCATCTAATCTTTCTCTTTCTGCATTCCTCTTTCTTTCTTCTTCTTCGTCCTCTTCGTCAGAACTAGTGTAAGCAATAATAGTGCTAACAATGTTTGTTCCATATCTAATAAATGGATTCTCCTTGACATCAATAGCTATGTGTATACTATCCACTTGCATAGATTCAATAGTAATAACTATGCAAGGAGGTGACATGGCTTGATGTGTCTCTTCAGCTTCATCTTTACCATTAGTAGGAGTACTCAGCTCCACATATACTAGACTTGGTGATTTCTGCTACACACTCTGCTTGGTGATCTTAGGCATAGAAGTCATATATTTTTCTATGGCTTCTTTTGTTTCCTTCTTAACTTCTTCATAATTTCCTACCATCAGAAGAATTTATCTTCTTTTATTCCTTAGGAGGGGTTCAATGCCTTTCAAAATTCTATCAAAATCTTCTTTTTTGTTTACTTCACATAGTTTGTTAATCATGCTCTCTCTTAGCTTGGCGTCTTCTTCTACTACTCTCTTCCTTTCTATTATGTAACCTATTGCAAAGATATTAAGGGATCTTTCCTTTTATGTTATCAAATCTCTTATTTCTTAAGATCATATTCCTTACAATAACATTCTCTAGATGTCTTCTATCCATAATACTATATGAACTATAATATTTATTCAACTGTACAAAATTTTCATCATTAATAATATGCATGTTCAGATTCTCTATCATTTGTTTCCATGCTTTCTTTTCTATTGGTGTCCTTCCTTTTTCTTTTTCTTTCTCAACTGGCTTCTCCTTAGTTTCATCATTAGATTCCTCTAGAATCACTAATTTACAATATCTTTCTCCTTTTTCCTAGTCCACTGGTGGTCTGTTTACCCATTTCTTGGAGGATGGTGTAGTTTCTTGTTTGAAATTTATCAATCTCTCTAACTTTCTCTATGCAATAGGTGTATCAACCTATGATTGCTTCTTATGTTGATCATGTTGTTCTCTAACTAGTTGCACTTGTGCAATTATTGCATAAAGTGTTGTAGGTGTTTGCACAGTAGGTCTTGCAACTATTACACCTTCAAATGGTGTTGCAATAGAAATTTATGTTCCTTCTATCACCTCAATCTTCCCATTGGCTTTCATCTCTAGTGCAATATCTTTGATCTCATTAAACTCTTCTCTAGTCATACCAGATTTCTTGAGAATAGAATCTATCTTCTTCTCCACATTCTTCTTAATTTCTTTTCTATGAAGTTTAGAATGCACTTCCCTTACCATTTCCTCATATGTACCCCATGTAGGAAATTCGATGTTCTTCTTAGACTACAATATTATCTATGCATAACCTTCAATGAGTTCTTCACTCATTTCATATCCCATGGGCTCAATGAATTTCACTCTAGGTTCAACTACTTCCATACATGTGGTATCAGTTTCTACCATGAAACATATCTCATCTTTATACTTCTCCACCGTAGAGGGAGGGATTCTATATCTTAGTTTTATCTTAGATTTAAATTTCTTCATCATTCTGTTAATGTCATTGTACCTAGCATTCTCCAATCTCACCCTATAACACTGTGTTACCAACTTCATAGATCATTCATCACTTTCCCAACTTGTCACACTAGGGAACTAATTGGTTGCATAGAAAAATATATGTCCTAACAAAGATTCAAATCTAAAGACTTCATTCTTGGTCTTCTTTAGCTTTGCAATGTCGTTGAATAGTTGTGTTCTAACTATCTCACATAAGTTTACCTTCCTTCTCTCTACTACCATAGCATATGATGCATGCCTAAATCTTGTTGGCAATGAGTTTACTCTAGAATTGTGGTTAAACTTGTATCCTAAAATTTTACTCAACACCTTGACTCCTTTGTCCTAAATCACACCCATCTTCATGTTCCTTCCATCAAACCTAGTATATAGGTTTGTTTGAACTATCTTTCTTACACATCTATCATTCATTGGATTACAGCCTCTATTACTCAAACTATGACCTTATGAATTAGGTCATTGTCAATTAAAAATAGTGCATCACCTATCCAAAATATCTCTTCATGACTCAACTCAATATAATTTTGGTGCATTCATGATTGTCAAATTCTGTGTAGAACATATACTTAATCAGATTTAGCTAATTTAGGTATGTGTAATTAGACTTTAGGGTTAAGTCACCATTACCCATAACTCCTAAATTCCTATGGATATTCTCATCACCAACTCTCTCAAAGTTACAATAAATTTAGCTTCAAACATCTACTACATGAAGCACATTTTACAATATTTGGGAAAATGCTCCTAGTGGATCATCTATGAGAGAAACAAATGGGTGTCTCTTGAACTTATACCTTGGTCTCTCACTTACAGCATACAATGACTAGCCTACCACGCCACTTACAAAATATAATGGAAATTAAATTAAAAGCTTCATGAAATACCTTTATTATCACATTTTTTGTAATTCACACTTAAAATGGATTTCTTCACACTTGAATTCTCTATCAAATCACTCATTAATTGCTATGATCCTTTTACATGAGCAAATGGTACTCACAATCTTTCTCAAAATCCTTAAATTAATTCAAATCTTGCCCTACATTAAATGTGTATCTAATTCTACTTTAAAAAAATTTCACTGCTTATTAGTGAACTTGTTTTCTTCTGTACAACTTACTACATTCACACAAATGCTTGTGCACTTGACCATAGCTTCCACTCCATGTCATCTACTTTCTCTTGACTGCACAATTTCTAAATCAAAATCTCTCATTAGTTCTGATCAAGTGGTTCTTAGCCTCTACTGCAAATGCTTAATTCAAATAGGACGAGTCACAAACAATTTCAAACTTTAATTTCTCACCAGTG
This sequence comes from Cupressus sempervirens, assembly GCA_028749045.1. Classification (NCBI taxonomy): domain Eukaryota; kingdom Viridiplantae; phylum Streptophyta; class Pinopsida; order Cupressales; family Cupressaceae; genus Cupressus; species Cupressus sempervirens. The sequence continues at coordinate 871,507,274 of CM053785.1, read as the reverse complement.
CATCAAAATAATGTTCCTCCAAAATTGTATAAGAACTTTCTTTATCCTTAGCTTTCATGAATACTTCTTTAAATTCATTAACATGCTCTTTCATTGCTTCTTTCTAACTGTTATCATTGTTATTGTCATTCCTTCTATCATGCCTATTATTGATCCTACTATAATTAGGATTATTGTTGAAGATCCTTTTGTTCATTCTACAAAATCTTGCTATGTGTCCAAAGTTATTACATAACTAACATACAGGTACATTTCTTCTTTGATTAGTTCCATTCTGATTTTAGGTGCTCTACAATTCCTTGCAATATGTCCAGGATTGTAACACTTATACAATACAACATGTATTATATCACTATTAGATCTTTCACCATCACTGGATCTACTTTGGGATCTTCCTCTTTCATTACCTGCAGGGTTAGTATTCCTAAACATTCTGCTATTTTCATTATTACTATCAAACTTAGGTTTCTTAAAATCTAATGCTTTATGTCCATAACCATGACAATTATAAAAATAGAAATTAGTAATAGGTTTGAAAGACTTACCTATGCAATCTCTTTTCATATGACCAAATTTATTGCATATGAAACATCTACTTTTGAATTCATGTCTAACTTCCTTGGATGATTCATCTGCTTAGGTTTATCAACTTACTCTATTTTATTTGGTTCATCATGTTTCAAAGACAAATCAACTATTTCAATCCCTTTAGATACTTTAGTAGTTGTTCTTGATTCAATCTTACTCAAATTAGATTCTTTAGGGTATTCAACAACTAGATCTGGTTCTTTCCTAATTTCAATTGTCTTTGCTGACTTTTCTCCAATAAGGTATCCAAGACCTGTCTTGTCATATTAAGGTCTCTAGTGAAATATTTGTTGATCAATTTTCTCACTATTGGAATAAAGTTTTTATAATTGATTCTTAACTTGTGTCAATTCTCCTTTCACAACAATATTGTACTTTTTAAATTCTTTATGCTCAATCTTGATAGAATCAAATTCAGATGTTACTTCACTCATCTAGGATATATGGTTTGTATTCTTAGATTTCAGATCAAATTCATTCTTACTATCATCTTTCTTAAGACTCAAATTAAGTTCAATGATTTTCAACTGATGTTTCAAAATCTCATTTTCTTTCTTGAGAACTCCTACTTCATCATTGTTACTAGTCAATACATTTGATTCCTTGCCAAATTTCAAATCATCAATCTTGTCTTTCAGTTTACCAATGTAGACTTTTGCATCCTTATACCTATCTTGTACATTGTCTCTTTCTTCTATAAGAAGATCAATTTGTTCAAGAGCTTCTTCAAGGTTCCTCTTCAATTGTTCCATATCTATAGGGGTCTTACTCAAGTTGTTAAGTGTCTTCTAAGTAAGTGTACTTTAATATAAATTATTAGAAATAGATAATATTAAGGGGGGGTATGAATCAGTATTTTACAAACTTTTTCCCACAACTGAATATTGTTAATTACTTTATGTATCATCTTGAAATGGAGGCACTTCCATGTTAAGAGTGTTTAGCCAATCAAGTATGTGGTTTGGGGTCATGTCAAGTTCCTTGAATAGGTCTTTGCATGGATCTAACTATTCTTCCCTTTTTTTCTTCTCTCTCCCTATGTGAAACTATGGACTTTGACTTTTTGGATCAAGAATGACCTTTTAGGTCAATGTCAACCTCGAGCATAACCTAGGTCAAGGATGACCTAGACCTAGACCTAGGATAGGGTCAACCACATCCCTAACCCTAGGTTTAATTTTTAAGTTCCAGGAGTTTCGAGATATCAATCTTTTGAAGGTTTCACATTTCCACTTCTGCATCAGCTATTTCGAGTTTTGGAATGGTGGAATCTTAAATTTCTTTTAATATAGGTCCATTTCTAGGGATTAAGATTAATTGGGATTTAATTTTCCAATGTTGGCCTTCTCTAGAAGTTTGTGTCCTAGATCTCTATATAAGGAAGCCTTCTTCCCTCATTTTGACATCTACGATCTATCCATCCACCATCTATGAGAAAATTTATCATCTACTTTTCATGAGAGCATCAATTTTCATGATTGAGCATTCAAGCATTTCAAGCAGCTAAGCATTCAAGTTTTCAAGCATCCAATTCATCAAGGAGGTCCATTGCTAGCCATTGAAGGATTCAATCTCTATAGAGCCCTCTTGTTGAAGGTTTCTCCATCTGCATTCATCCAATCCTTTTTCTATGCAAAGATCCATTCAAGATTGGATTTGAAGATATAATTTCATTGATTTTAGACATCCTACATACATTTCTACATTCATTTGGAGCATTTGTACTTGTGGATTCAAGGATTTGAATCTTCTACAAGGATTTCAATATAAACAAGGTGAATAGTTCAATTTACTTTGTTTATTTATATTGTCATTTCAATTATATTTGAAGGTTGATTCCAAACTGGGGTTTGATTAAGGTTTAGATTTGGATACCCTTTTTCTCAAACTTTTAAGATCCATGAAGATAAATTTTGTCAGAGTAGTGCAGGTCAATGTTAGGTCAAGGTCAACTTTTTGGGGCACAATTGTGCCCCGGGGTAAGATTGTGCCCCAATATCTAGGTCAAGGTTGACCTACCTTCAAAAAGATAAAAAAATTTTGATGTTTTCTTCGTCTCAATATTTCCAATATAGAACAGGTTGTAGAATTCTCTAAAACTATACATAGACATTAGAAATCAACATTTTGTAGATTTTCTCTACTTTGAGGTTAGTATTTGTCTTCTATTCATTCAATATTTCAAGTACATGTTGGAATTTATAGTTGGGAAGGTTTACTTCTAAGTGGGGGGTGAATCAGAAGTAACTAACTTTAATATTTTAAAGCTATTAGTTGAGATCATTCACATGCATTTAAAATATCTACTTAACATGAAAAAAATAAAGACATACATGAAAAATAGATAACACAAGGTTTTGGTCACCCAAAAATCCTCCAAAATGAGAAGGTAAAACTGGGGTGAGGATGACACCCACAAATTATCACTGTAGCAATATGTAATTGTTTAAGGTTAAAAATATTGACCACTTCCAATGGTCTACCCTATGAAAGGCCTATCCTATTAAAGACTTTACACTCTATTAAAAGTGACTTGGTTAGAGGATTTACAAACACTCACTTGGAATGTTACCCTATTAAAGGATTTAGCACCTTGTTGAAAGGCTTACAACATGGCTATTAGACTAACCTACCATCATAAAATTTTCATTCCTAATACAATGGCTAGAGAGTATTAGAAAGTCTTGACTTGATCACTTGCAATCTTCAATTGTTGGTTCTAGATCCTTGTTCTGCTCTATCTGTTCTAATCCTTCCTTAATTTGATATGTCTCTCCTTGAAGTTTTGATGCTCTATTATAATCAACTAAATTTTGCAATGTTGTTCTTCCTTTTCTAAGTCTTTACACCCCTCTACACTTTTCTAGCATTCTCCCATAAACTCTCACTCATGCATATGAATAATGGGGTTCTATCCTTCTTTTAAAGGTTTTGAAGACTTAGGGTTAGGTATGAATCTACGATCAATATTCATTCTTCTTTTCCTTCTCAATTATTTCACTTTCCCTATTGGCTGCATGCTTTCTCCATTTTTCTTATTGGCTACAAGCTAATTACATAGGGAATGCAAAAGATTTGATCTTATCTTCAAGATCCTTCAAGATTCATCTTGAGTCAGCTCAAAAATGGTTTACATCTGAGTTTGTGAAGGCACAAACTCATATTTGATTCTATGTTACTCGACACTTACTAGTTGTTGATGCTCGACACATATAGGAATTCTATCTCACTTGGCTCCTATAGTAATTTTGTTTAGCTCAACATCTATACTTTTCTTGGCACCTATAGTGACTCGACATCACTTATTACTCAGCACTTGTTGAATTTTTGGCTTGACACACATTGTAGCTTGGCATCATCTTGGAAATTCATCAAGTGTGTGGACACTCAATTGTCAAAACCAATTTGAGACCAACAATCTCCCCCTTTGACATGACTGGCAAAAACACTTAACTAAGCATTATAAATATGATCTCTACGAGTATAATATGTATCCTATTCAACATATGTAGAAAACTTCAAAAGCTTGTTCAAAATTTTGTAGATGATTATATACCTCCAAAACTTGTAACTCCCCTTGAGCTAATGTGTCATTTCTATAACCAAAATTCCCTTAAGTTGAATTTGTCTCATGTTGACATGTTTGATACTCTTTTCCTTGTTTGCTCTATGTCTGGTGTATATCTACTCTGTTTGTAATCCCCCTTTGTTTTTTCTCCCCCTTTTACACGTCTCCTTGTAGTTTTTGTTATCCTGTTGGCTTCATTTCATTATCTTTCTTCAAAACTCAAAATTTTATTATCTCTTCCTTTGGGTTTTATTATTATCTCCATCTCAAAAATGTATTTCTCCCCTATATCTACATATATTTCTCCCAAAAATGTATTATCTCCCCCTTTTTTGGCACTTGTCTCAAAGGTTCCTAATAATGAATGGAATATTTGGCCAAACATGTTTTATTTACCTTCATTATCATCTTTAGAGAAGCATCCCAATTATCTAAGGCAATTTCTAGTGCTTTGAGCTAGATGGCTATCTCTTCTGCAAGATGTACTAGCTTCTAGTGTAGAAAGATCTTGATCTTTCTTCAAAACATTTTCTGCATAGGCCATCTCTTTATGTAATACCTCTAGATGTAGGATTATCATAGGCTGAATTTGTAATAGTTTGGCCTTAACATTAGCCTCTTCTTCTATTAATACAACTAACTCCTTCTGGGTGTAAATCATTGTTGCAAAATGCTTCTCACTTTGAGCTGGATACTTAGTTAGCTATGTGCTTGATATCTTAAGGTTCTTCTCAAAGCTCAATATTCTTTGGCTAGTCTCTCGTGTGAAATATGAAAAGTCACACAATTTGGAGTACAATGAGAATATGTTCTCAAGCACTGTTTTCACCTTTTCTACCTTCTTAGCCAATTCCACTTGTGATAGTTCTATCTCACTAGATATCTTCTCATTAACCCTCATTTGAAATTTATTTTCAAACCATTCTAGTAGTTTAACATTAGTATCAAGGTCTTCATTTTGTACCTGGTTCACTATGTTGGATAGTTGCTCCATGATGGGCTTTATTTCATCAGGTACTGGCAAGTTGAATGCATCAAGGAAGATGTCTTTGACTTATACTAATGCTTTCTTTTGCCTATACTCATTTCTAAGTATCTCCTATTTCTTTTTCTTTTCTAGTGCCTCGTGCATTTCATTTATCTATGCTAGGTTCATTGTCTTGTAGTCATAACTTGGTATTGTAGACACCTAAATTTGATTACACTATTTTAGTAATCCTATTTAGTTATCTAAAAAGGCATTATTAATTAAATTTCTATTTAATTAATCCTTTGTCATCCCCTAGTTGATTAATTTAATTAATCATCTATAGTCCTAATTGATAAATCAAATAATCTATTATTTATCAATTAAATCCTATTCTTCTATCTAATTCCAAAAATCCCCATTTATTAAATAAATCTATTTGATAAATGAAATCCTCAAATTCAAAAACCCCTAACCTATCTCTAATCCTCCATTTAGCCTAATCCACCCCATCCACCCATACTAACCAAGCTTAGCCACTAACTCACCCACCCTCATTAATTCCATCCACTTGCACATCTCTAACATCCCTAATCTAATCCTAAACCCAAGCCTAATCCACCCCCTAATGTTGTCACATTCCTTAAACAAAGTTTAAGACTTTCCTAATCCAAACCAAAGTCTCCCCTCAAAAAAAACCCAACCACTAAGTCATGAGTGCTCTTACAAAACATAAAGACTCTTACAAGCCCACTCATGACTCTTACACCCATCTTCCACACTCTTCCCTCTTCCACACTCATTCCTCTTACATCCCTCTTACATACTCAACCCCACTCATCATGACTTTAACCAGCCTTAACCCTACCCTCTCACACTCATCCTCCTTGTGACAAGTGTCACCTTCCCATTGGTGCTAAACAAGCACAATCCATGTGCTCTCCTTTGAGTGCATCCTAGCCCTCCTTAAGCCTTCATCCATCCTTGCATCTAAGCCCTCCATCCCTCTACCCCTTAGCCTATAAATTGAATCCCATCCCAAGCCATTTCATCAACAATCTTTGAGCTAAAGTTACCATGCTATTTTGAGAACCAAAGCCATCAACCATACCCTTATAATGCCAAATTGAGAGCTCACAAAGCTACCAATTTGCCATTACCCATCTCCATTGAAGTAACTTTTGAGCATCTTGAGCATACATCCATAGCAAAAGGACACATCTACAGAATCAAGAAAGCATGGAGTGTTTTCTCTCGTGAGGTTTGCACTTCTTATTTTCTTTCTTAGTCTAAGCATATATGTGAATTTAGTTTTTGGTTTGTGAATGTTTACTTCATTTGTTAATGTTCTTTGCATACTGATTCTGGTTCTATAGGTATGACTATTTATTCATCAAGTGTAGGGTCTCCATAGTGAAGTACCCTTGCTACCTTGGTGGAGCTTGAGCCTAGTGTTGATATTTGTAGTGGTACTGCATCAGTGCTCAGCTGCTTAGTAGGATTCCTTAAGGTAGGAAAATTTACTAGAGTTTGTATTACATCTTGCTCTCTTTCCTTGGGGGTTTTCTCCTCTTCCTTGTCTTCTTCTCTTTTTCTTTGATCAATTGCAATGATTTGAGGAGGTGGACCTTGGCTTTGTGTTGTAGGATCCTTTTGTCCTATCTGCTCCTTTGCTGACTCTTCTGTAATTGTTGTTATTGTCACGGTGGAATCAACCTTAGCAGTTGTGTCTTGTTCTACTTGCTCTTCTGGTTGATCACTTGTAGCTATAGGAGTTTGTGAAGGTGGTTCTTGTGTGTTCACCTTGTCCTTAGTTATTTCAGCTACAACTTTTAGTAACTCTTCTACACTCACCAAAATAGGATTTGTGTACAACTATGATTGTAATGTTTTTTGGTGAAGGATCTTTTTGAGATTCTCTATAGTCAATGGATTAATGTTATGATTGGAGGTGTCAGGAACATCATTTACAATTAATTTCTCTACAGATTTAGGTGTTGTATGTGGAGGACTGGGTGGTGGCAATTGGGTGTCTTGAACACTCTGTTCTTGTTGCTACTCCTCAACTGTTGCCTCATCACCTTTATGTGTCTTCTCCTCCACTGTAACCTCTTCTTTCTCTTTCTCTCCTTCTTCCTCCTCATTTTTCTCTCCTTCCACTTCATCATTTCTTCCCTCAAAGGAATCTTCTTGTCCTTCCTTGACAATTTTTAACCCATAAATCAATTTCCACATTTATGTGGACTTCTTTACAACATACTCAATTTTATTCTATAAGATGTTGAAGACTCTATATTTGGGTGCAAATTTGCTCCCATGTTTCTTACTAGCCTTACTTATTTGACCTTGTGTAAGGTCTAGCATTACACAAGCCAATTTTGACTCCCTTATTTCCTTCTCCATATTTAGGTAGTAATGCCATTTATTTTCAATAATGGGGCTTAGCTCCTTAGACATAGAATTATCAAGTTCAAGTGGAGTAGTCTTGAACTTGGCCATCATAATGTAGATAGACTCTTCCACTATGTTTTTCTCTTCTCTACTTAGCTTATTAAAATCAATGGTCTTCAAACCAGTTAAATTTGCATTATCCCTACTGTTATCACAAATATTTTCCAAGTTAGATTTGGTGGAATTTTTTACCATTCTGAATTAATCATTGTTAGATTCAGTCTTCTCTTCATCTAATGCTGGGGGTGCAACATATTTTCTTCTTTTCTTTTCTATAGTCCCTCCTTGCTCCATGTCTTTTTTCTTTTCCTATTCCTTATCCACTTTTGTTGTTTCCCTAGTGCGTTCCCTTGTAGTAGGCTTGGCTAGGCTTGGCTTGGCTTCTTTCTTCTTCCCTTTGGGCTATATAGTAGACTATTTTTGTGCCTTTCTCTTCTTGGGTTCAGCCTTGGGTGCTTCTTGCTCAACACCTTCTTCTTCTTCTGCATCCTCACCCATGCCTTGGGTTAATACAAGTGGTCCTTAACCTTGTTCATCTTCATCTTCTACTTCTTCAGCAATGTCCTCACCAAATTTTACCTTTAACTTCTTAACCATTCATCCTTTTTCTTCAGTGTGGAGGTAGTCTTCAACTCCATGTCCACCTTTGATCTCACCACATCATAAGTCCCAAAATGTGGTGCATTCTTGTCCACTTCCTCTACTAATAATGTAGTTATAGTTGTAGATGCCTCATCTATGTTTATCTCATAGCCAAGAGGTGTTTGCCATCTGAGTCTTGGTGTAGCTACTTGAATTTAGGTATAATTAATATCTACAAGAAAACATACATCATTTACATGTTGTTCCACTAGAGAAATAGGTATTATTAGCCTCTACTTTATGGTCTTCTTGAAATCTTCAAAATAACTTGTCATAAGAGTTTCAAAATTTGCTTCCATTTGTTCAATATATTCTTTCATTTGAGCTACTATAGACCTGTTGGTTTTCTAGCTTACTTTTCCAAAGGATGGAAATTCATTTTGTACATAGAAAAATATGCAAATCAAAATTGCACCAAACTTGCACTATGTTCCCTTAGTTCTCTTTATTGCTCCTAGGTTTTCATTTATCTATTGCAATTGCAATTCTACAAAATCATAAGTATGATCCTTTTTAACTAGTTTGTAACTAGCATCCACTACAATGTAGGGTACACTATTAAGTCTACTAGATTGATAAAATTTGTGTGAAATAACCCTAACAACAAAGTCAACAAGAGGGTCTTGGATAGTATTTGTAGCCATTCTTCTCTTGTTCCATTTGGCACTTGTGTTTTTCTTAATTGCTTCCTCAGAGTCACTTCTAAGGGTCTTTGGCTGATCTAGGATTGGATACCCTATTACTCTATGTATAATCCTTTTTGTTATTTTTATTGGTCCATCTTCTAGCCACAAACTTTTATCATGAATCCTACTAAGTACAATTCCAATCCATTCTGTTTTGAGCATAGTGGGCAATTCTAGGTCACGAGTCAAACCCTTCTTCTCAACAATTTCGTATTCTTTTTTCAAGACTCCATTTTCACAAAACTTTTCATAGGCTTCCCTCATCTCCATAACTCCTATGGCTCCAATTTTGCAATTTTAACATCTCCTAACATCTTGGACCATAACTACCTTAGGAGGTATAATAGATAGGGCTTTGACTGGATCATTTTTGTATGCCACTTCAGGGATTGGCTAGAAGTTAGGTTGTTTTCCTTCATTAGAGACAAGTTGGACCTCAAAAAATTCTTTCTCCTATGGTTTTATAGAATTGGAGGCCATTTTTGTGATCTAGGGTTTAAAAACAAAGAAAATGTGAAACTGTGTAGCTCAGCACTAGTATAAATACCTTGTTATCAATGAAACTATGTTGAATCACTGTTGAAATTTTCTCAAATGTTGAATTCTCCATTTTGAAGTCATTCTACACTCTTCTTCATCTTTTCTCTCTGTTCATGATGAAGAAAAATGGTTCAAAATGCGATCATATACCCTATTTTCATAGCATTTAATGCTTAGTGCATTTACAGTTGTCCACTTGGCTTCTTAAGCATTTTTGCATTACTCAGCTTCCATTGTCTTTCCACCACTTTGCATCCACTAAAGTATCCTTCACTTATCTTTAATTGAAATTTCTCTTCACTCAGCTTCTACTTCCACTTAGCTACAACTAATCATTTAGCTTCTACTAACTTTGGTAATCAACTCGACTTGTATTGGGATTCTACTCAGCATCTAAAGGAAACTTTTCTTACTAGTGAAAACTTGAAGTTTTAACTTTGTATCTCTATTCATGCTAATCTATTCTTTTCATCACTTAAATGTATAGGAACTAATGTATGATAAAGCATTGTATATCAGTTCCACATGCCTTCTTGTGCTTAGTTGGATGATGTGTGACCACTTGACCTTTTAGGTGAACTAATCTCTTCATTTGATGTGCTACTTCCATCTTTCTTCTTCTATGTCTTATTCATTTCTCCTCTGATGTGTTCAACATCTACCTTCCCTTTTTCTTTGTTGAACTTTGAGTTGGGTTCCTTTGACCTTGTTGGAAAATTTCTACTGACATGACCAATTTTCAAACAACTGAAGCATGTGGTTTAACTAAGCCATCTGCTATAGTTTCCACTAAAGTGTATTCTTATGCAATTTTTAGGGATGTGTCCATATTCTTGACAGTAATGATAGTTGTACCTAGTGTTGTAGTCCCAGTTGTAGTGATGTCCATGATTGTTTACCCTTGCTAATTGATTAGGTGTCCAAATAAGCTTTTATCTGCACTCAAAAGCTCTATGTCCATACTTGCAATTATAGAAGTGACCTTCAAATCTTGGTGTTCTGATAGTTCTAGTCCTATAGTCATGTGCTCAATGTCCTTGCTTGTTGTACTTGTGATAGTGACCCACATTCTTAGGTTTGCAACATGCTAATGTGCATTCTTGCTCCTACATACATTAGAGGTATGTCCCTTTTTATCAAAAAAATGACAAGTAGGTTTAGTGTTCTTACCTTTATCACTTCTTTCTTCTACTATCTTGGATGACTCTCCTTGTTTAGTGCTAGTGTATCCTAGTCCTAAAGTATCATTGCTGGCTCTTGGTGATTTCAGCAGCTATTCAAAGTACTTGTTGGCCTCATTATGTTTGTTGAAGCTCTCTACGATTTCCTTCTCTTTTTTTAGGTCAATTTTTTGTTGTTCATTTTGCATCTTTAGTGTGGAGATCTTAATGTCCTTGACATTTAGTTCATGATGGACATTCATCATCTAACTTAGGGTATCTAGCTGCATGTTTGAAATTCTTGCAAGCTCAATTGACTTTTCTTCTAGTCTGTTGGCAAGGTTTCTCTTGTCTTCTTCTAGCATAGTCTTATCTTCAATGGATCCTTTCTTCTATTCAATCACTTCACAAAGCACCATGGCTTGTGATTCTTGTTCAATCTTGAGAGTTTGTAATCTCTTCTACTTGAGCTCTATTCTTCTCCATTAGGTCTACTATTGCTACATAAAACTCTTTGGAATCTCCATTTGCAAACACTTTTGAGGTGTCAATCTCCTTGTATTATGTATCATTCTCAACTATGGCAATCTCTCTTCTTCTCTTTAGAGGTTTTTTCGGTTTTTCCCTAGCTTCTTCCAAAGTGTGTAAAGAAAGTTGTATATCAATCACCTGGTTTTCTATGACCTTCCCAAGTTTGTAGACTTCCATTTCCAAAAAAAAATCTCCAAGCTCTAAGGCTCTTCCTTGTGAGAACTCAGCTCTGATACCAATTGTTGGAATCTACAGTTGGGAAGGTTTACTTCTGAGGGGGGGGGTGAATCAGAAGTAACTAACTTTAACCTTTTAAAACTTTTAGCTAAGATCATTCACATGCATTTAACATATCTACTTAACATGAAAAAAATAAAGACATGCATGAAAAATAGATAATACAAGGTTTTGGTCACCTAAAAGCCCTCCAAAATGAGAAGGTAAAACTGGGGTGGGGATGACACCCACAAATTATCACTGCAACAATATGTAATTGTTTAAGGTTACAAAGACTGACCACTTCCAATGGTCTACCGTGTGAAAGGCTTGTCCTGTTAAAGACTTTACACTTTGTTAAAAGTGGCTTGGTTAGAAGATTTATAAACAGTCACTTGGAATGTTACCCTATTAAAGGATTTAGCACCTTGTTGAAAGGATTACAATATGGCTATTAGACCAACCTATCATCATAGGATTTTCATTCTTAATACAATGGCTAGAGAGTATTAGAAAGCCTTGACCTGATGACTGGCAATATTCAATTGCTAGCTCTAGATTCTCATTCTGCTCCGTCTGTTCTAATCCTTCCTTGATCTGATATGTCTCTCCTCAAAGTTCTGATGCTTTTTTTTGATCAACTAAATTATGCAATGTTGTTCTTCATTTTCTAAGTCTTTACACCCCTCTATACTTTTCTAGTATTCTCCCATAAATTCTCACTCATGCATACAAATAATGGGGTTTTATCCTCCTTTTAAAGGTTTCAAAGACTTAGGGTTAGGTATGAATCTTCGATCAATATTCATTCTTCTTTTCCCACTCAATTCTTTCACTTTTCCTACTGGCTACATGCTTTCTTAATTTTTCTTATTGGTTGCATGCTAATTACATAGGGAATGCAAAAAAGTCGATCTTATCTTCAAGATCCTTCAAGATTCATCTTGACTTAGCTCAAAAATTGTTTACATTTGAGTTTGTGAAGGCACAAACTTATATGTTGATTCTATGTTACTCGGCACTTACTAGTTGCTAATGCTTAGCACATATAGGAATTTTGTCTCACTCGGCTCCTATAGTAATTCTATTTAGCTCAACATCTATACTTTGTTTTGCACCTATAGTGACTTAGCATCACTTATTACTCGACACTTGAATCTTGCTCAACAGTTGAGGTTCACTCAACACCTGTTGAATTTCTAGCTCAACATCTATATTATACTTGGCATCATCTTGGAAATTGGTTAAGTGTGTTGACACTCAATTGTTAAAACCAATCTGAGACAAACAGTACATACTTTTCCATACCAAAGATTATAGGATCTCCTCCTTTCTTCCTATTCTCCATTGCATGATCTATTTGTGCATTGATTACTTCCTTGTGGTTAATCAATTTGGATCATTTCTTTTAGGAATTCGAGTTGAGGATAGGTCCTATTTTCTTCTTATTGATTTTTGTGAACCTAACACACCATCTTTTCTTTTGTGGAATTAGATGCCCTATTGTGTTTTGTGGTGTTAGATTTCCTTTATTTTATTAGTGTTAGATTTGTCTTTTATGTTAAATCTTGAATGCGAATTAGATTTCCTACATTTAAATTTCAAAAATACAGAAAAATTGCAAAATCTCTTTCAAAATACAAAAATATTTATGCTTTATGTTTTCTTACTTTAGTTCATTTGCATTACATTGGCTTATGAGCTTTATTACTTCTAGTCCTACTTCTAATCTTTGGGTTAGATGAATTCGTAGACTTATAGGTACCTTTTTTCTTGAGTCTTCTTCTCCTTTCCTTAAGATCCTAGATGATAATTTGATTCTTCCTGATTCTAATCCTTATGGATTAAAACTCTTCTCACTCATCTCATGATGATGATGATGCTTTAAGAGTTCCTCTTGAACAAGTCCAAAAAATTTCAACTGAACTTGATAAAATGGGTAATTGGATTATTCAAGAAAATAATAATCAAGATTCTAGTCAAGCTATATAGGCTCTTAAGAAATTTCATCATAATGATCAAGGTGTTAATATGTTGTGTGGTATTACTCACCTTGTGCATTCCAATGTTAAACCTTTAGCTCAAGAAGCTCAATATTTATAGTTGTTTCCTCCTATCACTAGTGTAGAACCTTCTTCTATTGCTTTTCTAATTGTTCCTACCTATACTCCTTCTTTGGTGACTATGATGATTCCCTCTATTCCTATGAGCTTTCCTCTTGTGTCCCTTCCTATATCACAACCTTCTTATCATAATGTTTATTTTTCTTATTCTAATTCTCTACCAATTGTAGTTCCTAGTGTTACTCAAGTTGTGTCTTCTATTGCTATAGCTTCATACACTTTACCTAGTGTTTCTAATGTTTCTAGTTCTCCCATTTCCTTTAATGATTCAACAATTATCAGCTTGGCTCAAACTATGTCATCTTTACAACAACTTGCTACCTTGACTCACAACAAGTTTAGTATTATTACTTGTGACAAAAAAAGTCCTTTGTCTCAAGATATCATTTGTACTCTCATTCCTCAGCAAGCTGATATGCCTCATCTTGAGAATTACAATGGTAAGGGATACCCTGTTCATCATGTTAAAACACTTCTAATCCTTTGTAGTGATTATGCTCATGATCAAAGGATTTTAGCCAAGTTATTTTCTTGAACTTTTTATGACAAGAACTTACAATGGTTTTGTTCCTTGAATCCTTATTCTATTAATTCATTTCCACAACTTGCCAATGTTTTTATTCAAAAATTTCAAAATAACATTGGCTCGCAAGTGTCTTTGACTAATTTGATGCATTTTAAACAAAGTTCTAAGGAAAAATTGACTGAATTTATTGGTATATTTAAGCATTTGCATGCTCAGATTTCATATCTCGTTCCTGATATTGATATTCAATGTATGTTTATTTCAAATTTGCAAAAGGATATTAGAGATAAGATTTTGTTTACTGAGTTTACCACTTTTCAACAACTGTGTGTAGTGCTTCATCATTATCAATTACAAGTGAGTCAATTTGAGAGCACCACTCTAATGGCTCATGTTCCTATTGATAAAAGTGATGCTGCTCCTAATCCAAATAAAGTTAAAAAATTCAATAACTATGTCAAGATAAAAAGGCAAGAAAATGTAGTTGTTGATCAAGTTATTGTTGTATCTCAACTGCCACTTTTGCATCCATTGCTTTTCGATTAAATCATATGTTTACTCCTCTTGCTAAATCTTTACATTCTATTATGAATAATTTTTTGACTGCTAATATGATTACTTTACCTCCTATTCAACCTCTTTTACCTATTATGATGGCATCTAAATCTTTCGATTCTAAAGCTTTTTGTCAATATCATCGTTAGAATGGACATGATATTAAGAAATGTTATTCTTTAAAAAGTAAGGTTCATGACTTAATTAATTGTAATGATTTATCTATTGATAATTTTGATGGTGGTGGGAATAAATTTGATTCTCCTTCTAATCAAAATCTTCAAATATAGACACATTATACTAATATTATTACTCAACCATGTTCTACGGATATTGTGTATGATTCAAAGATAGATGATCTTAATGATGTTGTTAATCAAGTGGAGCACATGGTTCAATCTATATCTCCACCTCAACCTTAGCTTCAATCTCAAGTTTCAGCTTAACCTCAACTGAAACGTAGGCCTAAATTGAAGCCTCAACCTAAACCTTGACAAAAAACTAAGAAAAAATGACCTCAAGAACTTTTGATTATGTTTGATGATTTTGAGACTATTAAAGATCCTAATGGTCCCCTTTATATTTATGCTAAAATTTCTCAAATACCCACTTGTGGTTGCCTTGTTGATCCTACCTCTTTAGTCAATGTTATTATAGAAGAAAATATTTTTATGAAAGGATTACAATGTGATTTTTATGATACATTGGATGTGTGGATTGAAACTTGTAATGGTTTTCTTTATCCATCATTTGGTTTTATTGATTTACCGATCAAGAATTTTGTGGAAACATTTTGATCACTACCTTTTTTGTTGTTCCTACTTCTGATTAGTTTCAATTTAAGCTTGGTTTTTTATGGTTAAATTCCATGCACATTGTTGCTTCACCTATTCATAAATGTATTAAGTTTGTTTATGATGATGAGATGAAGATGGTTAATCATAGTTTATATCACACTTCTAGGCACATGGATTGTGCTACACTTGACTTCTTTTGGCTTTCATTACCTAATTCATGTCCTTCTCATCCTAATCGTCTTTTTCATTTGTATCAAGCCTATAAGCATCATAAGACTCTCGAGTTAGGTTTACCTCCTATGGATCTTAATCATGGTCTTTTGCCTACAACTTCCATACCTCTTTTATCTATGGCTTCTACAATTGTTAATCAATCTCCTCCTATTGCTTTCCAATCTACTGATAATCCTATTAATCCTCCAATAAAACCTATGAAGGATCCATTAATTGTTCCTCCTAGTTCTCAGCACATTTCAAACAAGACAAAATGTAATCGATCTACTAATGAATGTTGTAAGAAGCATTGTGCTCAAGCTAAAACTCATAACTCTATTCTTCAAAAATCTTTACCTTCTTTGCATACAACTATGCATGGAATGTTAGAAGAAGTTGTTGCTAATAATGATGTTAAGATAAATGATTTTGATGATTCTATTTTTACCTTAGATCCCTACTTTTATTAATCTAGATGAAGAAGATACTTACATAGTATGCTTTCCTCACAATTTATACTTACACCTAGTATTGAACATTGTGATTCTCAAGAGGATCCTTGTTTGGAACTGGCTATCATTCCTACTATGTTGGATATAGTCCCTCTTTTGAGTTACCCACCTTCCCTAAATGATATACAATGAGATGGTAAGAGTCGTCGATGTGCTTGATTGGCTTCTCCTCCATGGTAACCTTTTGTGTGTTTGTTTGTTGTATTGTGCTTCTCCCATGATATATTTTCTAAATGTTGTTAGATTACTTTATATGATCCTTGTGGCTTTGTTGGTGCAAGGTGACAAAATAATCTAACCTATTGTATTATTCCTCTATATGTATTTCTATTCTTCCATATCATGTTGTTTCATGTTATGTTCTATTTGTGCTATTGTTCGTACATGTTTCCTTGTGTAATCTTCTTGGATCTGTGACTTGGTAGCACTGATTATTTCTATTTAACTCTTTTAATCATTTTATTCCAAATTGTTAGCTTACTAATATTTTCATTATCAAGTGTCAGTAAAATAAATTAGTTAATACCTTACAATTACTTAGTTTTTAACGAGTTGCAATAAATTGTAAAACATGTCAAACAACTTGCAACAAAAATAACATCCACAAATCTAACATCACGATTTTAATGTGGAAACCATGTGAAGGGAAAAAAACACCTAGGATCAAAAACCCAAAAATATTCACTCTTCTGAAGTGAGATCTACTAGGATCCAACATTGTTAAAGGTTCCATACACAATTTTAATGTGACCCTGTTAAAGGATTTCACCAAAAGATCATCTAGACATTAAATCACTCCTTAATCTTGTCTAAAGAGTGTCCTACTCTAAGGGACTTACAAAAACTACTAATTGATGTTACCATATAGTATTTCATAAACTTGTTAGGTCCACTTGGCTTTGCAAAATTTTTGTCTACAATGGTTAAAAAGTAACATTAGAAATGATCTGTTAGGAATAACAACTACCTTTGCTTATTCAAATCTATGTTCCTTTCTCTTATGTCTGACTAATCTCTTGGTTTGTTCTCCCTTAACTCTATACTTTCCCTACCTAATTTACACGTCTCTCTCCTTCATAGTTCACCTAACTCAACTATCTTTTGTCAACTTCAACTTTGCATTCACAACAACTTCAACATCATGACAAACCAACAATATGATTAACAACCAATAATATAACAAAATCAACAACATAAAATTATCTTGATTACCTCCTTGAATAGTCATCTCCAAGCTTCCATATTCTTTCATCTTTTTCTACTTAATCACAATCGTCAATCTTATCTTTTCACCAAATTTATAGATTCATAACTCCACACAACAAATCTATCTAAACTCAAAAAATATAAATTTCATAGAAATTTGTGCACATCCTTATCCTTCTCCAATTTTCATCATCATATCCTTATTTAATTTTTCCAATCATTGATCTTGCAACAACCTTTGATTTGTAGCTTTGACCATCTTGAACTTTCCAAATTTCTATCAAAATTCAGCCTTAGATTCCAATTCTCCAAACTTGTTCTTCTTGTTATTACTTGGTAGATATAACATTTACTTGGGTAATATAGAACTTGGGTATTACTAGACTTGCTCAGGTAATGGTGTGTTTCTATTTTTCTTGTCCAATCACTCGGCCAATATTGCAGTCACTTGGTGAATACAATCTCCCTTCATTAAAACCTTGTCACTCGATTAAGCTTGTGTTCTTGAATACATTGCAACAATTTATGACTTTAGAAAAACCACACCAATATTACATTATCATTGTCCAACTCATTAAAGTACCCATTGAATACCATACTTATCAATTCTCTCTTCATCATACTTTCTTAAAATCATCTTCATCAATTAAATGATATGGTACTCTACTGATCTATCATAATATTTGGCCAACTAAGAATTTGACATCAATGATAATATAATAACTAATATGACTCTTTTTCATACATTCATAAAATTACCTATAACATTATTAGTTGAGGCTAACAAATACTTTCTTTTAGAATCATACAACTTCTCACTAAATAAAGCAATAGGTTTTCCTTCTTGAATCAACCAATCTCCAATTACACCAACACTTGCATCACATTCAAATTAAAATACCTTATTGAAATTAGGAAACAACAACATAGGAAATTCAAGAACCTTTTATTTCAATGTCATAAAACTCTTGTTAGCTCCATATTTCTACTTGAAATCATTTCGATCTCCTCTCATTGTTTTAGTCATAGCATTACAAACCAAACTAAAATTTATGATGTACTTGTTATAGAAACTTTCCAACCTATAAAATTATCTTACCTCACTCACATTCTTTGGTGTAGGTGACTCAAGAATTTCTTTAACCTTCTCAAGATCCATCTTCAAACCATTAATAGAAATGACAAATCTCAAATACACAATTTCATCCTTCATGAACAAACATACATCTTAAAATTAATCAACCTCTTTCAATATGTGTAACAATTGCCTAATATTCTCAAGATGCTTTTCCTTAGTCTTAATGAATATTATAATATCATCCTAATATAAAATCACAAATTTACCCAAGAATATCTTTAAGACCTCATTCATCAACTTCATGGAAGTACTCAGTGTATTGCTCAAACCAAATGACATAACCAACCATTCATACAAACCTTCTTTTGTCTTGAAACTTATCCTCCACTCATCACCTTCTTTGATTTTAAACTGATGATACCCAGTCCTTAGGTCAAACTTTTTAAAATATCTTGCTCCACTTAGACAATCCATTATGTCATCCATCCTCAGCATACAAAACCTATATTTCACTATTATCTTGCTAATAGCTCTAGAATAAATATACATTCTCCACTCACCATTTCTCTTAGGTGCTAATATAATAAGTACACCACATAGATTCAAACTTTCTCTTATTAAACTATTCTACAATAATTCATGCACTTTGTTGTTAAGTTCTTCTTTCTCGATAGGTGTCAATCTATAAGGTGATGTAGAGCCTCAGCTTGGAAAACTTAGGAGGAAATAAGTCAATCAACTAAGTCTACATCAAGGGGTTCATGCACCTTCAATATTGATAGTTCTACTTAAATTAGATTGACATCTATCTTAATACCAGTTAATATGCATAAATGTGACATGAACCCATTCGACTTCTTGTAGCAACATTGACTTTTCTCAATAGATTTAACTCAAATTGAAAAAATTCTTCTTTATTGAAATTTAAATACATAGACAACATAAACAAAATTTGAATGTAAAACTAAGAACCAAAATTAATCCATGTTCTAATTTACACCACCTTTCTGCATGTGTGGGATTTGAGATTGGTCACAAGCGGACCAATGATCATGAAATTCTTAGTTGCTTACAACATCTATAAATCCCATATATAAACTAAATTTTCCCTCTATCACATATCAACTATGTGATTTCAAGACATCGGTGAATACATGAAGATATTCACTATACTCATAGATTGCATTCTATGCAGATATAAGAAGAAATGATTGAAAGGGTAAAAAAAATGAAAATAAAACCATATAATACATAACTCCTCCATGATCCCAAAAAATAGATCACAAAGAATCTAAAAGACTCCCATCCACTATCACAACCCTCAAAACAACATGTATTTACATCCGATGACTTAGAAAATCAATTTCTTTGTAACAAACTATGAAATCTAGAAGTTTAGTTTCAATTCACAAATTAGACTAATGTTCTATTAGGAGGCAACTAGATTATTGACATATTCTCGAAGTTTAGAATTTTGAATTTTTTAGAACTTTGAATTTTGAAAACAAAATTAAAAAATCACACATCCAACTCAGAAACAAAAATTTTAAAAACTCAAAAAGAATCTTTCTATTCTATTCTATCGTATTCGATCCCCTCTTTTTTTACAAAAATCCTCCTTTTCAATACTTCCCCATCTCTTTGATTGTGAAGATGAAATGACAACACAAAACAAGAAAATGAAATTTTTTTTCAAATCATGAAGGATCAATCAAGCATTAGAATCTTCTGTCAACTTTTTCAAATATTTGAAGTTTCTTGTAGCCATCGATTTCCTAGTTGGCCTAATTATTTCAAATACACATAAACACGCTTAGAAAGAAAACTGAATCAAAACTAAAATGAAATTAACTTTTTCCTAAGTAGCTATAATTGGAGAGCTTATAGAATCACTATTCCATTTATGCCACCACATCATAGGACTTTATTACAAACATCAAAATTTAAACCACACTTCGAATGTGACATCAACTTCCTTCATAGTTTATGCACTTCTTGTAGCATCCTCTTTGTTATATCTTCCTGTCACACAATTCTAAAGTATTGTTTCATCTCTGTTTGTTCCTATAACATATTTTACCATGTTAATTATTGTAGCATAATTTGTCTGGTCTACTCCTCCAACATAAGGTACTTTATTCAAAAATCTATCTCTAGGAATTAGGTTCATACAATGACTTTTTGTGGTTTCACAATGCATGCCCTATTTCTCCTAGAAATGGGGACACCCTAGTACTTTATTTTGTCTCTCAGACCCGTAGTTCAAGGCCTAGGTCATTTTGGTACTCTTTACAAATCTACATCAAGCCTTAGACTATACCTGGGCAACTCTAGGGTGTTAGAGAGGAAGAAAATTGAAAATTTCTAAGTTTATAGTACATAAATGTGCACTCTTTAAGGTGTGCTCAAACCCTGCACAAGACACAAAATAATTAAGTGTTAGAACCCAAAGGTGTGCACATGCACACCTATTCAAGGTGCACATGTGTGCACCTTTTTTCAATCTTTTTAAACCTATGATGATGAAAAACACTTAAGGAAAGGTACACATGTGTGCACCTCCCATAGGTGCACACATGCACACCTTTCATAAGAAACCTTAAAGAAAACACTATTGTAATGTGGAGCCTAATTAGACTCAGAGGTTTATTTGGCATGGTTTTCTCACCATAGTATTTCTATTATTATAGCCCTAATTTTGTAAATGGAAAAATTATTTTATAATAATGTTTAGGGTTAGGGATTTTCATAATTGGTGGTGCAAAAATTGGTTCTTGTGGTGGTATTGAGCTATAAAGGATTATAGATTGTAATCATGGATAATAATAATATTGGATTTTTTATTGGTGGACATAGCCTGGGGATTGGGTGAACCACATTAAATCTTGATGTCTTGTGATCTCTTATATGCAATCTATTATTTTATAATATTGGTTATAATTGCATGAAACTATTGTTTCGGTCTGAGGTTAATTCTAATGAGTGGTATTAGAGCTAGATAGTCATCATTTTTTTTAGCGATCCTCTATACGAAGAACTCATGGTTGAGTGAGAGTGTCATGGTTGAGTGGGAGATGGCAGATGAGGGTAAGTTGAGGGTTGACAAGTTTAATGGGTATAAATTTTAGTTATGGAAGTTGCAAATGGAGGACTATCTCTATTAGAAGGATTTATGGAAGCTGTTGGAAGGAAAAACTAAAAATTAGGGAACTATGACAAATAAGGAATGAGAGATTTTAGATAGAAATGCACTTGGGAGCATTTGGTTATGCTTGACACCATCAGTGACATTTAACATTACAAAAGTGAAGATGATGGAAGAGTTGATGGAAACCCTAGTGAAATTGTATGAAAAGACCTCTGCCTCAAATAAGGTATTTCCCATGAAGTGTTTATTTAATATGAAAATGGAAGAAGGTGGATTTGTTGTAGATCATTTAAATGAGTTTAACATAGTTACTAGTCAATTATCTTGTATGGGTATTAATTTTGATGAAGAAATAAGGCCTCTCTTGATTTTTTGTTCTTTGCCTAAAAGTTGGAATGGCTTGGTAATGGTTGTGAGTAATTTTATTTCTAGATCTATTAACCTAAAATATAATGATGTGATTGGCATTTTTTTAAGTGAGGAAACTCATAGGAAATCCTTAGGTGGATCTACATCAGGAAGTACTTTGAATGCACAAAGCATAGGCAGAATGACTAAGAGATGACATAATTTTAGAAATCATGGGAAATCAAGAGGAAATTCAAAGGGTAAGAGGTCTTAATCTAGAGGACTGAGAGATTGTTACTACTATAGTAAAATAGGGCATAAGAAGAAAGATTATTGGACTCAAAAGAACAATGAAGGAGATAAAGAAGAAGGGAACAAGTAGTCAAATGTGGTAAGTAAAAAATTTGAAGAGGATGCTTTTCTTCTATCTTTAGAAAGTGTTGATGATTCATGGGTTTTAGATTTTGATGCTTCATTTTATGCTACACCTCATTGTATATGCAAAAACCTAACTTGTCAGGAGCATGTGTAAACAAGAAAAAATTAGTAGCATGTGTATTCAAGATACAAATAAGATTAAATTACTACTAATTCCACTTAAGTTTTAAAAAGTTATGCAACCAACATATTAGAGTCCTCACACAACCTCAAAGTAGCTCAACAAGGGCACCTGGTGTGCTTAGGTGTGAGGGATGTAGATGTGCTCTTCCAAACACAACTATTGAATCCCTTGATGATGAAAATGCAATATGAAATGAATTTATACTAAGAATGTGTGTGAAATACCTTCAAGCAATGGCTATGAGTAAGCCACCCTCAAAGGATTTCATGGATATGGAGGTGAATGAAATTCAATGAAGAAAGAAACCTACAACATCATACTACCATGAAACCAATGCAAAAGCTAGAATTCTAAGTAAAGCAAACAACTACCAAAGGTTAGTTCTAAGTGTAAAATCTTTAAAAAGCTCAAGAACTATACTAGCATGATAACAATACAAATGAGGGAGATGTAGAAATGCTTGAGACAAGGGCTCTATTTATAGGTTTCAGAGAGGCCTTGGGGAGGTGGCATCTATGTGGAATCCACATAGGTGCCACAAGGGAGACACATGGGCTAAAGGAAAAGCCATGCAAAAGTCAAAAAGAGCCTTTATGATTGAGAGGTTCAAGGTGTGCTCACACATGTGTGAGCAACCTTGGGGGAAGGAGTGGGGGGACAAAGGTGTAAGAGGTGTAAATGAAGTGGAAGCTTTATCGGATCATGAGCTTCTCACACATGTTTGAACAAACACTTAGGAGCTAAAAGGTGATTAGAAAGGTGTTTAGGATAATAAAGTGGGATTAAGTAGTGAGTAGGCTTAGAAGGATGAGAGTGATGGGTGTAGTCTAGGTTTTAGGATAGGATCAAGACTAAATTAAATAAGAGTTAATTTAATCATAGGATTAAAGAATTTAATAAAGTGGAGGGAATTAAATAAATTAAAATTTATTTAAAAGGGGATTTATGAAGCACTATGTATTAAATGAATTTAATACATTAGAGGGGTGGTATTTAAATTAAATTTAAATATATTTAGGGAAGTGAACCTATTTTATTAAATAGATTTAATTAAATAAGTAGAAGAATATGAAAAATATAACTAATTAATAAATAAATATTTATAATGTCAAGGGAAATATTAAATCAATTAATATAGTGCTTAGGACAGTTTTAAGCATCTACACATATAGAGGTTCTTTTATTGATTTATTTAGGGGATAATGAACCCTGTCAGATTGTTGGAAATGGAAAAGTTAAGGGGTAAGTGCACCAAGTTGTGGTGCCAAAAGGGGGGTATAAGTGGACATCTTTTTTCTGAAATTAGCAAATTTTGAACTTCAACAAGAATTTGAAGATAGTTACACTCAAAATTTTAAGATATGACAAAGACAAAATGCAGGTATCCTTTGAATCTAGTTTCTAAACTATTATTTTTTTTCAAAATGGTTTAATTTTAGGTCCTAAAAATGGGAGGCCACAGAAAGTGGTACTGTTTATTCCAAGAAAACATAACACAGTACAAAGTGTTGACCCCCTAAAATTTTAACTTTTAAAAAAAAAATCTTTAATCACTCTGGTCAAAAGTTACTTAACACTATGTAGTTTATGCCAATTTTTTTGGGTAATTTTATAATGTGTATTTTTTTTAATGAATTTTTTAACTAGACAAATCCCAAAAAATGTGAAATATATGTGTGCTCCCCCTAGAAATGATTGAAAACTAATCTAAAATCTAAAATTCTTTTTTTCAAAGTGTGTAGAATGGAGTCTAGTTTCTATAAAACTAAGTTGTAAAATTCAATGAACAAGCTAAAATCTAGAACACAATTAGTACATGTTGGTTTTTGTCAAAAAATAGACGTACATTTAAAAGAAATTATAGATGAAAGGCTTGAAATAGTTCAAAAAATAAATAAATTATATGGTTATATAGCTAACTTAGAGACCTACAATATCATGTAACCTGATCTTATCAATGCTCAACCACAAGGAATCTTGAAGGAGAGCACACAAGAAAAGTCAATCATTTTTTGTATGTTTGTAGTAAAACACATCTCAGACTAGTTTATAGACTCCAAACCTTTGGGTTGGATCTCCAAGGCAAAACCAAGCCTTAGGCTTGGTAGAATGCAAAGGTTTGAATAGCATGTGCATTCTATGGTGCATGTGCACTATTTAAAGATTTTTAAATTTGGGTCTTAATAGCATGTGCTTTAATGCACACACACTATTGATACCTAAGTAGTGCATAGAGAGGGAAAAATAGAGATAGAGCAAGAGCAAGAGAGAAAAAGTGAGTGTTTGTGTGTGTGTGTGTGTGTGTGTGTGTGTGTGTGTGTGTGTGAGAGAGAGAGAGAGAGAGAGAGAGAGAGAGAGAGTAGGGGATGGAAGAGGGGAGAGAGAGATTAGGGGATGGGAGAGGAAGTGAGAGAGTAGGGGTAGCAGAGAGAGTATGAGTTGAGAGAGAGGAAGTGTAAGTGAGAGTAGGGCTGGAAAAAAGAAAGTACAGGATGGGAGAGAGAGAGATTGAATAGGAGATGGGAGAGAGAGGAAGTGTGAGAGAGAGAGAGTAGGGGTGGTAGAGAGAGTATAGGATGAGAGAGATATATTGAGAGTAGGGGATGGCAGAGAGAGAGAGTAGGTAGTGGGAGAGGGAGCAAGGGAGAGAGAGAGGAGGATGGGAGTGTGTGTGAGAGAGTAGGGCATGGGAGAGAGTTTGAGAGTGTGAGAGAGAGTAGGGGTGGCCGATAAAGAAAGTAGGGGATGGGAGAGTGGAGAAAGAGAGTAGAGGATGGGGGAGAGAGAGTAGAGAGGGAGAGGGTGAGAGAGAGATATAGTAGGTAGTGGGAGAGGCAAAGAGAGGTGGTATGAGAGTGTGTGTGAGAGATTTAGAGAGTAGGGGATGGGAGTGTGTGGGTGCGTGAAAGAGAGAGAGTAGGGGATGGGAGAGAGGAGAGAGAGAGAGAGAGTAGGAAATGGGAGGGAGAGAGTAGGCAGTGGGAGGGGGAGTGGGCGAGTGAGAGAGGGGGGGAATGGGGATGTGAGAGAGAGGAAGTGTAAGAGAGAGTAGGGGTGGCAAAGAGGGAGTACAGGATGAGAGAGAGAGAGATTGAGAGTAGGGGATGGGGGAGAGAGAGAGTAGGTGGTGGGAGATGGAGTGGGAGAGGGAGAGCAAGAGAGAGAGGAGGATGAGAGTGTGTGTGTGAAAGAGAGAGTAGGGGATGGGAGAGGGGGAAGAGAGAGAGAGTAGAGAGTAGGTAGTGGGAGAGGGAGTGGGAGAGGGAGAGAGAGGGGGGATGGAAATGTGTGTAAGAGAGAGAGAGAGTAGAAGATGGGAGAGAGTGTGAAAATGTGAGAGACAATAGGGGATGACAAAGAGAGAGGAGAGAGAGAGAGAGAGAGAGAGAGAGAGAGAGTAGGTGGTAGGAGAAGGAGTAGGAGAGGGAGAGCAAGTGAGAGATAGAGTAGGGGATGGGAGAGGAGAGAGAGGAGGATGGGTTTTTGTGTGTGTGAAAGAGAGAGTAGGGGATGGGAAAGGGGAGAGAGATATAGAGAGAGTAGGAGATGGGAGAGAGATAGTAGGTAGTGGGAGATGGAGAGGGAGAGGGAGAGAGAGAGAGGGATGGGAGTGTGTGTAAGAGAGAGAGTAGGAGATGGGAGAGAGTGTTAGAGTATGAGGGAGAGTAGGGGTGGAAAAGAGAGTAGGGGATGGGAGAGAGAGAGAGAGAGTGAGTAGGGGATGGGGGAGAGAGAGTAGAGAGGGAAAGAGTGAGAGAGAGACAATAGGTGATGAGAGAGGGAGTGGGAGAGGGAGGGAGATGGGGGGATGAGAGTGTGTGTGAGAGATCTAGAGAGTAGGGGATGGGAGAGGAGAGAGAGGGGGGATGGGAGTGTGTGGGTGTGTGAAAGAGAGAGAATAGGGGATGGGAGAGGGGAGAGAGAGAGAGAGAGAGAGAGAGAGAGAGAGAGAGAGAGAGAGAGAGAGAGAGAGAGAGTAGGGGATGGGGGAGAGAGTAGGTGGTGGGAGAGGGAGTGGGAGAGGTAAAGAGAGGGGGGGGGGATGGGAATGTGTGTAAGAGAGAGAGAGAGAGAATAGGGGATGGGAGAGAGTGTGAGAGAAAGTAGGGGGTGGCAAAGAGAAAGTACATGATGGGATAGAGAGAGTGAGAGTAGGGGATGGGAGAGAGAGAGTAGAGAGGGAGGGAGAGAGAGTGAGAAAGAGAGAGATAGTAGGTGGTGGGAGAGGGAGTGGGAGAGCGAGAGAGGGGAGATGGGAGTGTGTGTGAGAGATCTAAAGAGTAGGGGATGGAAGAGGAGAGAGAGGGGGGATCAGAGTGTGTGTCTATGAAAGAGAGAGTAGGGGATGGGAGAGGGGAGAGAGAGTAGCTCTAGAGAGAGAGTAGAAAATGGGAGAGAGAGAGTAGATGGCAGGAGAGTTAGTGGGAGAGGGAGAGAGAGAGGTGATGGGAGTGTGTGTAGAGAGAGAGTAGGGGATGGGATAGAGTGTGAGAGTGTGAGAGAGAGTACAAGTGGCAAAGAGAGTACAAGATGGGAGAGAGAGTGGGAGTAGGGGAGGAGAGAGAGTGTGAGAGAGAGTATGAGTGGCAGAGAGAGAGTATGAGATGGGAGAGAGAGTGGGAGTAGGGGATGAGAGAGAGTGTGAGAGAGAGTAGGGGAATGAGAGAGAGAGTGAGAGTAGGGTATGGGAGAGAGAGAGTAGAGAGGGAGAGAGAGTGAGAGTGAGAGATAGTAGGTGGTGGGAGAGGGAGTGGGAGAGGGAGAGAGAGGGGGAATGGGAGTGTATGTGAGAGATCTAGAGAGTAGGGGATGGGAGAGGAGAGAGAGGGGGGATGGGAGTGTGGGTTTGTGAAAGAGAGAGATTAGGGGATGGGAGAGGAGAGAGTAGCAGATGGGAGATAGAGTAGGTGGTGGGAGAGGGAGAGGGAGAGGGGGGATGGGAGTGTGTGTAAGGGAGAGAGTAGGGGATGAGAGAGTGTGAGAGTCAGAGAGAGAGTAGGGGCTAGTAGAGAGAGAATGGGATGGGAGAGAGAGTGAGATTAGGGGAAGGGAGAGAGTGTGAGAGAGTAGGGGATGGGAGAGAGAGAGAGAGTAGAGAGGGAGAGAGTGAGAGAGATAGTAGGTGGTGGGAGAGGGAGTGGGAGAGGGAGAGAGAGAGGGGCGATGGGAGTGTGTGTGAGAGATCTAGAGAGTAGGAGATGGGAGAGGAGAGAGAGGGGGGATGTGAGTGTGTGTGAGAGATCTAGAGAGTAGGAGATTGGAGAGGAGAGAGAGGGGGGATGGGAGTGTGTCTTTGTGAAAGAGAGAGAGTAGGGGATGGGCGAGGGGAGAGAGAGTAGCCCAAGAGAGAGAGTAGTGGATGAGAGAGAGTAGGTGGTGGGAGAGGGAGTGAGAGAGGGAGAGAGAGGGGGGATGGGAGTGTGTGTAAGAGAGAGAGAGAGCAGGGGATGGGAGAAAGTGTGAGAGAGAGTAGAGGGTGGTAGAGAGAGAAAATGAAATGGGAGAGAGTGAGAGTAGGTGATCAAAGAGAGAGAGTAGTAGGTGGTGGGAGAGGGAGTGGGAGAGGGGAGAGCGAGAGTAGCCCGAGAGAGAGAGAGAGAGAGAGTAGGGGATGGGAGAGGGAGAGTGAGAGAGAGAGTAGGGAATGGGAGAGGAGAGAGAATGAGAGAATAGGGGATGGGAGAGGAGAGAGAGTGAGAGAGTATGGGATGGGATACCTAAGATAGAGTGATAGAGAGAGTAGGGGATGAGAGAGAGAGAGTAGGTGGTGGGAGAGGGAGTAGGAGAGGGAGAGCAAGAGAGAGTAGGGGATGGGAGAGAGAGTAGGGGATGGGATAGAGAGAGTAGGCAGTGGGAGAGGGGGAGAGAGAGGGGGGATGTGAGTGAGAGAGAGAGAGTAGGGGATGGGAGAGGAGAGAGGGTGAGAGAGAATAGGTGATGGGAGAGAGAGAGAGTAGGTGGTGGGAGAGGGAGACTGAGAGAGAGAGAGTAGGGGATGGGAGAGTGGAGACAGAGAGTAGGCAGTGGGAGAGAGAGGGAAGGATGGGAGTGTGTGAGATAGAGAGAGTAGGGGATGGGAGAGGAGAGAGGGTGAGAGAGAGTAGGAGGTGGGAGAGGGAGAGCAAGAGAGAGTAGGGGATGGAAGAGGAGAGAGAGCGAGAGAGAGTAGGGGATGGGAGAGGGGAGAGAGCAAGATAGAGGAGGGGATGGGAGAGGATAGAGAGTGAGAGAGTAGGGGATGGGAGAGGATAGAGAGTGAGAGAGTAGGCAATGGGAGATGGAGTAAGAGAGGGAGAGTGAGAGAGATAGGGGATGGGAGAGGAGAGAGAGTAGGGGGAGAGAGAGAGAGTAGGGGATGGGGGATGGTGGGATAGGGAGAGATGTATTTTCACATAGTACATATGCATTATTTTGCGTACACACTTTATAGTGCATACACACTATGTGAAATCACCAAAAAATGGTGACAAAGCAAGTTTGGGTCCCTTTTGATCCATATTCTACTTTTTGTCTATTGTGCATTTTGTTGTTCCGATAGAAAACATGGGTTTCAAGCTGTTGGAAGTTAGCAAACGCTATTTGAAGACTTTTTGAAGCTAGCAAACACCAAATTCAATCATTGGATACACTATTTGAAGGCTTTTTGAATATTCTTTCTATAGAAAAGGTTAGTGCAGTCCTTTTTAAATATTGTTTGTTGATATATAGAGACAAATTTGATTATAATTTGATATGTTGTTTAATATATAGTGAATTCATTGAAATTTGTATGTTTGAATGAATTGTTATTTGGAAATAGTTAGAAATTTGGCAAGTTGTTTGATATATATTGTGTATTCATTGAAATAATTATAATTTTTATATGTATTTGAATGATTTGTAGTTTAGAAATTGTAAGTAATTTAGATGTTTGAATAATTTGACATGTAGAAATCATCATCATGCCAAGGAAGAAAACAAAAACTCAAACAAATGAAGAGAGGGAGAGAGATTTGAAAATTAAAAGAGATAAAATGAAACTACTATGTGAACAAAGAAAGTTGCAAAGCAATAATGATGAATTGACTTTCAAAGAGGAACAAGAACCATCGATACAAAGAAACAAAGAGGAAGAATTGGAAAGAAAAAAAGAATGAATGAGACTATTATGCTCAAGAAGACAATTGAACTGTCAAGCTACACCATCTTCCAATGTTGGAGTCATATCATCCTCTCATGTTGAAGAGATGCTAATTTGTAGATCTGATGATGTACACACTCCATCATGTCATGTTGAAGGCACAACATCAACATATCAAATAGGTGATATTCCATATTTTGCATCTTATTGCCAAGGCACATCATCTTTGGTTCAAGGTACACAAAACACTCAACCTTATGCTGATGTTCAAAATGTTGAGGGAATGGAAGAGATTATAAAACCTTCTAGAATTTTTTTTAGAAGACCAAAATATTTGATTGATATTGATACTAAAATTTTGAAATCAATGCCTGACAAGATTAGCAAGCATACTTGTCAAAGAAAAGTTAATCTTATGTGGAGATTATTCTTTGAAGAATTAAATATTACAGGTCAATGCCAATTATTTGTTGAAATGATGAGGAATTTGAAATTTAGGCCTATCATGAAGATTCTTTGGCTAACAATGATGGATAATTAAAATGAAAAAAGCATTGTAAAGAATCTAATGAGTGCTTATGACAAAGTGGGTTCTAAATCATGCACCAAAGATAGTAATATCACAAGACAAGTACTTACATCAACAATAGTAAGTACCCAAATGAAGAAATTTTGACTCATGAGAAAGACAAGAAAAACATTAAAAATTGGTAGAGGTACTCTAAGGAAAGCCATGCTAAGGCGTGCGAGATTGGAAGATCCAACAAAAAATGAGTTATGGACATTTAGCGGTAGACTACTGCAAAAGGATAAAGAAATTAGTGAAGCTTTTAAAAATGATTGATCACATTCTACGAAGTTTGTACATGGTTGTTTTCAACCATTTTATGGAGATTTGACTAATAGGGGCATAACATATTGTCACCACATTATTTGGTTAGACAATTGCAAATCTCAATTGAAGAATGCATGGATGTTCTATTGGTTGAGCAGGATGCACAGGTTGTGTAGAATATAATATATGTGGAATTTCACAGAGGCTAGTCATGGAAAGGAAGAGCACGATGGTGCAGGTATATGCATCAAAAGACCCTTAGCTCATCAAGAAATAAAGTAAAAAGATGGAGCAATATTGACATATGCAAAATCCATTGTCTAGTGGTGTAATGCCACAATGGGTCCAAGTAAGGAAGGTAAGTCTACGGTTTGTAGTTTTTTTGGTTGATAGATAATACTAACATCGCACCATATAAGGATTGTTGCACACTAACGGGATCTAGTGAGTTGCACTCTTTTAGAAGCTTTGACACAAGTTCATGGAGTATCTACACACAAAAAAGGCATGCTATTGTCCATCATGTGTAGAGAAAAATTGGGATGATAGTGAGTCAACTAAATGGGTGGACAAATGGGATATATGGGTTTTGGACCCAATTGACACCTATCATCCCCCACAAGTACTAGAAATGTTAGAGATAGATTCATCTATTGACTTTGACTACTTGTCTGATCTAGTGCAACCCGGTAATATATATATTTACATATCTTTTTAATTTCAATATGCAACTTTATAACTTTTACCTAAGTATTTTCTGAATTAATGACCACATTTTGTGCATTTGTAACTATAGGCCATGTTTCTTTTGTCATTGCACCTGAAGACAATGCAGAAGGGATAGATTATTATTTGTGTTATTTTTTCCAAGACAAACAAAAATTGGATCACTTGGTTATAGATGGTGAAGGTTTAGAGTACCTTATCGATGTGGTGGTTGTAACTGGCACATGGCTTAGACGATATTCTATGAAGAACCCTAACTTGTCGTTATTCGAGGATTGGCAAACTGAGACGAAGATTCTTCATTATTTGAACCTTGTTGTTGCATCAAATGTACACTTGATAAAATATGGTGAAAAAACACATAATAATATTCTTTGGAAAGTTTGCAAGTCAGACCACAAGGCAATACTTGAGACATTAAAATTTAGAGTAGATCTAGTTTGTTCATTAGATTGAATAGGGAGAGAGGGAGAGAGAGAAAGAGTGATCGACTGGATCCAAATACAATGTTGGAACCTCTCCCCCAAGACTGTCCACATGACAAGGTTGGTATTATTATTATGTGTAAGTGATGAGATAAGTTTAAATCACAGATTTTATGTTTTGATTTTTTAAGAATCTAGATACATTATTTGAATTTATATTAGATTCTTTAATAGGACCCATTTTCAAATTATTCATTTGAATAAGTGAAAGTTTAGAATTTGTTGTTTAGATCAAAATGTAATGAAAGAACATGAAAATTGTTAGAATGTGAATTCTTTTTGATGTAAATTTATGATTGTGTGCATGTAACTAGAAACTTGAAACTAGCAAAAGAAAGGATATAATTAATGGGAGAATTTTTCAAGACTCATCAAGCCATTCAGTAAGCTACTTGATCATTGGTAGGAGCTCCAACAAATAATTATTTGCATTGGGAACATTGTTACCAATAATGACATTATGACTAAGATGCTTTTATCTTTTATTTTTTTTTTCATTTGTAATTATTTTAGATAAACTCCAAAACAAATTTATTTTCAAATCATAAACTTATAAAACCCATCTTACAATGCTAGATTGAATTTTGATGTGTTATCATCTTATATATATATATATATATATATATATATATATATATATATATATATATATATATATATATATATATATATATATATATATATATATATATATATATATATATATATATATATATATATATATATATGTATGTATGTATGTATGAGAAGTTTAAATTAGGTAAATCTATTGGGATAATTGGTATTGTAATGGATAGTTTTAAGATTCACTTGAAGAATATAAAGGGGTATGAGTGATGCAGGTCATTATACAAAACAATATCTTCACTGGAAATGGAATTAGGAGCAGCAAGAGTTGCAATTGGAATGAAGATGAATGGAGTGGAGAAAGCAAATAATTTTTTTGCAAAAAAAGCATTTGTTGTGGTGGGAATCAACACTACTTTTAGTAGTAGAAAATGACGTGATTCTTTCTAACACACTTGGATGCCACAAGGTCAACAACTATACTCAATTTAAAACACTTGCAAAAATTGTAAGTTTTTTAATTTGAATATTACTATGTCTTGTTTGAAGCCCACGAATAAAATGGGAAATGGGAAATGAGAATGGCAGGGGCAAAGGTAAAGAAGTTGGAGGAGGAAAAGGGGATAGTGATAAGGTTTGTGATTGGGCATAGTGCTACACTAGGTGGCATTTTGGATCATGCAGTTAAAGAAGAAGATGCGGAGAATAATTAATTCCTTAGACTTGAACGTGTTGAAGGCTACCATTAGCTCTTAGCAAAGACCAAGGTCTACTTCTCTACAACACTCGCTAAATGGGATGTTGATTTCTATGTTAAAGTTGATGATGACATGTATGTCAATCTAGGTACATTATTATCATTCATGGTTTCATCTAAATAGTATATTTTATGTTATAATTTGTTTAGATAGTTCATGTGTTTGTTTTTTGGGTAGAACTTATTTGTTGTTTTCATTTGAGATGGGTAATTCTACATAAAAATATAGTGCCATTTTATATGTTGTTTAAAGTTGATATCTATCTTAAAAATCTAACATTTTTTACATTTCTGTAATATTTTGATTCAAGTTTGGCAAGAACCCTAGGAAAAGGGAAGGACCTTAGGAGAGTGGAGTCCACTTGGATAAGTAAAGGTCATCATTTGGCAAAGGTTACTAACCAAGACATCATCTTGAAGTGGGTTTCAACACCCTTAGAGGTTTAAGAACCAAGTGGAAAAAGTAGGTTGTGTGATC
The DNA here is from genome assembly GCA_028749045.1 of Cupressus sempervirens. NCBI lineage: Eukaryota > Viridiplantae > Streptophyta > Pinopsida > Cupressales > Cupressaceae > Cupressus > Cupressus sempervirens. Next base: position 871,473,889 of record CM053785.1, on the reverse strand, counting down.
TGCATCAATAAGGGTCTTAGACTTAGGTGTGATAGATGGGGTGTAGGAAGTCACAATGTATTTGGAAGAGTCACCAATTGGCATAAAGTTCAAGGCATTCCTTACCATAGGGAAATGAGCAACTTGAGGGATCAGTTTCTAGCTCGGGGAAGGGTCCCTAGCATGGAATTTCTAAGGGATAGCCCATTTAACAAGTTGGAAGTGTTAGAAAGTATTTTGCATGTAATAAAAGTTTGAATTATATAGGTTTCTAAATGTAACCTTAAGGCTTAAGTTTCCCAAATTAGGTAAATGACTTATCCACATACTTCTTAGTAATATAATGGCTTTGAATACCCTAATACACTCCAAATAACTAGTTTACCAAATACCAAGAGCCTATCTCTAAGGTAAACCAATCATCTCAGCCTACTAGGCCTACAATCCCCAATTAGCCTTCAAATGATTTCCTCTTGCATTTTTCTCCACATTTTTGGCTTCTCTATAACATATCAAAAGATGAGGTATGGTTGTTTTAGACCAAGTCTCTTTTGTTACACTATGGGCCTCTTTTTAGGCATAAAAACCTCTCCATTTACAAAGAAACTATATGGAATAATTATCCCCCAACCATAAAACTTAGTAAAGTATCTAAATATGATCCTAAAGTGAGGATTCTTCAATTGAATTGAAGCCATCAATTCTCTATATGTGCTTTTTATGAAACCCTCATCAAACAAGGCCAAAAAATAGGGCCTCTTCAAATCTGACCAAGAAACCACTTCCAAGACCTGTTAGTTGATACTACACCATATTTATGATGATTAATTTTACTGTTTTACATAAAACCATGGCCTCCTTTAGGAAGATCTCCTGTTGCTATACCTATGGCATCAAATTTAATGCATTTCCATGCACCTAAGCACTCCAAACTTGTCCTGTTAGATGATCATTGGTGTAGGGCACCAAAGAAAATATATAGGTGTCATCCTATTTTTGAATTAGGAACAAGGTTTCAAAATGATGTACTAAGACCCAAGATGTAAGGTCAATTGGATTCTAGGTGCCATTATATGCTAGAGTGCCAAATTGAACTAAGGGGTCAAAAATGAGCAATATGGTGATTTTTCAAGGAATTTTTTTTTTTAATGTTTCTTAGAAGGTTATAAAGGTCCTTAGGGTCATTGGGTTAAGTTTTAGTTTTCTAGGAGTTAAGATGTCAAAAGTTGCAAAAAATTGCAAAAATTAAAGCAAAATTGCAAAAATGCTAACAACTTTGCAATTTTGTTGAAAAACCAATTGTACATTACAACCACCATTTGAAATGTGGTTATAACCATTTTAATGGAAGCATATATGTATGATATGACTGTACAGGCCTTAGTGGTGATGGTTGTACGGATTTGATGTCTTTTGAAGCAATAAAAACCTAATTTTTTTCCCATTTTTCCCATGTTTTGCTATTGTATGGACGTGTACGGACTAACACATGTGAAAATTTGATATGGTTGGATAGTTATTTAAATTATCTTTCATTTTCATTTGGTTTGATGTTCTAATCTATTCATTGTGTAAGATATTGCCATTTTACTAAGGGCTACCTAGGTAAGCCTATAAATTAACTAAATTGCACTTATGGCTCTCTAACTTGTAGTTCAATGGTGGGATCTTGATACCATTTGGTGGGAAGCAATTTAGGGGTGTATTCTTACATATGACAGAGTTTTAGGGGTAGAAAAGTTGGTTTACTATTTTTGGTTATAGGCCCTAGGCTGAACATCATCATGTGTTTAGCTCGATTTTGAAGAGAAATTGGTGTAAAACTCTCAAACTTGTTGTAATGACCTAGGTGAAGGGTGGAATCAATTTTTGGCATGGTGAGGAAGAGTCCCAAGTTGTTGTGCTGATTCTATGACCTCATCTCTTGACACTTGCCTTGGAAAGCCAACCTAATTAGGCCTATTAGGACTATGAACCTAGTTGGTGTTTGGGTATGGTAGAGTTGGATCAGCCCATAAGTCTTTGGAATATTCAAGAGTCTAGAAAAGGGTATCCGAAAAGGTGTTTTGTTTTCCACATTGTTTAGGGAGTTTGGAAGTTAACCTTGGAAAACTAAAAACAAACCTACTAGGATTTTTAGGCCTAGATTTGGGATACAGGTCTATTGGTGGTGTGGGAATCCTAAAAGTGGATGAATTATAGTAGGTTAGAACTAATTATGACAAAAAAAGTCTTTGTTTGAACCCCTGAAAGCATTTTGTCTAATTTTCCCTATTTGGCCTAGTTGAGGGCTAGTGTCCCTAAAGCCTTATTTTGGCCCAAGTTTAATAAGAACCCTAGGGAGAGGGTAAGACCTTGGAGAAGTGGATTCCACTTGAAGAGATAGAGGTTAGCATTGAGTAAAGGCTAGAAACCTTGTTTGGTATCTTGTAGTGGGTTGGGTGCTACTAGGCACTTAAGAATGTTTTGGTGGATTGAGGTTGTAGACTCTGTACCAATCATCTGCATCCTCTGATTGTTCCCTGCAATAGTATGCATAATTACATATGATACATCTTAATAATCCATCCCGAAGTCATAGTTAGAACAGAAAGTGGATGGTTACATCATTTTGCTTGAAGGAAACTAGTGCAGGGCACTAAGGAAAATGGATAGTGTTCCTAGTTTTGGAATTGGAACATTAATAAGAATTTGTAATAAGACCAAAATGTAAGGTCAATTGGGCTCTAGGTGCCATTATAAGCCAGGGTGCCAAATTGTACCAATGGGTAAAAAATAAGCAATTTTGGTGGGTTTTCAATACAAATAGGATTTTTGTGATCCTTAGAAGGTTTTAATAGTCCTTCAGGTCATTTGGTCAAGTCCTAGCTTTTCCAAACTTGTTTGTATTCTTGTATATCAAATAGACTAACAAAGGAGACATAAACATTGTTTTGTTCACATCTCTTACTGAACTTGGTTCACAACTATCTTTAGAGTATAGTGCAGAACTTATTACGAGGTCAAATCCAAAAAAACACTAAGAAACAATGAATTTTTTTTAATAGAGCAAGTTGAGATAGGTTTTCTAATCATTTGAGGTATATTTATATACTTTGTGAGATCTTTATTCATATAAGCAAGAATTGTACAAATGTGGAAATCTCTAATTAGAGTTTTGAGAGTAGCTGGTGGGGAAAAAAGTGTGGATTATTCATATGATGCAATTGATACAACCAAGGGGGTCATCAAGTCTAAAATACACAATAGTCTGAAGATATACATGCTAATATACACCATCATAATGATAAATAGGATTAGTAGATGCAATGTTCCCTCCATGATCCTAGATAGTATCCCAATCTAGTGGTTTTTACAAAGTTCATAAAGACATACAAAGGTATCAAAGAGCATCTTCAAATACATCATGAGATTTCCTATAATTTAATGGAATGATAGACAACCATGGTAGAGTTTTCATCATACTAATAGGGAAAAGCATTAACCTCCAATTTAGGTATTATACCAAATTTGAAACCAATAAGCTGATAGGTGCTTGCAACTTGGTTTATATTTTTCTTTTCATTTTTTTAACCAACTTAGGCTAGAATAAACAACCCTTGGATGAGAAGTCCATGGTTGTTAAAGAAAGACAACATTTTGTATTCTTAAGGCACTTTATGCAATTTATAAGCAAAAGTTGCTCATTAGGAAAATTTAGGATTTTTAATATTTTTGGTCAAGAAATCATAGGACTGAGTTGTTTTTAGTTGGTTTTAGGTATTTTGGAACCTTTTCCAAGTCCTAGAAGTGGAATCAAGTGAAAAATGTAAAAATTGCACTTTTTGTGTAAAGTTGCATTGTTGAAAGTTATAAAAGTTGCTGAAATTTGCAACTTAGTGGAAAAAGGGTTATAATGATTAAAATATTGGTTCAACCATTAAAATATACATAGGAGATATATATACCTCATTTTGTGAGGTTTGGAGGACATTAATATACAGATTGGAAGAAGTTGCAAAGAAAGAAATTTAGTTTTCAAGTCATTTTTACTATTGTTTGCATGTTGCAAAAAATGTATAAACATTTAGACCAGATGTGATAGAATTTTGAGATAGATCTTTGAATATTTCTTTTTCTTCTAGTCTCATCATTCTACATGTTTTCTAACTCAAGTTATTGCATTTTTAGTGAAACTAGGTTTTTAGGACAACATTTTGGTGCACACAGCAAAAATGGGCCTCTAACTACAATTTCCTTTGTTTAAATTTCATGCCCACTTGGGAAATGGTAATTAGTAGGGTCATTTTTAAGATTCCAAGGTTTTAGGACTAGATGATGTGTTTTATGATTTTTCCAATCAAGCCCTAGGTCAAGTACCATGAAGGATTTGATCTCTTGTAGCGTGTTGATTTGTGAATGGAAAAATTTTGGGAATTGGTGAAGGGCCAATCATTTAGAAATAAGTTATTTTAGTGTTTCTAAACTTTTTCCAAGTTGTAGAAGTGGAATGAAGTGAAAAATATAAAAATTGCACTTTTGTGCAAAGTTGCATTGTTAAAAGTTGTAAAAGTTGCTCAAATTTGCAACTTAGCGAAAAAAGGGTAGTGAGATCGAACTATCTATTTTTTTAGCTCTAGGGAGCCAGGTAAACCCTAGCCCCAAGCTCATCCCATCCCATTAAGCACTCAAATTTTCTTAGGCATGGTAAAACGAAACGTCCCTAACCATCACTAAATGACATAGGATAGAGATCTTTGACAGTGCATATCTTAGAGCTTGTGCGAGGTATGGATGCAATTCTAGGTTCTATAGGACTGTGTTGCAAAGAATTACAATAAAATCTCTCACTTTTTGGAGATCTTACTCCATTTTGATTTTGCGATGCCATCTATGGTGATGCTAAAACTTGTAGTGTTGGCTAGTACAAAGTATCCACTTGCCAAATATCCTTCATTGTTCATCATGGGATCAAACTATCTATTCTGTTATCTTTGGGTGGTCAGCTAAAACCTAGTCCCAAGCTCATCCCATCCCATTGAGCACTCAAACATTCATGGACATGCTGAACTGAAACATCCCTAAGGGTCACTAAATTCCATAGGGCAAAAATCTTTAACAAGGCATATCTTAGAGCTCATGTGAGATATGGATGAGATTCTAGGTCTTATAGGAAAATCTTCCAAAGACCTATAATAACCTCTCTCACTTATTGGAGATCTTACTCCATTTTGATTTTGTGACACCATCTCGAGTGATGCTGAAACTTGTAGCATTGGCCAATACAAAGTTACCAACTGGAAAATCTCCCTCACCATTCATAGTGGGATCAAACGGTCTATTATGTTAGCTATGAGTGACTGTGTAAACCCTAGCCCCAAGCTCTTCCTATCCTGTTGAGCATTTGAATGTTCTCAGGCATGCCAAACTAAAATGTCCCTAATGGTCACTAAATGCCATAGGGCAATGATCATTGACAAGGCATATCTTGGAGCTCGTGTGAGGTATGGATGCAATTCTAGGTCCTATAGGACCGTGCTGCTGAGACCTACACTAAACTCTCTTTATTTTTGGAGATCTTACTCCATTTTGATTTTTTGATGCCATCTCAGGTGATGTTGAAACTTGTAGTGTTGACTAGTACAAAGTTGCCAACTGTCGAATCTCCCTCACTATTCATTGTGGGATCGAACTATTTGGTCCGTTAGCTTCGGGTGGCTAGGTAAACCCTAGTCCCAAGCTCATCCTATCATGTTGAGTAATTGAACATTATCGAGCACACCAAACCAAAACATCCCTAAGGGTCACTAAATGCCATAAGGCAGTAATCTTTGATGGTGCATATCTCAAAGTCCGTGTACATATAGATGTGATTCTAGCTCTTATAGGACTTTGTTATAGAGACCTACAATAACCTCTCTCAATTTTTGTAGATTTTAGTTTATTTTGATTTTGCGATGCCATCTTAGGTGATACTGAAACTCATAGTGTTGGCTAGTACAAAGTTGCCAATTGCTAAATCTCCCTCACTTTTTGTTGTGGGATCAAACTATCTATTCTATTAGCTTTGGATGGCTAGGTAAACCCTAGACCCAAGCTCATCCTATCCCCTTGAGCACTCAAACATTCTCAGGCACACTGAACTAAAATGTCCCTAAGGGTCACTAAATGCCATAGGGCAGTGATCTTTGACGGGGCATATCTTGGAGCTTGTGTGAGGTACGGATGTGATTCTATGTCCTATAGAACCATGTTGTGGAGACCTACAATAAGCTCTCACATTTTTTGGAGATCTTGTTGGTTTTAGAATGATCTTAACATTTGAGTTTCAACACACTTAACCAACTCCACCAAATATATATGCCTAGTACACTATGTATGCTGAGTGAGTGATAGTAGCTGCCAAGTCAGAATCTTAATAGGTGCCAAGTGACTTCAAGTGCCAAGCAAGTAACAGATGCCAAGTAAGATAGAGAATAGTATGTGTTGAGTGATTCAAGAACATTCATGTGCCAAGCAACGCAGAGCGTAATAGGTGTTGAGTGAACCTGAATCATATATGCGCTAAGCAAGATAGAGTGCAGTTGATGCCAGGCAATCCAAGATAGTATGTGCTGAGCATCAGTAGTCTAATATGTGTTGAGTAACACAGAATCAACATAATAGCTTGTGCCTTCAAAAACTAAGATATAAACCATTTTTGGAGCTGACTTAGAGAGATTTCAAAGAAGAAAAAGGATAAGGATGAATCATTTACATTCCCTATGCAATCTCCATGTAGCCAATTAGAAAAATGGAGAAGGCATGCAACCAATGAGAAAAATGCAAAGTATGAGTGGGAATTTGAGATTCAATGTGGATCATAGATTCATACCTAACCCTAAGTCTTCACAATATTTAAAAGGAGGTGGAAAACCCATTGCATATGAGGATGAGAATAGTTTATGGGGAGATTATAGAAAAATTTCAATAAGAAGAAGGAAAGACTTAGAGGAACAAAGTAGCAAATTCATATCTAGTTGATTAGAATAGAACAAGGGACAAGGAACACATATAGAGATCAGATCAAGCAACGATTAGAACAAGAAGAGTAGATCTAGTACCTAAACCTAGCAATTGAGCATTGCACTCTATCAAGTCAAATGTTCTAATACTTTCTCAGCATTGTATTAGATGTTGAAATCCTATATTGATAGGTTAGCTTAATAGCTAGGTAGGAGAAACTTTGCAGAAGGTGATTGAAAATCTTATGTATTAGGTGGGTTTAACAACCTATTGCAAATCCTTTAATAGGGTGATACTTCATGTAAAGTTTCTTTAAATCCTCGAACTAGGTCACTATTGACACAGTGTAAATCTTTTAATAGGGAAAGCCTTTCATAGGGCAGGGCATCAAAAGTGGTTGAACAATTATTACTATAGTAATTTTTGTGGGTATCATCCCCACCCTAATTTTCCCTTCTTATTCTTGGAGGGTTTCTAGGTTACCAAATCTCTTGTGTTATGTGTTGATGCATGCTTTCATTTCATGTCTGCTTATATGTTTACATGCATGTGCATTACTTTCAATTATGTGTTAATGAGGGTTTAAAAGGATAAAAGCTAGGTACTTCTGATTCACCCACCCACCCCCCCCTCTCAAAAGTACTCTTTCCATTTGAATATTCCAACAATTGGTATCAGAGCTCATGTTCTCACCAAGAGAAACCGAACAGCTTGGAGAAAAAGATCAGAAGATGGAAGTCTTCAAACTTGGGAAGATTATTGAAAATCAAGTGATTGATGTGCATCTAGCTCTACACAAAGTAGAGGAAGATAGAGAGGAATTGAGAAAATCCTTGAAAAGAAGAAAGGAGATTGCCATAGCTTAAAATGACATACACTACAAGGTGATTGACACCATACAAGTGTTTGCCAATGGAGATTCTAAGGAATTTGATGCAACAATAGTAGAATTGATGGAGAAAAATAGAACTCAAGCAAAAGAGATAAGATCTCTTAAAATGGAACAAGAATCACAAGCCATAATGCAATGTGAAATAACTAAACAAAAGAAGAGAGCAATTGAGGATAGAGCCATGCTTGAGGTTGATAAAAGAAACCTTGCAAATAGGCTAGAAGAGAAGACAATTGAGTTTGAAAATATCTCAAACATGCAGCTAGACACCTTAAGCCAACTGATGAATTCTCATCATGAGCTAAACATGAATGACATTGAGATCTCTACCTTGAAGATGTAGAATGAACAATTGTAGAATGAATTAAAGAGAGAAAAGGAGATAGTAGAAATCTACAACAAACCCAATGAGGCTATCAAGTACTTTGAACAATTACTAAAATCACCAAGGGATAGTAATGATACTTCAGGACTTGGTTACACTAGTACTAAACAAGGAGAATCATCCAAGACTGCAATAGAAAGGATCAAAAAAGGTAAGAACACTAAACCCACCTATCATTTTTTAATAAAAAGGGGCACATTGCTAATGTTTGCAGGAGTAAAAAGACCAATCAATAGGACACATCCAAAAAAAAAAGTTATTTTCACAAGTGTAACATGCAAGGACATTCAACACAAGACTGAAGAACCAAAATCATGAGGACATCAAGATTTGAAGGTCACTACTACAATTGCAAAAAGTATGGACATAGAGCTTTTGAGTGTAGATCAAAGCCTATGTGGACACCTAATCAGCTTGCTAGGAGAAACAACAATGTACACCACTACAACTGGGATTACAATACTAGGTATAGTTGTCACTATTGTCAAGAGTATGGACACATTCTTAAAAACTTCATAAGGACACATTTTATAGAAATTACAGCAGGTGGTTAAGCCAAATCACATGTTTTAGTTGCTTGAAGATAGGACATTTCAGCAAAAATTGCCCAACAAAGGTCAAGGCACCCAAGCTAGAAGTCAACAAGGGTAAAGAAAAAGTTAATGTGGAACACATCAGGGAAGAAATGAAAAAGACGTGGCAAATAAGAGATGTACCAAGTACATCCAATGGAGGGATCACTTCACCCAAGAGGTCAAGTGATCACACTTCATCGAACTAAGGAAAGAAAGATGTATGGGACTAATATACAAAGAAAAATCATACATCAGTTCCAAAGAACAAAAAGAAATATGCATGTGAAAAGATGTCAAATTAAAAATTGAAAATTTTGTAGAAGATGCCGAGCTACCCTTGGATGCAAAGTGAGACTCTAGTATATGTCAAGCTAGAAAGTTTAGCTGATGCCAAATGAGATATATCAATGGAGGCCGAGTAAATGAACTACAATGGAAGCTAAGTGATGGTGAATCCTTCAAGTGCTGAGTGTACAACTATAAGCACTATGTAATAAATGCTAGGTTTTGAACCTAATAAAGTCAAAAATCACTCATTTTCAAGCCATTCGAACACAAAGAAAAAACAATAAGAGCGAAGAGGTGACCAAATAGAAATTTAGCAGCAATTTGCACTAATATCAATAGCAATCCAACCCAAACTCTCCAATTTAAAGGTATTTCATCAAGTGTTGAACTATGCAGTATTTGAAAAGTTTATTTAATATTTAAAACCCTAGTTTGTTCAAGATGGAATCTAGATCTAAAACCACAAGGGGAAAGGATGATCATGAGATTCAACTTGTTAGTAATAAAGTGAAACAACCCAAATTTAGGCCAATACCTGAAGTTGCCTACAAGAACAACCTAGTTGGTGCTTTGTCAGTTATTTCAGATAAAGTAGTAATGGTCCAAGATGTCAAGAAATGTTCTAACTACAAGATTGGAGCCATAGGTGACTTAGAAACTTTCAATGCCTTTGATAACCTATGTGACAAGGGTATATTGAAGTACAAGTTTCAAATTGTTGAGAAGAAGGGTTTAACTAAAGCCCTAGTTTTCCCTATTGTATTCAAGACTAAATGGATTCAAATAGTGTTGAGTTGAATTCATGATGGATCATTTTGGTTAGAAACAAGGTCAGTGAAGATTACAAAGAAAATTGTTCATAGGGTTACTAAATTCCCAACCCTAGACTAGCCCAAGACCCTGAGAAGTGACAAAAAGGAGACCATAGAGAAAAACACTGGTGCCAAATGGAACAATAGGGGAATGACCATTGATAACATCACTGATCCCCTACTTGATTTCACTGTTAGAATCATATCTCACAAATTCTATCAATCAAGTAGATTGAACATCGTGCCATGTATTGCAGTAGATGTTGCATACAAACTTGTAAAGAAAGACCACACTTATGACCTAGTAGAGCTCACACTACAACAAATTAATGAAAATTTGGGAGCAATAAGAAAATTAAAAGGAGCTCAATGCAAATTTGGATTAGTATTGGTTTGCATATTTTCCTATGTCATGAAGGAATTTCCATCAATTGGAAAGGTAAGATGGGATCCAAACAAGACAATTATTACACAAATCAATGAATTTATTGATCAGATGGGAGACAATTCTGATTCTCAGGTGAGAAGTTACTTTGAGGATTTCAAGAAGTTCATGAAACAAAGGATGAGGATACTAGTATCATTGGTTGAGCAACATGTAAATAATATTTGTTTCCCAGTTGACATAGACTATACCTACATCCAAGTCGTGATACCTAGAGTAAGATGGCTTAGGCCACTTGGATATGAGCTTGATGTAGACCAAGCTTTAGTTGCAATCACTGCTTTACTTGTAGAGGAGATTAACAAGGATGCTCCTCATTTTGGCACTTATGATATTGTCAAATCAAGGGTGGTAACAGATTTGAAGACAACATCTATAGTGAACAAGAAAGAGAAAATGGTAAGAAAAATAAAGAAGACATTTGGGGCAGACATTGAAGGTGAAGCAGGTGAAGAGGAAATTGAAGAAGTAGAAGGTGAGAGTGAAGAAGAAAGTGAGCAAGGGAAAGAGCCAGAAGAATTGACATAGGGCTTAGGAGAGGACAAGGAAGAAGGTGCTGAGAAAGAAGAAGCTGAGGAACCACCCACTAAAGTCAAAGCCACCAAAAGGAAAGCCAAAACTCAGCTTGTACCCCATCCCAAGGCAAAGAAGGAGACAAAGCCCATTGAGGTCAAAGCTAAGAAGCCTAGTACAAGGGCTACCACTAGGGTTGCAACTCAAAAGGCAAAAGATGAAGCCAAAGAGAATAAGAAAGCAACAATGCAGACTGGTGAAGAACTAAGGAAGAGAAGAAAATATGTTTCCCAGCCAGACTTAGATGAAGAAAGAATAGAGTCAGATGATATCAGCCAGTTTAAAGTGGTAAGTCATCCCACAAAGTTCGTAAGTGATAAGTTATATGTAAATATTAGAAAAGAAAACTTAAATGGTTTAAAGATAGTAGACTTTAATAAGCTTAATAAAGAAGAGAAAAATAAAATAGATGAATCAATGTATGCAATGATGGTTGAATACAAACACACACCTCTAGAGTTATATAGTACAATGCCCAAGGTTTTATACAAGATAGTTGTAGATAAATGGCATTTTTTGTTTACAAATGGAAAAGGAGATAAGAGAATCAACTCTAGCTACGTTACTACCAGACTTGACTAAAGGTCAAATAGCTAAGGCAAATAAAAGGCATAATAGCAAATTTTCTCCTAAAAATAGAGCATTTTGCATTCTCAAAAATAAGATAAAGGATGTTGTAAATAAATCCACAAAATTGTGGAAGTCAATATACAATTCAAGTGATGATGTATTTGATGAGGAATTTAAGGTTGAGGCAAACTCAAAGAGAAAAGAAGCAAAAGAGACAACAGGGAATGTGGAGGAGAAGAAAAGAAAGGTGAGGAAGGAAGAGTAGGAGATGAAGAAAATATGGAGGAAGAAAAAGAGAATATAGCTAAAGGAGAGGAAAAGGCATTAGATGAATAGGAAGAAAAAAGTATGAAGGACACACAAATGCCACCTCTTAGCCCTCCTCATGCCACAATGACACCTGCAGAGACCATAAAATAAAGGATGTTATTGACACTTCATGCCAAAACATCAATCCTTTAACTACAGAGGATCTCTCAAAGATCCGTCACCAATCTACACTACAAACACAGTTGTGTACAAGCCATGTATTGGTGAGTGTAGATGAATTACAAAGAGTAGTAGCAACACCTTAGAGAGAAAAGGTAAAACCAAAGGAACAACCTTTTACATACACTGCTACTAAAATCCTACTACTTCCACCACCATCTCCACCAAAAGCAATAAATGATGCACTTTAGATGCTGAGTGCAACAATAGGGGAAGATACAAGAAAACAAGAATAGTCAACAGGTTCACCCTTAGCAATTGTTATAGATAAAGGGAAATTAGAAGAAAGGAAGGAAGAGACAAAGGATGGGGAACAAGCTGAAATATAGACATTGGTTGAATTACCAAAAACTAGTACTCCCACTCAAACTCTTCAGAAGTCGAGCACTAAAATGATATCAATGAAAGTTCAAAAACTAGGCTCAAGCTCTAGAAAGGTAGCCAGGATACTTCACTATGGAGATCATGAACTTGATGAAGAAATCATCATTCCCTCCTATGAATCCAACACCCTTACCATAGAAGGATAAATGAAATACAAGGTGCACTGGACAGGAGAAAGAGAAAAGAAGTATTGAGAAGAGAATACAAGTATAGGCAAGCATTGACTAAGATAAAGGACATCTTCATGGATGCCTTCAACTTGTAGTCACTAGATGAAACAATACCTTTAGTAGAACAACTATCAGATATAGTTAACCAGGTGACTAATGAAGACCTTGATACAAATGTGAAATTAATGGAATGGTCAGAAAGAAAATTCTAGGGAAAAGTAAATGAGAAAATATCAAATGATATAGCATTAGCACAAACTGAATTGGCTAAGAAACTAGAAAAGGTGAAAATTGTACTTGGGAACATTTTCCCCTTATACACCAAACTATGTGATTTTTCCAACTTCACACAAGAGACTAGCCAAAGAATAATGAGCTTGGAAAGAAATCTCAAGATTTCTAGCATGCAACTTCCAAAAAATCCAGCTTAAAGTGAGAAGCATTTTGCATAGACACTTCACACACAAAGGGAATTAGCTGTATTAATAGCAGAGGAGGCAAACATAAAGGCAAAATTGATGCAAATCTAGTCCTTGATAACCCTGCACTTAGAGGTCCTCCACAAGGAGAAAGCATACGCAGAAACAGTCCTAAATAAAGATCCAAATATTTCTACCCTAGATGGACTTGTACACCTTGCTGCAGAGACTACCATCCAGCACAAGTCACTAGACATTGCATTGGAGAATTGGGATGCAGCTCTGAAAATAATATTGGAGGTAAATAGTACATTTTTGGCTAAGTATGGTATTACTCCTTAGAACCCTTTGACATTAGTGTCAAAAAGGGGGAGATATATACATTAAGGGGAGATATATGAAGATATATGGAGAATCTCAAATTTTGATAGTTTTGATTGCATTCTTTCATTTTAAAGAATAAAATGGAAAGTCTATAGAAATCAAAAAGGGGGAGACAAGTAATAAAAAGTGAGGGGGATATACAAATTTTTGACAATCATATTGAAAATATCTCTTAACTCTAATGCAAATGTATAAATTCCATAAGCTCTGATAAAATAGGTACAAAATATAGATACATGACAGAAAACAAAGAGCATCAGGCACAATCAACACAAAATTTTGACTACAAAAATGACAAGGCACAAATCAATTCAAAGGGAGTTAAGGTATTTTGAACAAATTTTGAAAATATTGTAGATAAGGAATTCATAAGGATAGATGAATAAATATCTAGTTAAGTGTTTTTGACACTCATGTCAAAGGCAAAGATTGTTGGTTTTAGAATGATCTTGACATTCGAGTGTCAACACACTTAACCAACTCCACCATATATATATATATATATATATATATATATATGTTGAGTACACTATATATGCCAAGTGAGTGATAGTAGATGCTGAGTCAAAATCTTAATAGGTGCCAAGTGACTTCAGGTGTCGAGCAAGTAATAGATGTCGAGTAAGACAGAGCATAGTATGTGCCGAGTAATTTAGGAATATTCATGTGCTAAGCAACACAGAGTGTAATAGGTGCCGAGTGAACCAGAATCATGTATGTGCCAAGCAAGATAGAGTGTAGTTGATGCTGAGAAATCTAGGATAGTATGTGTCAAGCATCACTAGTCTAGTATGTGTCGAGTAACACAAAATCAACATAATAGTTCATGTCTTCAAAAACTAAGATGTAAACCATTTTTGGAGCCAACTTAGAGAGATTTTGAAGAAGAAAAAGGATAAAGATGAATCATTTGCATTCCATATGTGATCTACATGTAGCCAATTAGAAAAATGGAGAAGGCATGCAACCAATGAGAAAAATGCAAGGTATGAGTGGGAATTTGAGATTCAATGTGGCTCATAGATTCATACCTAACCCTAAGTCTTCATAATCTTTAAAAGGAGGTCAAAAGCTCATTACATATGAGGATGAAAATAGTATATGGGGAGATTATAGAAAAAATTTAGTAAGAAGAATGAAAGACTTAGAGGAACAGAGCAACAATTTCATATCCAGTTGATTAGAACAACACAAGGGACAAGGAACACATACAGAGATCAGATCAAGCAATGATTAGAATAGGAAGAGTGGATCTAGTACTTGAATCCAATAATTGAAGATTGCACTCTATTAGGTCGAATGTTCTAATACTTTCTCAGCATTGTATTAGATGTTGAAATCCTATATTGATAGGTTAGTTTAACAACTAGGTAGGAGAACCTTTGCAGAAGGTGATTGAAAATCTTATGTATTAGGTGGATTTAAGAACCTATTGTAAATCCTTTAATAGAGTGACACTTCATGTAAAGTGGTTACAAATCCTCTAACTAGGTCACTATTGACATAGTGTAAAGCCTTTAACACGACAAGCCTTTTATAGGGTAGACCATCAGAAGTGGTTGAACAATTATTACTATAGTAATTTTTGTGGGTATCATCCCCAGCCCAGTTTTATCTTCTTATTCCTAGGGGGTTTCTAGGTTACCAAATCTCTTGTGTTATGTGTTGATGCATGCTTTCATTTCATGTTTGCTTATATGTTTACATGCATGTGCATTACTTTTAGTTATGTGTTAATGAGGGTTTAAAAGGATAAAAACTAGGTACTTCTAATTCACCCCACCCCTCCCTCAGAAGTACTCTTCCCATTTGAATATTCCAACAGATCTTACTCTATTTTGATTTTACAATGCCATCTCGGGTGATGCAAAAACTCATAGTGTTGGCCAGCACAAAGTTACCAAGTGCCAAATCTCCCTTAGCATTCATTGTGGGATTGAACGATCTATTCCATTAGCTCTAGGTGGCTGGGTAAACCCTAGCCCCAAGCTTGTCTCATCCCCTTGAGTGTCATTTTTGGCATGCTGAACCAAAATGTCCCTAAGGTTCACTAAATGCCATAGGGTAGTGATCTTTGACAGGGCATATCTCAGAGCTCGTATGAGGCATAGATGTGATTCTAGGTCCTATAGGACCGTGTTGCAGAGACTTATAGTAACCTCTCTCTTTTTGGAGATCTTACTCCATTTTGATTTTGCAATGCCATCTTGGGTGATGTTGAAACTCATAGCATTGGCAAGTGCAAAGTTGTCAACTACCAAATCTCCCTCACCATTCATCATGGGATAAAACAATCTATTTTGCTAACTCTTGATGGCTTTGTAAACACTAGCCCCAAGCTCAACCCTTCTTGTTGAGTGCTCGAATGTTCTCGGGTATGCCAAACCAAAAGATCCCTAAGGATTACTAAATACCATAGGGTAGCAATCTTTGACAGGGCATATCTTGGAGCTTGTGGAAGGTTTGGATTTGATTCTAGTCTTATAGGAATTTTTTGCAGAGACCTACAATAACCTCTCTCACTTTTTGGTGATCTTACTCCATTTTTATTTTGTGATGCCATCTCAAGTGATACTGAAACTTGTAGTGTTGGCCAGTACAAAGTTTCCAACTGCCAAATCTCTCTCAGCTTGCATCATGGGATCAAACTATTTTTTCTATTAGGTCTAGGTGGCTAGATAAACACTAGCCCCAAGCTTGTCGTATCCCATTGAGCACTCAAACATTCTTAGGCACGCCAAACTGAAACATCCCTAAGGGTCACTAAATGCCATAGAGTAGTGATCTTTGACAAGGCATATCTCAAAGCTCGTGCAAGGTACACATTCAATTTCGAGTCCTCTAGGACTGTGTTGTGGAGACCTACAATAAAATCTCTCGCCTTTTGGAGATCTTACTCCATTTTGATTTTATGATGCCATCTCACATGATATTGAAACTCATAGTGTTGGCTAGTACAAAGTTACCAACTACAAAATCTTCCTCATCGTTCATTGTGGGATCAAACTAGCTATTTTGTTATCTCTAGGTGGCTTGGTAAACCCTAGCCCAAAGCTTGTCTCATCCTATTGAGCACTCAAACGTTATCAAGAACGTTGAACTAAAATATCTCTAAGAGTCACTAAATGCCATAGGGTAGTGATCTTTGATGAGGCATATCTTAGAGCTTGTGAGAGGTATGGGTGTGATTCTAGGTCCTATAGGACCATGTTGCAAAGACCTACAATAACTTCTCTTTCTTTTTGGTGATCTTACTCTATTTTTATTTTTTGATGCCATCTCAAGTGATGTTGAAACTTGTAGTGTTGGCCAGTACAAAGTTTCCAATTGCCAAATCTCTCTCACCTTTTGTTGTGGGATTGAACTATCTATTTTATTACCTTTGAGTGGTAGGGTAAACCCTAGCCCCAAGCTTGTCTCACCCCATTGAGCACTCGAACATTCTTGAGCATACTAAGCTGAAACGTCACTAAGGGTCACTAAATGCTATAGGGTAGTGATATTTGATGGGGCATATCTTAGAGCTCGTGCAAGGTATGCATGTTATTTCAAGTCCTATAAGACTATGTTGTGGAGACCTACTTTAAAATCTCTCACTTTTTGAAGATCTTACTCCATTGTGATTTTACAATGCCATCTTAGGTGATGTTGAAACTCATAGTGTTGGCCAGTACAAAGTTACCAACTACCAAATCTCCCTCACCGTTCGTCATGGGATTGAACTATCTATTATGTTAGCTCTAGGTGGCTAGGTAAACCCTAACCTCAAGCTCATCCCATCCTATTGAGCACTCAAACATTCTTGGGCACGCTGAACTAAAATGTCCCTAAGGAACACTAAATGCCATAGGGAAGTGATCTTTGAGAGGACATATCTCAGAGCTCATGTGAGGTATGGATGTGATTTGATTTCCTATAGGAAAATGTTGTGGAGACCTACAATAAACTCTCTCACTTTTTGGAGATCTTACTCCATTTTGATTTTGCAATGCCATCTCTGGTGATGCTGAAACTCATAGTGTTGGTCAATACAAAGTTGCAAACTACCAAATCTTTCTCACCATTCATCATGGGATCAAAGTATCCTTTCTATTAGCTTTGAGTGGAAAAGTAAACCCGAGCCCCAAGCTTGTCCTATCCCCTTGAGCACTCAAACAATCTCAAGCATGCCAAACTAAAATGTCCCTAAGGGTCACTAAATGCCATAAGGAAGCAATCTTTGATGTTACATATCTCAGAGCTTGTATGAGGTATGGATGTGATTCTAGGTCCTATAGGAATATGTTGTAGAGACCTACAATAACCTCTCTCAATTTTTGGAGATCTTACTCCATTTTGATTTTGCAACGCCATCTTGGGTGATGTTGAAACTCATAGTATTGGCCAGTACAAAGTTGCCAACTATTGAATCTCCCTCACTATTCATCATGGGATCGAACTGTCTATTCTATTAGCTCTTAGTGGATAGGTAAACACTAGCCCCAAGCTCAACCCATCCTATTGAGTGCTTGAATGTTCTCAAGCATGCCGAATCAAAATGTCCCTAAGGGTTATTAAATGCCATAAGGTAGTATCTTTGATGGGACATATCTTGGAGCTCGTGCAAGGTATGGATGTGATTCTAGGTCCTATAGGACCATTTTGTAGAGACCTACAATAACCTCTCTTACTTTTTGGTGATCTTACTATATTTTAATTTTGCGATGCCATCTCAGGTGATGCTAAAACTTGTAGTGTTGGCTAGTACAAAGTTACCAACTGCCAAATCTCTCTCACCTTTCTTCATGGGATCAAATTGTATATTTTGTTAGCTCCAGGTGGCTAGGTAAATACTAGCCCAGAGCTTGTCCCATCTTGTTGAGCGCTTGAATGTTCTCGAGCATGCTGAACCAAAATGTCCCTAAGGGTCACTAAATGCCATTGAGTAGTGATCTTTGATGGGGCATATCTCAAAGCTCATGTGAGGAATGGATGTAATTCTAGGTTGTACAGGACCATGTTGTGGAGACCTACAATAACCTCCCTCACTTTTTGGAGATCTTACTCTATTTTGATTTTGCGATGCCATCTCAGGTGATGCTAAAACTTGTAGTGTTGGCCAATACAAAGTTGCCAACTACCAAATCTCCCTCACTATTCATCATGGGATCAAACTATCTATTCTGTTAGCTCTAGGTGGCTGAGTAAACCCTAGACCCAATCTCATCCTATCCCATTGAGTGCTCAAACATTCTCAAGCATGCTGGACTAAAACATCGCTAAGGGTCACTAAATGCAATAGGGAAGTGATCTTTGATGGGGTATATCTCAAAGCTTGTGTGAGGTATGAATTTGATTCTAGGTCCTATAGGACCATGTTATAAAGACCTACAATAACCTCTCTCACTTTTTGGTGATCATACTCCACTTTGATTTTATCAATGCCATCTTGGGTAATGTTGGAACTTGTAATGTTGGCAAGTACAAAGTTGCCTACTATGAAATCTCTCTCACCTTTCATTTTGGGATCGAACTATCGATTTCATTAGCTCCAAGTGGCTAGGTAAACCCTAGCCCCAAGCTCATCATATCTAGTTGAGCACTCAAACATTCTTGAGCAGGCTGAACTAAAATGTCTTCTAAGGGTCACTAATTGCCATAGGGGAGCGATCTTTGACAAGGCATATCTCAGAGCTCGTGTGAGGTATGGATGCAATTCAAAGTCCTATAGTACCATGTTGTGGATAACTAAAATAATCTTTATCTCTTTTTGTAGATCTTACTCTATTTTGATTTTGCAATGTCATCTCGGGTGATGTTGAAACTCATAGTGTTGGCCAGTACAAAGTTGCCAACTACCAAATCTCCCTCACCATTCATCATGGGATCAAAATATCTATTCAATTAGCTTTGGATGGCTTGGTAAACCTTGGGCCCAAGGTTGTCTCTTATTGACCACTCAAACATTCTTGGGCACACCAAACTGAAATGTCCCTCAAGGTCACTAAATGCCATAGGGAAACAATCTTTGATGGGACATATCTCAGAGCTTTTGTGAGGTATTGATGCAATTCTAAGTCCTATAGGACCATGTTGTAGAGACATAAAATAACCTCTCTCACTTTTTGGTGATATTACTCCATTTTTATTTTGTGATGCCATCTCATGTGATGCTGAAACTTGTAGTGTTGGCTAGTACAAAGTTGCCAACTACCAAATCTCTCTCACCTTTTGTTGTGGGATCAAACTGTCTATTCTGTTAGCTCTAGGTGGCTAAGTAAACACTAGCTCCAAGATTGTCCCATACCATTGAGTGCTTGAAAATTCTCAAGTATGTCGAACTAAAATGTCCCTAATGGTCACTAAATGCCATAGGGCAGCAATCTTTGATGGTGGCAATTAGATATGTCATCTCATCCAATGATGGAGACTCGTGATAGAAGGTAAAGGGGTGATCATACACATCATTTTGAACATGTTATTTTTTTATAGTAATAAGGTAATCCTCAAATCTTTCTACTTCATCCCATGCCCTATTTTGATACTTCTTCAACCTTGGGGTTTTCACATTTAATATTCCCCTAACAATAAGGCTCAACAATTCCTACGAACAAGGCTTCATACTCCATTGTTTTATTTGTATTATTTTATTCTAGTTTAAAAGAATAAGGGAATTTATCACCTTGTGGTGATATCAACACTATACTAACTCCTATACTAGTGGATGAAAAGATACCATTAAACTCAATATCCAATAGGGAATCCTTATTATTAAGTTTAGATTCAACAAACTCTTACCCTCCTAAAATAATGTAGTTAGAAATTTAACACCTATTACATAGAATTTGGACTCGGGGATCTTCTGATGAAAGGAATGTACATAGACTTTCCATTTGGTTGGAGTGTCATAATTTCCTTACGCACAAGTATAGTATCTTAGGCCCAATCCAATTTAACTTTTCCTCCTAGGTCCGTACAATTTTTTTTTCTCAACATGTCATTACTAACTAGGATATTAG
Source organism: Cupressus sempervirens (assembly GCA_028749045.1). Classification (NCBI taxonomy): domain Eukaryota; kingdom Viridiplantae; phylum Streptophyta; class Pinopsida; order Cupressales; family Cupressaceae; genus Cupressus; species Cupressus sempervirens. The sequence continues at coordinate 871,453,542 of CM053785.1, read as the reverse complement.
GAACCAAAATAGTTATCTTTAGTGTCTTTCTTGGATATGTGGCTAATGCAAACTGAGCATTTTTTATTTGTTGTACTAGGGGGGCCTTCTTATAATCCATAAAAGACCATTTACCAAAGATTTTAGTTAGGGGGGAGGGGGTGGATCTAAGGATTTCAAAACATACAAGGCATTGTGTTGTCAAAGGCCCTATAGTCAATTATACAATTATTGATCTTATGATTATGTATGAACATAGAAATATAGAATGGTTTGAGCTTCATATTTAATGAGATGTATTTTTCATATGAACAAAATTTAGCCTCAAATTTAACAATGGAGAAATGAACTACATAATTTTGATTGTTTCTAAAGATAAAAAATTAGTTAATTATTTATCAACAAGTTTAGGCACAAAGTGATGACCTATGACATATTCAATCAACTTATCCAATTTGTTAGGGTTCAATCTAAGGTACTCATAGGGGGGATTTAAATTTTTTTGGATGAGTTACAAAAGTATGGATTTTTTTAGTAAATGAGATTTTGGAGTCATTAAAATTTGAAATTTTGAATCAAAGGTTTGACAAAAATGATGTTTATCTTTATTCGGCTACTTTGGGTAAAATGTATTGCCCTGAGTCTTAAGGATCTATTGGCTTCTTGTTAGAATAGTGCATGAAGGATATTCTTACATTACCAAGATATTGCCCTATTTTTAACATCAAATTTATATTCAAGATGAAAATTTATAGATTCGATAGATATTTAAGAATTTCCTACATTTGCAAGCATCTCTCGATAGGAATTACCATTGAACTTGGGCATGATTTCCTTAGCTCTTTTGGGTAGGTTATTTAGATTAGCACTTAAGAGGTAGAAGCTCCCCATGGTTGAGCAATTGCAGCAATTAGAGTTGAGATAGTGACTTTAGGGGGAAGATTTGTCCCATGTAAAGTTTAAGTTTTCCAAATAGTAGAGTGGGAGTTGACTAGGTTTCCTTCAAAGGAGATGAAGGTCTACTTTTTTCTTTTCTCCTAGACCCTATAAGGTTTGGTGAAAAGTTAAGGTCTTGTAATTCTTGAAATATAGAATCAAGGATACCTTCCCGTTTTTGATATCTACTATATTGTATAGAGAATACAATCTCCAATTTTCCCAACAATAGTTCATAGACTAAGATATTTGGGATTCTTGGTTTCTAGAGGTTATTCGATTCTATCTTTATCTCTGTTGTTGTAGTTGTATAAGAACATCATCTATATCTCCTTCCTCCTTAAGAACTCTACTAGCTCTATGCTAGTCTTCTCGAGTTCTCCTAGACTACCAAGTAAGAATATTTAACTAACTAAGAATATCTTCTTTCTTGTCATGAAAACCAATATTAGGTTCTAACATAGGTATAATATTTTCATGTACTTTGTAAAGAAGCTTTGAAAAAGCCCTAAAACCTATATCTAACCCAAGGAGCAACCTATTTATGCTTGGAGGAACCCTAATCAAGGGTTGGCAACTCATTTCTTGTACGAATCCATATTGTTGGAATGTATGCAATAGACTGTGACTGTTTTAGCACAGATTTTAGTGGTTTTTAATCTTGTTTGGAGGAAAATCATGTGGTTATTATCATTTTGTTGCATTTTTTAGTTTTCTTATTGTTCTTTTTTTCATTTTCCATGCATTAGTTATAGTTTGTGACCAAGTTTTGAAAGATTTTTTAAATTTCTTCAAAGATACCTATTTGCTACCAATTTTCAAGTTGTAGCCCTTTTCTAAGGAAATCTTGAAACCAAGTACAAACCCATTGTTGTTATCCCTTCAAGCATAGTAAAAAATTTCCAATAACACCTTAGGACATCATGGAAACCTTGGTTGGATTAGGGAGTGCTATGGTACCCTAGTAGACCTATAAAACCTTTGAAGGGATACTGTTCATACAGGACTAAGGGAGTGATGCTGCAAATTTGGATTTGTTAACCTGGTGAGGAGTTTGGGCAAGGTTAGGGGATATTCTAAGTAGCAAGAGATCCTATAAACTACATAGGTGTGGAGAAAACACCAAGATCCACATATAATATACAAGGTTGCACGGGGACGGGGGTACTTGGGGTACTTAGGGTATGGGTACGAGTGTAGGTATGACTTTTTTTTATAATAAGGGATGGGGGTACTTGGGTATGTCAAACTTTATTTTTAATTATACTTTTATATTTATAGAAAACCTAAATTTATGGGTCATGAGAATGATTTTTCAAATCAGGTACAATGATAAAGTTTGTAAATGTAATGTATTGTTTTCAGTTTTAGATTTCTTATATGTTTGTAATAATAATTTATGATAATTGTTAAGATGCATAACATAGAAGGTAGGCTTTAAACATGAACAAGAAGATCATAAATCATATGACAATGATATACTGCAAATGATAAATTTTTGGCTTGAACACTGATAAAGTTTATTGTTGATCAATATTGTATCACAATTTCAAATTGATTAGGTATTGAAGTAAGCTTGATAAACAAATAACAGAGAGGGAAAAATTTAAACATGAACAAGATCATAAATCATATGATGATGACATATTGGAAATGATAAACTTATGCTTTAACAATGAACAAGTTTACTGTTAATCAATATTCTATCAAAGTTTCGAACTGATTAGGTATTGAATTAAGCTCGATAAACAATGAGTTGATACAAAAACTAAAAACTAAAAAAAATAATCCAAAATCTCAATCAAGGTCCTTAGCTATGATGCTCTCCACTGAGTACCTGGTACTTGGGAACATGGGTACAAGTACCCATGCAACCTCATAATATATTGTGATAACCAATAATGTCATACATGAATGAACATATAATATATTATGATAACCAATAATTTCATACATGAACAGACATATAATATATTATGTTAACCAATAATGTAATTCATGAAGGAACATATAATATATTATGATATCAATAATGTCATACATGAACAAACATATAATATAAAATGATAACCAATAGTGTCATACATTAACAAACACATAATATATTATGATAACCAATAATGTCATACATGAATAAACATATCATATATTAACCAATAATGTCATAACTCTAATAATGTCATGCATCAAATACATTTCATACATCAAATATAAAATGTCATATATACATCAAATGCATATTGAATATGTCCACTGACATAAAATCCAACATATATGTCTGCTAATGCCTATACATTTGTGTGTATCAACTATATCTTCTCCTTCCCATGAGGGGAAGGAAACAAATCTCTAAAGGTCTTTAGTCTTCATGTGGAGGGAGATGATGGGGATGATGGGGTCTTCCTCACAGAGTCACTCATCCTCTTGTTGAGGCTCTTCTCTAACTCAAGCTGATACAAACAAAGTAGATATGAATCAATAATTATTATACATTGAAATCAAATATATGTACACACAAAATTAATTATTTTCTTACCTCCATCAAATAGTCACTTTGCAAGTCCACCTCAAAAGCTCGTGGACAATTGGTTGTGACAAGACCCTACAACATTTCAATAAATATAAGAACTTATAAATAACATTAAAATTTTTGATACTAACTATTATAAACAACAACTAAAACCAAGAAAATTCTTTCATACCTTAGTCAATGGCTCTGAACTAGCCATAGCTGCAGCCACTCCATGATTGATACACTATCGAAGATGAAGAGGAGTCTCAGATGTCAAGAGCTACATACCATACAATACATGTTATGTGTAACATGAAACATGAAACAAATATAATCAAATGAACTAAATTAATATGAAAAAAATGTACCTCTACAAAGCTCATATCACATCTAGGCTTGGAGTCCCTAGTGAATGTCGATGGTCCTATAGAGAACTAATGCACATGCATAATTTTTTTTTGTCAATCCTTCATATGATTTCTTAATAAATAGATGTATTAATTTAAATTATTAAATTGATACATACCTCTTGACTCATCGAACAGATGAAAATGGGGCTAGGAGATCATTACTAGGGCTATCAACACTTTGATCCTGAATTTTGAACAATGTCAATACATGCTATTTAATTAGTCATTCTTTATACATATGAAATGTGATCAAATTAGTTTATTATAATTGTAATTTACCTATGTTTCAATGCTAGATGTCTTATTTAGGAACTGATAAGTGACTAGCCCATCATTCACACTATCTCCAACATAACTGCCAAATGTGCATAAGGATTTGCATGATGTGCACATGTGATTGTGATGCATAGAAGGATCCTCCTCAACTAATGGACTCATGCAATAAATGAGGGTCTATGTCAAAGCATTAATAATCCCTATAGTACTGGCCTCTACATGTTTCTTCACAACTAAAGGAATAGTCACATGCTCACCCTATGATGTGACAATAGGTGCCCTAACTACATTAGGGTCATGATGTGCCCCTGACCTCTCAAATGATGATCCCCAACCTCTGCTCTAAGATTCTAATATATCAAAATAATTAGGGATCTCCCCAAGGAAAAACTCACAATACAATTTTTTTTTAAAAATACATTGGGACCTCGTGATTATTGCAAGGAGGGGCATCAAAAACCATCCACCATCTATCCCAAAAATTATTTCTAATACCATTTTGTATGCACCAATGGATGGGGAACCATTTAGTTGTCTCTCTCATAGTATTTTGTTCACTAGGCTTTTTAAACAATGCACAAATGCTACCTTTTGATTTTTATTGTTTACATCTTGATATGATAATTTGTTTGCATATCTTTTTTGTTCATCCCTCTTAACATGCCAAATATCCAACTGACCACTAACATAAGCTATGTGGCTCATAATGGACTCGAGGGAGGATGCCTATTGAGCTCTCATTAGATTGGTTTGTCCACAAGCTTTCAACCTACCAATGAGTGCTTCTAATTCATTTTTTCTTCTTTCTATTTAATTTATTATGTTGTTTTTTATGCCAGGAGGAGGTCTTCCAATCAGTGCAGGTTGTAGAATTTCTTGTTCTTGTTGTGGAGGGTTTTGATTATCATTTTGTGGAGGATTTTGGTTTAACTCTTGTTAAGGGTTTTGATTTTGATCTTGTTGGGGACTTGCCAGTTCATTATTCACATTTCTTGATAAGAAACCAATTGCAATCTAAATAAATAAACAAATTTTAAGAAAAATTGAAAGAAACCTACAAAATAATACAAAAAGATATAAAACAATGCAAAAAGAAGGCTAGACAACATACAGTGTGATCGTGATCTCAAAATTTGAGGAGGAGGAGGCATATTGTGGAGGCAGGTGGTGAAAATCTTCAATTTTCTAAATTTGCATATGTGTTGTGAGGAGAGGAAGTTGCAAAATGAGGAAAAAATGAATGGGTTGTGGGTTTGTAGCCCATTTATAAAATTTTTGGGTTTTAAAAAGTGCGTACATGTTATAGTGTGTACACACTATAGCACATACATGCTATGGCTTGGGATACCCAAGCCATAGTGTGTGCGCCCTATAGCGTGTACTTGCTTTCTAAAGTTAGAAAAAAAAAGGGTTTCATCTTTTCCGGCACCACAACTTGGTGCACTTACCCTAAGATTAAGTTGCAGAATCGGAATCATTGGCTACTACATGAGGTAACAAATGTTCCAAGGCTGACTAGTAATTTAATTTTAGCAAGGAAACTCATTGATAAGGGTTGTGTAGTTACTTTTAACGATAAAAATTGGAAGGTTTCAAAAGGTTCTCTTGTAGTAGTAAAATGTCTGAAAGTAGGTACCTTATATCTTTGTATAGGTCATATCATTCCTTCTACTTTGATTTTTTCAAAGAAAAATGAATGTTTAGGAATAGTTGTTGTAGTTGAGTAGGGAGAACAAATAACTATTTTAGATTTTGATACAATGTTGTAGCACAATAGACTTGGGCACATGAGTGAGAAAGGTAGGAAAGCACTTCATTCAAAGAAAGTTTTAGCACATCTAAAATGTGTCAACATGGATTTATGTGAAAGTTGTGTGTATGGAAAACAAAAGAGATTGAGTTTTGTGAAGACTGGGAAGGAAAAGAAAAGTGAGAGATTAGAGCTTGTGCATACGGATGTATAGGAACCAACTTAGGTATCTTCCCTTGGTGGCTCTCATTATTATGTTACATTTATTGACCACGCAACTAGAAAAGTATGGGTTTATTTCCTTAGATAGAAATTTGATGTATTTCAAACTTTTAAGAAATGGAAATGCTTGGTTGAAAATGAGACTAGAAAGAAATTAAAATGTGTTAGATCTGATAATGGTGGTGAGTATTGTAGCTATTAATTTCAAGATTATTGCTCCACTAATGGTATTCAAAGACATAAAATTGTTCCAAGGACAATAGAGTGGTTGAGTGCATGAACAGGACAATAATGAAATGTGTAAGAAGCATGACATTGCATGTAGAGTTGTGCTTAAACATGTGGGTAGAGGTTATCAATACTATTGTATATTTGATTAATAGAGGTCCCTTTAATCTTTTGGGTTGTGGTATTCTAGAGGAAGCATGGACTGGTAGTAGGCTAATTTTTAGTGGTGAATATTCATAATTTTGTGAATTTTAGAAAAAAATTTGCTAGTAATTTGGCTAATAATTTAAGATTTAATGCAATCTAAATTGCCACATTTTTATTCAATTTAGTTCTAAAATATTTAAAATCACTCAACTATTTATTTTATTTAAAAAAAATTAACTCAGAGATTTGCCACAATATTCTATACATGATTAGATTTTATTCACCTAGATATTATATATTATCAAAGAAATTAAAATTAATTCACCAATAATTATCATAATTATTAGCTATTTTACGGATATATTACCAATATTTAGTTTTCACTATTGATTTAAAATATAATGTTATTATCCTCATAATTCCCATGAAATAAAACATGTATAATTTTGATTTGTAATATTCCATGACGACTAGTGAATTTCCTATTATTATTGAGAGTTGCCAATATTTTTCTACTCAAAAATTATGATTCAAAAATAATCGCCAATGTAGATAATATTTAAAATTAAAAAATTGAGAGTTTCACTAATAAAAATAATTTGATTTTTCAAACTAATGCAAGATTTTCCAATAATTTATATCTTTATCTCTAGGGGGAGTTTCTTGAAGTTTACCCTAACTGGTAAGAAGGTGTGTTATTCTTTTCTCAAAACATTTGGTTATGAAGCATTTTCTCATTTAGATTCTAAAAATAGAACCAAGCTAGAAGCTAAGTCAAAGAAATGTGTATTTGTTGGATAGGGCATTAATCAATTTTCTTATAGGCCTTGAGATTTTGAAAAATTGTAAGAAGCAAGGTTGTCATATTCAATGAGAAAGTATTGTACAAAGATCTATTATAACAACATGAGAAGAAAGAAGATGATTAGATAGTGTTGGATGATACTCAAAAAGCTGATGTTCTAGCAATTCCTCATGATCTACAACAACCACAACAATAAATACCACACACCCTAGTGAATGTTAGATGAGAAAAAAGGCTAAGTATGTTGGGATTACAAATGGGAAATGTATACTTTTGAGGGGGGGGAGGAGGGTGAATCAGAAGTACTAATCTCATACCAATAAATATTTTAACTTAAAAAAATTGCATGCATAAACATATAAAAATAACTTGTAAAGAAAATGCATCCACATAAACACTTGACACTAGATATGATTACCCAAAAACCCTCCAATGAGGAGGTAAAACTGGGGTGGGGATGAGACCCATAATTCTTCACTATTACAACAATAAAGTTCACCTATTAAGGTTACATGTTTTGACCACTCTCATGATATACCTTGTGAAAGGCCTGCCCTATTAAAGGCTTACAAAGGATTGTTAAATCCTACCCTATTAAAAGATTTTAACACCCTATTAAAAGTGTGTATAGTAGAATGTTTGTTAGAAAGTATAGTAGAATGTTTGATATAATACACTTACAATATGATATTCCTAATTTCAGATCCCTATTCAATTCATCTTGATCCTCTCTGATCTGATATGAAATTACTATAACCTTGATTCTCTATTCTGCTAACTAATTCTACAATGTTGTTCTTCTTCTAAGTGACCTCAATTGTATGCTGATCAATTCACCCCTTTTCACTACTATCATCACCTTTTTCACATGCATTCTCTAATGCTCTCTCATACACACTCTATGAATTTTGGGGCTTTATCCCCCTTTACAAAGATTTCATGACTTAGGGTTAGGTATGAATCCACGATTGAGATTCATCCAACTTTCCCACATAATTTCTTCCATTTTTTTAATTGGTTGCATGTAGATTACATAGGTAATCCAATAGATTTGATCTTATCTTCAAAGCTTTGAGATCTATCTATATGTCAGCTCAAAAATGGTTTACATAGTTGTTTGTGCCATCACAAATAACTAGATCAATTTTGTGTTACTTGGCACTTAATAATACTAATGCTCAACACATAGTAAAATTTTATCTAGCTTGGCACTTGAACTTGCTCGGCATCTATTGTTTACTCAGCACTTGAAACTTGCTTGGCTCTTTCTTTCTTCTCGGCACTTACTATTTACTTGGCACATGAGTGATTCGGCACTCATTGTAACTTGGCATCTATATTATACTCAGCATATGTTACTTAGCTTGACATGAACTTAGAAAATTTCTTAAGTGTGTTGACACTCAATTGTCAAAACTATTCTGAGATAAAAAATCTCCCCCTTTGACACGAGTGACAAAAACACTTAACTATACATGATGAATCTAATCTCCTCAAGTATAATATACATTTTTTTTGGCATATATATAAAACTTCAAAACTATTCAATTTTTTTGAAGGACTATATACCTCAAAATTGTGTCTCCCCCTGAGTTGATGTGCCTCTTTCTGTAACCAAGAGTTTACTCCTTTTACTCCTTTGAGTGGATTTTCCTTATGCTGATACTCTTTGTTTGATATGGTCTGATATACCCTATTTTTTCTTTTCTGCTTTGTACTCCCCCTTTGTTTGCTCTACTCTATTTTTTTGGCTCCACCTTTCACATGTCTCCCCTTACAGATTAAGTCTCCTTCTAGCCTTTTGATTTATCTCCCCCTTTTTGTCACTTATGTTAAAGGGTCTATACACTAATTGAGTATTTCACCCAGAGGGTCTTGTTTACTTTCATTACAATTCTCAAAGTAGCATCCTAGTTTTGTATAGAAACTTCTAGGGATTTTATTTGAATTGTTGTCTCTTTTGCAAGGTGAACTAAGTCATCTAATGTTGAAAGATTAGGATCTTTCTTCAATACATTTTCATCATAGGCTAGTTCCTTTTGGAAAATCTCCATGTAAGGGTTTAGGGTGGCTTGTACTTGAACTAATTTGGCTCTATTATTAGCCTCCTCTACTTTCAATATAGCTAATTCCTTTTGTGTGTAAAGCATTGTATGAAAGTGCTTCTCACTTTGAGCTAGACCTTTTGGTAATTACATGCCTAATACTTTCAGATTTCTTTCCAAGCTCATTATACCTTGGCTAGTTTCTTGTGTGAAGATTGAAGGATCACACAATTTTGTGTATAGTGAGAATATATTCTCATGTACTAGCTTCACCTTCTCAATTTTCTTTGCCAGCTCTACCTATGTTACTGTTATCTCACTAGATATTTTCTCATTCACCTTTCCTTGAAACTTCTTCTCAAACCATTCCATGAGTTTTACATTAGTCTCTTGGTCTTCATTGGTCACCTGTTCAACAATTACTGATAGTTGTTCCAATATTGTCTTGGTTTCATCAAGTTTCTACAAGTTGAATGCATCTAGAAAGATGTCTTTGATCTTGATTAGTGATTGCCTTTGCTTATAGTCTTTTCTGAGTATCTCTTGGTTTTTCTCTTTCCAATACCTCCTACATGATGTTTATCTATTCAAGTGTAATTTTTTCATAGTCATATTTTGAAATGACTATCTCTTCATCTAATGTAGGTTCTTCATTGTGAAGTACCCTTGCCACTTTTTTGGAGCTCAAGCCTTGTGCTAAGATCTGGAGTGGTATAACATCAATGCTTGGCTTCTGAGGCATTCTTGTAGGAGTCCCAATAGTTGGTAGATTTACTAAAGTTAAAATTTCTTCCTACTCCTTTTCCTTTGGATTCACCCTATCCTTTGTTAAGTTAGCTAGAACTTTTTGCAACTCATCTACACTAACCAATATAGGATTATTCCATAATTGAGCCTGTAATGTCAATTGGTCAAGGATCTTTTTAAGATCCTCTATAGTCAATGGATTGATGTTCTAACCAGAGTTGTCAGGAACATCCTTTACTATTACTATGTCTATAGGTGTAGAGGTGTCATATGGAGGGCTCAAAGGTGGCAGTTGTGTGTCTAACACATTATGTTCTATTTGCTACTCCTCAACTGTTGACACTTCATCTTTTCTCTATTGTGTCTCCTCCACAATGTTATCTCCTTTTTCTTTCCCTGCTTCTTCTTTTTCATTCTCATCCTCTTCCTCATTGTTCCTTCCCTCAAATGGATCTTCCTCTCCTTCCTTAATAGTGGTTAGCCCATAAATCGACTTCGACATTTGAGTGGACATCTTTACAATGTCTTCAATCTTGTTTTTAAGAATGCTAAATGCCCTAATTTGGGTGCAAATTTTCTCCCATGCTTCTTGTTTGCCTTAGTTATTTTCCCTTTTGTAAGCTCTAGCATTACTTGAGCCAATGTAGACTCTCTTATTTCCTTCTCCATGTTAAGGAAATAATGCCATTTATTTTCAACAATAGAATATAAATATCTAATTATTGAATTATCAAGTTCAAGTGGGCTATTCTTGAATTTAGCCATCATGGTATAAACTGATTCCTCAACTATGTTTTGTTCTTCCCTAATCAACTTATTGAAATCAATGTTCTTTAAGCTAGTTAAGTCTATATTATCTTTAATATTATCACAAATATTCTCTAAATTAGACTTGGTGGCATGACTTACCACTCTAAATTGGCTTGTTTCTACTAACTCAGTCCTTTCCTCATCGGAGTTAGGTTGAGCAACATATTTCCTTCTTATCATCTTCTACACTAGACCTATTTGCTTGGTAGCCTTCTTCTTATCTTTTATTTTCTCTTTTTCCTTTTGAGTGGTGGCCCTTGTAGTTGCTCTTGTGGCTAGGGTAATAGGCTTGGCTTGGCTTGAATTTGTAGCCTTTTTACCCTTGGGTTGAGCTGTAGGCTATTTCTAAGCTTTTCTCTTCTTAGGCTAGTTTAGTTGGTGTTTCCTTAGCTTGTTCTTCCTTTTTCTCTTTTTCCTTTTGAGTGGTGGCCCTTGTAGTTGCTCTTGTGGCTGGGGTAATAGGCTTGGCTAGGCTTGAATTTGTAGCCTTTTTACCCTTGGGTTGAGCTCTAGGCTATTTCTGAGCTTTTCTCTTCTTAAGCTGATTTAGTTGGTGTTTCCTTAGCTTGTTCTTCCTTGAAACCTTATTTTTCTTCAACATCTTCTCCCATGCCTTATGTCAAGGAAAGTGGCTCCTGGCCCTGTTCTTCTTCTTCTTCTTCATCTTCATCATCTTCTTCACCTTCAACTCCCTCTCCAAATTTGGCTTTAAGCTTATTAACCAATTTATCCTTTTTCTTTAGAGTTGAGGTAGTTTTCAACTCCATTTCCATGTTAGACTTAATAACATCATAAGTACCAAAAGATTTTGCTATTTTGTCAATTTCCTCTACCAACAATGTTGTGATGGCTATTGATGCATCATCAATATATAAATTCATACCCCAATGGCCTTAGCCATCTCACTCTAGGTACTACATCTTGAATATAAGTATAATCAATATCAACTAAGAAACAAATATCATTGATGTGCTACTCTGCTAAGGAAACTAGGATTCTCAACCTTTGTTTCATGGTTTTCTTGAAATCCTCAAAATAACTAGTCATTATAGACTCAAAGCTGTCTCCCAATTACTCAATGTACTCATTAATTTGTACTACCACAGACCTATTGTTCTTCAAACCTACCTTACCAAAAGAAGGAAACTCATTCTATACATAGAAGAATATACTTATCAAAATGGAACCAAATTTGCATTTAGCCCCTTTTGATCTCCTTATTTCTCCTAAGTTCTCATTGATTTTCTCTAGCTATACTCTGCTAGATCATAAGTATGTTCTTTCTTGACAATTTTGTAGCCAACATCCACTGCAACGCATGGCACATTGTTCAGTCAGCTTAACTGATAGAATTTTTTGGATATTAACTTCACAGTAAATTCTAGAAGTGGATCTTTGATTATGTCAATAGTCATGTCCATTTTGTTCCACTTTGCCCTAGTTTTCTTCTCAATGGCTTCTTTTTAGTCACTCATCAAGGTCTTTGGCCATTCTAGGGTTGGATATCCTATAACCCTATGTATGATTCTTTTTGACAACTTGATAGGTTCTTCTTCTAACCATAAACATCCATCATGAATTCTACTCAAAATGATTCTTATCCATTTAGTCTTAAAGACGATGGGGAAATCTAGGGCATAGGTTAAGCCCTTTCTCTCAATGCTTTGAAATTCTTCCTTCAATACTCCATTCTCACATAGTTTTTCATATGCCTATTGGATTTCCATATCTCCTATTGCTCCTACCTTGCAATTATAGAATTTCCTTATGTCCTGGACCATTATGACCTTGGTGGAATGATTGACAATTCCCTTGTTGGGTCATTCTTGTATGCAACTTCAAGTATTGCCCTAAAATTTGGTTGCTTGACCTCATTACTAACCAACTAAAATTCAAACTTGGTTCCTTATCCCTGGGATTTCTAGAACTAGAGGCCATTTTGCAAAATTAGGGTTTCAAAAGATATTAAACTTTGTAACTACGTAACTCAACTTTTGAGAAATATTTTTAAATTGATGTAGTGCTTGATTTTTGTTGGAATTTGTGCAAAAGCTTCAATATCTTCTCACCAATTACTTTTATTCTCTACTCGCTCTTGCTCTATGTTTGAATGACCAAAAATGTTTGAAAATTTGAGCTTATACCCTTCAATACATAAGATTTAATGCTTAGTGCATATACAACTATACACTCGGCTCCTTATGTGATTGTTTCTTTAATCAACATCAATGCAAATTCTACTTCACTCGACAGCTATAGGAATTACCCTTACTCGACTTCAATAAAGATTCTCTTTACTTAGCAACAACAACTCACTCAGCTCTAACTAGTCTTGGCTAATAATACAGCACACACTAGGAGTTTACTTAGCATCTAAAGACAACTTTCCTTACTCGAAAACAATGTGAAAACTTAAAGTTTTAACTTTGGTTTTTTCTCATAAACTTGCATCTTTATTCATGCTAATTTTTATCCTTTACAATACTAACTTATCTTGGAATTGATGTGTAATGAAGCATTTAAATATCAATCCCGCACACATTCTTCTTGCTTAGTTTGATGAAGTGTGACCACTTGACCTTTCAGGTGAAGTGATCCCTTCATTTGATGTGTTGCATCCATATTTCTTCTTCCATGTCTTATTCATTTACCCTTTGATGTGTTCAACATATACTTTCCCATTTCCTTTGTTGAACTCAGAGTTAGGTGCCTTTGTCCTTGTTAGGCAGTGCTTGCTAATATGACCAGTCTTCAAACAACTAAAGTATATAGTTTGAGTTAACCATCTGCTATAGCTTCCATTGAAATGTGATCTTATGTAGTTCTCTGGAATGTATCCATTCTCTTGGAAATAGTGATATCTATTCCTTGTATTGTAGTACTTGTCATAGGAATCATGATTTCTTCCCTTGTTTGATGACCATGTGGACTTGGATTTACATTCAAAGGCTTTGTGTCCAAACTTTTGACAATTTTAGTAGCATCCTTCAATTCTTGGTGCATGCATGGTCCTTTTTTTGCATTTATGTGCCTGCTGACCTTGTTTTTTGCACTTGTAACAATGTATCATGTTCCTTGACTTGGCATTCTAACTAGCATTCTTTCTCCTGCAAACATTAGTTGTATGTCCTTTCTTTCGACACTGATGACAAGTAGGTTTATAGTTCTTAACTATATTGCTTCTTCCTTTACTAGCTTTGGATGATTCTCCTTCTTCAGTGCTTGTATAGCCCAATCCTAATGTATCTTTACTAGATCTAGTGGATTTTAGTAGTTTTTGAAAGTATTTGATGGCTTCATTTGGCTTGTTGAAACTTTCAGCAAACTCTTTCTCTCTTTTTAGGTCATTCTATAGTTTCTCATTCTCTAACTACATGTTTGAGATTCTAGACAACTCTACTAATTTTTCATCCAATTTTCTTTATAGGATTCTTTTATCTTCTTCAATCATGACCTTGTCCTCTATAGATTTCTTCTTTTGCTCAATCACCTCACATAGCAGTATAGCTTGTGATTCTTCCTCCAACTAGAGAGTTTTGATCTCCTTAGCTTGTGCTCTATTCTTATCCATGAGATCTGCAATTGTTGCATTAAATTCATAAGAGTTTCCATCTACAAATAACTTTGTGGTGTCCATTTCTTGGTATTGAGTGTCATTTTCTTCTATGGAAATCTCTTTCCTTCTCTTTAGTGAGCTTCTCAAGGAATCTCTAGCTTCATCCAACTGTTACAGCAAGAGATGTATCTCAATCTCTTGATTCTCGATAGTCTTTTCCCAACTTGTAAACCTCCATCTCAAGATATTTTTTTCAAGATGTGAGGCTTCTCCTAATGAGAAATTAGCTTTGATACCAATTGTTGGGATTACAAATGGGAAATGTATACTTCTGGGGGGGAGGGGGGTGAATCAGAAGTACTAATCTCATACCAATAAAACTTTTAACTTTAAAACATTGCATGCATAAACATATATAAATAACATGTAAAGAAAATGCATCCACATAAACACTTGACACTAGATATGATTACCCAAAAACCCTCCAATGAGAAGGTAAAACTTGGGTGGGGATGACACCCACAATTCTTCACTACTATAGCAATAAATTTCACCTATTAAGCTTACATGTTTTGATCATTCTCATGATCTACCCTGTGAAAGGCCTACCATGTTAAAGGCTTACCAAGGGTTGTTAAATCTAGCCCAGTTAAAGGATTTTAACACCCTATTAAAAGTGTGCCTGGCTAAAGGACTTTAGAACACTCACTTGGAATGTCACCCTATTAAAGGTTCTATACAATGGTTGTTAAACCAACCTAAGTCCATAGGATTTCATTCTACTAATACAGTTGTTAGAAAGTACAATAGAATGTTTGATCTGATACACTTATAATCTAATATTGCTGATTTTAGATCCCTATATAGTTCATCTCAATCCTCTCTAATCTGATATGAAATTACTATAACCTTGATCATTTGTTCTACTAACTGATTCTGCAATGTTGTTCTTTTTCTAAGTCACCTCAATTATATCCTAATCAATTCACCCCTTTTCACTAATATCATCAACCTTTTTTGCATGCATTCTCTAATGCTCTCTCATTCACACTCTATGAATTTTGGGGCTTTATCTCTCTTTAAAAATATTTTGTGACTTATGGTTAGGTATGAATCTACGATTGAGATTCATTCAACTTTCTTGCTCAATTCCTTCCATTTTTCTAATTGGTTTCATGTAGATTACATAGGTAATCAAATATATTTGATCTTATCTTCAAAGCTTTGAGATCTATCTGTATATCAGCTCAAAAATAGTTTACATAGTTGTTTGTGCCATCACAAAAAACTATATCAATTTTGTGTTACTCGGCACATACTAAATTTTTTTTTGGCTTGTCACTTGAACTTTCTTGGCAGCTATTGTTCACTTAGCACTTGAAACTTGCTCAACTCTTTCTATCTGCTCAGCACCTACTATTTACTCAACACATGAGTGACTCGACAATCATTGTAACTCAGCATCTATATTATACTCGACATATGTTACTTAGCTTGGCATGAACTTAAAAAATTTCTTAAGTGTGTTGACACTAAATTTTCAAAACCATTATAAGGTCAAAAAAATAGACCTTGAGATAGATTTTCTCCTTTCTTATAGTCTATTTTACTTACTAATGTTGGAAAACTTGAATGTTATGATGAGGCTATGTAGGTGGATACAAAGATTTAGTGGGAGTCTACAATGAAAGAAGAAATGGACTCTTTGATAAAAATAAGACATGGGATTTATGCAAGTTACTTGTAGGTAAAAGGCTTTATAGAATAAATGAGTTTACAGGGTAAAAGAAGATGATGTAGGTAAGAAAAGATTTAAATCCAGGTTAGTTGTAAAAAGATTTGCTTAGAAAAAGGGCATTGATTTTGATGAGATATTTTCTCTTGTTGTTAAAATGACTTCTATTTGCACTATTTTAAGTATTGTGGCTACAAAAGATTTGTATTTGGAGCAACTTGATGTTAAAACAACCTTCCTTCATGGTGATTTGAATGAAGAGATATATATCACATAGCGACAAGGATTTGAGGTCAAAGGTAAGGAGAACTTAGTGTACAGATTGAAGAAAAGTTTATATGGCTTGAAGCAAGCACTTTAGTAATGGTATCTAAAATTTGATAGGTTTATGCATGCACATGGATATAGTAGGTGTTATTTAGATCATTGTGTTTTTTTTAAGAGATTAGATGATGACAAATACATTATTTTATGTTTATATGTTGATGATATGCTTGTAGCTAGGTCTAACATGGATCACATTAAGAAGATGAAATGCCTATTAATGCATGTATTTGCTATGAAGGATTTTGTGGTAGAAAAACAAATGCTTGGTATGAAGATTTGTAGAGATAGGAAGAATAGGAAAATAACTTTATCTCAGGCTGATTATATCGAGAAGGTGTTGCAATGTTTCTCTATGGAGAATGTTAAAGCTATCAACATACCTTTACTTGGTCATTTGAAGTTGACTAAGGAGATGTGTCCCAAGACACAAGAAGAGGAGGAAAAGATGTCTAAGGTACCTTATGCTTCAGCTTTAGGAAGCTTGATGTATGCTATGGTATATACTAGGCTAGATATTGCATATGTAGTAGGAGTCATTAGTAGGTATATGAGTCATCTAGGAATTGAGTATTGGAATGCAGTTAAATGGATTCTTAGATATTTGAGAGGAATATCTAGTAAGTGTTTACATTTTGGGGGCTCTACTACTGATTTCTAGAGATATGTTGACTCAGATTTAGTAGGAGATATTAATACTAGGTGGAGTACTATAGGTTATATATTTATTGTTGGTGGGGTAGCCATTAGCTGGGTTTCTAGGTTACAGAAGGTTAATTTTCTTTATCTACTATAGATACAGAGTATTTTTCTGCTTTAGAGGAAACCAAGGAGATGATATGGCTTCAGTTCTTCATGGAAGAGTTGGGACATCCATAGAGGGATAACTATTTGTTTATAGATAGCCAGAGTGTCATTCATCTTGCAAAGAATTTAGCTCTACATTCAAAGACTAAGTACATATAATTGTGGTACCATTTCATTCGGTCAGTTTTGGATGATGGATAGTTAAAGCTGGAGAATATGCATATAGATGATAATCCAGTAGATATGTTTACCAAGGTAGTAACAAGGGAGAAGTTGAACTCCTCTTAAACTTCAGTTGGTCTTCTAGACTAAATAGAATACAAGCACAATAGAGTCCAGGGTGGTTTGATATTCCAATGGGATCTGCATGTTTAGCAATACTATGATTAGTCTCCAAATGGGAGGTTATTGTTGTAGAGCCTGACTAGTCTCCAAGTGGGAGATTATTGTGATGTGGAGCCTAATTAGACTTAGAAGTTTATTTGGCATAGTTTTCTCCCCATATTATTTCTACAGGGGTTTGGAGGCAGCACCCCCAAGATGAGGTCAAGAGGCATCACCCCTAGTACTCTCCCTATCACTATATAGGTTGGGGTTGATAGGTTTTGGGGGGAAGCATCCCAAAAGTCAAAAATAACCTTATATTGTAAAAGGTTTTGGCTAATATTTTTCTATTATTGTAGCCCTAATTTTGTAAATGACAAAAAGTTTTTTTTTAAAAGGCTTAGGGTTAGGGATTTTCATAATTCATGATGCAAAAATTGGTTCTTGAAGTAGCATTGAGCTATAAGGGATTGTGGATTGTAATCACTGGATAATAATAATACTGGACTTGTTGTTGGTGGATGTAGCCAAGGGATTAGGTGAACCGCATTAAATCTTGGTGTCTTGTGTTCTCTTATATGCAATCTATTATTTTTTGACATTGGTTATATATTTGCATGTAACTATTATTTCTATTTGAGGTTAATCCAAACAAACACAAGGGTGAACACCTACACACCCCATCAAAGTGCACATGTGTGCACCCCTTTTTGCATAATGAACAAACATTATGGACTTAAGTTCCCCCCAACACTTGCCAAATGCATGTGTGTAGTTGTGCACATGCACCAAAATGGTTATAGAGGAATCATTTAAGAACACTTAATGCACTTTTCAAGGTACACTAAGTGCACTATTTTTCATTCCAGGGCTTATGGGGGGATTGAATTGGTTTTTCTCTATTTTAGGCTAGGTTTTTTGTCAATTAGGGTTTCTTTTGTGTTAGATTTTCAGCTCTCTTAACTAATGTCTACACTTTTGTGTAGATAAAATAGCATCATCATCATCCTCAATAGCAAACAAGATTACTCTTAAGTCTCTTTTCTTCAAATACAAAGGTGCACCAAAGAAATATTTCTTTCTAGACATAAATGCAAAAATTAGAGACACCTACCTCAGACATATTAACTGGAATACATTCCTCACTGTTTGCAACAAGCCTAAAGAAAGATTTGCAATGGTATTAGCTATGATCAGGTTAGGGCTAGTAATTATAGCATTACATCTAACTTATGTACAATCCTCTAAGTCAATTATGACCTTGGTAGAACATTATGTGACTAAAGAAGAGGTTGTCAAGAGTGTCACAGGGGAGATAGTCCTAGACCTCAGATTAAGAAATATTAAGAATGTGTTTTGAATCTCGCAAGGGCTGATAAATATGTAAAGATAACCTATGAATGGGTAGAAATATGGAGTAGGGAGAATGAAAAGGAAGCCAAAGAAATAATTCAATCTTTCTTCCTAATAGACTGAACACTAGTAGGACATAGAGCTAGAAAAGTAGAAATGACACGAGGGTACATGAAGGATGATATTGGCTATGAAATTATACTTTTGAGTAGAGCCATGGGACTCCCTATAGTGTGACACCTTCACATTTGGATGATGCACTTCATAGAGACCATCAAGATGGAAAAAATGCCAATAGACATAAGAGTCGATCTATGATTTATATGACATCATACATGGTGTACTTACTAGCGCCTAGAACAACAAACTACCCAACACTTTACAAAAGAGGTAGCATGAAAGATATTGATGCATGGCCCTATGTGGTATATCCTTAGCTGGTGAAGAAGAAGCTTTCAAATTTGAGAAAGGAGTACAAGATAGTGAATGACAACTTTATTTTTGCAATGAATGTCACTAGAGGAAATCACTAGAATCATAGAGATTAGTGCATACTACATTCAATTAAAAAAATTTGCATACTTCAAGGTAGTAGGCAAACAAGTAAACCTAATGAAGCTCCCAAGATATCCTTTAGATAGGCTTATTTTACTGCAGATTCCTAGGAAAATCACACTTATGTATGATAGAGTGAGGAAAAAATAAAAAAAGACATGGGTATGGCCAATCACCATTGGTGCATTCGAGGTCAAGAATAAATAGGATATAATGAACTTTAATTCATAATGGGACCAGCATCCCTTGTAAGAGTACAACACCCCTCACCCATACTTTGATAGTACTAGGATGGTGTAGCATATGGTAGGGAAGTAGTTCGTACACAAGGATGCACCAAAAGACCACTGGATGAATGTGATAGATGACTATGATATCTGAATAAGGGATTATTGTAGAATGAATCTATATCTAACAAAAAAGGCCCTCAAAATAAAGATTTCATTAGAGGCTGTCAAGAAAGACACTAAAGATGTCTTGGATCCACTGTATAATAGGGATAAAATTTATGATAGGTCGATAATGAATGCGGAGATTGGTAGAGATGAGAATGCATACATTAATAATAGACCCAAGCACATAGTCCAACTAATAAGGGAATGGATCAAGAAACCCTTCAAACTTGATCCATTTCCCTACACTATTCCTCTTCAAGCCACAACATGCCCAACTAGGGGTAAAGGTGCAAAAGTCGTAATACCAACTTTCCCTACTCAATCCCCAATGAGGCCAGAAACAATACATCAAAATGAGAGGGAGGTTGAGTAATTGAGGGAAGATAAGGGAAAGAACAAAAGGAAAAGAGTGTCTAAGCAAGTTGGACTTGAAGCTCCAGAGCCCAAAGCTGATCTAGAAGCTCAAGTCCAAGAGACTAAGCAAGTGCCTCTACTAGGATGGTAATAAGAGCTAGAGAAGGAAAAGGAAGAAAAAAGGGTGTCACTAGTAGGCCAAGAGGAAGAAGCCTCCCCCTTAGAATCTAAGAATTCTAGTATAAAGTCTATTGTAGGATGATCAACTAGAAGAAAATTGAAGAAAATGTATATTCCTCCTCCACAAGTACTAGAAACCATTCCTGAAGCTAAAGTGGAAGAAGAAGGGGAGAAAATTGAATATGTCCCCTTGAGTTAGGGGACCCACTTAGCTAGGGCCATAGAAGAGGAAAGAAGAAGAAACTTCACCCTAACACCAGCATCCTTTCTAGAAGAACCTATTCATGTTACTACTTTAGAGAATGAGAAGTAGTAGTGAATTACAGATATCAATGGTCAAGAAACATATGTTTTTCACCTCTCAAATTATTATTTCATGCTTGTTGACATTGAGATGGTGGGGGAGAAGATATAGGATACTCTAACGAGTCAATCTTTAAGGGAGGACTAGAACCAATTACCACCTCTACCTCAAGGATCTTTGAGCCTACCCCCACTACCATCTCAAGATTTGTTTCTCCTAGATAAAGGTTCAACAATGCCACTTTCTCTTGTAAGAGACTCTAAATAATAGTTAGTAGAGGAAGAAGAGCCCCAGTGAATGCAAGATGATGAAGTATCAGAGGAGGGGAAAATACATAAGGAAACTCAACAAACTATTCATGATACTGAGGCTAGAACCTTAGCACAAGTAGAAATAGAGTCTCAAACTAGTAATCTTGCCCAATGAGAAAAGACACCAAAGAGGATTGATAAGGGAAAGGGACATGTAGTGCAAACCCCCTCTTTAGTGAAATATATGTCTCTAATAGGCACCACACCCACTTAGCTAAAGAGGGAGGTCATGGTATGATAGAGGAGGCAGTTGAGTGTAACTGCTAAGGAGGGAATGGATGAGCTAGTAAAAGCCATCAAGAAACCTAAGCCACTAATGGGTGATGCATGACCATTGTCCTTTGTTATGAAGAACCAAGATTAGGACTTTCTTGCACATATAGCTATCCCTCCTCCACATGCTAACACTGAGGATTTGACTCTGTTTGTAAACAATTTTTTTCATTTTAAATTATGACTCTTGAATGCCCAAATTATGAACTATATCAGATTACAAGCATTTGAAAATCTACTTCTGGATAGATTGGCCTTTCTCTTAATTAATAGGTATAGCTCCCTGTGGTGGATTTGCAATGAATTATGTTTTATTCCTAAAACTAACATCGGGGTGTGTTCTTGACCCAGGAATAGAAGAGGTAAAATTGAGCTAGACCTAAACAAGATCTAACT
Source organism: Cupressus sempervirens (assembly GCA_028749045.1). NCBI lineage: Eukaryota > Viridiplantae > Streptophyta > Pinopsida > Cupressales > Cupressaceae > Cupressus > Cupressus sempervirens. The sequence goes on along the minus strand of CM053785.1, from coordinate 871,431,808 downwards.
CAAGTAGAAAAAGATTTCTAAAGAATTGATTAAGTTTATGAACCCACAAATATTATGAACTCACAAAGCTTAATAGCATAGCAATTAATAATGCACTGAATTAAATAGGATCTGAACTACAAAGAAGAAGTTAACTAAAAGGGAAAAAATTTTAAGGGATTCCTCTTTGAACATGCAATGACACTACTTATCACATCCATTCACTATCTTGAAATAGGGGAATGAAACTCTATTCTTTCCTTGCTTCAATCAAAACAAAAAGAAAACATATAACTAAGAAATAACAGAAATGGAACATAAAATAATTGATACAAAATACCATTCAATTAACTCTACAACATCAAGTACTTCACACCAAAAATTCGCTGACCTTTTATTAATCTTTCAATTTCATACATATAGAATTCTAAGATGACCATTACAATAAAAGTTCAATAGGTTCATCTCGTCAAAGAATGAAAAATGGCAAGAAATGAGTTTGTCATATTGCAATAATTACATAAGAAAGTGAAAAAGTGGGTGGAATGTGAATAACTTCATCTTCTTCCCCTTTCTACTTTTGTTCTATAGGCCTTAGGGACAACTATGATTAGGATTAGCTCTTCATGCCTAGGCACATGTATGTTAGTGTGTCTCAAGGGCCACTTAGAATGTTCCTTGGCCAACTCCTTCATAACATTCAATTGATTTGGAAATTTCTCTATGGCCACGTGTATGCATCCACTGAGTTTCTACAGTTTTGCAACTCTATTTTGATTACTGGAAGATACATCAGTCAGACTATCTAAAAGTTTGGAGAAATTCTCCTTCATGATGTTTATCCCCATGAGTGCTTTTCCTTGGCCACTAGTCTATGAATCTAGATGTAGTCCTCTCACGAGTTCAAATCCTCTGTCTTGGGTATTCTTCACTTTGTCCTTTATTTCCTTATGTCCTTTTTCTACTAATACAATCATTTTTGGCTTGAACTGCATGATTTGAAGCCATTCAAACAGAGGTTTGTCTCCCTTTGGCAATATTTTTTCTTCAATGACTTCATTTGCCTTCATTTGAATGATAATCTTCAGAAGAAAGATACAATCGTCACTCTTCACTCTTTCTCTAGCCAGAGTACTACTATTTTCTAAGATGTTATCCTTGTCTATTTCTAATCTTAAGATAACATTGCCAATTTTTTCTATAATAGTGGCTCCCTCTAATTTGAGCTTCCCAATCTAGTCTTTACCAATTTGGCCAAAGTGCCTATCTTCCTGAAGTTGGGAGATAAGGACTTGAACTTCGACAGCAGTAGGATTTCTTGTTTCTGATACTCTAGAGATAGTTGTCAATGGAGTGACCAATTATCTGATGAATATATTCAACTTTGGCTTCTTTTGGTTATCCATTCGACCTACTTCCTAGAACTTTTGATGATTCGAGCCATCATAGTGTCTAAATCTTCCTCAACATCCTCATAAGGCTCTAAACTAATACAAGTGTTTCTTAACTTAGTCAAATATGTATTACTATACATATATTGCCAATCATCCTCCAATCCTTCAACATTAAGATTGAAATTATATATTTTTAATTGCTCAACTATGAGCCTGGTGAAAGTACGATCTTGACTTTCAAATTCATCTTTACAATCTGTGAAATAGTCTTCAATAGTGGTAATGTGTTTGATCACACTCCCAATCTGCAACACATCCCTAGCATATCCATTCGGATCAAACATAGGTCTCAAGACCTCATACATCAGACATTTTTATTTCATCTCAAACACTTTGAGCATATTCTTTGCATCAGATTAGGACTTACAAGTGTAAGCTCCTACTTTCATAAGGAACTCATATCCCTTCTTCTTCAAGCTTCTGCTCAGCACATTCACCTAGACCACCTACCTCACGATCTCTATTAGCATGATCATGTCACTCAGATACCTGGGAAGCTTCAAGGGGAATCCATCAAAATATACAAAATGCAAATATGAGAAAGATGAGAGCTAGATAAAATAGCTTCCAAACTGACTAATAGCTGTCATTGCCTTTCGGACTGAATCTCCTCTCCAGGCATCCTTGGAGTTCCCTCCAAATTCTCATTGTGAATGTGTCATTAACTTTGACATAATATGCATAACTATTTTTCAATTTCAAACATGGATAGAACTCATAACAGTTCACATCATCAAGAAAGTTTTCTATTCTTGGAAGGTCTGACCATAACTATAGAGATGCTAAAATGTAAATCAGAAAGGAAGACATATAGAAAGTGTTGTAAAACTTCATGACTCTGAGAGAATTGGAAATATTTTCACTTACTTCATGAGCCTAATCAATATATTGCATATCTGAACAAATAAATTGTACTAGAAAGATATACTACTCAACAAAATTTAGAGCTTCTATCTAACCTTTCAATCTGTGTAGGAGAACTAGAGTGTTTACAATCTCAAGTTTGAGATTAGTACCAAATAGAGTTTTGGGGACCTTACTCTTGGTGCTCCATGGCTTTTGAAACTATGATTGCATAATTTCCTTCCTCCACACCATCTTCTTTGTAGAGAACTTAGAGACTTCTCCTCCTACTGTCAAGTCTAAAAACTCCTCCCATTCTAGAACTTAGAGGCAATTCACCACAGTTTGCCTATCAATGGAGATTAATACTATATGATCAGGTAATACAATTTGTGTGGTATCTGAATTGTAGTTATTTATGCATTCATAAATCAATTTTAGAGCTTGGACTACCACTAGGAAACCAACTGCCTCTGCTAGTCCACTTCCTTAGAGCTTCTCAGTTATGGGATGAATAAGCTCTAACTTCAGCCTCCTTTGGAAATCTTGCATATCATAAAAATGGAGTGAAGTATCTATCAAATTCTACAATGTGGACTTGATTCCATTTAGCCCATCAAAACCCACAAACCTGGTTGTCATTCTATCTGAGAATGAAGTAAATTAAAATTTTGAATCTAGATGAAGAAGAGGATACTAAATTTGCAAATACAGACTATTTGAAAGCGTTGTGCAATTTAACAAAATAAAAATTCAAGAAAAAGTAGTAGTTTGAATAACCGTTATGTTTCCATCTATATAGGAGTCTCAATTCATTCGTTGATCTTTAGGATTCATGCCACATGAATGAATTAAATGATAAATCCATTGAAATAGTAAATGTGGGAGCTCTAATTGATATTTCAATGTCTTTTCACTATTTCCATTGGCCCAATGATATCTTTCCTTTCCTTCATACTCACTTTTCTATTTCCCATTAATTTTTGGAGAATTATGAACAGAATTCCCCATAAGGAAATATCTACCAAATTAAATTCTGCTCAATATACCTTTCTTGCAATGGTTAGATTATTTCCATTATCATCTTAAGATGTTGTGTGTGTAATTTGTGGGCCCAATCTGCTTAGAAAGTTGATTTTCTCTCGAATGTGAAAAATTGTCCTCAAGGGTTGAAAACCCATCGAGGAGAAGACAGTTTTGATTTTTCGTCCCAAGCTTTCCTTTAAACTTTTTTTTTTGAGATAATATTTCCTTTGGGTTTAGAAAGGCTTAAAAGGACTACAAAAGTCAAAAGGGGGCCCACTTTCTTGTTTATTTCCTTTACAACTACCTTTGGCAAAAAACAAACTTCATGGGTCAAAAGCCCACCGAGGAGAAGTCAACTTTGAGTTTTCTGCCTAAGATGATTTTGAGCACTCTGATGAATCTTGAATGTTTCCCAAGGTAGAAAATCATGGTGAAAATAAGGATTTTCTATAAGATAGCTCATTATCTTCTTACATCAATCTGTAAGTCTCATTTGTTGCTCTTTGTGGGAAATCACCTTCATGGGTAGAAAAACTATCGAGGAGAAGGTGATGCTCATTTTTCTGCAAGCTTCCTTCTTTCATCAAAAACATGATAAGTTGTGAATAATCCTAGCTTTGTGAATAAATTTTTCATGTTGTAAGAATCCCCATCAAATTAGGTACTAAGCTACCCGTAAACTCACAACATCAAGGAAAACCACCCAACCATAAAATGTGAGAGAAGGGAAAGATGAAGAATATGATGGAGACTCTTTTCACCTAAGAGGAATTAAAACTAGACCCAGACAAACTTAGGCATAACTAAGACACAAAATTTTCCACTTTTGTGAAATGGTTACATGGTGAAAAGTGGGGCAATAGCTGGCTCTAACTGGGGACTTGGGTAGACTATAACCAAGTAAGGAACTCAAAATATCTAATTTTGCAAAAATAAAAGGTGGGAATACAACAAAACTAAAACAGGGAAAAAATAGGGAAGCAAAGGCAAGGAAGGGAAACTAACTAGGAAAACACTTAGAGGAACTAAACATAACTATAATACAATATAGGGGTTACCTGTTCTTAGTTTGAAATTTGATAAAGCTTTAGATCCAAACCATTATAGGTCAGAGGTAGCAGTTCACCATCTTGATAAGCCAATATGAAAGAATTATTCTCAAATGCCTGATGAATTATGAATGGACCTTTCCACAAGGTATCAAACTTTTTATGCATACCCTTTGGAGCACTTTGCTTATCCTAGAGTAAAACATTGTCTCCTACCATGAATTTCCATGGTCTTGCCTTCTTATCCAATAAACTGTCTACTCACATATGGTGTTGTGTGATGTGATCTACAATTCCTTCTCTTTTCTCTTCAAGCTTGCTTAAGTACACAATCCTCTTTTCTAAACCATCTTTATAGATATCATCTTCAATCATTTTTCTATGTTTGTTCCTAGCCAATTCCAAAGGTAATGGGACTAGCACTAGATGTTACATTAATCAGACCAATGAAATCAAGACCCCATTGTTATCACATACTGGTGACTAGCACTAGATGTTACATTAATCAGACCAATGAAATCAAGACCCCATTGTTGAAAAGGTCCCTCAATGATGATAGGTCTTAGCGATAGAGTAGCTAATTGAGGACGCCCAACAAACATCTTACATTTTTTGCATTTTTGCACCCAGGAATAGGCATCCTTGAACATTCCAGGAAAGTAATAGCACTGTCTTAATATTTTGAAAGTCATGACTGAGGATGAAAAATGCCCTCCATAGACTTCATCATGAAATATTTTCAACAACTTTTCTTGCTATTGTTTGTCTACACATCTTAGGAAAGTGCCATCTATGGCTTTTTAAAGACATTTTTCCATCCCAAATTACATACTTAATTGCTTTAAATTTAAGATCCCTCATTTGTCTTGTAGTTAGGCTCTCTAGAAATTCTCCATATGTTAGCAGATAAGTAATATTTTAAACTACATATCATGAAGACCTATAGCCAAAACTAGTTGTTTTTCTCCCAATTCTTTTGGTTCGTTAGCAATCTTTTTTTTTGAAATCACCTTGCACAAGGCATTACCCCTTACTAGCTTGGTAGGTTTAATTTCTATATCATACTCTTGTGTCTTTTCTATCTATGTTCCTCTGACATTACACTTGACATCCTGTTATGTTAACACACTTTTTACTACTACATCCAAGACATAAACAAGAGAATGTGAATGCAAGATGTAAAATCAAAAATTTTAAAGTGCTTTGACTACTGCAAAAGCATGTTTCTCAATTTGTGAGTATTTCAATTCATGATTTTTTAGGGGTATGCTCATGAAAGCTATTGGGGCCTATATCCCTTCATTATTATCTTGCATAAGTATTGCCAAAAAAGTGTGTTTGGAAGCATAATAGTAGATGATGAAATCTCACTTATAATTTGGGAGACATAATACTAGAGCATTAGTAATAGCAATTTTTATATTCTGAAAGGCCTATTTTCCTACCTCATTCCATTTGAAATTTGAAATTCCCTTCATCATGTCTACAATACACTTTTTGGTTTCTACAAAGTTTGGTACAAACCTTCTGAGGAAATTCACCTACTCAAAGAATGATTTAACTCCTGTTTTATTTGATGGCAAGCTCAATCTTCAAATGGCTTCAACTCGTTCATGATCAATTCTAATACCCTCTTGAGAAACTATATGGCCAAGGAGTTTTCCCTCTATTAGATATAAAATAGATTTTTTGGGATTAAGTGAGATTCCATGTTCCTAATACCTTTGTAATACTTTCCTCAAATCCTCTATGTGATCTTTTCTCTTTTTTAAAAAACACGGTGAGATCATCTAGGTATATAACTATAATCTTGTCCTTTAGATCAGAAAATGTTTTACTCATACACCTTTTTAAATGTAGCACCTACATTAATGAGCCCAAAGGGAATTCTATGATATACAAACATACTCCAACGGTTGGTGAATGTTGTTTTATGTTGATCCTTTCCTTCCACTTCAACTTGATTGTAACTTGAGAATCTGTCAAGCATGGACATCATTTTGACTCCAAACACTATCTATAGCAAGTAATCAATATTGGGGACAACAAAATTTTCCTTCAGTGATGCCTCATTCAAATTTCAAAAATTAACATAGATCCTTATTTCTCTATTTTTCTTTTTGACTAGTACTATATTAGCTATCCAGGTGGAGTGATGGATGGGATAGATGATTTTTACCTTCAGTATCTTATTGACTTCCCAAAATATAGCATCCACTACCTTAGGATTGTAATTCCTCTATTTTTGCTATAAAGGGACTACATCAAGTTTAAGGGGAATATGATGTTTTATCTTCCCAACTCGATAGCTTTTCAAATCTTTGTAACTCTAGGAAAAAGCATCTCGATATTCTATGAAGAGTTATTTTGCAACTTCTTTCTCTTCAGGTGAATGACATTTCCCAATATTAATCATTTTGGGATCATGAGTATGTCCAATATTCACCCCTTCAAACCCACTAGTAGTAGGATCTTTTTCTATCCTTTTTTGTTTTGTGTAGGCATCATGTCTATTAAACAATTTTTTCAAAGACACAAAGTATGGGGGAATGATATTACCTCACAATTGAACTTCATCATTTTGATTATGTTTCCTCTTGACATCAAAGTTTAACATGATATCATCATTGAATTCATGTTCAGAACTAGATTTGTCATTTTCTAGGAATAGCTACAAGCTCTTGTCATCTTCAAAGACTTTCCAAGATTCTATATTATCTAAAATAGAGGCTCGATACACAATTTCAATTTGGTACTTCTTATCCTTGAATTTTGGATGGGGTAGTAGCAAAGAAGCAAAAACTACTAGGGAATCAGCTTTGGTGTTCATCTCCCTTGGTACTGCTTCAATAGAAAAAGCATCTAGGCCTTCTATTCCATCCTAAAATCTGTTTATATAATTCTTCAACTTGTGATTCTTCATAGAGTATTGCCCTTTAGTCTGTCTTACAGTGAGCTCTACATCACCTTGAGCTTTTAGGACCTTTATTCCTTTTTCTTTCATAGCCACTATCCCTAGAAGCAAGGCTTTGTACTTTGTAGTGTTATGTGTGTTCCCAAACTCTAGTTTGAAGGCCATGGGTTTGGGTTCTCCTTTAGGGAGTACTAACACTACACATGCACCAGACCCTAATGAAGAACAACTTCCATCAAACTCCAATGTCCATATAGATGATGACTCTTGTTCTTCACTTAAGGCTTTCATTTTTGAATCTTTAGTTTCTTACTCATTCAGAATGTCTTCAGTAAATAACATCTAATTTCCAAACTCCAACTCGTGGTAGAGGATTTGAGCTTTAGGGTCATTTGATTTTAAGAGAGTAAATTTTGCTTTTTCTTCAAGTTCTAATTTAACTTTCTTGTTCCCTATGTGTATGATTGCTTGGGACTAGTCGAGTTTTATTTCTCTTCCTAGGTCTTGGCAAAAACTCCTACTTAAGAGAAGCCCTTAGCTTGCTAGAATATTTGCCACTAGAATGGTCAATAAGAGTTTCTTTTCTAAATGAGAAGCTAAGGCTACTTGAGTATCTTTAATTTGTCCGAGCAAACAAACCTATTTAGCATCCATAGAATACCATCTTCCATGCACCTTAGTGAGGTTGAGACCCAGGGCCTTAGCTACAAAATAAGGCATAATGTTGTCTGATGCACTTGAATCTATTATGCAATTACTTAGTTTACATTCATTGATATATAGTGAAATATAGAATGGGTCAAGTTTTTGTGTGGGAGAGGTTGCTAGAATAGTAGAATCCTCTTGATTAAACAAGTTTAATGTCAAAGTTTCATCTTGCTCTTCCATGGTCACATTGTGATTTAAATCTGTAGCATTCCCTTTACAACAATCTACCAACCTTTTCAACCCAGAGGGATGAGACTTCAAATAATCTATGGGGGAAATTTAAATTTTTGATTCTTCATAGAATTGACTGAAATCAAAGGCATTTTGTCCTTACCTATCTAAGATGTGGATACTCCTTGATCAACATGAACATTACTCACTGAAGGACTAGGATCATTCTTGTGAGCATGACTGGAGGTTTGATTCTTTTGCCTTTGATCTCAAGTCAATATTGTGTATGAAGTTCCATCAATAGTTGCATAGCATTCACCCTTTGGTTCAGAATCTGACTCATATTCCAAAAATAGATTTCTAAAGTCACCATTTGAGTACAAATCTAATTCTGAACAAGGAGTTACAATGTTTAACTTGTTGGTGGATAATAATTGCATCATACGAGCAATTTCCAGACAACTTTCACTATCACAATCTATTGTCAAATGAAAGACACACATATTTTGTTTCTTTGGTGTTGTTTCAATTGGAAACCTGGGTTGTGAGCCTGTGAGTTGTAGAAATTTTCCATCATTGTTCCTTCCTGAAAATTTTTGATAATTCCACTAGTAGGAATTATTGAATCTGGGTAATTACCTTTTTACAGCTACAACCTCATTTGACAGATTATGAATCATTTCATTAGATGATTTAGTGTTACTAGAACTTCCTTTAGTTTGAAGTTATTGCTTCCATTTTCTTATGGAAATAAAGTCATCTTAGAATTAAATTGCCTTCTTTTGTGCATCTTCTAAATCCATGGGATGTGCCCTTCTCAAGTCATAATTTATATTTGGGTATCGCACTTATGAAGAATGTTTTCAGATTATCTGTTGTGGGCTTGTTAACAGTTGGAATTCTACTAGTAATCTTATTGAAATTAGCAACATAATCCCTCATATTCATGGTAGGTTTCTTTTTAATAGATGTCAACTGTGTTAACAAGACATGTTCATCTTCCATAGTCTTAAATCTTGTCTCAAAGGTCATTCTCATTGTATCCTAATTAGTGATCGAACCATCATCTAGATGATAGAACCAGTCTATTGCACTTTCTATCAAGGTTTTAACAAATAATCTTATGACAACATCCTCATTTGTAACTCCTAAGATGTGAGTAGCTGTAAAGAAGGCCTTAATTTGTTCATCTATGGTAACCTTCCCATCACCTAAAAATTTAGGGAAATTCTTCCTTGAACTAGCTAGGAGTGGATGGTAAGTTGTTAGTGCTAATAGTCTTGTTTCTGTAGCCCATGGAGTAGCCATAATTTTTCTGGCAAGGTATGGTAGGAAATTGACAATTGGGGGAGCAATGATTCCATTTAGGGCCAATACCTAGCATGTAGTATGTGAAGCACTTTGATTCCTAACAAGGGAAGGTGGTCTACTTCAGATTTTCTTTTCACCTTTCCATTTTGCAATGTCTAGGATGGGAAAACCAAGCTCTATAAGTTTAGAAAAAATAGGGTCTTGCCCACCCTATTCCTTGGTACTTCTGAGGAACCTTGTTTGTTTCAAGGTGCTAGGTTAGTTTTGTCTTTGAGATTCATGTCTCGATTGTCTTTCTACTCTTTGGATGTCCCTCCTTTGAATAACTCTTTCTAAAGCTTTGACTCTTCTTTCTTCCTCTTCCAATACTTGGCTAACATTCCTATAATGTTCAGTGTTCCTCCTATGTCTCCAAACAAATGTATTAAGGGATGAAATTATGTCTTCTTGGTCATCTTGAAAACCAAGGTTAGGTTGGAGCACTGAAAAAATGTTCTCATGAGTTAGTACCATTTTTCCTCATGATATAGGCTTATTAGTCAAGCAACTATTCATGTCCCTAGAAGAGTTGCCAAAAGTCTATTTGTAAATATATTTTTTCTTTTTTTGATTATGACTCTTGAATGCCCAAATTATGAACAACATCTGATTACAAGTAGTTGAAAAGCCACTTCTGGATACATTGGCCTTTCTCTGAATTAATAGGTATAACTCCCTATGGTGGATTTGCAATGAATTATGTTTTATTCCTAAAACTAATATGGAGGTGTGTTCTTGACCCAAGAACAAAAGAGGTAAAACTGAGCCAGACCTAAACAAGATCTAACTTAGGTAGAAAAATATTTCTAAAGAATTGGTTAAGTTTATGAACCCACACATCTTATGAACTCAAAAAGCTTAATAGCATAACAACTAATACTGAACTAAATTAACTAGGATCTGAACTACAGAGAAGAAGTTAACTAAAAGGGAAATTTTTTTAAGGGATTCCTCTTTGAACATGCAATGACACTACTTATCACATCCATTCACTACCCTGAAATAGGGGAATGAAACTTCATTCTTTCTTTTCTTCAATCCAGACAAAAGAGAAAACATATTACTAACAACTAACAAAAATGGAATAGAAAAATAGTTGATACAAAATACCATTCAATTGACTCTACAACATCAAGTACTTTGCACCAAAAATTCATAGACCTTTTATTAATCTTTCAATTTCATACATATAGGATTCTAAGATGACTATTGCAATCGAAGTTCAATTGGTTCATCTCCTCAAAGAATGACAAATGACAAGAGACTAGCTTGTCGTATTGCAATAATTGCATAAGAAAGTGAAAAGGGTGTGGAATGTGAATCACTTCGTCTTCTTCCCCTTATCTACTTTTTTTCTATAGGCCTTAGTGGCAACTATGATTGGGATTAGCTCTTCATGCCTAGGCATGTGTATGTTGGTGTATCTCAAGAGCCACTTAGAATGTTCCCTAGCCAACTCCTTCATAGCATTCAATTGATTTGGTAATTCCTCCATGGCCACGTGTATGCATCCACTGAGTTTTTAGAGTTTCAAAACTCTAGTTTGATTACTAGAAGATACATTAGTCAGATTATCTAAAAAATTTGAGAAATTCTCCTTCGTGATGTTTATCCCCATGGGTGTTTTCCCTTGGCCACTAGTCTATGAATCTATATGTAGTCCCCTCGTGAGCTCAAATCCTTTGTCTTGGGTCTTCTTCATTCTATCCTCTGTTTTATCAAGTCCTTTTTCTACTAATAAGATCATTTCTGACTTAAACTGCATGCTCTGAAGCCATTCAAATAGAGGTTCGTCTCCCTTTGGCAAGATTTTTGCTTCAACAACTTCCTTTTCCTTCATTTGAATGATCATCTTCAAAAGAGAGATATAATCATTTCTCTTCACTATTTCTCTAGCTATAATATTGCTATTTGCTAAGATGTTATCCTTCTCTATTTCTAATCTTAAGATAACATTGCCAATTTGTTCTATAATAGCAACTCCCTCTAATTTGAGCTTCCCAATCCAGTCTTTACCAATTTGGCCAAAGTGCTTATCTTCCTAAAGTTGGGAGATAAGGGCTTGAACTTTGATAGTAGTAGGATTTCTTATTACTGATACTCTAGAGATAGTTTCCAATAGAGTGAACAATTGTCTAATGAATGTATTCAACTCTTCTATCTCAACCTTCATCCTAGCTTTTAATAGCTTTAGGTTTTCCAATTGTCCCTCAATTACCTCATTGGTTGACTTCCACAAGCCAACCCTGGTGTCACGTTTGGCCTCTCCAAGGTCCACCAAGTGCAGAGTAAAATCATTAGTAGTCATATCCTCAATTCTTCCTTCTTTGTTGAGCTTGACTATCTCCATTGTTAGGTGCCTTATTTCTAGATCTTGCCCAAGTATAGAAAAAGTTTTTTGCTTCTTTACCTTGGTTAATGTAGATCTAGAAAAAAATGCAAGGGATATGGTATCCTTAGCGAGGGCACTTTCACCTTTCCTTTTTCTCTTTCTCTCCAAAGTATCCTCTAACCAGGAATTAGTGCCTATCACCTTGGAAGCCATCCCAAGTGAATCTATGCTAAAGATCTTCTTCTTGACTAGAGTGATTGTCATTGTAGTTGAAGAGAAGTGATTCTTTGGGGCTTGAGAAATGAGCTTGGAAGAGCTCTAGCCTTTCTCCACCTTTGAGGTTCTCTTCATTGCCTCATAAATTTCAATAGATTCACTACTACTACTCTTTCCATCTCCCAAATCTACTATCTGTATTGGGGAGCCACTTGGTTGCAAAAGTGTAGCACTTACTGGTGAAATTGGGCTATGATGAGGAGAGGGGACTAGTGTAACATGAGGAGAGGGAACTGGTGTAACATGAGGACAGGGAATTAAGGTAACAACACTATCCTTTGGCTCCTCTTTCTTCTTCTCCTTAGCATCAGTTTGGGTTCCAATAACTAGGAGGGAGCCATCATGACACATCTTAGCTATGGGAATCCTCTTATTTGGAGGTTGGTCACCTCCTCCTAAAGTTTGAGCTGATCCTTGAGTGATAGCTAGTATTACAACTAGTGTAGCACTTTGGGAGGAAGAGGGAGTTGTAGTTGTTGGAGAAGCTTGAGTGGTTGTGCCCTTACTCAAGCTTCTTTTGGTTGTGCATTCAACCCACTTCCTAGTTTTTTTGATGATTCGAACCATCATAGTGTCTAAATCTTCCCAACATCCTCATAAGGCTCTAAACTAATAGGAGTGTTTCTTAACTTAGTCAAATATGTATTACTATACATATATTTCCCATCATCCTCCAATCCTTCAACATTAAGATTGATATTATATATTTTTATTTTCTCCATTGTGAGCTTAGGAAAAGCCCAATCTTGGCTTTCAAATTCATCTTTACAATCCACCCAATAGTCTTCAATAGTGGTAATGTGTCTGATCACACTCCCAATCAACAACACATCCCTAGCATATCCATTTGGATCAAACATAGGTGTCAAGACCTCATACATCTCCAATTAGAATTTCATCTTGAACACTTTGAGTATATTCTTTTCATCAAATTAGGACTTGCAACAATAAGCTCCTACTTTCATAAGGAACTCATATCCCTTCTTCTTCAAGCTTTCACTTAGCACATTTACCTGGAACACCTACCTCATGATCTCTATTAGCATGATCATGTCACTTAGATACTTGGGAAACTTCAAGGGGAATTGATCAAAAGCTACAAGATGTAAATATGAAAAAGATGAGAACTAGATAAATATCTTTTGAACTGACTAATAGCTATCATTTCCTCTAAACTAAATCTCCTCTCTAGGCATCCTTGGAGTTCCCTACAAATTTTCATTGTGAATGCATCATTAACTTTGACATACTCCATATAATTATTTTTCAATTGAAAACATGGATAGAACTCATAACACTTCACATCGTCAGGAAAGTTTTCTATTCTTGGAAGACCTGGCCATAACTATAGAGATGCTAGCATATAAATAAAAAAGGAAGACATATAGAAAGTTTTGTAGAACTTCGTGACTCTGAGAGCATTGGAAAGATTTTCACTTACCTCATGATCCCAATCAATATATTGCATATCTAAACAAATAACTTGTACCAAAAAGATATACTATTCAATAAAATTTAGAGCTTCTACCTCACCTTTTAGTCTATGTAGGAGAACTAGAATGTCTACAATCTCAAATTTGAGATTAGTACCAAATAGAGTTTTGGGGACCTTACTCTTGGCACTCCGTGGCTTTTGAAACTATGATTACATAATTTTCTTCCTCTACACCATCTTCTTTGTGGATAATGTAGAGATTGCTCCTCCTATTGTCAAGTCCAAAAACTCCTCCCCTTCTAGAACTTTGAAACAATTCACCATAGTTTGCCTATCAATGGAGATTAATACTATATGATTAGGTAAAAAAATTTGTCTAGTATCTAGATTTTAATGATTTATGCTATCATAAATCAATTTTGGAGCTTGGACTACCACTGGGAAGCTAGCTACCTCTATTAGTCCACTTCCTTGGAGCTTCTCAGTTATGGGATGAATTAGCTCCGATTTTAGCCTCCTTTGGAAATCTTGCATATCATAAAAATGGAGTGAAGTATCCATGAAATTCTGCAATGTGGACTTGATTCCATTTAGGCCATCAAAACCTACAAACCCAATTGCCATTCTATCTGAGAATGAAGTCAATTGAAAATTTGAATCTAGATTAAGAACAAGATATTGAATTTGCAAATATGAAAGCATTGTACAATTTGATAAAATAAGAGTTCAAGAAAAGTGGTAGTTTGAATAACTAGTATGTTTCCATCTATATAGGAGTCTCAATTCATCCGTTGATCTTTAACATTTGTACCACATAAATGAATTAAAGAATAAATCCATTGAAACAATAAATTTAGGAGCTCTAATGGATATTTCAGTGTCTTTTCACTATTTATGTTGGACCAATAGTAACTTTCCTTTCCTTCATACTTACTTTCATTTCCCATTAATTTTTGGAGAATTATGAATAGAGTACCCTATAACGAAATATCCACCTAATTAAATTCTGCTCAATATACCTTTCCCACAATGGTTAGATTGTTTCCATTATCATCTTAAGATGTTTTGTGTGTAATTTGTGGGACCAGTCCACTTATAAATTTAATTTTCTCTTGATGCGAAAAATCATCCTCATGGGTTGAAAACCCTCTGGGGAGAAGATGCTTCTCATTTTTTTGCCCAGGCTTTCCTTTAAACTTTGTCTTTTGAGTTAATATTTCCTTTAGGTTTGAAAAGGCTCAAAAGGATTGTAAAAGTTGAAAGGGGGCGCACTTTCTCATTTTTGTCCTTTACAACTACCTTTGACAAAAAAATAGACTTCGTGGATCAAAAGCCCATAGAGGAGAAGTCAACTTTGAGTTTTCCATCTAAGATGATTCTAAGTGCTATGATGAATCCTGAATGTTTCCCAAGGTAGAATGTCATAGTAAAAATACGGATTTTCCATAAGATATCTCATTATCTTCTTACATCGATCTATGAGCCTCATTTGTTTCTCTTTGTGAGAAATCACTTTCATGGGTAGAAAACCCACCGAGGAGAAGGCAATCCTCATTTTTCTACAAGCTTCCTTCTTTCATTGAAAACATGATAAACTGCAAAAAAGCATAGCTTTTTGAATAGTCTTTTGCATGTTGTAAGAATCACCATCGAGTTAGGTACTAAGCTACCTATAAACTCACAACATCAAGGAAAACCACCCAGCCATAAAATGTAAGAGAAGGGAATGATTGAAAATCCAACGGAGACCCTTTTCACCTAAGAGGAATTAAAACTAGACCCAAACAGACTTAGGCTTAACTAAGACACAAAATTTTCCACTTTTGTAAAATGGTTATAGGGTGAAAAGTGGGGCAACAGATTCCTAATGATTACCAAATCAAGCAGGTCTTATTAGGAAGGCCCATGGTAGACACCGCCAAAGTAATGATCACTATAGGTATAAAAGAAGTGTTCAAGCATATGGATAGAAATGAGTCTCAATTGCTAATGCTATGGTAACAAAAATAGCTTATGAGAGGCTATCTGCATGGAATAGTGGGCCCAATAGACTCAAATCATTTGAAGATCACTCTTGCTTTGACATTAGAGAGAAAGGAAAAGGGGATAGTTTAGATGGATCCATTTTTGGGTGCATGTCAGCAATGACATGACAATTTTGAGGAAAAGCACATACAGATAGTACAAGGAAATTTGAACCTATTATACTACATTCAGTTGAGTGTCAATAAATTGGTGTCCATAGTGAACCAGGATTTTGGGTTAATTGATGAGGTACATACCTAGGCAAAAGACCTTCAAATTTTGACATTAATAGAAGGTCAAAGGTAGCGTACACTCATGGAGTTATATACAAAGAAAGATCTTGATAAACTTGAGGATTAGATTGAGAGAATAGCGACTGACAATAAAGTCATGGAAGGAATTCATTAAGAGATTCAGAGCTTAAAAGACCACATTGAAGAGTAGATTTTGGAAGCAGAGAAGTACTACGATACTGCTACCCTTGAGATTTTTGAAGATGGATCAAAAATAAATCTCAAGTCACTAAAATTAGTTGTCCAAAAATTTTGAATAACTTTTGAGGATTATTCATCTGATGAAGATATTAGGCAAGCATTTAAGACTAAAGAGGTATTGTTGGAACTAGACACTAGATGATTTAATGAAAAACTATATGGAGGTTAGTAACTACTACTAGATAGTTAAAGATAAGTATGCAGCTTTAGATTTTTTAGAAGCTACCTAAGTAGTAGATATCATAGATAAATTCAAGAGAAAACATCCAAACATTGCTTTGGTATAAATGGGTACAAAACCCAGAAGCTAGAAATTCAGTTTTGACACATGGGAAAATTATGGATTTTTTGGAACCTATCATTAAGGTGCACAAGGTGCATAGGTATTCTATTCACAGAGATGCATTGACAATTTTGGAGAAGTAACAATGCACCAATAGTTAACTACTAGTTCTTAATTTTGATCTTTCCATGCATCAAAAGAACATTTTGACAACAATTCAACTCCTAGAAATGCCTAGAGAAGGTCAAGCTTCCATTTTTTAGAGCTTCTAGTGACTCTCAGATCTTCTTGTAGCTTCTTTCTTTTTATCTACTTATTCTTTCTTTGCTTTAAGTTATGTAAAGGCTCATGCACCAATTAATTGATATAAACAAGGGTGGAGACCTACTTAGCACCTTTTAGAGAGTCAATTTATGTATAATTAGATTTATTTTATTAGTTTAGAGCATGTGTTTGGATTTTAGGAGCTCTCACTATCAACACAAAATGAGGAGATGATTTCTTATAAATATATGGATGCAATATGTACTCTAGGTTGTTATTTTGATGCAACAATATATGTTATTAGTGCTCTCATTCTAAGTTTAGTTATTCTTTCTAGAGTGTGTTATTTTTATGAATGCATGTTCATGAATAATAATGGAGCCAATAGTTTTGTTATGTTGATTTTTTTGTGTGACCTTTTAGTTCTAGTATTTTCCTCATGTTAGCAAATCATGTTGATGTAACAAGTTGGAGAAAAGATCACACATTGTTTTTGCATAGCTTCTTGTCTCACATGAGTTCACTTTCTATGGCCTTGTGATTCAATGGTAAACAAAACATATTTCAGTTATTATTGAGTTCCCATCGGTGATGCATCAGTGGAATTAAGGAAGCACTGCTCCTATTTTCATTAGTTTCCTATAGGATCTTTTTGAAGACTTAACTCGCAATGTGTTGTTATGGTGGTTTATATCTTTTAGGAATTTACCTTTCAAGTTATTTTCTTTAATCTCATGTTCCCTTATCTTTTTTATTTTCTTTGCTAACACTTGGTTAAAATAGGAATTCATATAGTTGACTTGATAAAATTGCATTCATCATAAAATAGAAAATACCAAAAATATAGATCTTTTGTAGTTACTTTCTCAAAATAGTAGATCAAACATCTTATCTAAAATCAGTTGGAACCAAAAAAAGTCTCCCCATGAACAAATACATTTATCTTCAATTGAGTGGATTCCATTGGGTCACAAGATTTCCTAGAAATTTGGAGTTGATCCAAATTAGCTTTTCAAGTGGGGAGTCTAAAAGGATTCCTATCATTAAGCATTACACGCACAAATTGACAATTTAACATGACTTATACTCCTTACCAATGGTAAACCATCAGGTACATTCTCTAGAATAATCTATTGATACACGATGAGAAACTTTTCGATTTTAGTTGGAACTCAATCAATAAAAAACTTTTTCTTTGCTTATATCTTTCACAATTTGATTTCCATTAACCATGCAAACTTGTACTATAGTAAAATGATTTTCATTAGGTGCCTCTATCAAATGTAACAAAGCATGTCCTTTTCCATTTTCTAAAATAGTATATTGATTCAATCTACCATCATGCAATGATTTTCTATCATACTAATAGGATCTACCCAAAACTATATGGCAACAATCTATAGGCATAATATCACACAAAAATTCACCATAATAATGCCTAGTCTAGAATTTCACAAGACCTTTTTCACTTGCCAAAAATTTATGCTCGTCCTTGGTCCAAACATCATGATAGGGTTTAGGGTGTCTCTTTAGCAACCACAAGTTATTAACAACCTCAGGTTGATGCCAAATTCCATAAATTACCACTATCACTGATCACCTTAAAGTGTTTTCCTACAATCTTGTACCTTATCTTGAAAATAAATCTCCTCAAAAGGGATTCTACATCAATTTTCTCACTATACAAAGTTCTCCTTACCATCAATTTTTCCCCTTTTCAAGTCCATTCAATGGACTTGAAAATTATTCCTAGACTAAAGTATTTATGCAATAAATTTTACTTTTCTTACAAGAATTATTAGACTCAAAGGATCTATGTCCTTCTTCACCACATTTCGAACACTTTGCATGAAATCCTCCTCTTCCATAACGACCTCGTTAAGAACTACCTCTTCCTTGGTAAGAACTACCACCTTTCCACTAAGATTTTCCCTTATCTTGCATAATATGGTCAGATCTAATATTTTCTCTATAATATCTACCTCTTCCTCTTTGAAATGTTCCTCCTCTACTTCTTTCTCTTTGTTCACATGTCTTTGTCAAGATCTCCTCAACTTTCAAGGCATATTGATATGCTTCTTCCATATTATCAAATTTAATAAAACTGATGACATCTTGAATGGTAGTTCATAAACTATTAAAATATATAACCACTTTCTTTACCTATTTATCCACACGTCCAAATCTAATGTACAATATGTAAAAATCCTCATTATACTCCTTCAAACTCATATCATTTGCCTCAAATTTTTCATCTTCCACAAAAAAATGACTTGGTAATCAATAGGGTGAAACTTCTTCAATTTATTCACCATTTTTATCCATGTTCTAATATTCTCTTTACCTTTCCTTTATCTATCAATTTGAAAATTCTCCATCCAAAGTGAATCATGAATCTTCAACTTGGTAACTACTATCTTTACCTTCTTATTATCAGGGATGCCTTCAAACTCAAAGATCTTCTTCATTTCATAGATACAGCCCAATAGAGTGTTGGTGTCCAAACTTCCATCATAAATAGAAAAGTCAATAGTAGGCTTCAAATGTGGACAAGATAAAACTCTTAACAATATATTCCTCATCATATTTCACCTTTGGTTAATGGTTAGGGTTTGATTCTCTTGGCACTCCTTTATCATCACTAACATCATCAAGGTGTACTCTTCTCCTTTGGGATGTCTCAACAACGTCAAGTCTAGTTGCAATTTGTCTCAACATATCCATGATTGTATTATAATAATTTCCTCTACCACAAACCATTTTGACAAGTTCGTGTAGGATTGTAACCCTCTGCAAGTTATAGGTCAAATCACAAATCTACCACCCTATAACCAAATCCACTTAGGATTCTACATGATCCAATCTCCACAAGGATGAACCTTTCTCTAATACCACCTACCACAAGGATATGAATGAAAGTTAGGGCCAAAGTTATTCCAATCAATCCATCAACCCTTCCATAGTTACACAATGAAAGAAATTCAAAAAGGACAATACCAAAATGAGAGCAAACCAGGAATCTTTTCATTTATTCATCAAATTTTCATTGTACATGTCAAAATGTCAAGCCTTTTGGGTTATGACCAATATAAGATTCAAATATAGAAACTATCCTCTAGCATTCAAGATTTATAACCCCCTTTTAGATTCTAACTCCAAAACTCCTTCTAAACTCTCTATCAAACCAAGACAAAGACCCTTTATTTATACTTGCCAAAATAGATAATAGAAATTCCTAGATCATCATGATGAAAAATTCCAACCAAATAATGGTCTACATTCATTCTATTGATCAATCCCATACATTAAATCATGACGAAGAATTAAATACAAAGGTTGGATCTCAAATAAGAACCAGATAGATAACTCAGTGAGAGAAGAACAAGATATTAGAAAACAACAACCACAAAAGGTCACTAAGGAAATTAGTGAATACATAACTAAAATTACCTAGGAAAAAAAGAATTTGAGCCACTTAGTGAATGAGGAGAGGAATGCACCCACCAAGCCAAAAACAAAGAAGTCATTGGACATCTCACAATAATAATTGAGCACATATATATCAAGCAAGATAAAAATGTAACACAAGATTCTATTACATCATATTCTAAAAGTTAACACGACATTGTCTTTTATGCCACAACAAATTTTGAAAAATTACATGTATAAAGTGTAGAATCTAGAAAAAATAGATTACCATTTATTCACTCTCCAATACTAATCAGGTTTCACCATCATCATAGTTCTTTACTTTTCTCCTCTAAAATTTCATCTTATGACCTGTATTATTAAACTAACACTCAACATATTATACTTTAGTCCTTGAACTCAATATGCATCATGAAATCTAATTTTATCTTTTAACATCAATTAACCTCTACATTTTATAGGACATGGAACATCATTATCTAGTTTAAAAGTTCCACTATCATATTTCTCAAGTTTATCAAACTTACTAATATCACCTATCATGCGATGTGAATATCCACTATCAATAATCCATGTGTCATTCTTACTAAATTGAAAAATAAGAAATTTTCCTTCCTCATACATGTCCTCATTTAGTCTTCTTCAACAAAAACATATGTCACTTCTACTCCTTCTTTCACATCATCAATTTCTGACTCGATGTGCTCCCCTTTAGCAATACAGCATGATTTATTCCCCCTTGTCCTTGTAGTCCTTGTTACTTTTGTATTTTTGCTCCTTCTTATCATCATTTTTCACTCTTGTTCTTATTATGAACATCTAGAAGCAATATGACCTACCTCATTGCATTTGAAACATATCAAGAGTAATTTAGGTTTACCTCTTAGTAACCTCATTGGAAGAAATGTTTCAATCTCATCCTTTTCATCCTCTGATTCTAAATCACTTCCATCCTTGTTTATCTTTTCAATCTTTGAACTACAATGGTTAGTGAAGTCTTGAAATAATTCCCAATTGTAGGCACACTATTATCAAAATTACTTAATTCAAATGCAGTCAAATGACTAGCTAAATCATCAACAGTAAGATCACTACCATGCATAGCCTTGAATTCTTGAATTGTAGACACTCTTATAGCATAAATAGGCAATATTGTTCTAAGAACTTTACATACAACTTCTTCATTGTTGATGACACCTCCTACAAATTTGGTATCACTCACCACTTCTTTGATTCGACTCACATGATGGACTATGTTCTCACTTTATTTCATCCCAATGTCATCATACTTGCTCTTAGAGTTTCTACTTTAGCTTTCAATACATTTTGATCTCCACCATGCACATGTATCATCTTATCCCACATTTATATAGTAGTAGTGCCAATTTTAACATCATCAAACTCGACATCATTCAATGCAAAAGCAATCTCAATCATCAGACTATTGTGTTCTTTCTTTTGATTTGTCTCCTCAATTATCATAGAAGGGTTTGGAATAGTGTACTAATGGTCTAGGTAGTATAGGGAATTGTCTCCAATCCCATATATATATATATATATATATATATATATATATATATATATATATATATATATATATATGGCTTCAATCTACTTTCCTATGAAGATAAATTCTCTTTATTTAGCTTTGGTACCTCTCTCTAATACATTTTCGGAGCTCTAGCTCAAGTCTTCAAACTTATTTCTTCAAGCACTTAGTTGTAATACCAGCTACTAGATAACTAATAGGGGGGTCACTATTTATCCTACAAACCTTAAAAACACTTTAGTACAAACTTAAAATTCTTAATCGTTTAGATCACTAACTCAATAACCACATAAAACATCATTATTCAAACATATATGAACTTCACATCAAACTATTATCTAATTATTTCATAATATATTAGGTATCAAAGTAATCATTTATCTTATACCAAGTTGTAGCATTAAACTATTAACATGAAATAAAATTGTAACATAATAAGCATTCATATATTTGAAACAAGTATATAACATAGAAACCCTGTAAAGGGAAACACCACCTAAGAACCAACAACCCAAATATTTTCACTCTTCTTAACTAAGCTCTATTAAGAGCCACCTCACTAAAGGTTACATGCACATTTATAGTGTGATCTTGTTAGAGGGTTTTCATCAAAGATCATCTAGACCTTATCATTCCTTGACATTTCTAAAGAGTGGCCTTCTCTAAAGGACTTGCAAAACATTCAAAAGAATGCTACCATACAAGATTTAAAATACTTGTTAGGTCCACTCAATTAGGATAGTTTTCTATTGCAATGGTAATAAAGTAACAATAAAATGGTATGTCTATCTTTCTTGTTTAGATTTTTGCTTCTCTCTATCTCTTCCTTTTGATCCCTTTCTAGCTAATTCACACACTCATACTTCTACTTATTAGTTCCTCTACTTGATCTTCACAATACAATTTTTGTCAGTTCACCCTTTGTCTTCTTTCTTCTTCAACTTCAACAATAATCAACAATTATCTAAAATAAGAAACATCTTTTTCATCCCTTTAAATAGAAAGAATTTTTTTGTTCTAGAATCTTCTATATTTTTGTTCTTAGAAACAATTTTAGATCTTCATCAATTTCAAAATCAATGAATCTAGACATTCCAGAAATATAACTCTACCTTGAACTGGGTGCTTCATTGAAAAAATTATTAATTATCCTTCATTCAATCTTCTTTTAATTACTATATTCATTGATATCATAACTAAATTTGTCCTTATCTTTGAAACTTCTTGAACATTCTTAATTTTTATCAAATGTCAGCGTTAGATTAAATCTTTCCCTAACTTGTTCTTTTTGTTCATGCTCAGTGAACACTACAACGTTTTCAGTCAATACTTGTTTTAGTTAACACTAAAATTACTTGGTTAACACTAAACTTCTTCACTTCCTTATGAGATTCTTAGTGACAATTGTAGTAGCTCGGTTAATACTACATTTCTTTATTTGTTGATTGAATTGTCTTCCTCATGTGTTCCTCTTAAGATTATGTAAAGATGTCAAACCAACATTAAAGTATCAGAGTCTAACTCATTCAAGTTCCCATTGAATACCATACACTTATCAACACTCTTACTCATCATAATTTCTTTAAATTCTCTTCATTAGTCAAATGATATGATAGTCTCATGAATTAGCATTATATCTAACCAATTAATGTTTGACATCAAAGACAACATAACAAGGGATATGAATCTTATACATATATTAGAAGCATTATCACTTGGAGCTAACATATAATGTGGAATTTATAAAATCAAATAGTAACTATACTCTTAGATTTTTCTCAATTTCTATTTGTTAAAATTAATCTTAGTGCCTTGGGTTTTTCTCTGCACTGATGTTTGTGAGTTTGACTTGTCTCCCCATGCTCTAATTTTTTTACTTTCTATGCTTAGGTATATCTTGAGTTGGTATTTCTTTTTTCCCTTTCCCTCCTCTTTCAACTTTGTTTCCTTTTCTTGGATTTGAGCATATGGCTAAGGGTCTTTCTTTTTTTTCTTTTTTTAATTTTAAATTTATTTTTTCTGGTGTTTCTTTTGTCTTCTTTGTCTATTTGGTCCTTCTATATGTGGCCTTTTTTACTTCCTCATTGGTTTTTTGATATCATTTTTCATACGTTTATTGGTCTTGCTCCTTAGCTTCCCTATTTGTTGGCCTTCACCTCTTTATCCCTTTGATGTTGGGTTTTTCCCTTTCTTGTGTTGTCATTCAGTCAAGTTTGTTGTTAGTGACAACACTTATTCAGATTCTATATGGCTTTCAAGCTTATTGAACAGTCTACAAGTGTTTGTCATGTTAGCCACTGACCACTAATAATTCAACTCAAGCATTCCAATGGTTATCGAGCTTTGAAGTTTCTACCGAGATAGTAGTTCATGTAAAGCGAGGTTAGTTTTAACCGAGTCATATGTGATGATTAATGTTTACTGAGTGCAGTAATGGTAAACAAGTAATTCAATTTGTACCAAGTTACACAATATCTAATGAGTCAATAGTGCAGATTGAGTTCAAGACTACATTGAAATGATTAGTATTGACAAAACTTCTACTTCTATCGAGTGCATGATGATGTCGAGTAATACTAGTGGATGCCAAGTATCAAAACTTCACCAAGTTAGTCTTCAGAACCCGAGTGTCTTTATTTGGGCCAACCTTGTAATTTTGTAAATTGGATTGGTATATATATGTAATGTATTGTATCATATCCAAGGTAGTATGAAAGATAATGAACATGTAACAATGCGAATGTAATCAAGTAGTAGATAAAGTATATATTGAAGGCCATATCAGAAAAGGAGCAGCAGAGACATATCCATCACAAAAGGTGATCAATACTTCAAAGAATCTCTATCAACAAATCAGTTGTAAGTTAGAGATCTACTTTTTCATCCTAATAGGTGAACCAGTCCAAATAATTTAACAAGGTAGACATAATAGTCTTTCTTAAATCTCTTAACAAAGTGCATACTTTATTGTGTGTTTGTAAAACCTCTAACAAGGTGGACCTAGCAGTCCTAATTTCTCCTAATAGGGCAAATCATTAGAAGTGATCAATGTAAGCCTTAACTAGCCAACTTTATGCTACAGTAGTGAAGTTTTGTGGGTATCATCCCCACCCCAATTTTACTTTCTATTTGGAAGGTTTCTAGATCACAAAATTATTTTGTTCAAGTGTTATGAATGATTTACGTTTTTAGTTTCTCATGCATGCAATTAGATCAATACATAATAATCGGTATATTTCTATAAAGTGCTGAATTTAATAAATTTTTAGAGGTTATTGATTCACCCCTCCCCTCTCAGTAACCTACCATAGTCTTGAATATTTCCAACAATTGGTATCAAAGCTTTGTGGTTCTCAGGAGAAAGTTTAATAGCTTGAGCAAAGATCAAGAATATGGAGATATTCAGACTTGATAAGGCAATTGACAACAAAAAGTTGGATCTAGAAATGGCCATTGCACAACTCAAGAAAGTGAAGGAGCAACTTTCCCAATCCTTGAAAATAAGGAAGGAACTTGCGAATCAAATGAATGATCATTAGTACATTGAAGAAAGAATTGAAGATATTTTCCCTTCAAGAAGTTCAGAGGAAGAAAATAATGTAATCAAAAAAATCCTAGAGAAGAATGTTCCCTACAAGAATAAGTAAGAATGATGAAAAGAGAACAAGAAATCCAATCAATAAGGCTATGTGAAATCTTGGAATAGACGAACAAGATGAAAGAAGAAATGGATGGAAGAAACAATGAAATCTATAACCAATCACTTTAGCATGCAGATCTTATGGATCAAATCTCCAATGGAAATGAGGAAATCAAGAGCCAAAGACAAATCAATGAAAGATTAAGAAATGATCTAAATTTAGAAAGAAAAATCAATGAAAGAATAAGAAATGAGTTGAGATCTGAAAAGAAAATTAGTGAAAGATTAAAAAATGACCTAAATACTGAAAAGAAAATCAATGAAAGAATGATAAATTCCCAAGCAGACATGAATCAAATAAATCAACTAAATGAGCAGAATCTCTATAGACAAAAAGGTAAAGCAGGAATTGGATACAAAGAAGAAGGTGGATCCTCCGAACAAGGTGCTCAAAGGAATAAAAGACCTACTTGCAATCATTGTGGTAAGATAGGTCATACATCAAAAAAATGTTGAAGCAATGGTAAAGAAAAATTCAATGGTAAATTGCTACAATTGCAATCAGCATGGTCACAGGGCTAATGAATGCAAAGAGAAACCAAAATTTGAGGGCAAGTGTCACAAATACAAGAAACAAGATCACAAGGCATCTCAATGCAGATCCAAGTCATTCAATCTAGTAGAAAAAAATGTGATAGAAATATTCTATTGGGACTACAAAACTTGGTGTAGATGTCATTACTATGGAGAATATGGACACATTAGCATGAACTATGTTAAACATCACACAAGGAAGAGAGATACCACTATATGATGTTTCACTTATACTGAACTTGGTCATCTAGCTAAGAATTGCATGAATACAGGTAGAGTTGAAGATGAGAAGAAAGCAAAAGAAGATAACATTCAAAAGCAAATGAGGCAGCAATGGATTCCTAGATCTACTATGCATGCTAGTTCAAGAAATGATGGTCATGTAACTCAAGAAGTGGGTGACTCCACTATTTCCAACTAAGTTCTTAAGGAAGAACTAGAACTAAGTTGTCAAGACCACATCCAAACAGTTCTAATTGAAAGGAAGCAAAGATCCAAATCAATATTCAAGATACAAAAGGATCATCAAGTGAGATCGGTATCAGTTATCACCGAGTTACCTTCTCTACCAAGTAAGGTCAAGTCATGGACTCTACTGAGCAAAGTCAGGAGTAACAAGAACATGTTTGATTACCAAGTTATGAATCCTTTACCGAGCAATCCAAATAGATAGTGGATGACACGCTGTCATGCATACTGTCAAGCATGATGTCAACCTAGCTACCTTCGTATCGAGCATTAATGGAAAAGTTTTAACAAAAGGCAGGAAAGAATATTGATTTTCACCAAGAAATCTAAGTCAAGTGAATTGCAGAGTGATCAAGCGACTTCAAGTAGAATTTGTAGCTAAATTCTTCAAAGTTTTTCATAGCTTACCGAGTTACCATGGCATCAAGTAGTAGCAGCAAAGGAACGAAAGGGTTAGAGATGTTGGTCTGAGGAGTAGAATGAAAAGCACTTGATTGCAAACTTGTGCCGGCAATCACTGAAACCCTTGACCCAAATGGAGTACAATCATAGATTCCTCCAAAGGTACTTCTCATTAATGGCATCCAAACTCATTTTAAGTGTGCAATTCAGAAAATTATAACCCTAGAAATAGATGATGCCCTAGGAGAATTGTGTTAATGGGATTCTTAAACCTGAGCATAAACATTTGGAAGATAAGGGTTTAACCCACATTCCTCACCTACCCCAAAGTTTTCAAATAAAATGGATTAGATACATCCTAAGCTAAGTTCACAATGGTTAGTTATGACTTGAGCAACTAGCTTCGATTACCAAGAAAATGATTCATCGTACCACTAACCTCCTCATGCTCACTAAAGCCAAAACCACCAAAACCCTAGGTCAAGTGGAGTTGGAAAAGAAAACCCTAGCCAAGTGGGATGGCAAAGTTATGAAAATCAATAGTGTAACTGATGCATAACTAAAATTTGACATATATGTGATAGCTCACAAGATTTACAGTTCTAGTCGTCTCAAAAGTGTGTCATGTGAAGCCGATGACTTGGCATAGAAGGTTGTGAAGAACAACTTGTCATATGATCTTGCAGATTACTTATTGATGTAGTTCAATAAAAACATGGAAAGCATTAGAACATCCAAGAACAACCCTTGCAAATTCGATTCTTTGTTGAGATGTTTATTTCTCTATGTTCAGAAGTTTTTCCCTTCAAAAGGCACAGTAGTATGGAGAAAGGATGTGCTAGTGTTATACCAGATTTATGAATATATTTCTAAAATGGGATAGAATTTTGTTAGCATAATGGATAACTATTTTGATGTCTTCAAGAAGAAAATGAATAATAGATTTAGGATACCTAGGAAATTGGTTGAAGATTACAAAGATGATGTTTGTTTCATGGGAAACTATGATAGAGTCTACATTCAGGTAGTAAAACCCAGAGTTGTATGGGTAAAACCTCTTTCCTATGAGGTGAATATAGATGAAAAAAAAGACATAATTGAAGCCTTGATTAATGAACCTATTGATCCAAAGGCACCACACTTTGGAACATATGATGAGGCCAAGGCAAGGATAGAGTTGGAGATAAAGCTCCCACAGGCAGTTAACATTTAGGTAAGAGGAGGACAGCCAAACTCAAAAAAAGCACACCTCTTATGTTGACTGAGGGTAAAGGAGAAGATGTTGAAGAACCAAAGGATGAAGAGGAATCAAAAAAGGAAGAAGAACCAGTGAAGAAGAAAGGCAAGGTGATCATCATCAAGCCACCTAAGCCATTCATTGTAGTGTTCACAAGGAGGTCCAGGAAGAAAGGCAGTGAAATTTTCTTTAGCAAACCTCCTCCCACCTTCCAAGAAAAAATAAAATAATTGGAAGAAGGTACAGTCATGATCAAAAGCAGAAAAGAAATAGGTTGATGAACTGGTGTTAAACAAAATGGGAAAATGAAAGTATTCGCTAGATCAGATAGCCTCCCAAATCTCTAATGAATTATTAGAGAAAATAAAGCCAATATGGGACTTTTCTATGCAAACAAAAAAAGATATCTATATATAAACCCTAAGGTAGTTGCTACCTAGCATGATAGATGGTGAGGTAGAAGAATCCTTAAAGAAAAATGAAGATAAGATGACTCTTAGATTTAATATTTGTTTAATCTTGATCAAGGACATAGAGCATGTGGTTAAGAATGCCACAAGCATGTGGAAGAATGTTTATCATTTGCATAAACAAAGTGAGTTGACAATAGATGTTAAGGATGATGACAGTGATGATGATGAAGAAGAAAATTACACTAAGCCCACACATTTTGACAATGAGGAAGTTGAAGAAGATAAAGAGGAAGAAGCTACTGAGGAAGATAAAGAAGATGATGAAGAGATTGATCCTACGAAGATAGCAACTGTAGTCATTGACTTACTTCCTCACTCTCCATGCAAACCAACAGCCATATCAAGCTTAGAAACAACTTCAACAAGTTTGATTGTGACCATAATGAATACATCAAATGTCCAATCACTCTTTGCTCCCTCACAACTCAGCACATCACTAATAGAAGTGTCTACCACTTCATCTACTGAGTTGCAACATCCCTCTTCTTCAACCACCAAGTCAACATCATCAACAATTGATACAATATGTTCTACAATTTTGTGTTCTTCTGTAATAAGTACAATTTTGGATTCTACAATTTTGACTACTATAGTTTTGGATACTTCTGTAAGTAATTCAGTTTTGGATTCAATAAGCATACCAGTTAGTATTCCATCTATTAGCACTATACAAATTTTCACTGCTAGTCCTACTATCTCTACTATTGTTTCCATATCAGATTCAAAGGCATAAAGTACAAGGACAGTTGAACCCAAGGTTCAACCGAGTACAAGATTTTTTGGTAGAGAAAAGGAGATAGAGGAGGATATAGACCTAGATGAGGAGATAGAAATTCCCAAATGGGACTTTGATAATCTCACTACAGATCAAATGCATATAGCTAGTCAACTCCTTCGAAAGAAAGCAAAGCAAAAGAAATTGAGAGAGGAAAGAGATAAGGAATACAAAATTATTGATGATGCCACGAACATTTTGTTTGAGGCTATAGGTGTTGAAGTTGATGCTTCTCAACACATTTTGTTGCAATTAGAAGTGGAAATCCAAAAGTTTAATGAAGACACTCATGGTCAAGATAAGTTGATTTAGAAAGCAGAAAATAAATTTGATAATAAAGTACTTGAGCACATTGCTTAGAAAATAGCTATCTAACAAGTGGAGCTTTCCTAAATTCTAATCAATCTTGAAACCTCTTGCACAAATGTAACATCACTTTTTCGAAACTTGTTTTATGTTATCGAGTTCACAAAGGAGATAAAGAGAAAATTGACAAAGATCGATGAAGATCTGAAGGCTAGTGCACATCAGTTGCAACTTGACTCTCGTTCAAGCTCTACACATCATATGAAAATTAGATTCTTGTTAGATATGTAGGTAGAGTTGTTGAGAGAAGAAGCAAGGATCCAGTTTACTGATAGAGATTTAGAATATGATCCTTCCCATCATGGATGAAATGCAGAAGCACATTGTTTATTCAAAAACATTGTTCCATGACAACACCTTGTACATTCCAGACCACATGATACAACTATCTGTAGAAGTGCAAGTCACTCTATATACATGCAAAGTTTTGCAAGAGAATTGGGATAAAACTTTAGCACTTATTCTCAAGGTACATTCTGATTTGCTTTCCCATATTGGTGTCTCCATGTAAATAAGTTTTGAATAAATCTTTGGCATTATTGCCAAAAAGGGGGAGAGACACTTAATATGCTATATATGGGGAGAAACACTTGTTATGCTATGTATATTGTATGGGGGAGAACCATGCAAAGGGAGAAAGTGTATATTGCAAAGAATTTGTAGATATAATATACTATATATACTTACAAAGAATTTTTTTGTAAAATCTCAAAACAGTATACCATACCGAGCTAAAATCATATTGAGATGTATATAAGTTCTGGCTGATAAGTGTAGGGAGATTGTTGACATTCAGTCAATTTTGTTATTAGTGACAACACTTATTTAGATTTTGTATGGCTACCAAGCTTATTGAACAATCTACAAGTATTTTCCATGTTAGACATCGAGTACTAACAGTTCAACCTAAGCAGTCTAGTGGTTACCAAGATTTGCAATTTTTGTTGAGCTAGTAGTTCATGTAAAGCTAAGTTAGTGTTAACCAAGCCATATGTGATGATTAGTGTTTACCAAGTGTAGTCATGGTAAATGAGTAATTCAATTTATAGAGTTACATAGTATCTACTGAGCCACCAATGCAGATTGAGTTCAAGATTACATTGAAGTGATTGGTATGGATCGAGCTTCTACTTCTACCAAGTGCATGATGATTCCGAGTAATGATAGTGGATGTTGAGTATTAAAACTTCACCAAGTTAGTCTTCAGAAGTCGAGTGTCTTCATTTGGGCCGACCTTGTAATTTTGTAAATTGGATTGGTATATATATGTAATGGGTTGTATCATATCCAAGGTAGTATGCAAGATAATGAACATGTAACAATGTGAATGTAATCAAGCGGCAGATAAAGTATATATTAAAGGCCATATCAAAAAAGGAGCAGCAAAGACATATCCATCACAAAAGGTGATTAGTACTTCAAAGAATCTCTATCAGCAAATCAGTTGTAAGTCAGAGATCTATTGTTTCATCCTAACAAGTGAACCAGTCTAAATCCTTTAACAAGGTAGACTTACCAGTCTTTGTTAAATCTCTTAACAGAGTGCTTACTTTATTGTGTGTTTTTAAAACCTCTAACAAGGTGGACCTAGTAGTCCTAATTTCTCCTATCACGCCAAATCATCAGAAGTGATCAATGTAAGCCTTAACTGGCCAACTTTATGTTGTAGTATTGAATTTTTGTGGTTATCATCCCCACCCCAGTTTTATTTTCTATTTGGAAAATTTTTGGGTCACCAAATTATTGTGTTCAAGTGTTATGAATGATTTATGTTTTCAATCTTTCATGCATACAATTAGATCAATAGATAATAATTGGTATATTGCTATAAAGTGTTGAATTTAATAAAGTTTTTAGAGGTTACTAATTCACTCCTCCCCTCTCAGTAACCTAGCATAGTCTTGAATATTTCCAACATCTCAACCATTCTCTTTCCTTCTTAGATGATTTTGTACTTCTTAGGTTCCATATTGTCTCTATCTTCCTTTCTTTTCCCTATTGTATCTTAGGAAAGGTTGTCTACCCTCTGTAGTTGTTTTAATTTTTTGTCTTCCATTTCTATTTTTTCTTCCCTCTTCTTTCCTTTCCTTTATCTCAAATATTCCATCCTTGAAAGTTATTTTTAATTCTTTTATTTGGATGTAGCATCTCACCTGAATCTCGGCTTTACTCAAGGTAATCGTTATACTAATATTTTTAATTTGTTGCTTGTAATTAATGGTATGACAAACTGATACAATGATTCTAAGTTGTTTTAATTTTATAGATCCTTGCCAACATCAATAGTGCAAGTTTGAAATAGAGAAATGATGCTAACCATAATAATTTTCTAACAATCTACTTGGACATGAATGATATCATTTTGAATTCAGCTATGGTAACTCTTTGTGAAAGTGTGTCTAGAAATGTTTATGTGTGGGAAACGTGTACAAAGAAAAGACTAAAACTACAAATGGATGGATATTTTTTTACAAGGATATCTTTAAGAGGCTCAAATAGAAAAGGGGAATAACGCAAATGTAATGTTGTAATTATGTAAAGATTAAAAGAAAGCCTATGTAAAAAAGGGAAATCTTCTCATAACTCCAAATATGGGATTAATCATCATTTGTATAAAGAAGGAATGCCTCCTAAGGACCCCAAGAGAGAAATTGTACTATTTGGTATAGGACTTCGGTTTCAGGCTATACTAGGGGTTTTCTTCCCCGTTCTTTTTCTTGTGGTGCTCACACTTTGAATGAGGTTAAAAAATAAAATTGTTATTAAAAAATTCAAAAGTAATATAATAGGGCAATAGCCTTTTACTGATTAAAAAATAATTTATTTAATAAAATATTGAAATAATAAATTATATTCATCATTCTCAAATATATTTTAAAATTTCTATATATTTAAATTATGTTAATTTTTATTATTATCAATCAATGATAACTTATAATAATAATTGTATTCAAATTTCTTACTTTTTAGAAAAAAATGAAAAGGCCGAAGCCTAAAGTATTTATTACTTATTATTTGTTAATATGAATCTTACCTACTTTTCATGAATATTATTTCATGATTATTTGAAGAAAAAAAACTTTATAAATGAAATAATAAAATGTTAATTAAAAAAATTAATTAAACATCTTCAAAAAATAAACACTCTACCACTTAATTAATATATAATAAAGTATATAAAAAACAATAATATTCTTATAATAAAATAATTATCCAAATCAGTTTGAAAGATTTTCAGACAATTTATAAATTTAGTTTGTTGCTATGAATGTTTCAAAGAAAATTGAAGGACTTAGACTAAATGTTCTTTTGGAATAGCTCTAATAAAGAGTCATTTAGATTGTAACATATTACCTTAATATAATTGCTCAAATTTTGGGACAAAATGCTGTAATAATAAATTTGTAGTCAATAAAGTTTTCATATTTTAAACCCTTTTTATCTCATTAGAAAAATACAAACGACATGGCGAATTTGCTTTTAAATGTTGTAAGATTTATTCCGTGTTCTACGCTCGACTATTCAAAGATGTTTGACTAGAAAGAAATTGGAAGGCAGAATTTAATGGTTTAAAAATGTAGAATAACAAATATTCCTCGACGTGGAATTTAAAACAGAGAGTCGTTAAGTTGACAAATGAGACGCATTCTAAAAAGACTTGTGTAGTACCACGAGCTTTTAGTTCTCATTACACGCAAATAACGAAGTCGTCAAAGACGTGTTATTCAAATGTCACAAATTTCATAATTAAATTGTCTTCTAAAAGATGCCAATGTTGTCACGTTAAAAGGGTTGACCTCCAAATCCATGTTTGATTTTCATGTCTTAGAGGAACACAACAAAAATAAAGAATAAAGACTTTCTTTTATAGATTACAAATTAGAAAAAATCAACTTACATTTAATTATTCGTAGAAATAAATACTGAAAAGAATGAAGTAAACAATAGTCACCCATTACAACTATACATGTGATAAAGAATTTAGAATTCAAACAAAGCAGACTGATTTTGAAGTAATCAGTTTGTTCTTGTGATTGATACATCTCTAACATTCATGAATATACTTTAGAGGCAGGTGAAAAGAGTATGTTTGATTCAGTAGAATGGGTGGGATTCAATGAAACTGGATCTATTGTGGATTGTCCCCATTTCCTCTGATCAGGATTAGTTGCAATGTTTGTTGCTACATTGCTGTCCCTTCCTTGAGTGCTGATAATGGAGGCTATTGCATTGACAAGGGCAGATGTAAAATTAGGGTTTGAAGTAATGGCAGCTGTAGCAACAGTTACTTTATCAGCCAAGGAATGTGAAGCTCCTGAAGTGCTCATTGAACTTGTGTTGGCCATGGTGTTTTGCATCAATGGCTGTGAGCTGAATCTTAATAGACCATCTTGAGTGTTTCTTGTAGCTTGAAGTGATGCATCAGAAGAAGCTTGGAACATCTGGTTTGTAAGGTCATAGTTTGATATGGGAATGGCTGAATTTGGCCTGCCATAATGTTGGTTGTAATAGAGATGGGTGTTTGTATTTGTGTTTGTGTTGTTCCAGGGATTGGAACCTGGGACCCTTTGATGGGAATTCTCTAAGTGAAGTATGGTGTTATTAGGGTTGGGATTAGTGGAATACAAGTTGGGCAGTGTAAATGGGTTTCTTGATTGAAGGGAGAAGTGTGGAGCAAATGAGGTGGATGATGAATTAAGTGGGTTTGCTTGTGAGTGGTGGGGTTTTGTAAGGTCTAGTGTGATTGTGGGGAAGGGAGATGTGGTGCTAATGGTGGGATTGGAGGCAAAGGATTGTTGTAACCTGGAAAAGTAAGGATTGTTGGCATTCATGGCTTCCATGGTTGAACCAGATGAAAGCATTGAGGCTGCTGCTGATGTGGTGGATCCCATTGCAGTGGCACCAATGGGGAGTGGATGGTTGTGACTTCCCTCATATGTTGTGATGAGTATAGCCATGTCATCTGCAC
Source organism: Cupressus sempervirens (assembly GCA_028749045.1). Classification (NCBI taxonomy): domain Eukaryota; kingdom Viridiplantae; phylum Streptophyta; class Pinopsida; order Cupressales; family Cupressaceae; genus Cupressus; species Cupressus sempervirens. The sequence goes on along the minus strand of CM053785.1, from coordinate 871,397,303 downwards.
ATCTTTGTACCTGTACCACATTGAGGCAAAACCCATCAATCTTGGTGATACAAGACATTTTGTTGCATTACATATTAAAAAACATAGGATTAGAGTTGAGTTAGGATTTATATATTGGTACCTGCTTTCTTACTGGGCATCCTTGGGCAACAGTGCAACGATAATAGGCTCGAGGACAAGGATTTCCCTTGGCTATCTTTTGTCCATACTTTCTCCATTGACATCCATCATTCATCTGAAATACAGTTGAATGAACAATGATTAGTTTTCTCTATATTCACTAAAAGGATTAGTTGGTAGAAGATATTTAGTTTATCAGAGTACATTACATTGACAAAACTTAATTATTTTTCTTAGTTTGTAAGGGCTTTTAACTTCTCAACACCATTCATGAGTAGAGTGTAGTTTGAAACGTTAATTCAGTGCAAATAAAATATTATGGAATTTTTTTTTTTTTTTAAATAGATGAATTACTCTTATAGTTTGAAAAATTATGCAAAGCAGATCCATGTAGAAAGTATGTTTAGGATTCAACTGAGTCAATTTCATTCTATCTTTAGAGACACAGAGAAGAATATGTTTTTGGGCTCAATTTCATTTTATTTTGTTTTCTTTCATATGATGATGTATAAAAAATTCAGACAAATAAATTGACACAATTGAATCCAAAACAATACAAACTAATTACTGTAAACTATGAAAATCTAAAGTCTTGTACAGATATATTTATCCCAAATACCAAGTATAAACAGTAAATCATTCTTACCATGCTAAGATTTATCTAAGACAAACTCATTTGTCATTCAAAGCTCAAACTGTTCAATGGCTTATCCAGCTAGAAAGTTGAGAGTTGCCTAAAGCATATCGGCGCTCAAATAATATATATCACCAGTTCAATGAATCTTTTTGAATGGTTTAGATGTTAGAGGAGAACAATATATTATCTCGTTAGAGTATAAATATTGAAATGTATTAATATTATTTTTATTATACAATGTTTATTAAATATATATGAACAAACTTTTCATTTAAACTATGTAGTTTCCTTTCAAACACTGAATTTACTGTGAAACATTAAACTAAAAAAATACAAAATTTGCATATAAAGTCTAACAAAAACAAACGAGAAACTCACAAATAACATGGAACAAGGAAATAAACACAACTCAAATTGGAAACTTAAAGCAATTATCTTTCTAAATTTGTATACAGTGAACACAAATTATATTGTTAGAATAAAAACACCACACATTTTAAAGGACATTAAAATTATTTTTTTTAGGGCTACATAGTTAAATCAAAGTTCCACACGATTCAAACACCTGAAATTTGGAGCTAATTATGAATGAAAAAAAATTGGGTTAACTTACAGTTGATCCTTCGCATCTGGCACGTACAGACACTCTGGCCTTTCTCATGGGCACTGCACCTTCTATATTTTCTCCGCCCTCTTTATTTGACCCAAAATATCCTTGTTGTTTATGACCGGCCATAACTTCTTCTTTCACTACAGAAACATCCATAGAATCTGGCTTCATCAAACCACCTTGTGTTTTTGATGGGCTACTTATTGGGGATATGACCGTTTGAATGGTTTCTTCGCTTGTTTCATCGTTCTTCAAATCAAAACCTAGAGCGAAAAATTTGTGATGTTCATGAGATCCTTTCGTTTGTTTTAGAGCCTCTTTTCTTCTTTCTGCCTCTGCTGTTTCTTCTTTTTTCGGTTTACTTGAGGAGGGATTTGTGCCAAGGGACAGAAATACTAGATCTGAATCCTCATCCAACTTTTCCTGTTCCTGAAATACAACAGATTTGCAGTGATAAGTTATCTGATTTGTGTATTTAAATTTTACAAAAATGGAAACTGGTTTAATACTATGGATCTTCACCTTTGCATTCTGTTCCACCTGTTCACTGTTTTCTGCTTCTTGTAGTTTAAACAGATGGGTCTGGAGATTTTGGTAGTTATTCATCACCTGAGATAAAGCAAGTTTCAAATTCTTGTTTTCCTCTTTCATCCTGTCCACCTTTATTTGTAGGGAGTCAATCTGTTCGCACACCATTAAAGAATAAACTTAATTTCTATAGCAGACTTTGAAATGGCTGGCTTGAAAAAGAAATCAAAAGGAAGAAAAACAATTACCTCATTTTTAACTATTGTTTTCTCTGGGAAGTTGCAACCTTTTGTAGTTAAAGATCGGTCGTCCTGAGCATTCATATTACACTGGCTTTGCATCTGCATAATCATTCAATAACAACTAATTTATTTCATAACTCAATCCAAAAGCTTGTATTCAATACAAAAAAAATGAGACGCAGTCTAAACTGTTGGTTGGGCAGTCTAAGAAAACAGATATCGATGAGATATTCAGTGAAGGAATATCAACAATTTCTAGGCAACATAGTACTCAAGATCTACTTTTCTCATTTCAGTAAAATACACAAAATCCAGTTTTTCTGATCCCAAATCTCATATTAATCAAGGTAAACAGTAAAGACAATATCATTTTATTTCTAGGTTAGATTGTGTTTGAGTCAATGTTATGATTTATCATGAACACCAACAAAAAAAAAGAAAGAAGATGATATAAAAACTAAACTGTGAATATATTTTGTTAATACTATGTAAATATTTATTTGAATCTAAAAAACTGTCTCTTATAATTTATAATCTGATCTACGGAAGTAAAGATTTCTAAGACCTTTTTAAAGGGAATCTAAATACCCACAACATTTTATTGTAACATTATATGAACTTTTTTCTTTATCAATGACTTAATGACATTCTACTATCTAATATCAACACAAATAAACAAAACACTAGTCATACGAATAAAAACAAGATAATTTCATAATTTGCTATACAATTGATAGATTGATCAACGAAAGATAAGATTTCAATGACCTTGTTTAACAAGAATCTAAATAAGCACAAGAACCAACATATAATAATTTTCAAAGTTTTGAAACGTACCTTAGATTGCTCATCAATATCAGAAACCATTAACGAAGGCTTCTCTTGATTCCTTATACCTTCCATGGCATCTCCCTCCTCAATAATTTCCTCAACCTTTTCTAAATCATTGATCGAACTTTTAATCTTCTTATTATTGTTGATCTTAGCTTCACTTCCACAATCTTCCACCATAAGACCCAAATCAATCTCTATACCCTCATTCACAGCCCTCCTCTTTCTATCATGAACACCATTGAAGAAGTCCTCTTTATTAGGGCTTCTGATATGACCAACTACAAATCCCTTTTCCATCACCAAATTTACTCAGACCAAACAACACAGAGCAACCCAAAAATATCCTCAAACAACGCGCTTTTGAAAGGAGAGACTTTTGATGTGAGAATGCATTGAAATGAAAGTTCTGCAGATCCAAGAAAACAGAATGGGTTTTGTAGAAGAATTGAGCTCAAAATTTCAACGGTTTGACAAATTTCTTGTTTTTTTAAAAATTAAATCTGATTACCAAGTATTTTGAATACGATTGGAGAGGGAAGAGACGACTTGCAAGACACCCGCGGCGCCGCATGCCCCGTTAACTCTTTTTTTAATTCATAAATAAAAACAGATTTCAACTCTGCCTAGTTAGCAGAGGAAGGTAGCGGGTAGATAAACGGATACATATTTCTCTATTTTTTATTATTAAATATCGGTTCTCCATGTGGTGTCACATTTAACAACCATGGCTGTTCAGACCAAGTTTACACAGCGTTTCATGGATATATTGATAAAGTTATGGGCGTCTCTAATTGCTGCTCTGTCATATTGACTACAGTGCACCACCTTGGGTTTGATTAGATTAGTTTATTTGTTTAATTATATTTCAACTTTTGTGAGAACTCTATAATTATTATAAAAATTGTTTTGAGTATTTCAGTTAACTAAATAATTGGAAAGTCAATTATTGTCCATATGTGTTTAATGATTTATTTAATAGTTGCAAAAGCAACTGGGTCAAATTGCTATCACTAGTTATAGGTTTTTTCATAGGTCTGGAGCTTACTTTATTTGCAAGCAAAATTGTATTCTTTTTATATATATTTTATAAAAATATATATAGGTTAGGATCAAGTTGTACATAAGATTAGGCAAATTATATATTTTGATATTGTTTCATGCTTAGTATTTTATTTGTGCATAGTACACAAATAAGATACAATTATTTCTTTCAACTTCTTTACTTCTTCTTAATCTTTTAAGTGATCATTGATCCTTGTCATGTCTACTACCCTATCCGAGTCTCGGCTCTTCCACTATCTTTGAGTATTTTTCATCTTCATAATGAATCTATGAACACGGTCCAAAACATTGACATTTTAATTCTTCTCGAAAGAACAAATAAATTCTATTTCTTTCAAGGTATCTCACAACTTATAAGTGAATAATCACAAGTCAGTTATTATTCATATGTATCTAAAAAATTGTTTAATAACTTTAAAAAAAGTTAAGTCAAACTACTATCATTAATCATAGGCTTTCACATAGGTTTGGAGCTAACTTCATTTCCAAAGAAAATTATATTTTTTACTTCATGTTTTCATTCTAACAATATTTTGACTTATATTTATAAAATTTAAAATAGTAAATATTGAATAGTTTTAAATTTTCAAGTTGTACATAAGATTATTCAAATTAACCATTTTGACATTGCCTCATACATATCTCTACACTTGTACACATTAACATAAACACAATTGAATAATTTTTTCAATTACAAGTCTATTATGCCTTTGTCCCAATATACATAGTAGCATACAATATACTTTCAACAAAGTATGCATAAAACAATGTGCATGTCACATAAAGAGTGAGAAAGACACAACAATAGTACATTAGGTGAGAGAGAGATAGACAAAATTAATTGTGACAAGTGATTCACTTCATGAGAAAATCATTTAATTAATTTATTTTTATAATTAATTAATATAGATTATGTAATATTCAAAAAACTTAATTGAATTGATTACACAATTACACTAAATTAACAGCTATATTAAGTGATGCAATAAATAGTTATGATTTGAAAAATGAATATACATTTAATTATTGACTATATATAATTTATTCAATTATTCTATTCAATCTATTTATTTAAAAATAAATTATAATTTATTTTTTTTCAATATAAAGAAATAATTGAATGAATAATTAAACTAGTCACATAACTAACCATATATAAAAGTCAAATTAATCTTATATTTTTCATTCATTTTCACATGAGCTCATTAAATATCAAAAATATAATATTTTATTAAAATAGTCTCAATTAATTTTAACCATTCCTAATATTTATAATGATTTACAAACTAATACATGTCAACTATATATTTTAACACTACATCTGGAATTAAAATCCAATAAAATATAATTTAAAAATTATAAATCTAAATTAATTATAGCATTCAGTCATTAAAAATAAAAATAAAAAATAAAAATACCCACTCCTAGAAATTTGATTAATTATATCAATTTAATTCAAAATGAATTGGGACAAATGAACGAATTGGTCATGCAACTCACATAAGTCTTAAAATGGAGACTTTAACTTATTAAAATAATTATTTTAAACGATTTTAGGAACTTATTAAATCAAAAATTTAGGACTGGTATAAGTGAGAAATGATTGAAAGCTCACCTTGTCATGTTATTTGCAAGATTTTTTAATACATCTTTTTTAATATCTTGTAATGTAAAGAGTTTATATTTAAATTTATATTTAAATAACATTTCCTTTCATATCTATAATTAAGAATATAAAATTTTAATTCACTTTTAGAGTAATAATTAGATTTAGTTGGTTGTTTGGTGATGACTAAATATATAATAAATATATTTTTATTAATAGTGTTGGTAAACAGATTAGTCTTAGCCCAATGGAATATGTGTCAAATAAATTTCTCCAATAGTTGGATAGGCCCTTGATATCCGGCCTTCCTCTAGGTTTAGAGGAGAAGCTCCCTCGTAAGATATAATTTTTATGTTCAAATAAAAGTGAGTTAAACTTCAAAAATAAAAAGGAAACTATTGATGACAAATGCACCCCATGACTTCAAAGCTTTTCCAAATTGATGTGAATTGCTAATAAAAATAACCAAGAACCATGCTTGAAACTTATCATTTACACAATACTAATTTGATAATTCATTAATATTTACATAATACCATGAAAATACTCATTATAGAGAATCAACACTTCGACAATTTAGAATTATGAAAAAAGAACTCAAATGCATGTTCCTTTATTTCATTGCACCAAGAACATAAACATAAACTTTGATTACAAAGACAACCTCTGTACACACTTTCCAAAAATTGTCTTATCACCAAAACACTAACATATGTGTTCCCTTATTCCAAAATCCATCTCCCCACGCCCCCCCGCCAACGGCCCCCACCGCCCCCCCCCCCCCCGCCACCCCACTCCCCAAAAAAAAAAAAGAGTCCTCTATTACATGCCTTGTTCATGAATTTATAGGTCATTCTAGCTTAACTAACTTTTTGAGTTTGTAACTACCTAAAAAGTTAGGATTTAGACATTTGGAATGCATTTCATAAACCAGTCTAACTCATGTGAACTTCCACTTTTAAAAGCTAACCTTAACCAAGGGAAAGTTAACATCTTGACTCTAGTTATAACAAGGGACATAAGTCACTTTTGACAATAAGTAATTTTATTTTTATTTTTTTTAAACTTTGAACAGATGTCAATCTATTCGACATCTATTCATCATGTTGAGATCATCTCTCATCAATCATCCAATTCAATTCAAACTAGTAATCAACCTCATGCATAGCTTGTTTGATTGATCATTGACATTAAAATATAGTCACTCACCAACACTTTCCCTTTTAGGACACAAATTACATTTGAACTGGCCAAACATAATTCATCAACACAATTCTTTGGACATCAATTATCTCTAGAAAGCTTCTTTCAGTGCAACACATCTAAGATGTGATTAGTGCTCCCTTATAGATGATAGTTACCTTCTTTGCGATCTGTATTCTATCAAACTAATTGGTTATGAATTTTATAGCTATATTTTCCCCCAAGTTGCGTGTGCTGGTTTCCATTGATATCATTGGACTCTCTTATGTATCAGAATTTTGTTCCTTATCATAGATTATGCTCAAAACATTTTATTGAGCATTTTATCATACAGTTTGCAGCTTACCCATTTTGCTTACTTCTTGGATTCCCACGCGTCTTTTTGTTAAATATTAATTTGGTCAACCCATTTTGGTAATTTGTGTTATGAATCAGGCATTTTGTTGCACGATTTGCATCCTAACCATCCTCAAATGATGGTTATTTGATATCACGTCTTAGCATGTTTCGCTCCTGGTAAGGATGTAAGCATAGCTAGTTACGGTTTTGAATGTTTATTTATAAGCATCAATTTGATGTTCATATTATGTTCAGAGGATTGGTCTTTAATCACCATGAGCTTGGAATGAAGATGGGTACGAGCATATTGGGATGACTCCAACACCCTCTAAAATCATGACTCGAGAATCTTCAACTTGAAAGTACTTCAAATCATGAGCCATATTGATGTCATCATACAAATTGCTATTACTAACTTCATAAATATCTTCCCCAAATTCTCATGGCACGCATTTGCTATTTCTCACAAATTAGCTTCAAATCATAACTTTCAGCATAATATTCAATCAGTAGTCATTTGAAGGTTGGAGTTCGGGTTTAGAAGTTTGGGTTAAGATTAGGACAAAAAAAATTAGTACGAGGAGAGAGAAAGGTTTCATTACATAGTAAGAGAAAATTTCAGGAGGAGAAGAGTTGAAAAGTTTGCAATGAGAGAAGGTTTTAGCATGGAGAGAGAGAAGGTTTTTGCATTTTAAATTTACTCTCATTTGTGAACTAAACTTTCTTTTAACTTCTTGAGCAAATTATCAAGGTAACAAATAGAAAACGATTTTACAAAGTTAAAATAAATAATAACTTACTATTTTATTAAGTTTAATTATTGTAACTGTTGTAGACTAGTAGACTCATAGTATTGTATTAACTTTGTACAATTAGTCAACTAGTTTAAAATCAAATTGGTTTTTAATTTTCATTAATGCAAATTTGCACAAAATCAAATAAAAGTATAAATGTTTAAAATCTTATTAAATGTGATTACACCGTGTATGGAACATCAAAGTAAAATATTTTTGCAACTACCAATAAAGTAATGAGAAACTGTTTGTACTATTCTATTTATTCATTTGTAATTATAATTGAGAACTTATTAATTAGAATTTTTCTTTCACTTTTCACAATAGATTTTTATTTATATAATATTTGAATTAGATTAAATTAGTTTTTTTTTTGCAAATTTATGAAAAAATAACAATTTGTATTTGATACTTTTAAATACAATTAATACCAATAATTGCAATTACTTTTGTTAATAGTTATTAATAAAACTTTATGTCAACCAATGATCATTAAGTATTTTTATTGTTGGAAGTTTTTAAAAGTAAATTTCATGTAAACATGCTAAGTTTGAAATTGGTTAAAATTATTTTTCTACATACTAATTGGCTAATCCATTTCAGATCTTATTGCACATATTTAATGCAAAGGTACTTTTGACACATTGTTTAATAAATTTTGTTTTAATAGATGAAAGGCCAATGTCCTTACAAAAGAAATTTTGTTTGGTTAACTCAAGAGGGTCAAGGATAAATACCTCTAGATCGATTGATTTCATTTTTTTTACCAATTATAAATATTAAAATTCTAGATTTGGAAGGAGTATAGGAACCATCCCGAGCACGATTGAGATTCCATGGATGATATGCAAGAATAAATGAACTCTAAAATGGTAGAATGAAAGGACACAAAAGCTTGAGGAAAGGCTAACCTAGCTAAGAAAAGGGAAACAATAGCACTCAAAGATATGAAAAAAATTTAATACCCATAGAAAATGTAAGATCTTTGCAAATCATAACCAGGACAAGGAACAACCTAAATATATAAAGAAGTTATAGAACACAAAGGTAGCTATGAATATTCAAGAAAAAATCAAAGAAAGAAAACTCGACTTTAATAGATCTGAACAAAATATATAGAAAGTAGAGAATAAGGGTAGGGAATACTAATCATGAGGAATAACTAATAAACTAAAGATAAATATTTTATAATTAAGATTTATGAATTGATTCCAACTCACTGATTGTCCAAGTATATAAATTAATTATATAGATTCGATAAGTAAATTACTTCTTTAAAAGAAATTAATTAAATTAACTAAGAAATAAAGGGGAAATTTAATTCTAATGAAAATAACCTCCTCAACAAAATTTTGAGGATTATTATTAAATACTAATTGACATCTTGTCAAAATCAATGAATTTAGAATTGGGAATGATTCAAAACTAATACTAAGGACATTAGAGAGAGAGAGAGAGAGAGAGAGAGAGAGAGAGAGAGAGAGAGAGAGAGAGAGAGAGAGAGAGAGAGAGAGAGAGAGAGAGAGAGAGAGAGAGAGAGAGAGAAATTACTAAGCTAAAAACTTAAAATAGGTAAGAGAAATAGTATAGATAACTTAGTTAAACAAGAAGTGGGAAACAAAAACTACCCAAATAAGGAAGTATTTCGTTGTGTATCGTGTACTAAAGATTAAAGGAAAATACAAAATAAGGGATGATATACCACATTAAGATACACATAGAACTTATTGAAACATCATCTATCTTTCCTATTGAAAGTAGTAATCAGTATTGAGAAAGGAGCTACATGACTATAACAACCAATCTTGAACATATCAGAAAGGCTTCTTGGTAGGGAATAAAGGAAAATGGAGCCTAAAGAGAATGCATGAGGAAAGAATAGACCATAAAACTATCATCACCATCTATAATGTTGGTCTTAATAATCTGAAATCTATAGGATATGAAATTATCTAGGACACATAGTCATATATAAGTGGGAGAGAAGAGAATGCAATATCAAGACACAAATAAAACACCAAAATTAAGGGAGATCTAATGAGAGAAGTGTTGTTGTCTGACAATGCATGCCCCATTTGCAGATAGAAAATGGGGACCCACTAATTTAAAAATTCCCTATGAGGCATCTAGTTCAAAGCCTCAATCATTTTAGACCCTCCCATGGGTCTAGGTCAAACCCCGATCTCTAACTGGGAAGGGGGGTCATGCAAACAAAAAGAGGAAAAAAATCAAGAAATGGACTTTAATGTTCTTAAAGTGCACATATGTGCACTTGTGCACATGTGCACATGTGCATGTGTGCCAAGTACGCACATGTGCACTTCACCCTTCTCTGAGGATACACACATGTGCACATGTGCATGCGTGCACCTCCAAAGGTGTGTATTGTTCCATGCCCTGGGGCCTATATAAGACCCCACCCACACTTACCTCTCCTCACTTGTCTCTCTCATTCCTTCGACAAGTGCACCTTTGCACCTCTTTTCTCTCTACTATTGTGCTATTCGACATCCCGTACACACTCAACTCTAAGGTAAGGAAACCTAAGACCCCTCAAAGGTGTGTATGTGTAGACCTCCACAAGATAAACATAAAAAACAAAGAAGCCCCCCCCCCGCCCCTTCATCATCACAATGCACTAATGTGCATGTACACACATGCGCACATGTGCACTAGTGTGTAATTATGGACTAAGCCATTTTTAAGGGAAAATGAGCACACTAGCACACATGCCAAGGTGTGCTAGGTGCACTAGTGTGTAAAACTAGCTGTTGGGGGGATTTTCTCATAGCTTTCACCATTTTGACTAGTTCTGACCCTTTTATTTCATCATTCAGAGTCTTGTAAAGTCTCATTTTTGTCATCTAACATCTATGGACTAATGTTTGCTCCTTTTGTGTAGATAAATAACATCATTATCATCTTCCATGGAGGAGAAAATGGCATCAAAACTCATTGCATTCGAGCACTAAGGAGCACTTAAGAAATCTAGATTCTAAGATGAAAATGTAGAGATTCGAGATATAGGGCTTGGTCACATTGATTGGAATGTATTTTTGACAATATGCAACAAACTAAAGGAGAGGTTAACGATGATATCTGCATTGATCCTAAGTGGATTGGTAAACGGTGCATCACATCCTACACCAGTTCAATCATCTGAATTGATAATGACACTAATAGAACATTATGTATCAAAAGAAAAGGCCATGAAAAGTGTCACTGGAGATATAGTTCTAGACCTCCAACCATGAAATATTGAGAAAGTATTCCACCTTCCGTGGGTAGATTGGTACCTCCAATTATCTTACGATGGAGTGGATAGGTGGTATAGAGATAATGAGAAAGAGGTAAAAGAATTGTTACAAATCTCATTCCCAATTGGTAGGACACCTCTTGGCCAAAGAGTAGGAAAAGTAGACATGACCCAAGGATATATAAAAGATGACATTAGATACTCAATTGTCCTCTTTAGCAAAGTAATGGGCCTCCCTATAGTAGGTCACCTATAAATGTAGATGGTCCATTTTATTGAGTCCATTTGGACTGCAAAGATGCCCATTGATTGTGCTACCATCCTAAGTGACAACTTGGATGAACACTTAGTCATGGTCAAGATAGACCCTCAATTCTACATGACATTATACATGGTATACCTATTATTGGTGTTTCAAAACTACCAAGTAAGAAAATACTTGATACCAAGATAATGAAGAAAAACTTAGTCTGAGGGTTAGCTATTTCCTATGTTCAACTAAGAAGTACTCAGAACTAGACCCAACTTCAACAAAATCACAAGGATTTTATACTCTTTAGGTTCTGCAAAACCAAGGCAGGTGCACATGAGCGATAAAAGGGTTCAATACTAGATATTCTCTTTACACTTAACTCTCTTATTGATATTCATTCACAATACTTATCCGTTATAGAAAATATATAGCCACAATTTTTCTCAAATTTATAAGTAAGTCTGGGTTACAGTAGCTAACCACAACATAGAGATTAAATGCAAATAAGTGATGACCAATTATTAAATTCTTCATACATGAAAGTAAATTTGATTTGGATTTTGAATTTTTGCAACATACAATTGTTGGAAATGATTGAAAAAGATCATGAGGGAGATTGTTGGAAATGATTGAAAAACATCATGAGGGAGATTGTTGGAAATGATCATATATAAAAAGTAATGGAAGTAATGGAACTGGTAAAGAATGTTCTCAATCATTGTTTTTTCACTGATGTCAAACTTGCTACTTGCAGGAATGAAAATTGCTTTAGTGATCCAAACACTATCAAATGGTTGATTGACAAGGAGGAGGCAATCAATAAGATGTAACTAGAACACCTAGAGAAAGGTTGAAGTTATGATGTTGTACAAGGACCAGCTAAGCCATTGATGAAAAAGTGTATTGATGACTTACTCTAAGACACAGAAAATGGGTACACTCAAACATATCAAAGATGCAAGGTCTTAGCTAAGTCATTTGTAAGGCCTAACTAAGCTCATTAGAGAGAGAGAGCCGAGCAAGCTAGTTAGTGCCGAACAGATTCCTAGTTGAAGCCGAGCAAGTTCAACTTCAGATGCCGAGTGATCTTCAAGTGTTGAGTCAAGACAACAAGTGCCGAGTGAATGTCAAATGTTGAGTAAATATCAAATGCTGAGTGATCTTCAAATGTTGAGTAAAGATCAAATGCCCAGTAAAGATCAGATGCCAAGCGAAGAGCAGGTCCTGAGAAAATACAAGTGTCGAGTAACGAAGAGATGCTGAGCATTAGTAAACCAATAGTGTCGAGTTGCTGTATTATTTCAAAGATTGAAGATTCAAGCCGACAAGGTTGTTATCTTGAATTATGTGAATCAAATAGAAGACAAGAGTGATAAGTTGGTGGCACAAAACACCATGTAGAACATTTTTGAAGAATACAACTAGACTCTAGATGAAGTTTTTAGATAAGAGCAAAATATGGGATAGATACATTGTATCTTACCTAATCCATTTGAAACCCTAAAGTTGGAGAGGAAGAATCGAGTGACAAAGGCAATCTAGATTTCTATTTAAGAAATCATAAGGTTACGAAGCAAAAAAAAAAAGGTAGGTCAAGCATGAAAGCATAAAGTGCTGAAGGAGGTGCTAAGGAGTAAGAAAGCACATTTACTCTGCTTCAATAGATGACCACAGATATGGTTCCATTGGTATGATGAGTAAGAAGACTTAAAGAGATGAAGCTTGAGATGACAAGCTGTCAGAGCTGAAGTGATTAAAGCCAAGCAAAAAGACTAAACTGAAGTGTGATCTAAAATCTGTAAGATATGTTGTAAGTTGTATCATATCAAAAATTCATTATTGTTACTCTCTAGCAATTGTAACAAATAGTTTAAATCCTATGGACTTAGGTTGGTTTAATAGCCATGTTGTAAATCCTTTAACAGGGTGACATTCCAAGAGGATGTTCTAAAGTCCTTTGACCAGGCCAATTCCTAATAGTATGGTGAAATCCTCTAACAAGGTCACATTTAACAGTGTGTTGTAAGTCTTTAACAGGGCAGGCTTTTAATAGGGCATCACTTTAGAAGAGTGAAAATCAAGTAACATGTTACTGGTGTTTTTTTCCAAATTGGGTTTCCACATAAATCACTATGTCATGTGTAGATCTTGCATGTTTTATCTCTGCATATTGATTTACTGTAATTTTCTAATCTTGGATGGATGAAAAGTTTATGGATTCACTATAATTTGAGAAAAAGTATTATTAGGGCATTTAGACCTTGGATAACTGATTCACACCCCCCCACCCCCCCTCTCAGTTATTCTAAAGAATTATAACAATTGGTATCAGATCCAAATTGCTGATTCAGTTTAAAGGGACTATAAGCAGGAAAGATCAAAATGCCTAAGAGAGAAGTCCCCAAGCTCAACAAAGACAACTTTGTTGCATGGAAAAGTTTGATGAAGCTAAATCTTGGATCCATAGGAGATTATGCCCAAAATTTAATTATTATTGAACATGTTGATCCAATTGGTACTCTTACCGCAGAAGATTTGAAAAACAAACAAGAACACAATCAGACAATGCTAGAAATTGCTTCTGCACTCAACTATGTTGAATTTGATGATATCAAAGGATGTGACATGCATTCAAGATGTGGAAAGCCCTATCAAACATCTATGGAGGAGATCAAAATGTCCAAAGAGCTAAAAGAGAAAGCCTCAGAGGAAAGTTTGATGATATGAAAATGGAGGAAAATGAGAATGTTGCTCAGTATGGTGCAAGAATAAAGGAAGTGGTAAGTGCAATAAGATGTTTGAGTGGTCAATTGGATGAAGATACTATTAATAGTAAGTTCTTAAGAACCTTGCTCCCTATATATGCTATTACAGTATCAACAATACAAGAACTAAGATGTGTACCAGGAAACAATCTAAGTTTTGAAGGAATAGTGGGTAGACTCACTGCATTTGAGTTATCTAACTTCGACTACTACAGACCTGAGAATGTTGAATCTGATTTCAAGGCCAAGCTATCACTAAAAGATGCTAAATAGGTGAAATCAAAGAAAGGAAGAAAAATGAAATATCTATCCAGTGATAGTAGCACTGATGAGGAAGATGTGGAACAACTGGAAGCATTGCTAGCTAGAAGATTTTACAGAGGCAAAGGAAAATTCAAAGGTAAGATGCCTATAATTTTTTTCAATTGCAATGAAGTAGGACATATTGCAGCAAGGTGTACATAGAAAAAGGATTACAAGGAAGGCAACAAATACAAATATAGAAGAGAAGATGACAAGAAAGATTACAAAGACAAAGGCTAGAAGTGTTATATTGCTGAAGAGAATTCTGATGATAATGATGATTAAGTTGTTTATGTAGCCATGAAGGACTAGTCTAATGAAGAAGAGCCTACAACACTGGTAACATGTATGAACAAAAATGACAATTGGATCATAGACAGTGGATGCTCACATCACATGATAGGAGACAAAAGTAAGTTTGTTAACTTTACTCAGTATGATAGTAATAGTGTTAGATTTGCTAATGATGCTCCATGTCAAATAAAAGGAAAAGGTTCCATTAAGCTTACAGAACAAATTCCATGTGATAATGCATACTATGTTGAAGGATTAAACTACAATTTGCTGAGTGTCTCATAGTTGGGCAATGTAGGAAGCAAAGTAGAATTTGAAAACAAAATTGCAAAAATCTATGGTACTGATGGTAAATTGATAGGAAAAGAAGATCAAACAAGAAGTGATCTGTTTTACCTTGATATGGATGATGTTTCTTGTTTTGTTGAAAAATTTGATGATGAGTGGTTATGGCATAGAAGGCTATGTTATGTCAACTTTGACAATCTGGCAATATCAGTAAAATGAAGAAAGTCAGAGGTTTACCTAAATTAAAAAAACTTGACAATATCATGTGCAAACAATGTCAACTAGGAAAGATGAGTAAGAACTACACATCTAAAGAAGTACTTGAGTTAGTTCATACTGACTTATGTAGTCCAATGGAAGTACAAAGCTACAAAGGAGATAAATACATAATGTTGTTTGTTGATAACTATTCCAAGATGATGACTGTTATGTTCCTAAAACAAAAATCTGATGTTTTTCAAATGTTTAAGTGGTATGTGGCTAGAGTTAAAAAGGAAACAGGAAAGAGTTTGAAATGCCTGAGATCAGACAGAGGTGGTGAATTCACATCAAATAAATTCGAGATATTTTGTAATGACAAAGGAATCAAAAGACAAATGTTAGCTCCTAGAACTCTCCCACAAAATGGAATTGCTAAGAGAAGAAATAGATCTGTGATTGACTGTGCTAGAACATTAATGATGGAAACGATTGTTGCTCTAAAATACTGGAGAGAAGTTGTAAGTGTAGCTATTCATACACTAAACCAAGTACAAGTCAAGAAAGGTACAAATACAACACCTTTTGAATTATGGTATGGTCACTCACCCAATGTAAAACATTTCAAAGTATTTGGTTGCGAATGCTTTATCCTTAAAGATGCTAGAAATGGGAAATTTGATGCAAAAAGTGATGAAGGTATATTCTTTGGTTACTCCACTAGAAGTAAAGCATATAAGTGTTTGAATACTAACACTAACAAAATTGTGGAAAGTGCAAATGTAAACTTTGATGAACATACAGAAGTCCAGGCTGAAGAACCAAAGAGAATGAATGAATACAAAACCTTTATGTATTCTTATAAAGAAATGCCTGTTGATGAGGATGTTGTCAATCAAATTGAAATTCAACAACAAAATTTAGTTTCAGCCGAGTCATAACCAGTGAATGTCGAGTTACATTTAAAAGCCGAGTTACAGAATGAAGAAAATGCACAATCTGATCTTGAAGTCAGTACACATGAAAGAGATGAAGAACAACCTGACAACTCAGTGCATAGTGATCCTGAACCTGAAAGATCAAACATGCAAACAAGGACAGAACCAAGATTATCCAAATATGTAAAAAGACATCACCCTACTAAACAGATAATTGGTGACAAAGATGCAAGACCAATGACAAGGAACAGACTGAGACATGAATCATGTTTGATCAACAAACTTGAACCTAAGATAGTATATGGTGCATTACAAGATGATGACTGGTATAAAGCTATGGAAGAAGAGATTGATCAAATAAAGAAGAAAAATCTAGTGTTTGGTTCCTAGACCAGTTGACAAAAATGTGATTGGCACCAAGTGGGTATTCAAAAATAAGCAAGATGAGAATGGCGAGATGACTAGAAATAAAGCTAGACTAGTATGCAAGGGTTATGCTCAAGAAGAAGGATTAGACTATGGAAAAACATTCGCTCCTATTAATAGAATGGAAGGAGTAACAACTTTACTTGCATAAGCTGCATATAAAAGTTTTAAAGTCTATCAAATGGATGTAAAATCTACTTTTTAAAGTGGTATACTAGAAGAAGAAGTCTATATTGAACAACCAGAGGGATTTTTTGATGAGAACAATAGGGATATGGTTTGTAAATTACATAAAGCACTCTATGGTCTGAAACAAGCACCCAGAGCATGGTATGAGAGACTTCACAAGTATCTGGTACAAATAGGATTTGAAAGAACTGATGATAATAGCAACATGTACATCAAATTAGAAGAAGGTAAGGATATTATTGTATCTAAGATCTTTGTGGATGACATAGTTTTTGGAGGAAAGGAATTGCTTTGCAAAGGCTTTGCTGAGAAAATGAAACATGAGTTTGAGATGTCTATGTTTGGAGAGATCAATTTTTTTGTTGTATTGCAAGTACATCAACTAAAATATGGTATATTTGTGACACAATCAAAGTACATCAAAGAGATACTTAAAAAATTTGGATTGGAGGAGTCCAAACCAGTCAGCACACCAATGGCAACAGGAAATAAGCTGTTTGAAAATGATGAATCAGCTGAAGTCAATCAAACAATGTACAAATCCATGATTGAAAAACTACAATATGTTGTACATAGCAGACCAGACTTAGCATTAGCAGTTGGAATAGTGGCTAGATTCTTTGCTAATCCCAAAGA
This sequence comes from Cupressus sempervirens, assembly GCA_028749045.1. Taxonomy (NCBI): domain Eukaryota; kingdom Viridiplantae; phylum Streptophyta; class Pinopsida; order Cupressales; family Cupressaceae; genus Cupressus; species Cupressus sempervirens. The sequence goes on along the minus strand of CM053785.1, from coordinate 871,379,782 downwards.
AAATCATCTCATAGCAGTAAAAAGAATAATAAGGTATCTCAAAGGAACTGATAACTTTGGTCTCTATTACAAAAAGAATGAGAAGTTTGAGCTCAATGCATGTACAAACGTAGATTGGGGATGTAACATTGATGACAAAAAAAGAACTAGTGGAGGTGCATTATTTTTAGGTAAAAGGCTAGTTACTTGGACCAGCAAGAAACAAACATGCACATCCCAGTCCACTGCAGAATCGGAATATGTGGAAGCAGCAGTCAATTGTACAAACATTGTGTGGCTCACACATCTATTGAAAGGTATGAAAGAAGAGGTAACCAAACCTGTGATACTCTACTGTGATAACACAAGTGCTATAAGCATATCCAAAAATTCAGTAATGCATGCAAAAACCAAGCATATTGCAATCAAGTATCACTATGTTAGAGAATTGGTAGAAGACAAACAAGTGAAGTTGGAGTACATTCATACAAAGGAACAAACTATAGATTTCTTCACCAAACCATTGCCCAAGGATGCTTATGAATATCTTAGAGGCAAGTTGGGGGTAATGCCCCTAACTCGAGCAGTTTAAAGCAATAAGGTAGCTGCCCTACATCAACAGGAACAAATCATTGAAATATCAGAAGAATGATGCAGAGGATGACAGCAGGAGTAGAAACTCCAAATCAATCACAAGTATGGTGATAGAGGGAGAAAAACATCAGAACCAAAGCTTATATTTTTCATGATAAAGATGCTACATCTTTGGCATTTATGTCAAAGAGGGAGAAATATATAGAAAATTGATCAATACAAAGCAAGAGGGAGATATATGAGATTAGCAGTATGGATGTAGCAGTCAAGATAACATATATAATCCTGGTGGTAACTAAGTTGATCAATTGATCAGTTTGGTTTGCCATCAATGCCAAAGAGGGAGATTGTTGCAAATGATTGAAAAAGATCATGAGGGAGATTGTTGGAAATGATCATATATAAAAAGTAATGGAAGTAATGGAACTGGTAAAGAATGTTCTCAATCTTTGTTTTGTCATTGATGTCAAACTTGCTACTTGCAGGAATGACAATTGCTTTAGTGATCCAAACACTATCAAATGGTTGATTGACAAGGAGGAGGCAATCAATAAGATGTAACTAGAACACCTAGAGAAAGGTTGAAGTTATGATGTTGTACAAGGATCAGCTAAGCCATTGATGAAAAAGTGTATTGATGACATACTCTAAGACACAGAAAATGGGCACACTGAAATATATCAAAGATGCAAGGTCTTAGCTAAGTCATTTGTAAATCCTAACTAAGCTCATTAGAGAGAGAGAGAGAGAGTCGAGAAAGCTAGTTAGTGCTGAACAGATTCCTAGTTGAAGCCGAGCAAGTTCAACTTTAGATGTTGAGTGATCTTCAAGTGTCGAGTTAAGACAACAAGTGCCAAGTGAATTTCAGATGCCAAGTAAATATTAGATGCCGAGTGATCTTCAGATGTCAAGTAAAGATCAAATGCCCACTAAAGATCAGATGCCAAGAGAAGAGTAGGTGTCAAGCAAATACAAGTGCCAAGTAACGAAGAGATGCCGAGCATCAGTAAACCAATAGTGCTGAGTTGCTGCATTATTTCAAAGATCGAAGATTCAAGCTGACAAGGTTGTTATCTTGAATTCTGTGAATCAAATAGAAGACAAGAGTGATGAGTTGGTGGCACAGAACACCATGTAGAATGTTTTTGAAGAATATAACTGGACTCTAGATGAAGTTTCTAGATAAGAGCAAAATATGGGATAGATACATTGTATCTTACCTAATCCATTTGAAACCCTAAAGTTGGAGAGGGAGAATCGAGTAGCAAAGGCAATCTAGATTTCTATTTAAGGAGTCATAAGGTTACGAAGCAAAAAAAAAAAAAGGTAGGTCAAGCATGAAAGCATAAAGTGCTAAAAGAGGTGCTAAGGAGTAAGAAAGCACAGTTACAGTGCTTCAACAAATGACCATAGATATGGTTGCATTGGTATGATGAGTAAGAAAACTTAAAGAGATGAAGCTTGAGATGACAAGCTGTTAGAGCTGAAGTAATTAAAGCCAAGCAAAAAGATTGAACTGAAGTGTGATCTAAAATCTACAAGATATGTTGTAAGTTGTATCAGATCAAAAAGTCATTATTGTTACTCTCTAGCAATTGTAACAGATAGTTTAAATCCTATAGACTTAGGTTAGTTCAATAGCCATGTTGTAAATCCTTGAACAGGGTGACACTCCAAGAGGATGTTCTAAAGTCCTTTGACTAGGCCCATTCCTAATAGTATGGTGAAATCCTCTAACAAGGTCACATTTAACAGTGTGTTGTAAGTCTTTAACAGGGCAGGCTTTTAACAAGGCATCACTTTAGAAGAGTGAAAATCAAGTAGCATCTTACTGGTGGGTTTTTCCAAATTGGGTTTCCACGTAAATTACTGTGTCATGTGTTGATCTTGCATATTTTATCTTTGCATATTGATTTACTGTAATTTTCTAATCTTGGATGGATGAAAATTTTATGGATTCACTATAATTTGAGAAAAAGTATTATTAGGGCATTTAGACCATGGATAACTAATTCAACCCCCCTCGATTATTCTAAAGAATTCTAACAATAATTCTATGATCTCTTCTCATGAAAACTAAATAAATGATGAATACCTCATCCATTGGCATTCAGAGTCTACCCAAAAAATTTCATCTAATCAATTGCATTAAAATCAATACTATCAAAAATTTACCCTAAACCTCATGCTTATGTATATCCTTCTTACTGATTGAAAATCATGTCACGTTACTGATGCATTTACTTAAATCATTTAATTAAAAGCAATAGCAAACTAATATATAACCCATCCTAGTTGCATTAAATTGAATAAGCTTTGCTCATACAATCTCAAGGTGACCAACTAATAAAAATGTAGACAAGATTCAGAGAAAATATGTATGGTGGTAACTCTTCTTTGTATTAATTATCATTAAAAATCACACACCATTGATGTAAAACTCATAACAATTTAGGAAAAGACAACATGATCCTTCAATGTTTATGTACTCTCATATTTGTAGAGAAATATACATCATAAAATTAGCATAAAAAAAAATGGATTGAATGCAAGACTAGCAAAATACTAAAAATTATATAAGAGTTCGAACCTTTTCTCTAGCCTTGGGATCTCATAAATATAGCATGAGATGCAACAAGCTTTAGGCTAAGGGAAGAATGATAGTTGTCCTTAAGATATAAATATATTACATACAAAAAGTTACTTCCATAATAAGACAAAAAAATTGTGCAATAGAATGTTTACATAATGAACCTTCTTTTTGTGGGGCCAATTCTATTGAAACTTCTTATTGTCATTACTTTTTCAACCATGGGATAGCTTGATCTATATATGAGGTGTTCAGTTCTTATATTTGGAAACACTATATATAATTCATGGATCTCCCTCTAAGATATCCTAAACTAATAAGACAATAGCTACTATCTATTTTTCTACTGCCACATCATCAGTCGACTAAATGCCTCATCTTCTGCAACTAGTTGATCTTCTTTGCTTTCCTTTGGTGCATCTATTATTTGTGAATCATCTGGGTCCACACCACTTTCATCAGTTTCATCATCTATTAGTTGATTTGATTAGGCAAGATTTTCCATCCATTTGTTAAATAATGAATCATCTAGCCAATTGAAGTTCAAAATTTCTTGTTGTTTCCTCAAGTTTTCTTCTCCCAATTTCTCAATTTCAAAAAAATCCCTTTTAAGAGAATCAAAAGATATTTGAACCTAGACAACTTCTTCAATTTTTTTAGCAAACCATATGGCCCTTTTCATTGATGGCTTTATTCAAACTGAAACATATTAATTCATCTAGCTCTTTAGCCCACTCCTCTTTATCTTTTAATTTATCAATGGCCTTGAGTGCATGAAGGAAAAGTTAAAAACTTTCATTAAGATTCTTTGAAAAATAATTAATGATTCTCCTCTACAATGCAATTATCTTGTTTTCAAAATCAAAGAAGTTGTTAGTCATGTCAAAGGTCTTCTCTATTTTCTCACAAGAAAGACCAATAACTAAACATCATAAAATTGTGATATCACTATCCCTACTATTCCATTTTATGACAATTAGCTTCAAAATGTTTTCATTATCTTTTAACTCATTCCAAACATCCATTATTTTTTACAATTGTTCATAAAATATATGTCATTTTACCCTATCTACCATATACATAATGGAGTCTCTTAATTTAGTTCATATTGGACATCCAACTCCACATGCATTGCCCACAATTTGTTCTTTTCTTCCTCAAACTCTTCAGTTGTATATAAATGAGGTCCACGTGGGGTAGCTAGTATTTCAACAAGGGCAGTTGACTTGAAAGGTTCAATCAGAGGATGAGAAGGATAAGTAATCTTGAGTTTGCTAGATTTTCCTTTGTACCCCACCTTAATTTCAAGCTCTATCCTCTTTTGTACTTCCTTGTTGTAAGCATCTAGAACCTGTTAATATTTTTCTTGTAATTCCAATTTTTTTCTTTTCTTCTTCCTAACAATGGCTGATGTGAGGTTAGTTATTTCAACATTGAATTATATGGCCTCATCATTTAGAGTATCTTCTACCCTCTTCACAATCAAATTTCCAGTCAATCCAGTATCATTAGGTTGAGATAAATTGGCTCTTGATCCTCTTCTTAAAGACCAGATTACTAAAGCAACATGATCTTCACTAAACTTAGCACCTTTAAGTCCCTTCCTCACCTTTTCTTCTGCACTTAGCTTCTTGGTGACAATATTAAAAGCCATGGCATCTGCAATATCCCAATTTGGAAAAAGAAAAACTCCAAAGGATTTCATTCTTCTTCCTTCTTCAGGAGTTAACCTTTTGAATTATTTTATCATTTCATCCTTTATTTGATCTTGTATAGTTTCATACTCCATTTAGATGCTCGGCCTTCCTCTTATTATATCTTTCTTCAAAATTTTCAATATTAGTTCTCCAAGCAAATTGGTAGAAAGATCTTGATTTGACAAAATTGTCATTTGAAAGAAATTCATGAGTGGCTTTTTCTACCATAGGGTCTAATTCTTTCCCTCTATAATAAGAAACAATTAATTCAAGCTAGGCATAGGAGGTTCCTGGGGATTTTCTTCGTCCAATTCTACAGTAGTAATAAACACACACCCTTGGGATCCTAATTGTTCAATTTTCTCTCGAGTGAGTTGTTCCTCTCCTATATGAAAGGGGGATTGAGAAGGAGTGTAGTCTTCTATTTGTGACATCTACTTCTCCTCTATCTTCTGCCTCTTGGGCCTTGGCTCTTCAGGCCTTTCTCCCAAAGTAGCACTAGTTGATCTAGCTATTTGCTTTCCTTTATTAGCTGCATGCTCTTTGTTCTTGATGGTGTTATAACTAGACCTCCTTTGGATGACCAGTTATCCTAATCCTACTATAGGAGTAAAAAACAACTTCTTTATTACCTCCCTTTCTTTATCATGAAAAGTATTGATGAGAAAAGTCTTATTTTCCTTCATTTCCTCCATGATCTCTAAAAAGGTGATCATCAATTTGCTTACTCTATCTGCTAATGTCTTTGAATCTTTTAACGGACTATAAAATATTTCTCAAAAAACCCTAGAATAGACTCTCCACTTTTCTTTCTTGATTTCTTGTTCTTGGAGAGAGAATTCATTTCTCACTACATCCTCAAGGAAATAGAATTGATGCTTGTGAGCACTAGTCCTAGCCCTATGTCTAAAAATCTCAAAAAATCCATCATTATCATTAAATCGAGCATGGGAGACTAAAATTTTGTATGGGTCTAAAATCTTATACAAAAACAACCAACCACCCTTCGTAATTTGATAAATTGATGAGCTACTATGCAAGATGGGAAATAGAGCCTCTTGACCTACTAGTCAATTTTACTTCTTCCAAACCACCTAGTTGTCATAACATCTCATCTATTCCTACCTTAAGAGGTACCTAGTAGGGAAGACATGTGGGGTTCCTTGGAATCCATGTACTCTAAAAATTGCTGAGACTAGATATGGTATAATATCTACCCAATTATTAGAAACTTTCAAATTTCTAGGGTTATCCATAGGCCTAATGAAATCTAACAATGCCTTGGGTATCCTGGAATTATCTTTTAATAACATGCTCCTTAGTCTAGATGCAAAATATCTATCAAACCTTACAAAAATGGCATCCCTTGCATCCCAAGTCATATTTGCACTCCATAATTGGACTGACAAAGATTCTCCATCATGTTTTTTTGTAACACCATCTCTTTTTCAAAAAATGTGACCCCCTTATACCAAAATATATGCATTAACAAAGAGTAAAAAACAAAGGTTTTGTTAATTTCACCTTTTGCAATTCCAATCAAACCTACATGAATTTCTTCTACTAGAAAAGATGCAAAATTAAAAATGATATCCACTCCAAAAGAAGAAATCTGCACCATCATATACATGAACTTTATTGACACAAATTCTTGGTCATTTTCACAAAAACCTTGCACAAAGTCATACACACACACACACACACACACACACATACATACATACATACATACATACATACATATATATATATATATATACATATATATATATATACATATATATATATACATATATATATATATATACACATATATATATATACATACATATATATGTGTGTATATATATATATATATGTATATATATATATATGTATGTATATATATATATATATATGTATATATATATATATGTATGTATATATATATATATATGTATATATATATATATGTATGTATATATATATATATATGTATATATATATATATATGTATATATATATATATATACATACATATATATATATATACATATATATATATACACACATATATATGTATGTATATATATATATATGTGTATATATATATATATGTATATATATATATATATATGTATATGTATATATATTTATACATATATATACATACATACATATATACATTTATATATGTATATATATGTATATATATATAGCCCTGGAATTGAAGAACTATTTCTTAGAAGGCTCTTTGGTTGATCCTATGATGAAGGTTAAGTTTCCAATTGTGGCCAAGTGTTCTCTCAGTACTCCTTGCCTAATTTGATCCTTGTGGGACAAGTATTCCTTTTCCAATCCCTAAAAATGAATGACCTCATGATAATCTATTGTGGGATCCATTCCAAAGATTCCTTGAATTTCTTCAGTAGTAATCTTTAGTAGGAACTCCCCATTTATTCCCTTCACCATCCTAGCTATTGGATCATACTTTCAAGATATAGTAGTGAGGAGGTCTAAATCCATGAAAACTTGGGGAACTACTAACTTTCCTAGGTCAAAATTCCAGATATTTCCATGGAGGGAAAATAATTTCCTCTCTGAAAACCATTTTTTGAATAATTGCAACACTATTTTAGAAGTCATAGCATCCCAAACCAGATTTCCCTTGTCACATAAATCATCTACAACTCAGAGCCTAGGGTTTATACTAACTAGTTTCTTTATTTGGGTAGACTCATTGGTAGATTCACTTAATTGCTCTAAGAAATATGTTAACCAAAAATGTCTCCTCACCAAATATTTGAATTTGAATGTCACAACCCACCCAACGATCACATTCCACCTTTAATATTAAATTTAATGCCAATGGAAATATGAAAATAAATGAAATAAAATCTTATCATATTTCTTTATTTCCTAAAGTTTATTTCTCAACCCCCACAACTTTTCAGACCAACAGATCTCCCAAGATAAACGGTGGACAATTTCCTACTTGATCAAGATGCAAGTCTTTTAAAGAATGTGGGCAAGTGCCTTACCACCACATAGATTTTGGTGGACCCTTTCCTATTAGATCCATAAAAGGAGACTATTCAAAACTACAGTGGACATGTCAGGGCACATTGGAACTTAGTGCCATTTCATTGGATGGAGTTGATGACCAGACTAGGTAATGTTGACTATGCAAGAGGTGGGTCAGTTTATGTTTCACTGTTAGATGAAGGAAGATCTACGATGGTCTCTTTTCAACATTTTGGAGTTGCTTGATGTTTAGACAATATGGGCAAGCAACATCATGCCATGTGTACTTGTGAGTTCATTCTTCTAGTATGGGTTGCCAAGGTTGGAAAGGAATGTCAGACAGATGCCAGGTAGTTGCTAAGGTAGAATATTTGTTAGTTGGTTCTTGTTGATTCACTAGGAAGTTGATGTGTCTATGGAGGTGGATGATGAGTGTTCAATAGGCCCAAAAATTTAAATGCAAGCACAACAATAACTCAAGTCCTTCATGATCGTCAATCACTTGGTGATTGATGATCGACACTTTTCCACATTTTGAAGGTATGAGGATTTTAAGCAATGTGGGAAAGTTCCTTGAGGATGCATGTCCTTATGGACTTGGGTGGAAGTAAATAGTTAGTGACAACAATTAATTTTGCAATTTCTTGAGGCAGCCATGGTTAGGGTTTTAAAGGATGGCATAGTTAAGGTAATAGGATGGTCAAACCCATGAAGATTTCACAAGATGAAAAAATGAAATAATATTACTGGTCTGCTTGGCTCTTTTTGGTTGAATGAATTAGTTAGCCTACTATTTTTTTTATTTGTCAAGCCAACCATGGATAAGAATGGTTTTCTTGCACAATCTAATCTCCATGATTGATCCCAACTACTCCCATATTATGGTCATGCTAAAAAGTTGTGAAAGACATGCTACTTGCTGACTGGGTTTCCAATTGAAGGGATTTATGCATTGATGGTATCATTTATATCTTCTCAGGGCTCTATTTTTGGCAAAATATTGGATTTCATTGCATCTAGATTTGTTCCAAGATCAGATCTTCTTGATCTATATGATTGTTCTCTACAAATCTTAATGGTGGTAGTTGTTCTTTGCGTTAGGGTAGAAGCTATCTGAGTTATGCCTAAACTATAAAGGAAGATTTTTTTTGTTAGAGTTAGCTCTTCTCTATTTTCCTTGGCATTTCTCTAGCATGGCCATTATAAATTCTCTTTGCCTTTGAACTATTCATGATATTTTGCCTTATCTCTTTTAGCCATTGATGTACTGTGCAATATCTATTTGCCTCTCTTAAATGTTTTTTTGTTTTCTGCAATTTTCATGATTGTATCTTTTGACCTATGAATGATATTTAGTGAACCTTTTATTCTTTGTTTCATGTTTATCTAGTTGTGTGATTTTCATGTCATTGTTGGCTTTAAACAAGCTTGAATCTGTATATCTTTTGGTGTCATAATAGTTCAAGTGTGCATGTATGAGCAGAGATAGGATTGAACATTCCATTTTGGTGCATCACCTCTTAGGTTAGAATAGGTAGATTTTCTTTCTTGCATCTCCTTATCTATTTTCTTCTCCAAGTGTAGTTAGGTGCACCTTAATAGTAAATGAAGTTGGCCTTCTCTGTAGACTCAACCTCACAGTTCAAGTCCCACAACTTGGAGTTTGTTTCCATGTTTCACAAGGTTGTCCTTAGGTAAAAACTTTGGACAAGAGTGCAAACTTTTGTGACAATAATTTTTGGCATGCATAGTGGGATTGATAAATTAAAAGATTCAAACTAGTTCCATAACCTCTAGTGGTATTACCATAATTTTTGGCATGCTTGGTGGGACAAGAAGATTCAACTACATAAGTCTGTTGGTTAGCCAGTTGATTTTGATACATGGATAATTTGGGTGTTATTCTAAGTAAAATTATCCTTTGGAGGCATTCTATCAAACACCATGGTGACTCTAAGTGCACTTGTACTGGTTTCATACAGACATAGTGCTTGTATGTAAAGATCACCTTTGATCTTTTGTGATTTTCATGTTTTAATATGAAATTGTAAGTTTTATGAAACTATAATAATGAATCCATTTCATAGAAATAGTTACTATCCTCCCCCCCCCCCCCCATATCATGATAATTTTATAAGTCAACCATCATATTGCTAATTTCAATCTTAGCCCCAAGTTGTTTATAGTTCTTCTATTCAGAATTATTACTCTTCTCCTACCCCAACTCCATCAGTCCCAACATCCCCATTTAAAGAGCTTAAGGATATGGTGTTGGAATTCCAAAAGAGTGTAGAGGCCAAGCTTCATGAACAAGATGAGTAGTTGTTGGCCTGGGATAAGAAAATGGATGAAAGCCATGAGCAAGTGTTGGACCTTGATAGTTAGCTTGATGAACTTGCAAGACAACACAAAATAGAGAGACAATAGGAGGAGATGGCCTACCAGGACTATCTCCAACAAGAAGAAGAAGAGAGGGAGAGATAGAAACATTTTGAGGAGAACCTTGCAAGGAAAGTTGTTGTAGCAAGAGAGGAGGAAATGAGGCTCTAGTCAGCTCATTTTTAGACCGAGGAAGCAAAGGCAACCCCTTCTCCAAAATATGTCATCCCAAGCTTCAAGAAGGCCCCTCCATCTCAAGAACCTATTGTGGTAGCCCCTTCACTCCCTATAAGAGAAAACTGGCTTGGTCATGAGCCTTTAGTACCCATCACTATTTTACTCTTCAAGGGTGGACCGGTTGTATCATAATGGCCCAAATAAAGAATTTTGGAGAGGTGAATCCAAGCCCACAAAGTTTCCATGGGAGGAGTTGTAGCCTAATGAGAACAAGGAGGTAACTATTGAGAAGAAGGAAGAGGATCCAACCCTCCTATCTGAAGAGCTTCCTTCCCTTGTTGAAGAAGATGAAGAAAATGTTGTTCCTTCTCTTAAGGAAAAAGTTATGGCTTTTGAGCCTTTTCAAGTAAATGAGGTTATGTTGCAAGCTAAGGAGGGAGAAGAGCATTCACCATAGCATACTACCCTTCATGATATGGAGGATAAAGAAGAGAGGCTCAAGGATAGCTCTATCCTTGAGGAGGAATATGCTAGCTGCATGAGGTTTCCCCTCAACCTATGCATGTATTTACAACTATGATGGAGGCGATCAACGATGAGGATGATCTTTTGGATGAGTTTGGATACTATTTTCTCTTCCATAAATGTTGAGTCGTCATCTCCTATATATGAGGAGCATGTTCCACTACAACAAGAAGTTATAAGTCACACCATACTAGTAGCTATAGAGGACGTGGTTCATGCCTGATGTAGCTATGTTGTCTACTATAATTTCACCCCTCTTTACATATTCCCCTTGGAAAACTTGGGGTTTTTTATGCATACAAGTATCACTATTAGAACATTGATATAGAATCAATTCTATTTCTATATTGCCTCGAGCAATAGATAAAGTTATGATTATATTTTCACCATTAATATAATTTATTTTTCCCTCGTGCTTGGCTATAGCTACACTTCTTGAATCTAGAGCTACTTGACCCTCCAATCTAGTTCCAATAATACACTTCTCAGGTTGAACAAGTGGAAGTACTTGACGCTGCATATTAGAACCCATTGAAGCATGATTCACATCATTATGTTTGATAAAAGGAATATGATAAACTCCAATAGAAAACTATTGGGAAGGGAAAATACTTCTAAAATGAATTTGGTCTAATGCAAAAAAAAAAAACATTTTGTTGAAATCAATATTGGAGTTACAAATGGGAAACATATACTTCTGAGAGGGAGGGTGAATCACAAGTTCAAACTTCAGCACTTAAAACCCTTTTACCATTCATTAGATGCATGTAATAAACTAAAATGAAATGTAAAGAAAATGGTTCAAATAAGCATACACACATTTGACACCGATATGATTACCCAAAAACCCTCCAAATGAGAAGGTAAAACTAGGGTGGGGATGACACCCACAATTCTTCACTACTGAACCAATAAAGTGTCACCTGTTAAGGTTACAAAATGTTGACCATGAAATATGGTCTACCCTATAAAAGGCCTACCTTGTTAAAGGCTTACAAGAGACTATTAAGTCCCACCCTGTTAAAGGATTTTAACACCCTGTTAGAAGTGTGTACGATTAAAGGACTTTAGAACATTCACTTGGAATGTCACCCTTCTAAAGGATTTTGCAATGACTGTTAAGTCAACCTTAGTTCAAAGGATTTCATTCTACTAATATAGTTGTTAGGAAGTAATAGTAGAATGTTTGGTCTGATGACTTCCAACTTTAACTTTCTGGTTTAGATCACCATTCTATCCTTCTTAATCCTTTTTGATATGATTTGCTAATGTTGTGTCTTCGATCCTTTGTTCTGCAAACTGATTACGCAATTCTTTCACTTTGCTAAGTCACCTTAAATTATTACTGATGAATTTATCCCTTTTATTTCTTCTACTTTTCACTCACATTCCTCTACTAATTATGGCTCTTTGTCTTCCTTATAACTACTTTGGTGGCTTAGGGTTAGGTGTGAATCTACGGCTGAGATTCATCCTTTTTGTCATTTACCTTTCCAATTTTCTGATTGGTTTTGTATGTTGATTTCATAAGGAATCCAAATAGATTTGTCCTTATCTTTAAAGCTTTGAGATATATCCATAATTTGGAAAAAAAATGATTTACATAGTTGTTTGTGCCATCATAAACAACCAGATCTAATCTATGTTGCTCGACACTTGATAATATTGATGCTCGACACATGTTTTAATTCTAGTTCTAGCTCGGCACCTAAATTGCTTGGCATCTACTACTTGAATCACTTAGCATGTTCTATCTGCTCAGCACTTGAGTGACTCAACACATGAGTGACTCGACACTCATTGCAACCCAACATCTATACATATTATACTTGGCATGTATTACTAGTTCGGCATGAACTTAGTAAATATCTTAAGTGTGTTGACACACAATTATCAAAACCAATCTAAGATCAAAAATCTCCCCCTTTGAGATGAGTGTCAAAAACACTTAACTATTCATAACAAATCTAATCTCCTCGAGTATAATACATCCACAACTTGACATATATACAAAGCTTCAAAATTTTCAAGATTTTGTAGTAGACTATATACCTCAAAAAAATTGTAAATTCCCTTGAATTAATGTGCTTGTTCTATATCAAAAATTTGTTCTTCATGAATTTGTCTTTTTTTGATACCCTTTGTCTTCAAAAATATTGATACTCTTTATCTAATATGCTATGTGCTCTGTTTCTTCTCTTTTGCTGTTTGCTCCCCCTTTGGTTTATCTCCCCCTCTTTTTCTATCTTTATTATCCCCTTTTTCTTAATAACTAACCTTGCATATTTTTTTATCTCCCCCTTTTTGACACTAATGTCAAAGGGCCTATACACTAATTGTGTATTTGTCCAAAATGTTCTTGTGGACTTCTATTATAATCTTCAAAGCAACATCCTAGTTGTCTAATGCAACATCTAATTATTGTTTTTGGATGGCTATCTCTACTACAAGGTGAACTAGTTCATCTAATGTTGAAATATTTGGATCTTTCTTCATCAAGGTCTCTACATATCCTAGTTCCTTGTGGAGTATCTCTATATGAGGTGTAAGGGAGGATTGAATGGTACTCAACTTGGCTCTTATATTAGCCTCTTCTATTTTTAACACAACTAGTTGACTTTGTGTATGAAGCAATGAATGGAAATGCTTCTCACTTTGAGCTAGATTCTTAGGTAATTGCGTACCTAATATTTTAAAGTTTCTCTCCAAACTCAGAATCCTATGGCTTGTTTCCATTGTGAAGAGTGCGTAATCACATAGTTTTGTGTATAATGGGAATATGTTCTCAAGTACTTTCTTCACTTTCTCAATTTTATTAGCCAATTCAACTTGTGAGGGTGTTATATCACTAGATATCTTCTCATTGACTTTCCCTTGAAATTTTCTTTCAAACCATTCCATAAGTTTGACATTGGTTTCTTGGACTTCATTATTCACTTGTACCATAATATTTGATAATTGTTCTAATATTGACTTTGATTCATTAGGTGTTTGTAAGCTAAAAGAATCTAAAAAGATGTCTTTAATATCTTATAATGCTTTCCTTTGTTTGTACTCTTTTTTGAGTATTTCTTGGTTTTTCTTTCTTTCCAAGGCTGCTTGCATTATGCCTATTTGTTCTAGTGTCATGGTTGCATAATCATATTTAGGTATCATTATTTCCTCATCTAGAATTGCATCTCCATAGTGAAATACATTAGCAACTTAGGATGAGCTGGAGTCTAGTGCTAAACTTTGTAGTAAGGGACTTTTTTTGGAGAGCCAAATGTTTGTATATTTACCAATGTTTGTATGACTTCTTACTCCTACTCCTTTGGTATGTCCTTTTCTTCAATTCTACAGATCAATCATTATTATCTAACCTACTCCTTGTGTTTGTGTATCAGGTCTAGATACATTTGTCTGTCCTACTTGTTCTTTTGTAGCCTTCTCTTCTTGAGCAATTTGAGTTTGTTGTTCAACCATGTCAATTTTGATAGTTGTGTTAACCTTTGCAGATGTATATATTGGTGTTTGTACTAGAGGTTACACATGGGTAGCTAAAAGGATGGAAAAGGGTGGTTCTTGTGAATTCACCTTGTCCTTTATTATATCAGCTACTGCCTTTTGGAGGTCTTCCACACTCACCAATATAGGATTCTCACACAACTTTTCTTGGAGTGTAGACTGATCTAATATCCTCTTCAATTCATCTACAGTTAAAGGATTGATGTTCAAAGGTGAAGCATCAAAAACATCCTTAACAATAATTCTCTCTATTGACTTTTTTGTGTCATGTGGGGGGTTGACACTCGGCACTTGTGTGTCTTGCACACTCTATTCCTTTTGTTGCTCCTCAATTTATGCCTTGTATTCTTCTTGTCTTGTAGTTTCTTCCCCAATAGTATTGTTTGTCCTCTCATCTTCTTGCATATCATCATCATCTTTGTCATCATCCTTGCTATCTTGCTTATCTTCACTCTTGTCATCCTGTTCTTCTTCAAAGGGATAAACCTCTCTTGGCTTTATAGTGGTTAACCTATAGATTAATTTCCATATTTGGGTTGATTACTTAACTACATCATCTATATTTCTTTGTAGAATGTTAAAGGCTCTATATTTGGGTGTAAACCTAGTTGTGTATTTCTTTACTGCCTTACCAATCTGTCCTTTTGTTAGCTCTGGCATTACTTGAGCTAATGTTGACTCTCTAATTTATTTCTCAATATTAAACAATAATGCCACTTTTTCTAAACAATATCATATAGACCTTTACATATTGTGTTGGCAAACTCAAGTGGAGTATTCTTAAATTTGGACATCATAACATATATTGACTCTTCCACTAGATTCTTTTCATCCCTACTCAATTTATCAAAATCAATATTCTTTAACCTTGTCATATCTACATTATCTTTAATATTATCACAAATATTCTCAAGATCAAATTTAGGTACATAACTTACCACCCTAAACTAACTTGTATCTTTAGACTATATCTTTTCATCATCTGTTTTAGGTTGAGCAATATATATCCTTCTTTGTTCTACTCTTGTCCTCCTTATTCTACCTACTTTATTTTATCCTTAGCATTTTTTGTGGTTTCTCTTGTGCTTTCTCTGGTGGTAGGAGCTATAGGATTTGTTGGGGTAGGCTTAACAATTTTCTTTGCCTTTGGTTTTGTCATTGGTTGAACCTTAGCCTTCCTCTTCTTTGGTGTTGATTGGGCTAGTGCCTCTTTGATTTCCTCTTCCTCCTTGGCACCTTCTTCGTCTTGATCCTCACCCATACCTTGGGTTAAAGCTAGAGGTCCTTTCACTTGTACCTCCTCTTCCTCTTCATTCTCTTCATCATCTTCTTCTTCCTCATCACTTGCCTCTTCACCAAATTTGGCCTTCATTTTTCTTACCATTTTGTCCTTCTTTTTCAATATAGAAGCTATTTTTAGTTCCATTTCAACTTTTAACTGTACAACATCATAATTACCAAATATTTTGGCTGATTTGTCAATTTCTTCAGCAAGGAGTGCAGTAATTGTAGCTAAGGCTTCATCCACATTAATCTCATAGCCTAAGGGTCTAAACCATCTAACCCTAGGTACTATAGCCTGAATGTAAATGTAATAAATATCAACAAGGAAACATATATCATTGTAGTGATGTTCTACTAAGGAAATATATATCCTCAACCTTTGCTTCATAGACTTCTTAAAGTCTTCAAAATAGCTTGTCATAATTG
This sequence comes from Cupressus sempervirens, assembly GCA_028749045.1. Taxonomy (NCBI): domain Eukaryota; kingdom Viridiplantae; phylum Streptophyta; class Pinopsida; order Cupressales; family Cupressaceae; genus Cupressus; species Cupressus sempervirens. The sequence continues at coordinate 871,363,621 of CM053785.1, read as the reverse complement.
ACTCAAAACTATCTCACATTTGCTTAATATACTCATTGATTTGGATAGCCATAGATCTATTGGTCTTCCATCCAATTTTTCCAAAAGAGGGGAATTTATTGTATACATAGAATAATATACATACAAGAATTGATCCAAACTTACATTGTGCACTTTTTTTTCTTTCTGATGGCTCCAAGATTTTCATTTATCTGTTGAAGTTGAAGTTCTGTAAGATCATAGGTATGATCTTTCTTCACAATCTTATATCCAACATCCACTGCTATTCAAGGCACACTATTTAACTTGCTTGATTGATAGATTTTGTGGGAAATAACTCTGATTGCAAATTCAAGTAGAGGATCTATAATGGTGTTAATGGTCATACCACGCTTGTTCCACTTTGCACCTGTGTTTTTCTCTATTGCCTCTTCGGAGTTGCTTCTTAATTACTTGGGCCAATCTAGGGTTGGAAAACCATTACCCTATGGAAAATCCTTTTTGAAATCTTGATCGGTCCACCTTCTAACCATAGACATCCATCATGAATTCTCTTTAGAACTATTTTAATCCATTCAGTTTTGAACACTGTGGGGAAATCTACGGCACGGGTCAAGCCCTTTCCACAATCTTGAATTCTTTCTTCAGAATTCCATTTTCATACAATTTGTCATATGCCTATCTTATTTCCATGTCACTTATGGCTCCTACTTTGCAATTGTAGCATTTCCTTATGTCTTGAACCATTATTACTTTAGGCAGGATTATGGATAATGCTCCAACTAGGTCATGTTTATAGGCAACTTATGGAATAGCTTGGAAATTTGGTTATTTAACTTCATTGCTAACTAATTGAACACTAAATGCCTCTTTCTCTTTCATAATTTTTGAACTAGAAGCCATTTCAAAAAACTAGGGTTTATCAAATTTAAAACTGCACAACTTGGCTTATGAAGAATACATTTTAGATTCGATAAACTAATGCTTGATCATCGTGTAAATCCTTGAAAATGCTTTGGAATGGTTTTTAGATCACTTCTTCACTCTGCTCATTCTTGCTATGAATTTGTAATGACAAAAAATGAGGTGAAAATCAACCTTATACCCTTCAAAACTCTGCAATTGATGCTTAGTCGTGTACAGCTATAAAACTCGACATCAACACAATTACTATTCCATTTGACATCTATAGAGACTCCCTTCACTTGTTAGTTACTATAGACTCAGCAAAAACTGATTTTGATCAGCAGCTCAACATTAACTAGTTCTTCACTCAGCATACACAGAAGACTTTTCATACTCGACAACAACATGAAACTTGAAGATTTTAACCTTGAATTTTCCTTGAATTCTTGCATCTTATTTCATGCTAATGGAATCATTTCAGTACTAATTTCTTTTGAAACTAATGTATAATGCAACACTTTAAGAATCAATCCCACATACCTCTTATTTTCTTAGTTTGATGAAGTGTGACCACTTGACCCATTGGGTGAAGTGATCCCTTCTCCATTTTATGTACTCCTAGCATCTTTCTTCTTCCATATCTTGTTCATTTTTTTCTTGATGTGCTCAACATCTATCTTTCCTTTACCTTTATCAAATTCATAACTTGGTGCTTTGGACCTAGTTGGACAATGCTTGTTGATGTGACCAATCTTGTGATAGCTAAAACATGTGGTTTGACTCAGCCATCTCTTATAGTTACCACTAACGTGTGTTCTAATGCAATTTTTAGTTATATGCCCATATTCTTGACAATAGTGAGAGCTATATCTTGTATTGTAATCCTAGTTATAGGAGTTTTCATAGCTTCTTGCCTTTGTTGGCTTGCTTGATGACCATGTGGACTTGGATCTGCATTAAAAGGCTCTATGTCCATACTTTTGACAATTGTAGCAGTGTCCTTCAAATTTTTTTGCATGCATGGTTTTGGTTCTACATTCATGTGCTTGATGCCCTTGTTTATTGTACTTGTGACAATGAGTCATGTTCTTTGGCTTACCATTCTGATTTGCATTCTTGCTCCTGCAAACATTAGTTGTATGTCCTTTCTTACCACAATGATGACAAGTAGGTTTAGATTTCTTACCTTTATTGTTCCTTTCCTTAGTGGCTTTGGATGATTCTCCTTCTTTAGTGCTTGTGTAGCCCAATCCTGATGTATCTCTACTGGATCTAGGGGATTTCAGTAGTTTTTCAAAGTATTTGATGGCTTCATTTTCCTTGTTAAAACTTTCAACAAATTCCTTTTCTCTTTTTAGGTCATTCTATAGGTATTCATTCTGCAACTTTAGTGTGATAATTTCAATGTCTTTGACATTCAATTCATGATGAGCATTCATCATTTGGCTTAAGGAGTCCAATTGCATGTTTGAGATCTTGGATAGCTCTATTGACTTTTCCTCCAATCTATTTGCCAAAATTATTTTGTCTTCTTCAATCATGGTCTTATCTTCTACAACTTTCTTCTTTTGTTCAATCACCTCACACAATAGTATATCTTGTAATTCTTGCTCTAACTTGAGATTTCTAATCTCTTCAGCTTGTGCTCTATTCTTTTCCATCAGATTTGCTATTGCTGCATCAAATTCACTAGAGTTACCATTTGCAAATAGCTTTGGTGTCAATCTCTTTGTATTGTGTGTCATTTTCTACTATAACAATCTCTTTCCTTCTTTTTAGGGATCTCTTCAAGCATCTCTGGCTTCATTCAGTTGATGTAGTATAAGATGTATCTCAATCTTCTAGTTTTCAATGGTCTTTCCCAACTTGTAGACATCCATTTCAAGATCTTTTCTCCAAGCTATAAAGCTTCTCCTGAGAACTCAGCTCTGATACCAATTTTTGGCATTACAAATAGGAAACATATACTTCTAAGGAGTGGGGGGGGGGGTTGCAAAAGTTCAGACTTCAACACTCAAAACCCTTTTACCATTCATTAGTTGCATGTTATAAACTAAAATGAAATGTAAAGAAAATGCATCAAATAAGCATACACACATTTGACACCTAATATGATTACCTAGAAACCCTCCAAATGAGAAGGTAAAACTAGGGTGGGGATGACACCCACAATTCTTCACTACTGCATTAATAAAGTGCCACCAGTTAAGTTTACAAAATGTTGACCATGATATATGATCTACCCTATGAAAGGCCTGCCCTATTAAAGGCTTACAAGAGACTGTTAAGTCCCACCATGTTAAATGATTTTAACACCCTGTTAGAAGTGTGCCTGATTAAAGGACTTTAGAACATTCACTTGGAATGTCACCCTGTTAAAGGATTTTGCGATAATTGTTAAGTCAACCTTTGATTTCACTTTGCTGATACAATTGTTAGAAAGTAATAGTAGAATGTTTGATCTGATGACTTACAACTTTAACTTGTTGGTTTCAGATAACCATTCTATCCTTCTTAATCCTTTCTTATTTGATTTTCCAAATCTATGTCTTTGATCCTTTGTTTTGCAAACTGATTTTACAATTCTTTCACTCTGTTAGGTCACCTTGAATGATCACTAATCAATTCAGCCCTTTTCTTCCTTCTAATTTTCACTAACATTCCTCTACTAATTATGGGGCTTCGTCTTCCTTATAATGACTTTGGTGGCTTAGAATTAGGTATGAATCTACAGTGAAGATTCATCTTTTTTGCCATTTAACCTTTCTAATTTTTTGATTGGTTGCATGTTGATTTCATAGGGAATCCAAATAGATTTGTCCTTATCTTTAAACCTTCAAGATCTATCCATAATTTGACAAAAAAATGGTTTACATAGTTGTTTGTCCCATCACAAAATACTAGATCTAATCTGTGTTACTTGACACTTGATAATACTAATGCTCGAAACATACCCTAGTTTTATTTCTAGCTTGGCACCTAAATTTCTTGGCATCAACTACTTGAATCACTTGGCATGGTCTATCTTCTTGACACTTGAGTGACTTGACACTCATTGTAACTCAGAATCTATACATATTATACTTGGAATGTATTGCAAGCTCGGCATGAACTTAGTAAATATCTTAAGTGTTTTGACATTCAATTGTCAAAACCAATCTGAGATCAACAATTGAGCTATAGTCAATATTTCTTCACAAAAAGACAAGAAGCCATCTCCAAACTAGCTAGAGACTACCATTGCAAAGCACAATCAAGTGGTCAAGGATAATTCCTTTGGACCTACACCATCAAGAGGATGCCCATAAGGCATCTAGGTCTGCAACAAATTAGTAAGTTGCCCCCAGTCATGCTCACTCAAGAGCATGAGGAAGAAGATCACAAGGAGGAGCAAGTATGTTTTGCTCCACAAGGTAATTCACCGGTGCTAGAAAGCTTCATTTTTTTCAACATCAGGAAGGAGGTATTCCATGCAGCAGCTTGTTTTTCAATGCTTGTTGTCATTTTTTACTATCCATATGCATGAAAAGAAAAATCAACTGGTGAGGAAAGGTAGCTACTTCAACAAGCTAGTCAGTGGCTTTGTTTGATCTTTTATATTGTAAATAGTTGTACATAGTAGAGTAGTTTGTTTTGAGTTCTTTCCTATTTTCCAAGAAGTGCATGAGCATAAGTTGTCTCTTTGTGGGATAGCCAATTTTTTAAGTTTGAAGTTGCAGAGAAGACAAAGGTAGGATTTCCAAAGTTTTGTTGTCATAGAGGTAGGGTTAGAGTTTCACGATACAACAAGATTCATGATTTTTATGAACTTGTAGCCCAATGGATGCTTTAGGTCACTATTCTTATACATAGTAAGCTTGCATCCCCCTTGAGTCACTAGAAATGTTAACCAAAAATGCCTCCCCACCAAATATTTGAAGTTGAATGTCACAACCGACCCAATGGTCACATCCCACCTTTAATATTAAATAATACCAATGGAAATACGAAAATAAATGAAATAAAACCTTATTCTATTTCCGTATTTCCTAAATTTTATCTTCTAGCCCCCGCAACTTTTCAAACCCTTAGATCTCCCAAGATAAATAGCGAGCACTTTCTCGATTTACCAAGATGTAAGGCTTTTAAAGAATGTGGACAAGCGCCTTGCCACCACGTGGATTTTGACAGACCCTTTCCTGTTAGAGCCACAAAAGAACACTGGTCAGAACCATGATGGACATGTTAGAACACATTGGAACTTAGCACCATTTCATTGGATGGAGTTGATGACTAGACCAAGTAAAGGTGTTGACTCTGTAAGAGGTGGGCTAGTTTATGCCTCATCATTGGATAAAGGAAGATCTATGATGGTCTCTTTTCCCCATTTTGGAGTTGCTAAATTTTTAGACAATTTGGGGATGTGACATCATGTCATGTGTACTTGTGGGTTTTTTCTTTAGTATGGGCCATCAAGGTTGAAAAGGATTGTTAGATAGATGCTAGGTAGTTGCTGAGGTGCAATATGTGTTAGTTGGTTCTTGCTAATTTTCTAGAAAGTTGATGTGTCTATAGAGGTGGATGCTAAGTGTTTAGTGGGCCTAAAAGTTTTAAAGGCAAGCACAGTAATAACTCAAGTCATTTGTGATCCTCAATCATTTGGTGATCGATGATCGACACTTTTTCGCATTTTCAAGCTGCAAGGATTTTAAGCAATGCAGGAAAGCACCTTGAGGAAACATGTCCTTGTGGGCCCAGGAAGAAGTAAATAGTTAGTGATGATGGTTAGTTTGGTGGTTTATTGAGGTAGTCATGGTTAGGGTTTTAAAGGATGATGTAATTAGGGTAATAAGATGGTCAAACTTGTGAAGATTTTGTAAGCTAGCAAAATGAAATAATATTACTGGTCCAGTTGTCTCTTTCTGGTTGAATGACTTAGTTGACCTACTATTTTTGCTGATTTGTCAAGCTAACCATGGATAAGAATGGTTTTCTTGCACAATCTAATCTCCATGATCAATCTCAACCACTCTCAAGTTATGGCCATGCTAAAAAGTTGTGAAAGACATGCTACTTGCCAACTAGTTGTCCAATTGAAGGGATTTCTACATTGATGGCACTATTTTTATCTTCTTAGGGATTTATTTTTGGAAAAATATTGGATTTCATTGCATCTAGATTCATTCCAAGATCAAATTTTCTTGATTTGTATGATTGTTCTCGATGAATCTTAATGGTGGTAGTTGTGCTTTGCCTTAGGGTAGAAGTTATATAAGTAATGCTTGAATTATAAAGGAAAATTTTGAAATCTTTCTTAGGGTTAGTTCTTCTCTATTTTCCTTGGCATTGCTTTGGCATGGTCATTGTAAATTCCCTTTGCCTTTGAACTATTCATGATATTCTTCCTTATCTCTTTCAACCATTGATGTACTGTGCAAGATCTATTTGCCTCTCTTCAATATTTTGTGCCTATCTATAATTTTCATGATTGTATCTTTTGACCTATGAATGATATATAATGAATATTTTCTTCCTTGAGTCATTTATCTAGTTATGTGATCTGCATGTGATTGTTGGCTTTAAGCAAGCCTGAATCTATATATCTTTTGGTGTCATAACAATTCAAGTGTGCATGTATGGGTAGAGATACAATCAAACATTCTATTTTGTTAGATCACCCCTTACATTAGAAAAGGTAGATTTTCTTTCTTGCATCTACTTCTCCCTTTTCCTCTCCAAGTGTAGTTAGGTTTTCCTTGATAGTAAAGGAAGTTGGCCTTCTCTGGAGACTCAACCTCATAGTTCAAGTCCCATAGCTTGGAGGTTGTTTCCATGTTTCACTAGGTTGTCCTTAGGTAAAAACTTTGGACAAAGGTGCAAACTTTTGTGACAAAAAAATCATCATGAATATTTCTACTGGCATATTCAAAATATGATGAACCTCATTAAAGAACCAAACATTGACCTTTTTATTCTTCTTGAAAGAACAAACCAATTCTCTTTTTTTTCTTATATCTCACAACTTATCACAAGTTAGTTATTATTCACATGTATTTAAAGATTTGTTTAATAAATTCCAAAAAGGCTAAGTCAAACTACTATAATTAATCATAGGCTTTCACATAGGTTTGGAACTAACTTCATTTGCAAAGAGAATTATATTTTATACTTTTTTGTTTTCTTTCTAACAATATTTTGATTTATATTTATAAAATTTAAAATAGTCTAATTGAATAGTTTTAAAATTTTGGTTTATGTAAGGTGATAATCAATTTGTACATAAGATGAGTCAAATTAAGAATTTTTACAATGCCTTATACATATCTCTACGCTTGTACATGTTGACATAAACACAATTCAATTAATTTTTTAATTACAAGTCTATTATGCATTTGTCCCAATATACATAGTAGCTCATAATAGGCTTTCAACAAAGTATGCATAAAACAATGTGCATGTCACATAGAGTGAGAAAGACACAACAAAAGTACATAAAGTGAGAGAAAGATATACAAAATTAGTACTGACAAGTGATTCACTTAATGAGTACATCATTTAATTAATTTTGTTTTGTAAATAATTAACATAGATTATGTAATATTCAAAAGGCCTAATTGAATTGATTACATAATTACACTAAATGGAAGGTATATTACATTTAGTCAATAAAAATTATTTGGTGCAACATAATAAAGTTTTAACAATAGAAAAATAATGTATTTTTAGATATTTAATCTTGACCAAATCATGAGAAAATAATTTTTTATTTATTAATTGATGTAATACATAATTTTGATTGAAAAATGAATATATCTATATATATATATATATATATATATATATATATATATATATATATATATATATATATATATATATATATATAAATTATTGACTATATATAATTTATTTGATTATTCTATTGAATCTATTTATTTCAAAATATATAATTAAAATAATAATTAAACTACTCACATAACCAACCAATTTATTAAAGTCAAATTAATCTTATATTTTTCCATTCATTTTCACATGAATTCATTAAATATCAAAAATATAAATTTTTTATTAGTGGTGTTAACTAATTTTAACCGTTACTAATATTTATAATGATTTACAAACTAATACATGTCAACTATATTACTACACCTTGAATTAAAATTCAATAATATATAATTATAAATTATAAATATAAATAATTCTAGCATTCAATCATTTTTAAAAAAAAATTGTAAGTACCCACTACTAGAAAATTGATTAATTATATCAATTTAATTCAAAATGAATTTTCTACACAAATGAACGAATTGGTCATGCAACTCACATTAGTCTTCAAATGGATATTTTTTAGACTTAGTAAAATAATTAATTTAAATAATTTTTAGGAATGATTAAATAAAAAAATTAGGACTACTATCAAGTGAGAAATGATTAAAACTTCACGTTATCATGTTATTTGCAAGATGTTTTGACATGTCATTTTGAATATCTTGTAATGTAAAGAGTATGTATATTTAAATTTTTTTGATGAATAGTCATTTTCTATTAATAAAATATAGTAAGAATACAATTCACAAAAAAAGGGGTCGGGGGATACAAGATCACCCCGTGAAAGAGTTCACATGGCAGAAGCTGGACTTAACAACATGGCCTCAGTCGAAAACAACAACTATTCATCAAAAAAAAAAGAATAAAACACCTCAGGCTGCCAAGGTAGTGCCAGCCGAAGGAGGAGGATCATCTCTATTAGGAAATCCCCACGTATTAGTGGGATTGTGGGGCAGACTGGGAACAGTCCAACCATCATCAGTAGCAGCAAGATCAGGGGCAACCTTCACTTCCTTAACCTCTGGCTGTGGAGGAGGAATCACCAAAGCTAGGTGAGGAAATTTCCTAGAATGCACCCACCGAGGCCCAAGAGGTAGAGCCAGTGACCATCCAGAACCATCATGGGGTGGTGAAGTAGAGCGACGCCTCCATCTGCCATCACCACCACTGGGAGTGTGGTGGCGAGAAGCTTGGGAGCATGGCATGTGTGAGTGGTGGCAAGAAGGGTGGCCATGAGGCATTGAGGCATCAGCTGAGGCATCCGGAGGAACTTTGGCAATGGTACAAGGAGCATTACCCCAATGATTTAACAATTCCTATAAGTCAGCAACTTCTAGGGTAACTTTATTAGCTTGCACCTAGATCTGCATAATCACATTGTTACAAATGCATGCTTTAGTGTACATAGGAATGTTAACATCCAAAAAGCTATGAGTGAACAGAACAACATTCCTATCTTTCCATAGAGAAAACAAAATTTCCATCCTAAAGGTATGCCAAATCTGAGTGAATTTTTGAGGAATTCTCGGGGAATCACCCAATAGGATCATGTGCCATGAAAATGGTTTGGGCCTGAAAGGCTTGAAAAAATCATAAATCCAGTGCCAATAATTTTGAACACGCTTACAAAACCAGGAAATATGCAAAAGGGACTCAGCTTGACCATAGAAGGAGCATCTGGGATCAGGAACCCCAATGTGCTTGAGCCGAGGCCCTAGGGGAAGACCTTGGAAGGCAAGGCATCAAGCAAAGTGGGCAATCTTAGGTTCTGTAATAGCACTCCAAATGGTGTCAAAACATTTTCTCCATTGAGAGAGTGAAGATTGCAAATGGCACCATTGGTTAAGCATTCCAACCATTAGAAGATGAGGCAAGAGCCATTGGTACCCCATACTAGGCTTATAATTGGAAAATGGAGTGGTAGGATACCACTTCCAATCATGCCACCAAGGCTGACTAGACTGAATCCCCACCTTATGAACTAGGTGCACAGGGATGGAAGACAACAGAAGGTCAAAAGTTTGTTGATCTGTATTGAAAAGGTGGTACTGAGCTTGCATATCTTCCCATGACCTAAAACTCATGGTGACTCTTGAAAAGAGATCCTTAGGAGTGTGGATGCCACATTTGAAAAAATATAGAGCACTGGCACCTTGAATCTTGGCGAGAGGAGTACCTTGGATAGCAAATAGGGGAGACCACCAAATGTTCTATTGATTCAAGGAAAGCCCATTGTGAAACTCATCTCTAGCCAAAAAAGCCATGGCTTAAGAGCTTCCCAATCTTTCCAAATAATCTTAATAATAAATGAGCCCTGAATGGCCACTGGTTCATAGATGATGAGAAGGGTTTGAAAACTAATCCCCTTCTACATAGGCCTGTTAATAGGGAAGTCGAAAGAAATGCAATGCCTTACCAAAATATTCCAAGCTTCATCCCCAAAGATAGCTTAGATAATCCATTGGCACATAGAGCAAGGCCTTGTTTCCAAGTGGAAAGCAGGCCAAGACCACCAAACTCCCTTGGGAGACAACAAAAATCCCAAGCAACTCTGTGAAAACCATGATGGTTAGAACTAGAAGCCCAAAGAAAATATCTAAGCAAACATTCTAGCTTGAGATAGGAAGCTTTTGATGGCACCCAATAGGAAGAATAGTATACATGGGTGGTGGCTAGAATCTTAGAACAAATCTAGAATTTACCAGCAAGAGAAAGCGGCTTGGTGATCCAATAGTCAAGCTTTTTGCTAATCTTGGCAAGCATAGCATTCCAAAGCTCCACAAGAGAGGCTTGGAAGGAAAAGGGAATGCCAAGAAAGTGAAAGATTTCCCTATGAGTAATCCATTTCCACTGGAACCTGCTGAGCCAAGGTGGAGCTGGCAAAAAAGACTAGCAGTAACAAAACATTTTATGCCATTGGATGGCAAAGCCAGAGGCTTGACAAAAGGTGTCCAGACAATTTAAAGTGTTTTTGATATTTTCTTCATCCTCAAGAAGCATAAGAAAGGAATCATAATCAAAATGACAATTGACTAACTGGGAGGAAGAATCAAGCAAGGAAATGCCATGAACTAGTTTTGAAGACACAGAATGAGCTAACAAATAGACAAAACCTTCAGCAACAAGGACATAAAGCACTGGAGCTAGAGGGAAACCTTTTCTGATTGAACAAAAAATTCCAAAATCCTCAGATTGCAAATTATTGATGGTAATGCAAGCATTAGCATCACCAAAGAGCATCTCCAAGGATTGAAGAAAATTGGGGCCAAAACCCAGTGCCTGAAGCATAGCCAAGATGAAGGGCCATTCAATGTGATCATAGGCTTTAGCAAAATCAATCTTTAAAAAGATAGCCTGCTGCTTGGACCTGTGAGCCCATTCCATACCTTCCTAGATAGCAATGATGTTGTCAAGAATATATCTGGACTTGATGAAGCTAGTTTTCTCAGGCCACACAATTAAAGGCAACATGTGCCTGATTTTGAGAGAGAGTGCCTTGGCAATGATCTTATAAGACACATTCAGAAGGGTAATGGGCCTCCAATTGCATATGTTCTTAAGATCACCAGCTTTAGGTATGAATTTGATATTTCCTTTATTTATTATCACTCCTAAGCTTTTAGTATGGTATGCTTCGAGATAGACTTTGTGTAGGTTAGGACCTATTTGTTCCCATAGGTATTTGCAAAATTCATAGGGAAAGCCATCACATCTAGGAGACTTGTCATTCACCATAGAGTCAACTGCATCTTTAAGGTCTCTGAGGGAAAGAAGTTCCTCACAAAAAGCACATTGCTCAACCGCAAGGTGGTTTGGAGTAATAGAGATACACTTTTTGAGAGCCTCCTCCTAAGCAATCAAATTTACCTATGAAGCAAAAATGTTCTCATAATGATGAATGAAGGCTTGCAGGATGTCAGGGAGACTAGATAGAATAGTCATTCCCTGTTTGATCTTTTTAATCCCAACATTGGTATGACAGTCTTGGAGAGCCTAAAAGAACTCCTTCGAGGCTTTATCACCAACCTCCAACTAGTGGAGATGGGCCTTGATTTGAGCTCCACGGGTAGCATAGTTGTCAACAATTTTCTTGTCATGATGAAGCTTGGCAAGATTAATTTGCAAATCCACATCAAAGGGGTTGAAGGTGAGAGCCTTAGAGGCTTTTTTGAGGGTGAGGGTGGTTGGTTCATAAGAGTGTTTCCTAAAAATGTCCAGCTAGGGCCCATAGATGCACAAAAACTATGCAGTTCTGGTAATGGCATCATTCCACCATTGAATCCATCCCCGTTGGGATGGCAGACGTGGCTCAAAATTTTAGACATGTTGGATGTAAAAGATGGTGGAAGCATGTAGCAGTACAGATGTGTTGAGGAAGAAGTGAGACTTGGCCATGTTGGGGATAGTTATTTGCTAAGAAATGACAAAATAGATGGGATAGCGGTTGGATAATGTCACATCTATCAGGGGAATGATAGACAGATCTCAATCTTTAGAAATAGAGAAAAAAGATTGCGCAAAGATCATAGCACGATCAAGGCACTTTAAAATATAGTCAGAGCCAGCTTGAAAGTTGGACCAAGTGTGGTAGACCCCACTACCCTGGTGGTGGTTTGTATTGGGATAAAAAAGGCCCAATTTATTTCACATGTAGTACTGGGCTTCTCTTTCCCCAGCTATCCACCGAAGGGGCATAATTTCATCTTTGTCAGATGCAACTTCAACCATATTAAAGTCCCCACACATGACCCAAGTAGCAGGAGGCAAATTGTTAGCTAGCCAAACCCACATCTGGGACCTTTCCACAGCATCATTGGAGGCATAAATATTAATGACTCCAAAAGAATGTGTTGGTCTGACTTTTTGTTTGATAGAAGTCTTTTGTCCAATTGTAAGAAAGTCAAATTTTTCATTCTAAGTGAAACATAGGGTTTCTAGATAATTCATCCATTCGCTAGCCTTTGAAAAAATCTTGTGAAAACCCTACATTCTTTCTATTCATAAATTGTTAGGCGCGAAATATTTGAATTTTCAAATAAGGCGAATATTCTATCATCTTTTATCTTCTGTGCTCCCAAGATACCTTTCCTCTCATATTCCCCAGCCATGCGATCTAAGTAGATCCACCATTGTCGTTACCTCACTATGCAAACATGGGCACTTTTTATGTATGGCAAGGTAGCGAGTGCTGAAAAGTTTATAAAACGGGACCGCAAAATGAAGATACAATGGTTGGAGCTTTGTTTTCTGACTAATTTATTATTCAAGTACACATTGCAATTACCGTCAAAATAGGAAAGGGGACCCAGCAGAAGCAGTCTAAAGTCAGAGCCGAAATAATGATTTTTTCCAACGTTTCACTACCTCACTATCGAAAAAATTTGACATCTCGCTGTTAGCAAAGTAGCGAGGCCCCGTGAAATAAAGAGCCAGTGGGACCTTTGGTGACATGGGATGATGATTAGGACTAAAGTAAGATCCTAAAGGGTGCCAACTATGCAAAATTATGTACTTCATCAATGCCCTTCTGATCAAATGTGCAAGAGATCCTGAGCATCAGATTAAAATAGAATCAATAGTCCTCGCTACCTCACTTTGAAAAGATGCTTGTTATTTAAGCTATGCGACGTAGCAAGTATGAGTCAAAAGACTGTGTGCAGTTTTTTCACCTTTAATTAGACCTATGGTCAACAGTCATCGTCTTCTTGCTATGAAGAGTTGCTAAGGAGATATGTATAGCAACATAGCGAATAAGGGCCCACTGCCTTCTTTCTGAGCAAGCCTAGTAACATATCATCTGTTGAATTCAGATCAGATCAATGGTTGTCGCTGCTTCACTATGGCAAGGTGCTCGTTCTTTATGCATAACAAAGTAGCAAACTGCTGACACATGTCCTCAGTTACCAGTGGGTCCATACATAAGTGACATCAAGGAAAGAGTTATGTACATGGTAAGTTTTCATTGGATAAATTGACCAACATGTCAAGTGCAATGCCTAGTTGTTCTCTCTATATCACATGATCGTAGGATTATTGAAGATCGACAGTGCAGCTTTAAACACAGAATGTGGTGCCACTCTCTATATTAATTAGACATGAAAGCATCATTCATGAGAAAAAATAGAGTATAATATAGAAAGATTTCATCAGTTTCATCTTACGCGAGCAAATATTTTGAGCCATTCTTGTGTAGAAGCAATTACTCAAGGAAAGTATGCTGAAGTCTGGCAGAATTTGTGAAATTGTCTGTTCGCAGAAAGTTTGTAGAAATATAGAGGAAAATAGAGACAGAGTTCAAGTAAGTAGTACTACCATAATCTTCGTAGGTTTTTCAGTTCTATAAAAAATAGTCCAAGATGCCTCCGAAGAAGGGATTTTCAAGTCAAATAAACTATTTGGATAGAAATGTGCATGATGACTTGCTTGAGTTGCTCCCTGAGTCTACTGTAGAGATAGTGCAAGTTAAAAGGTTAACCTCATCGAACCCTAGGCTAAGGATAGCTGCTGGATTGTATGATAAGGGTAATTGGGTCCAGGATGCTCAAACTTCTCAAACTGGTTTGAGTTTGTTCGAGAAATTGTTTACAGAAAGGAAATTATATGCCCCTCATGCCAATATATGGAATTTTGATCTGGGAAAGCTAGTTGTTCCTAGTGTGTTTATGGATTATGAACTTCTTGAGGCTATGGAAAAAAGTTATGATCAAGCCACTAGGGTAGTGAGAAAAATGGATGGTAAGGTTTTAATTACCATCAGTCCAGAAGAAATTAGGGAAGTTTTCAGTCTGGGAACTCTCACTAGGTATCATGTGCCCATTGATTTGATAGAGTTAGAAAAAGAATATATGTCCAAAAGGGATATAGTTAGACAAGGTGCAATGAAGGCCCACATAGGCAGAATTGGAAACCTACCAGCAATAACATCATCTTCTAAAGAACCTTTCAAGAAATCATTCTTTAATGCCAGGGAAGTAGAGATATACAAAACCCTATGCAGAGTCTTCGGAGAGGGTGAAGAAGATTTTATTCCTGTGAGCTTCATGTATATGATCACCCAAATCTCCTCTTTTGGTGTAGAAATAATTTTTGATTTTGCATCGTACCTGGCTAATGAGATTCATAGTGGATTGGTGGGGATTGCAAAGGGCAAGGTGGAGAAGGTTTGGGGTCAGTACTCCCTATTGATGCATATGTTTCTATTTAAAGGGGTTACATATTTTGGTAAAGAAATGGTTTTAAATAGGGAACAAGAGTGGGAAGCACTACCAGTTTAATTATGGAGTGTAGACATGACTGGGGAAGCAGAAAATGCTAGTTTTGTTAGATTTGATAGGTACTTTGCTTCTAAACTAAGATGCCTCATATTGAGTGACAATCTCAGAATTCCTAAGGCACTAATGCACCTTGTTAGGCCTATGGACAGACCCCATAGCCTAAAAGTTTCACATAATTGGGGAGATATCATCCCATATCTGGTCTCAACTTTCATTAGAGTTTATCGATTCAAAGGGACACCCCATGTACTACCCTATCAGGTGCCTTTAAAGGTAGGAGTAGCTAAATTTTTATGGCAGTTGGGAGGAGTGGAGGAGACCTTTTTGCACAAAAGGGGAACAGGATCAAATTTTCCTACTTGCACTGTAGCTCACCAGTTTGTAATAACTAAAGAGGGGTTGATCTTCCTCTACAAATTTTTGGATCATTATAAGATGGCAGTATCTCACTCTCATTTTTGTGACACAGAAGATTTCTTTAATTCTGCTCTTAGACATAGGATCAAGCTTTGACCAAGTCAGCATGAATTCTATTTCCCTAAAGATGTAATAAGGAATGAATATTCTCTCTAGTAGAAAGAAACAAAGAAAGAGAAATGGAGAGTCTATTCAAAATTTTTGGAGTTTATTAATTGTTTTGACAAGGATTACAGTCCTCTTAGTAATGCTGCAACTAATGCGGATAGAATAAATAAGCTCATGGGTACATTCCCCTAAATAATGGAGGTAATGAATGAGAAGAAACAACATTTTATTGATTCTTTTCCAGATAAAGCCAGGGAAGTTATGAGGAAATTGGGTTTCACCCCTAACATAGGGACAGGTCCACTGGTTGTGCAAAAGAGGACAGGATATACTATTATTCGGGATCACATGCCCACTGTAAACAAAGGAAAGTAGATAATTGAATCTACTAGTAATTTTTTTGAAGAAAGACCCACTAAACCTTCTCCCAAAAGAAGAAAAATAATGATGAAGGTTACTCACCCTCCCAAACTCCAATGAGAATTGAGGAGGAGCAGCTCACCAATGATAAAATTGAACAAATGGGATCACAAGGAGGAGTTTTTGTTACCTAGGCAGAAATTGATGAAGGGAACCTCCAGGAGCCTCTTGTGCTGAGTTTTGAATTAACTGTAGTAGATTTTAGGGGAAGGGAATTAGACCCTATTTTGGAACAAGCCAGTCAGAAATTTTTGTCTGATAACAATTTTGTAAAATCTAGGGGTTTCCATCAGTTTGCGTGGAGGGAAAACATCCACATTTTTTAGAAAAGATGTAGGAATATGAAAACAGAGCATCCAGAAATGGATGAAGCCTCTATTAAGAATCAAATAAAGGAACAAATGATACAAGACTTCCAGAATGTAACCCCTGAAGAGGGTAGATAGATGGTGAAAGATGCAAATATTTTATTATTGCCCAATTGGGATATTGTTGATGCCTTAATTTTTTATTCTGTGTCAAATAATTTAAGATTGTAGGATCCAGATAAAGAGGAATTCTTGGGAACACCATTCATTAATGACCAAATTGCTCTTGTTATGTGGTCCTTAAGAAGAGGATCCATGACTACTCCATCACAGCCTGATGATTCAGGACTAACAAGGAGTATCATTGTGAGGAGGGTCACTGATATTCACATGTATAGGCAACCCACATGAATGTGGACTATTCTAAATTTGCCTTGGCCATTGTAGAAAAAGAAGAAAAGGAAATGACTGATTTGCAGAGTAAGTATGAAAGAGTGATGGATGCTTACAATAAAGAAGAAAAAAAGAGAATTGAGCTTGAAAACAAGCTATTGGGAAAAACCACTAGGCAAAAAATAACATACCCTTGCCCTCCAGTTGAACCTTTTAAATCCACCCCTATTATTGAAATACCAGACACCCCTGAAAGGCTCCAATTCTATCCTGCAGAAGATTTTGAAGAAGAAAAAACCCAATTACATGAGTTGCAGGTAGAATTAAAAAATCAGTATGATGGAAAATTAAACCAGGGTGTAATGTATTTAAGGAATAAAATACAATGGTCAAACTTCTTTGAACAGTTGACAAGAATTGCAACCATTATGGATGAGTTGAATAGAGATAAGGATAAATTGACTCCCCTAGCACAGAAGTGGAGTGAGAGGAATAATGATATTACCATTATATGTATATCTTCCATCCAAATGCCATATCATCAAGTAGAGAAAATTTTTGATTTGTTAAATAAACTAGAATATTTTGATGATAAAAGGGATTCTTTACAGAAAATATTAACACTCTATTTTTCCAAATATATTGCTAAAAAATTCACTTTATTTCCTTGTGCTTTAGAATCTGTTGATACAATAAAGGAAAAAGAAAAATGGAAAAAGGAGTTAGATGAAATATTTGATGAAAGGATCAGGAACATCATGAGTGAAACTGGCCACTAGTTTTGGGCAAGGAAAAATGAAGAATTGGTAAAGATATAGTTATATTATAATGACATCAGAAAAGAGCTTGATGATTTAGAAGAAATTGCAAATTCATTACTGGTTATACAAAGAGAGGCTCTAAATTTTGATTGGCCAGATGATGCTGCCTATAATAAATGGAAAAATCAGTTTATAGAACAGATGTCAAGAGAAGATGAGGAGGAAGATGCAAAAGTAAAAGTTACCCTTGTAGTTAGTAATGAAGACATGGAAAATCCCCAGGTTGAAGTAAGGTTGCAGGTAACTGAAGATGATACATCACTTTCAGACCTCATGACTATGTACTCCAAGGATGAAGAATGATTGTAAAATCAGATCATATTTTCTTGTCTCAACAACTAAGAAGCATAACAGAAAGGGACCCACCAAGGAATGTTTGATGTAATAATCCTTTCTGTTATTTGTTTTTGTCTTTTATGACAGAAGTGTATTTAAGTGTCTTTTAAAGGACACTTGTCATTTTTCCTTTAGCCTAAAGCTTGTTGCATCTCACACTATTTAAGTGAGATCCCAAGGCTAAAGTAGGGTCCAAATTCTATTTTTCTAAGTGATATGCTTAGTCTATTTTTGGTCCAAATTTTGAAAGCAAGTTTAAGATGTATTTTCTCTGTCAATTCTCTAAGAATACATGAATATACAATGAGTTGTGTTTCTTTCTGAAGGTCATTCTAAGTCTTTTGTAAATGATATACCATTTTCAAAGAAGATGAATACAAATTGTGAACTATCCCCATATTATTCTTTCTAAATCTTGTCTCCTTTCAATTACTTGGTTGTCTTGATATTGTATAAGTAAAGGCTTGTGCAATTGAATGCAATCTAGTTAGTTTGTATATGTTTTTATCACTGTTGTTAATTCAGTGGATTAAATAAAAGCTTTGATGAATGTGATAAGGTTTCTTTAGTAGTGAAAAGGGTTTTGAATGATGAATTCTGATAAGAATTGTTGATAGAATTTGTTGTAAGGCAACAAACCAGATCTGAGAACTTGCTATAGACTCTGAACCCCAATGGATTAGGCACAGATCAAGTTGATATAGCTGAAGGAGAAATATATCATAAATTATCATCAAAATGTAGCATCAAATCAAATTTTACTTTTATTTCCTGTAGATCTTCAAAGCTGGCCAGCACTTGTCTGCATGGAATGTTTTAGCTTCAGTTAGCCACTATTGTTTAGAACATCTGCAAATCTATAGATGAGTTATTGGCCATATCTATTTTATGGGATGTGTTTATCAAGTTAGTAAAGAATTATGTATATGTATGAGGATTTTGAAATGAGAATTAGAATGAAACTAAGAATAATCCTCATATAGTTGTTCCAGTTTTGAATCATCCCTGGGTACACCCACCCTGGTTTTGCAGAGCCAAAAGAGTAGAAAACCATCCGTAGTTTTGTTGAAGTTGGGTCCAAATACTTTGCATATACAATTGTTAATAAGAATTGGCTAGTCTTTAGTTTGTGTATGTACTGTCATTCTGGTATTAAGCATTTTTTTGCTTAGTAGTTTTAGTACATTTTAAAACACCAACAAAATGGTGACTCTGCTGGGGAGTTGTCCAACACATCTATGAAAAGTACTGCAGTTTCTTTGGTCCTGCTATGTATGCGTGTGTGTCATGTGATCTAATTTTTTCTCGTGGTTATAAGGGAATCTTTTAGTGTCAAACCTTGAGAATTTAAGAAATATAGAGCCCAAGTACCATTGCTACACACTGTTGTATCCAGCCTATCCAAGTGTCTTATCTAACAAGCAAGAGTTGCAGTCTTACGACATCAGTGATTGGTCTGTCTGTGCCAGATATTTTTTGTTTCTACTTGTGTATTGTTTTCCTTTAGTCAGCAAAAGTGTTATTATATATTTTCCTGAAATAGGGTGGTGACTCAGTCAAGGTTTTGAAGCTAGTGCTTATTGTAACAAAAAGGTGAATATGGCTGACAAGAGAAAAAACACAAGAGCTTACATGAGAGCCAATCCCGATGTATCAATGTATACTGATCTACCCCAAGGTGGTAGGAAGAACCAAAATAAGAAAAAGATAGATCCAAATCCCACTTGGAAACCCAGAGGTAATGCATCCGTCAATTCCCATTATCAACCAGTAATAGGAAGAGAGTCTTTTTTCTTAGCTTTGAATCTGAAACTACAAGACTCTTAGGAGGCATTTTCAGTACCCCATTACTAGATGAGAGAGTCTTTCAGGATAAAGATGTATCCACTATAGGAATTGCTTCGTCAAGGCCAGATCCTGTAGCAAATATGAATTATAGGTTAGGATTTATGAGTTCATTTGATAATCCTTTTAATCCCCAAGCAACCCCATATGTAGAGCCAAATCTTATAGATCTGGATGATCCTGCTGATTCAGAGGAAACTTCTGCAGATCCTAAAGAAGTGCACTCTGAAATAGGATTTTTGAAGAAATGGATTGCTGAGGAAGAAGCTAAATGCATTTGTCTTGAAAAAGAAAAGGAGAAAGCCACCTTGGATGCCATAATAGAAAGGGATGCATTGCTAAGATGGATGGCTACTTTGAAAGAGAAAAATAAAAAGTTAGAAGAAAATACTACAACTCTCCATAAGGATGTTTTTGGAGATGTTGATAATCTGAGAGGTAAAGTTCAAGAATAGGAGAAATTCCTAAATCAAAGGCAAGAACCAATTATTACTCAAATCCAAGCCTATAAACCTGTTCAAGTGGATCTTGTAGAGCCCACTGCAAAAGCTCCAGATAAAGGAAAAGGCAAGGCTATAGGAATCCAAATAAATGAGCCTCAAGCTATACCAAGAAAACCTATACAACCCTCCATGTCAAAATTAGATATAGATCTTAAGAAGGCTCGAAAAGAGAGGGAAGATCTTGCAAAAGAACTTGAGAAGGTTGAGAATGAAGCTCAAGCTGCAAAAACTAGGAAAAAAATCCAATTCATAAAGTCTAATTCTGCATTGGCTTCATGGCCCAATTTGTCTATCCCACCTACAAATCCTGCACCAGTTAGTGGTCCAATAATCCCAACTCAGGGAGTACCCCAATCTGCTCCTACCTCATCTTCCACTATTGGCACCCAAGTCCCATTTGTCCCACCTCAACAATCCCAAGCCGCTCCTCCGAGTCAAGCTAATATAGCTAGTACCTCAAATGTTCCTAGTTTCCAAAAGAAACCTGTATATCTAAAAAAGTATAGACAAATATCATGTGCTAGTATTCCTAGTGCTCCACATCCCATATCGTTTGATTTAAGAGATAAAGTGGTTAAGTTCTCTGGGAATACTATTGTTACTGGTGAAGAACATTTGAGAATTTTCACTGATATGTTGAATGATTATGAAGTTGAACATGAAGATATGGTAATGAAATTGTTTGTGCATTCACTAACAGAGGATGCAAGGGATTGGTTTAGGAGGTTGCCTAATGACAGTATTACCTCATGGAGTGATTTGGAGAAATTGTTCAAGGAGCAATATGGAGACAACACTAATGCAGGATTCATGTTGAATGAGTTTAACAATATCAAGAAGAATCCAAATGAATCCACATTTGATTTCAATGTAAGATTCCAGAAAGGTATGTACAGAGTTTTTCAAGTTATGAGGTTAAATGAAGATGTTTGTCTCACAACATATTTCAATGCTTTTGATAGCAAAATGGCTTATCAATTGAGGGCTAAGGATCCTAAGACTTTAAGAGATTCCTATAAAATTGTAGTAAATATAGAGAATAATAGGAAGGCATCTAGAAAACTAGGTAGGAGGGATGATCCTAAGCTTTTTAATCCTAAGAACAATAATAAAAGGGAGGGTGGCAAAAATCCTATAGGAAAGAAGCCCGAAGAACCTACTATAGGCCAGGTTTTAGAAATGCTCAAGAAGATGACTCCCACTAATTTCAATAAGCCAAATGTTGTTGAAAGACCCCCTATGAATAACAAAAATTTCAATAGGCAGCCTAGAATGTAAAATTACTCTTACACCACTCAGTGGAAAGATGGTAAACTAGTTCCCAACCAGACCCACAATGTGAAGGATAAGGGTACTCCAGATCCCCTGCAAAGGAACACTATAAATATGAATGATGATGTACCATGGTGCATTATATGTCAATCACCTCATTCTACTAATTATTGTGCTGTGGCACAGTCATTTGCCCAAGGTTAAGGAGTGCAACATGAAGAAGAAACTGAAGAGAAAAGCCATGATGATATAATCTGCAATATGGTAAGCATGTGTGATGATTTGATAGATTCTGATTCTGAAGAGCCTAAAAATGATATTACTAGCCAGAGAATTGCTTACCAGCTACATCATCAGCAAGTGCTTTCAGATGATGAAGGGTATGATATAGATAAAGTATGCAGTACATTTTCTGATGTAGGTCTCACAAGCTTAAGAATGCCCTCCAAGGAGGAGATTGACAAAATTATAGAAGAAATTATTTCACAAGTCCATAGTAATTATAATTTGAGAAATATAGTAGTGAATGATGATGCAGGAAAGCCATCTAGTGTATTCATCAAAGACATCACTAATAAGATGAATGATCAAAACAAGAAAGTCAATGTAGATGTACCTAAGATCAAGGAAAATAAGGGTAAGAAATGGGAACCAAAGAAGAAGGTTCAATTTCAAATAAATGAAGCAAAAAACCAGTTATGCAACCAAAGAAATTAGAACCTGATGTTATCAAGCAAAATATGGTGCCTGCTGCTCAAAAGATTCCAACTCTAGGTACTCTTGTAAAACCCACTATTGTTGAACCCATTGATATGATATCTATGTTATCTCAAATTACTATAAAAGTGCCCTTGTTTGAACTTTTGAGAATTGAAGAGCATAAGAATAAGGCTTTGTCATGGTTGGGTGGAATAGGAAATAATAATATTTTTATAGAGCAAATTGTGTCCCAACAAACCCCATTAGTAATAGAGGATAGTGGTATCATATCTCAGATTCCTCAAATTTTTTTAGATGATTCCTCAGTGGCATTCATAGAAAATATTGATCTTTTTTTCCTCGGTCTAATCATAAAGGGGAAGACCTTAAAAAATTGCATGATAGACTCAGGAGCTTCCAACACTATAATGCCTTTCAAAGTAATGGAATCCTTAGGATTGAAGGTGGATACCAAGCAGGGCAGATGCAGAGGAATGGATGCTAGGGAAGTTCCAGTCATAGGTACCATAAATGCCTTACCATTCAAACTAGCTGCATATCCTGAAGTAGAATTAACCATGTCTGTCCTTGTGGTAGATATACCTCCACACTATGGGATGTTACTCTCTAGGAAATGGAGTGCTTCCATGGGGGAAGCCTGCAATGTGATCTTACTTATGCCACTTTTCATAAAGGGGACAAAGCTATCAGGGTAAATAGGGAGCCAAGAGTTAACCACGTTTTAGGAGAAGAAATTGAAAAAGATACCACTTGTTTCCTAGATACTGGGATTAATGCTTTCAGGGCTGAATTAATTATTCAGGAAGTTGAAAATTTACCTGCTATCATTGAACATGAAGTTGAATGTTGCATGAGCTCACCAAAATTATGGACAATGTTCTTTGATGGGGCTAGTTCTAAAGAGGGTGCAGGGGCAGGTGTAGTTTTTGTATCCCCTGAAAATAATACTTTTAGGTATTCATTCACTTTGAAGTTTTCCTGCACTAATAATATTGTAGAATATGAAGCATTGCTACTAGGACTCAAAGTTTCCATACATCATAGAATTAAGAAATTATGTGTCATAGGGGATTCTGAACTAATTATCTCTCAGATCAAAGGAACCTACTCATCCAAGAATAAGAGATTGAAACAATATAGAAGTGCAGTTTGGGATCAGATAGAATTCTTTGATGCATTTCGGATCTCATGGAGAGATAGGACTCAAAATAAGATGGTTGATCTGTTAGAAAATGTAGCAATCAAGCCAAAAGAGATATTATTTGTAGGAATCTCTTAGATTGAGGTGCAAAATAGACCATCCATACCTGACAACATTGAAAATTGGTAGGTTTTTGAGGATGACAAAGATATTAAAAATTGTTTGTTAAATGAAGACAAGTACCACGGTCAAGAAATGGATTGCAGCAGACTGATTGAAACCATAAATGGGAAGGAAACCATTTTTGGTCAAGAGATTATGCAATTGAAAAAAAAAAAGATGTCGAACGGGTTAGTGGTCTTGGAAAATATTTTTGATAACCAAGACAGAGTAAAATCAGGAGTTAATGACTCAAAACCTCAAGAGTTAGAAGAAATAAACTTGGGTACTAATGAAGCTCCTAAAAAGGTTTATATTGGCCAAAATCTGACTATTAAAATTAGGAAAACATTGATTGACCTACTTAGAAAATACAGACATATTCTTGCTTGGTCAGATGATGACCTTAAGGCTTACAGGGAGGATCTGTTCTAGCATGTCATACCATTGAAGGAAAATGTAAGACCTTTTAGGCAAAAACAGAGACCAATCAATCCTACCCTTGCCCCAAAAATGCAAGAACTGACAAAACTAAGAGATGGTGGGATAATCAAGCCAATCAGGCATTCCACCTGGGTTTCAAACTTGGTTCCTGTTAGGAAGAAGAATGGAGATATTAGGCAATGTGTGGATTTTAGAAACTTAAACATTGGATCTTTGAAAGACAATTAATGCTTACCTAATATGGAAGCCATGTTGCAGCAAGTGATTGGCTTTGAATTAATGTCAATGATGGATGGTTTTTCAGGATATAATCAAGTTCTAGTAAAGGAAAGTGAATAGTTCAAGACAGCCTTCACAACCCCATGGGGAACATATGTATATGTGAGGATGCCTTTTGGCCTGATTAATGCAGGAGCTACCTTCCAAAGAGCTATGGATGTAGCATTTCATGATTATATTGATAAATTTATGGTTGTGTAACAGGATGATCTTACAACATATTCTAATAAGGCTAAAGATCACTGCAAACATTTGAAATTTTTTTTTATCAAAGCTCTGGAATATGGAGTTTCTTTAAACCCAAAGAAATGTGCATTTGGGGTCACAGAAGGCAAACTACTAGGACACATAGTGTCTAAGGATGGGGTAAAAATAGATCCTAAGAGAGTAACAGCTATTGACAAAGTCCCCAAGCCAAAAAATGTAAAAGGAATTCAATCCTTCTTTGGCCAAGTTAATTTCCTTAGGATATTTGTTACAAATTTTGCTAAGATTAGTAGACCTATCTCAAAGATGCTCAAAAAGGGAGCCACTATAAATTGGAATGGTGAGCCTTCACAAGCATTCCAAGATATTAAAATTGTAATAAAAGATGCTCCAGTATTGAGAACCCCAGATTATTCAAAACCCATGCATATTTTTTCTTTTGCATCCTTCCACACTGTAGCTGCAGTCTTATTGCAGAAAAATCAAGAAGGATATGAGCAGCCTATTGCCTTTTTTAGTAAGTCACTATAGCCTGCTAAACTTAAGTATGACATAAATAAAAAGCAAGCATATGCTTTAGTAAAGGCTATAAAAGCTTTTATATGTTACCTAGTAGGTGCTACTATCATCACTTTTGTCTCAACAAGAAGTATCAGGCAGGAGGTGCAAATGGATCAATAGAATCCAGGAATTCAACATTGATATACAAATAACAAAGTTAGTAAGGGGCCCAGGTTTGGCCAAACTCATGGCTAAAGCTAATCTAGAGGCTAATCAGATAAATCTGGTAAATGATGATCTCAAAGCTGACTTATGTGACATGGACCAATGTGACTGGTACACCAATGTCATATATTACTTGCAACACATGGAAGCTCCTCCCCATTTGCCTGAAAACGAAAAGAGGAATACTAAATTGCAAGCCATCAGGTATGTAATTGTCCAAAGCAACCTATGGTGGAGAAATTTTGAAGGAGTATTATTGAAATGTGTTGATAAGGAAAAGGCAAAAGAGGTTTTGAAAGAAATGCATGATGTAGTGTGTGGGGGGCACTATATGGCCAAAACTACTACACATAAGATAATGAGGGTTGGATTCTGGTGGCCTTCCCTTTTCAAGGATGCTCAAGTTATGGTTAGGAAATGTGATCCTTGTCAGAGGTTTTCTGGAAAGCTAAAGTTCTTATGAAATACCCCATTGAAGCTAGTGGAGATTCAAGCACCTTTTCAAAAATGGGGTTTGGACTTCATAGGAGAGATTTTCCCCAAGTCTAGCACTGGCTATTCTTGGATTCTTGTTGCTACTGACTACTTTACAAAATGGGTAGAGGCTATCCCCACAAGAAATGCAACAAGTAAAGTGGTCAATAGTTTCCTACTAAATAATATTATTTCTAGATTTGGCTATCCATAGAAAATTATAACAGATAATGCTATGTGCTTTAGATCTGAGGAATTCATCAAGTTTTGTGATAAATATGGAATGACAAGGTCATCATCTGCTCCATATCATCCACAAGGGAATGGACAAGCTGAGTCCACAAATAAGAGCCTGTTGAAGGTCATTAAGAGAACCTTGGATGATAATAAAAAGGCATGGGATTCCAAGTTACAGTTGGCAATATGGGCTGACAGAGTAACTGTAAAGAAAGCAATTGGTGTAGCTCCATTTGATTTAGTGTATGGGATTCAAGCTAGAATTCCTCAGAACAACTTGATGGGACTATACAATTACATCCAGTTGTATGATGAAGATACTACATATGAAATGCAAGAAAGAATGGATGAATTGGTAGGACTGACCAAAACTAGAAGAGAAGCATCTTTAAAGAACCAAAAGTCGCAATTGCAAGTCAAGACACTCTATGATAAAAGAACTGTAAGTAGAAAATTTGAAAATGGAGATTTAGTCTTAATGTGGAATGCCAGAATTGAAAATAAAGGAAAACATGGAAAATTTGATCCTATTTGGTTAGGCCCATATCTCATTGAAAATACTTGGGGTGAAGATTCTTATATACTCAAAGATGTATTTGACAATATTCTTGAATTGCCAGTTCATGGGCAGTTCTTGAAAAGGTATTTTTCTTGAAAAAAACTTATTTTCTTCCATGAACAGTAGTTTTAGGGTTTTCTATTGTTTTGTACATTTTGTATATTCAGTAAGTCCTTGTAAATATCCCTGTGCAGTCCTGTTCCTTATTTCTGTGTGTTGCTTAGTGCTCTCTGAAGAAGTTGTCTTTTTTACGAAGTATGTGGTCTGCTCTCCCATAGATTCTGAAATCTTGAATAGACTCAAGTAGTCTATCATCCTCAGATAGAGCCACTGTTGGTCTGACTTTTTGTTTGATAGAAGTCTTTTGTCCAATTGTAAGAAAGTCAGATTTTTCATTCTAAGTGAAACATAGGGTTTCTAGATAATTCATCCATTCACTAGCCTTTGAAAAAACCTTGTGAAAACCCTACGTTCTTTCTATTCATAAATTGTCAGGAGCAAAATATTTGAATTTTCAAATAAGGCGAATATTCTGTCGTCTTTTATCTTCTGTGCTCCCGAGATACCTTTCCTCTCATATTCCCTAGCCGTTCGATCTAAGTAGATCCACCATTGTCATTACCTCGCTATGCAAACATGGGCACTTTTTATGTATGGCAAGGTAGAAAGTGCTAAAAAGTTTATAAAACGGGATCGCAAAATGAAGATACAGTGGTCGAAGCTTTGTTTTCTGGCTGATTTATTATTCAAGTACACATTGCAATTACCGTCAAAATAGGAAAGGGGACCCAGTAGAAGTAGTCTAAAGTCAGAGCTGGAATAATGATTTTTTCTAGTGTTTCACTACCTCACTATCAAAAAATTTGACATCTCGCCGTTAGCGAAGTAGCGAGGCCCCATGAAATCAACAGCCAGTGGGACCTTTGGTGACGTGGGATGATGATTAGGACTAAAGTAAGATCTTAAAGGGTGCCAACTGTACAGAATTCCATACTTCATCAATGCCCTTCTAATAAAATGTGCAAGAGATCCTGAGCATCAGACTAAAATAGAATCAACAGTCCTCGCTACCTCACTTTGAAAAGTTTCATGTTATTTAAGCTATGTGATGTAGCAAGTATGAGTCAAAAGACTGCATGTAGTTTTTTCACCTTTGATTAGAACTATGATCAATGGTCGTCATCTTCTCACTATGAAGAGTTGCTAGGGAGATATGTATAGCGACATAGCGAATAAGGGACATCAACTTCTTTCTGAGCAAGCCCAGTAACATATCATCTGTCAAATTTAGATCAAATCAATGGTTGTCGCTGCTTCGCTATGGTAAGGTGCTCGTTCTTTATGCATAACAAAGTAGCGACCTGCTGACACATGTCCTCAGTTGCCAGTGGGTCCGGACATAAGTGCCATCAAGGAAAGAGTTATGTACGTGGTAATTTTTCATTGGATGAATTGACCAACATCTCAAGTGCAACACCTAGTTGTTCTCTTTGTATCACATGATCGTAGGATTATTGAAGATCGACAGTGTAGCTTTAAACACAGAATGTGGTGCCACTCTCTATATTAATTAGACATGAAAGCATTGTTCGTGAGAAAAAATAGAGTATAATACAAAAATATTTCATCAATTTCATCTTACGCGAGCAAAGATTTTGAGCCATTCTTGTGCAGAAGCAATTACTGAAGGAAAGTGTGCTGAAGTCTGGCAGAATTTGTGAAATTGTCTATTCGTGAAAAGTTTGCAAAAATACAGAGGAAAACAAAGACAGAGTACAAGTAAGTAGTACTACCATAATCTTCATAGGTTTTTTAGTTCTGTAAAAAATAGTCCAAGATGCCTCCGATGAAGGGATTTTCAGGTCAAATAAACTATTTGGATAGAAATGTGCATGATGACTTGCTTGAGTTGCTCCCTGAGTCTACTGTAGACACAGTGCAAGTTAAAAGGTTAACCTCATTGAACCCTAGGCTAAGGATAGCTGATGGATTGTATGATAACGGTAATTGGATCCAGGATGCTCAAACTTCTCAAACTGGTTTGAGTTTGTTCAAGAAATGGTTTGCAGTAAGGAAATTATATGCCCCTCATGCCAATATATGGAACTTTAATCTGGGAAAGCTAGTTGTTCCTAGTGTGTTTATGGATTATGACCTTCTTGAGGCCATGGTGAAAAGTTATGATCAAGCCACTAGGGTAGTGAGAAGAATGGATGGTGAGGTTTTAATTACCATTAGTCCAGAAGAAATTAGAGAAGTTTTCAGTCTGGGACCTCTCACTAGGTATCATGTGCCCATTGATTTGATAGAGCTAGAAAAAGAATATATGTCCAAAAGGGATGTAGTTAGACAAGGTGCACTGAAGGCCCACATAGGCAGAATTGGAAACCTACCAGCAATAACATCATCTTCTAAAGAACCTTTCAAGAAATCATGCTTTAATGCTAGGGGAAAAGAGATATACAGGACCCTGTGCAGAGTCTTCGGAGAGGGTGAAGAAGATTTTATTCCTGTGAGCTTCATGTATATGATCACCCAAATCTCCTCTTTCGGTGTTGAAATAATTTTTGATTTTGCATCTTACCTGACTAATGAGATTCACAGTGGATTGGTGGGGATTGCAAAGGGCAAGGTGGAGAAGGTTTGGGGTCAGTACTCCCTATTGATGCATATGTTTCTATTTAAAGGGGTTACATATTTTAGTAAAGAAATGGTTTTAAATAGGGAACAAGAGGGGGAAGCACTACTAGTTCAATTGTGGAGTGTAGACATGACTGGGGAAGCAGAAAATGCTAGTTTTGTTAGATTTGATAGGCACTTTGCTTCTAAACTAAGATGCCTCATATTGAGTGACAATCTCAGAATTCCTAAGGCACTAATGCACCTTGTTAGGCCTATGGACAGACCCCATAGTCTAAAATTTTCACATAATTGGGGAGATATCATTCCATATCCGGTCTCAACTATCATTAGAGTTTATGGATTCAAAGGGACACCCCATGTACTACCCTATCAGGTGCCTTTAAAGGTAGGAGTAGCTGAATTTTTATGGCAGTTGGGAGGAGTGGAGGAGACCTTTTTGCACAAAAGGGGAACATGATCAATTTTTCCTACTTGCACTGTAGCTCACCAGTTTGTAATAAATAAAGAGGGGTGGATCTTCCTCTACAAATCTTTGGATCAGTATAAGATGACAGTATCTCACTCTCATTTTTGTGACACAGAAGATTTCTTTAATTCTACTCTTAGACATAGGATCAAGCTTCGACCAAGTCAGCATGATTTCTATTTCCCTAAAGATGTAATAAGGAATGAATATTCTCTCTAGGAGCAAGAAATAAAGAAAGAGAAATGGAGAGTCTATTCAAAAGTTTTGGAGTTTATTAATTGTTTTGACAAGGATTATAGTCCTCTGAGTAATGTTGCAACTAATGCAGATAGAAAAAATAAGCTCATGAGTACATTCCCCAAAATAATGGAGGTAATGAATAAGAAGAAACAATATTTTATTGATTCTTTTCCAGATAAAGCCAGGGAAGTTATGAGGAAATCAGGTTTCACCCCTAACATAGGGGCAGGTCCACTGGTTGTGTGAAAGAGGATAGGATATACTATTATTCAGGATCACATGCCCATTGTAAAAAAAGGAAAGTAGATAATTGAATCTACTAGTACTATTTTTGAAGAAAGACCCCCTGAACCTTCTCCCAAAAGAAGAAAAATAATAAGGGAAGAGGAATCCCATAATGAAGGTTACTCACCCTCCCAAACTCCAATGAGAATTGAGGAGCAGCTCACCAATGAAAAAATTGAACAAATGGGATCACAAGGAGGAGTTAATGTTACTCAGGCAGAAATTGATGAAGGGAACCCCCAGGAGCCTCCTGTGCCGAGTTTTGGATTAACTGTAGTAGATTTTAGGGGAAGGGAATTAGACCCTATTTTGGAACAAACCAGTCAGCAATTTTTGTCTGATAATAGTTTTATAAAATCTAGGGCTTTACATCAGTTTGTGTGGAGGGCAAACGTGCACTTTTTGAGAAAAGATGTACGAATATGAAAATAGAGCATCTGGAAATGGATGAAGCCTCTATTCAGAATCAAATAAAGGAACAAATGATACAAGAGTTCCAGAATGTAACCCCTGAAGAGGTTAGATAGATGGTGAAAGATGCAAATATTTTATTATTGCCCAATTGGGATATTGTTGATGCCTTAATTTTTTATTCTGTGTCAAATAATTTAGGATTACAGGATCCAGATAAAGAGGAATTCTTGGGAACAATATTCAATAATGACCAAGCTTCTCTTGTTATTTGGTCATTAAGAAGAGGATCCAAGACTACTCCATCACAGCCTGATGATTCAGGACTAATAGGGAGTATCATTGTGAGGAGGGTCACTGATATTCACATGTACAGGCAGCCCACATGAATGTGGACTATTCTAAATTTTCCTTGGCCACTACAGAAAAAGAAGAAAAGGAAATGACTGATCTGTAGAGTAAGTATGAAAGAGTGGTGGATGCTTACAATAAAGAAGTAAAAAAGAGAATTGAGCTTGAAAACAAGCTATTGGGAAAAACCACTAGGCAAAAAATAACATACCC
This sequence comes from Cupressus sempervirens, assembly GCA_028749045.1. Lineage (NCBI taxonomy): Eukaryota > Viridiplantae > Streptophyta > Pinopsida > Cupressales > Cupressaceae > Cupressus > Cupressus sempervirens. Next base: position 871,332,677 of record CM053785.1, on the reverse strand, counting down.
TCGCCCCCTAGTTGAAACTTTTAAATCCACCCCTATTATTGAAATACCAGACACCCCTGAAAGACCCCAATTCTATACTACAGAAGATTTTGAAGAAGAAAAAACCCAATTACATGAGTTGCAGGTAGAATTAAAAAATTAGTATGAAGGAAAATTAAAGCAAGGTGTAATGTATTTAAGGAATAAAATAAAATGGTCAACCTTCTTTGATCAGTTGACAAGAATTGCAACCCTTATGGATGAGTTGAACAGAGATAAGGATAAATTGACTCCCCTAGCACAGAAGTGGAGGGAGAGGAATAATGATATTACAATTATATGTATATCTGTTGTCCAAATGCCATATCATCAAGTAGAGAAAATTTTTGATTTGTTAAATAAACTAGAAGATTTTGATGATAAAAGGGATTCTTTACAGAAAAGATTAGCACTTTGTTTTTCCAAATATATTGCTAAAAAATTCACTTTATTTTCTTGTGCTTTAGAATCTGTTGATACAATAAAGGAAAAAGAAAAATGGAAAAAGGAGTTAGATGAAATATTTGATGAAAGGATCAGGAACATCATGAGTGAAACTAGCCACTGGTTTTGGGCAAGGACAAATGAAGAATTGGTAAAGATATAGTTATATTATAATGACATCAGAAAAGAGCTTGATGATTTAGAAGAAACTGTAAATTCTTTACTAGTTATACAAAGAGAGGCTCTAAATTTTGATTGGCCAGATGATGCTGCCTATAATAAATGGAAAAATCAGTTTATAGAACAGATGTCAGGAGAAGATGAGGAGGAAGATGCAAAAGTAAAAGTTACCCTTGTAGTTACTAATGAAGGCATGGAAAATCCCCAAGTTAAAGTAAGTTTGTAGGTAACTGAAGATGATACATCACTTTCAGACCTCATGACTATGTACTCCAAGGATGAAGAATGATTGTAAAATCAGATCATATTTTCTTGTCTCAACAACTGAGAAGCATAACAGAAAGGGACTCACCAAGGAATGTTTGATGTAATAAGCCTTTCTGTTATTTGTTTTTGTCTTTTATGACAGAAGTGTATGTAAGTGTCTTTTAAAGGACACCTGTCATTTTGTCTTTAGCCTGAAGCTTGTTGCATCTCACACTATTTAAGTGAGATCCCAAGGCTAAAGAAGGGTCCGAATTCTATTTTTCTAAGTGATATGCTTAGTCTATTTTTGGTCCAAATTTTGAAAGCAAGTTTAAGATGTATTTTCTCTATCAATTCTCTGAGAATACATGAATATAGAATGAGTTGTGTTTCTTTCTGAAGGTCATTCTGAGTCTATTGTAAATGATATACCATTTTCAAAGAAGATGAATACAAATTGTGAACTGTCCCCATGTTATTCTTTCTGAATCTTGTCTCCTTTCAATTACTTGGTTGTCTTGATATTGTATAAGTAAAGGCTTGTGCAATTGAATGCAATCTAGTTAGATTGAATATCTATTTATCACTGCTATTAATTCAATGGATTAAATAAAAGCTTTGATGAATGTGATAAGGTTTCTTTTGTAGTGGAAAGGGTTTTGAATGATGAATTCTGATAAGAATTGCTGATAGAATTTGTTGTAAGGCAACAAACCAGATCTAAGAACTTGCTATAGACTCTGAACCCCAATGGATTAGGCACTGATCAAGTTGATATAGCTGAAGGAGAAATATATCATAAATGATCATCAAAATGTAGCATCAAATCAAATTTTACTTTTATTTCCTGTAGATCTTCAAAGCCGGCCAGCACTTGTCTGCATGGAATGTTTTAGTTTCAGTTAGCCACTATTGTTTAGAACATCTACAGATCTATAGAAGAGTCATTGGCCATATCTATTTTATGGGATGTGTTTATCAAGTTAGTAAAGAATTATGTATATGTCTGAGGATTTTGAAATGAGAATCAGAATGAAACTAAGAATAATCCTCATATAGTTGTTCCAGTTTTGAATCATCCCTGGGTACACCCACCCTAGTTTTGCAAAGCCAAAAGAGTAGAAAACCATCTGTGGTTTTGTTGAAGTTGGGTCCAAATACTTTGCATATACAATTGTTAATAAGAATTGGCTAGTCTTTAGTTTGTGTATGTACTATCATTCTGGTATTAAGCATTTTGTCACTTAGTAGTTTTAGTACATTTTAAAACACCAACAGAATGATTGTGAATGGAAATAAAAAGCCAGATAATTCTATGTGTTGGGTCAGAACCGTGTGAAATAATAATAGAATGAAGTTGAGGTGACAAGAGAGTAACTACACCACCTCGGCTAAGTTCATGCTGAGAGGAAAATAGAATGCCATCCTGCCAAATGATGTGGCACATAGCAGAAAGCATGAAATGAGAAATCTTAACTTCTTGCAGGCAGAGAAAATCTAAATTACCAAGTCCATGATGAGTGTCCTGGACATAGAATTTTTTGGAGAGGTCAGAAAGACCTTGAACATTCCAGAAGAGGAAGTTCATGAGAACTCTTCCATATCATCCTCCTCCTCAAGAGAGGAGTAGCTATTCTGCAAGAAGGTAGAAACCTAGTGGAAGTCAGACAAGAAATCATCTGACCTAACAGCCTGCCGTTTCACCTCTAGTTTCTCCACACGTCTAGGAGGACTATGGGAACACCTTGTCACTGATGGCATGATGGGAGAAACTACAATAGGACCATGAACCCTAGCCAAGGAAAAAACCCTAGTGGCTACCTTAATCCCCTATGTACTAGTAGGGTTTGGAACCTGCGAAACCCCCAGAAGAGGCATTGTGGGAGCTTCTTGTAGCCCCATGCTAGCTGGTGTGGATGCTCCTATGGGAATAGGAGGAATCACGATGATTGCCACATAAGATGGCTTGGGGGATAAGGGATTCAAGGGACCCTTGCCCTTGCGCCCAACAGTAACCCATTCTTCCTTCTTTCCTTCAGCTTGCTTGGCAGGTGCTTCTTTAGGCATGGGCTTGACCCTAAGCATAGCCAGAGGGAAATCCTTGATATTGTGTTCCACGAATTGGCACCTATAATAGGTGTTGGGTAAATTCAAGTAAAGCACCATTTGGGAGAAGGTTTGATCTCCAATCTAGATTTCCATAGAATCCTTGAGATCCACGGAAAGATCAACTTCGATGCAAACGCATTGTTGTGGGCGAGCATTAAAAAATTTCTCAGGCTCCTTGGTGACAACTTTGCCAAGGTTTTTGGCAATGGACTCAATGAAAGGCCAAAATGGTAAGGGAAGACCTAGAAAGTCGATCCACATAGGAACCCTAAGCTTTTTATCATCCGAGACTGTGAAGTCTTAGGACCATTTTTGGAAAACAAGTAGAGAGGAATACACAGACCAAGGTCTATTGTTAAAGACCGCATCTGCTTGTGATGGGTTAGAGAAGCGAAATTTAAAAAAAACCTTTGGTAAGGTTTTGTACAGCATCAAGTCAGACTCCATGAGGAGTCCAACATTTGTTAACCTAGTCTTGGAGCATAGCTTCAGGAGTAGTCCTACCAAAAAAATAACCTATCAAGGTATGTTGTTCTAACCAGTCACAAGCAGCATCAAATTCTTGTAAAGGAAGGATAATATCAGGATTACCTCATGAAAGACCTTCGAAAAAAACTTGAATGGACTTATATTTAAATTTAAATTTAGATAATATTTCCTTTTGATATCTATAATTAAAAATAGATTTTATGATTTTATTTATTTTAGACTAATAATTATATTAAGTTGGTTGCTTAGTGAACATTTCCTTTGATATCTATAATTAAAAATAGATTTTATGATTTTATTTATTTTAGAGTGATTGTTATATTAAGTCAGTTGCTTAGTGATGACTATATATATAATAAATTAACTCTTATTAATAGAAAATGATTTTGCAAAGTTAAATAAATAAAAAATTGATATTTTGCTAATTTCAATTATTGTATTTGAGGCTAGTACTATTATATTCACTTTGTACAATTATTCAATTAGTTTAAAATCTATCCACCAATCACAAATAATAATTTTTGAATAATCTCTTTTTGGCAAAAATAAAATAAAATTGAATAATTAAAATATTTCTAAATTATATGATTGAGTGAATTCAAACAAGTGCCATAGTTAAAATGTAAAGTATTAATTTATTAAAAATTATAAGAGTATATCAAGACAAAAATGATAAAAATAAATATATAATGCATGATATAAATATATTTATAATGCATAAATCACTAAAAATATTGCAATATATTATATGTTATATTAAACATATTTAGATAAAATTAAAATAATGCATGTTATAAATTCTATATGTTTATATTAAATTTATTAATTGAAATATATATATATATATATATATATAATATTAAATCTTACTTCATCAATACTTGAATTCTAAACATCCAAATTATAATAATATATTATTATAATATATAGGCAATAACTACATTATGGTTTTAAAAAATGCTATCGAATCATCCCATATAAGACTCAAATCTTTTAACCAATCAAATAAATAAAAAATTGTAAAAAAATTGAAAAACTTGTAAATTGTGACTTTGTCAATGCATTTAATTTTGATCACTAGTTAATGTACAAAATCCAAAAATTGTCACAATAGTACTTAGCCTACCGGCAAGTACTAATAAGACTATAAATATTTGAACTCTTAAGTATTAGATATTTTTGCAACTGCAAATGAAGTAATGAGAGTATAATGATTGTTTACACTATTATATTTATTCAGAACTTATTAATTATATTATTATTTTTCTCTTTCCATAATAATTTTTTATTTATATAATACTTAAATTAGATTAAATTCATTCTTTTGAAAAAATTAAAAACATTAACAATTACTAATAATAAGGCTAGTACATTTCACTACATGACACTTGTTTATACTCATACTCTATTTCAAAGTTGTGATATAATTAGAATTTATAATAGGTTATAAATTATTGCAATTACTTTTGTTAACTAGTTATAAATAAAACTTTATCTCAACCAATAATCATTAAAAAAATTATTATTGAAAGCTTTTTAAAGTAAGTTTCTTGCAAACATGTCAATTCTTTAAGTTTTAAATTGGTCAAAATTATATTTATACATGCTAATTGGCTAATCCATTTAAGATCTTATTGCATAGATTTAATGTAAAGGTACTTTTCTCTGACACATTATCTATTTTTTTCTTTTATAGAGAAAAGGCCAATACCCTTATAAATTATTACAAGAAAATTGTTTCTTAGTTAACTCTAGAGAGTCAACAGAGAAATATCCCTAGTTTGATTGATTTAATTTTTTAAACCAATAATATATGCTTAAATTCTAGATTTGGAAAGAGAATAGGAACCATCCTGAGGGCGTTGAGATTCCATGGACTATATGCAAGACTAAAATAACTCTAGTAAAGTAGATGAAAGGACATAAAAGCTCGAGGGAAGGCTAACTTAGCTAAGAAAGGGGAACCAATAGTACTAAAAGATAAGAAAAAAACTAATACCCAATGAAAGTGTAAGAGCTTTACAAACCACAGTTGGGACAAGGAACAACCTAAATATGTAAATGAATTATGAAACATAGAGGTAGCTATGAATATTGAAGAAAAAAATAAAAGAATGAAAATCCAACCTTAGTAAATATGAATAGAGTATACATAAAATAGAGAACAAGGCTACAAAATATGATTCATGAGGAATAACTAATAAACTAAGGGCGAGTTTGGTAGTCAAAATTTGACTATCTAATTAGAAAAGTCCACAACTCGAATGTGTGAATTCTCTATTTGGTAGTAACTTTAAAAAAGTAGAATTGGATTTATGCTATATACTGATTTCACCTTGAAAAGGGCATGCAACTCTTCCATCTTGAGAGGTGGATTAGGAATTCAATTCTTATTCCACCTTTTTCTATAAACTAAATTTAATCTTCTATTGGGTCCATGGCTTTTGTATAAATTGAAAATAGATGTAATTTCATGTTCTATTGGATCCATGCCTTTTGGCATAAATTTAAAGTAGATGTTTCTCGTGTCTGATACTATTTGGAGGGAAAACATAACTATTTTGAGGGAAAAGAAAATCTATCTATTGTAGAGGCAACAAAGGCCATCATTCACATGCACCCTTGTTTGCCAATGGAAGTCTCCATTGGTTTTTGTTGGTGAGGATGATGTCATTGTCACATTGGGTTTTTGTATTTCCTCTTGTTTATGGTTGTGTTCACCATTTTTTTGTTAAAAATGGAGCTATTGAAGACATCTTGTGCACCATTCTTCACCAATGGCCTTGAAGACTTCATTGTTTTCCAATACATCTAGTATCATTTAAATATCTACTTGCTCTTCTTGTTTTAGGTTAATGTTCAATCATTTTAGGTTTTATATTTTTGAAATATGTGTGTGCTTGCTATAGATTTGATAAAGCTATGTAGTTTAGTTGTTTCAAGAATAATCTTTATTCTCTCTAGTAGTGAATCCCAAATCCTTTTTTTTTTGAGGTATTAACTAGTTGAAAATGTTATTTCCCTAGTGACAGTAAAATGTTCTTCAGTAGCTAATCTTCAAATAGGTTACAGGAATGTAAAATGTTGAAGTAGTTGCTGACACTTGTCCACAACCTTCAAGAGTCCTATTTTATACATAATTTTTTGGGAAAAATTAAATAATACCCCAACAAAAATGCCACAAAAAGAAATTAAATTTTTTAATTTCTTTTACTAAAAAATATGTCTTTACAATTTAATAGGTTCCCAAGGCAATGACTTCAAAATATTAAGATTTGTACACATCCCTCTAAAGCTAGACTCATAGATTTCAAAAGATTCTAAGGTCCACGTAATCTAAGAAAATTCTTAATTCCATGTAATCCAAATAGTAGTTTGATTTGAATTCATTAGTTCTAGGCATTCAAATAGCTCTCACCTCCACATAAACACTAGAACAAATCTACATCCACATCTAGGGAATGACAGAGAGCAACAAGTAACTAAACTAGATAGTGCATTAACAATTGCAAAATGTCTCAAGATCATTTGCACAATGCTTTAAAATCATTTATGCATATGCTTAGAAATCATAGTAATAGTTTATTAACAGGCACCATGATAAGGATAACAATAATATGGATAGACAAACACAATCTATAAATCCTTTGAGTGTAAGTGTAAAAAAATTACATTTCCCTCATTTTTGAATTGATTTGTCTTAACTTTATTGGATGATGTGGTCTAAGGGCTTCTCCATCCCTAAACTTTTTATTTTTATTTTTTATTTTGTTCTTACCTATCGCCTATTAGTGGTTTTTGAACTAGGCTATTTTTTTTAATGGATAGCCTTTTTTTGAAGCATTTTTTTTATCAGTAAACAATCAAAGCCTAGATTAATTATTGTTGTTTATTGTAATTAATTATTTTTATGTGCTAACAGAATTCGAACCCAATACCTTCCACATGAGAGGTTCACAAATTATCATTGTGTTGTAGGCTCTTGCCTTCTTCTTGAAGCATTGGGTTCAATGAGAAATGTGTATTTAATTTGTATGGCCAAGTGATTGATGAGGAATTACCAACACAATGAAAAGTCTAAGTAGCAATTTTCCCAAACATTGTCAAATGTCTTTCCTCTCTTCACACCTCCTTATTCCATGCCTATGTGCTTTCTTGATTTTATAAAAATCTTTGAAAATAAAATTGTCGCGTATCATAAGGCTTAAGTCATAGTATGCATTGTGAAGGTTTGTCATGTCTTCCTCTAAATCAAGTTGTTCTTCCCCAACACCTATTGGTGCTTCTTTGTCCAATAACTTAGCAAGTTTGTACATAATTAGAGTGAAAAAAAATATGATTTATTTTTGGGCCTACAAGACCTCAAGTGGTCAAATGTGGGACAATCAATTACAAAAATTAAAGCTCAACATTATATACTAGACATGATTTCAAATTTGTGCAAAACATATTCTTGCACATTTCCACTCTCGATCTTCTATAGTAAGAATTTTATGGTGTTGTTTTATTTTATTTTTATACTAATAATTTTATCTTATTTCAACCCATTTTTTAAATTTGATTGGGAAAATCATATTTTATTGCTTCTTGATATGAAAAAATCTATTTACTTGATTATTAAAAAATAAAAATCAAACAAAAAATTATAATGCTTGTGCTACAAGTTCTCTCACCACCCCTCAATTCTACCTACCTTGAAAAGTTAGTAGGAGATGAATTCTAATAGTCCATTTTTAATGGAACATTTTTTAAGTTTAGGTTCATTGTTGGATTTCAATTTATCTTGTATATTTGATATGAATATTGTTAATATAGTGCTTAACATAGAATATATGTTTATTTAGGTTCATTGATATCTTTGTCTCTAACTTTTTGTGCACTCTTAATAGGAAATTGCTCTATTTTTTAAATAGGAATTTGATGTTTTTCCTAGGCCTATGTTTAATTAGTCTCTAATTTTAACTGCTATGTTTGAAAGGAGAAGTGTTAATTTAGTATTTTTACACAAATTACTATTCTTTTGGTCCTAGTCTAGGCCAAAAACCAAGAGAACAAAGGACTAGTTTCAGTTCTGAAAACAATAATATCTTGATTGGAACTATTTGCATGTGGTATTATAAAATGTAATTTACAAACTTTTTTGAGTCTTATTAGGCCTAATCCATCCAATAAATAGATATTCTAGTATGTGTTAATGAGGGAGAAATATCAATAGATTTGTGAACAAGAAACAATGTTATATAAGAAAAGTAGTTTTACTAATTTTTTCTGTCAATTGCTTATAGTAGTGACAAATAAAATTATAATTGTTTTCCTCTGCCCTAAACCAAATTTTCAAAAATTATAAAGTAGGCACACCAGTACAAAAAGAGGAGATTCCCCAGTGTTATACCTTCCATAAATCCTAAAATTTGTACCATACATTGATAGCACTATTGTAGCACACAACATCCAACTTCATGCCAATCACTTGCATATCAAACCTGCATTTCTGAAGTCATAACTAACACATGGTAATCAAACTAATGTCCTACAAATTTACAAACTTATAAATGGTAATCCATTGAAAAAATGTGGGCATATTTAGTTTCATGGCTTCTACAGAAGCTAGATCCTAACATTGAACCTCTAAGTTTATGATCTTGAACTTTCCCATATGCAAGGCTACCATAACCTATGGATTCCAACCAACATCTAGCCTGCTATTCCAACCCCTATTTTTCTTCTTTTATGAATAGACTCTATTGTAGTTGTAGTGTTGTGGTAGCTGTAATCAATCACTTATTTCCCACTTGTCCATCTTAAGCCACATGTCTAAATAGGCAAGTGATTGTGATGCAAAACACACATTTCTTTCAATTCATTGGTTAGTTATTACTACTCAAAATTTGCAAATTCTATCTCTAATCCACTAAATGTACATCACACTCTTGCTAAACAAAAATATATCATCTAAGTGAAAAGTGATATAAGAATCTATGATTGGCTTATTAGACTTTTAATACCTTATTGGACTCTACAAATAATTGCATGGTGTAAAAAGGCATATTAAAATAATAGATGGGACCAACATATTATTGTTGAAATTCTACTTCTGACAATTCAAATTCTTTCAACTGATTGCATTTTGAAATCTTTGTTTCTAATGTGAATTTAGGTCATTCAAATAGATCTTGCTAATGATCCAAGGATTCATGGACTCATTTCTAGGAAGAATAGAATCATTCTTGTTGGTGTATCTTCTCTTGTTGCCCATGCAATATTCATTGTAGCATTTGCACAGGAAGCTAGATGAAAGAGGCATAGGTGCACAAGAGATGAAATTCCACTTTGTAAGTGTATTATCCATTCAAACAAGAAATATTTTCATGATCAAATTCACATGAGTAGGAGACCCTTCTTTTTTCTAGCACAAATTATAAGGACAAATGGAAGCATGGAAGATATGATAAATATATCATTAGAAGAACAACTACTAATGTCCCTCCATACACTTGGCCACAATTTGAGGAATCATAAGATTTTCTATAACTTTAGTCACTCAAGAGAGACAATAAGTCAACACTTCCATAAGGTATTGAGAGCTATATTAATAATACATGTTTAATACTTGATACCTGCTACTCTGACCACTCCTCCTAAAATTCTTGGGAAGGACTATTTTGATCCCTACTTCAAGGTAACTCTACTATTAGCACATATTTGATTTGTTGACCTTAACTTGTACTAGTGAAAATTTAATTATAAATTCTTGTTTCATAGGATTGTATTGGAGCAATTGATGGAATTCATATACCTGTTCCTATCAATGTGGACATACAAGCTAAATATCGTGATAGGAAAGGAAAAATATCATATACTTCATATGTGTGTTTGTGTAGGAAATTTGTTTTGGTTGATATAGGATATCCAAATATACCACTATTTCTTGCCCCTTACCAGTCGACATGCTACCACCTAAAGGAGTTCTCTAGAGAAAATCCAATAAACACTCCATAGGAGTTATTTAACCACTAACACTCCCCACTTAGGAATACAATAGAGCGTACATTTGGAATTTTGAAGCAACATTTTCCTATCTTTAGGCATGCAACATCTTATGCAATCATGCCACAAAAAAGGTTTGTATTATCATGTCGCATATTGCACAAATTCATTATGATAGAAGACCACATTCCATCTAAAGTTGAAATTGAAGAGGGTGATGAGTGTGAGGGGGTAAATGTACCAATACTTGAGACATATGGGATGACTCGGTGGGATAGAGATGTTTGGGGGAAGTTTCAAGATGAAATAGCATGTAGGATGTGGGAAGACTATAGATCGCAAGATTAGTTGTACATGAGGCATCTTATCAATTTTGTTGTATAGTATAAATTGAGACATATTTATGACTAGATTGATAATTGGAGTGTATTTGAATAACTTGAAATATTTGGGAAGTTTCTAGATGAATGAATGATTTAAATTTAAGAATCTAGTGTATGGTTATGTTTTCTAAATAAATAATGATCCATTATATGAATAAATTTCTTGTTTAAAGGTATATAATTAAAAGAGATTAAAATAGAAAATATGCTTCTTCAATATTTGTGACTATTTTTGTCCTCAAAAAATATGACTTGTTATATGCAAAATAATGTTCATAACAATGTCATGTGATGTGTAGAGCAACATGGACTTCTACTACCCTACTTTTTGACTTTCAATATGTGTAGTAGGTTGATTCAATTTGATATATGGTATATAGTATCACCCCCACCCCACAATCTCTCACGATCCATTATGTCTCAATCATCAATTTCTAGATGGTAAAGATTCCTACACTTACTGCAACATGAAATGCTTCATCTCACTTATTCTTGCTTCCATTATTTACTTTCATGCAATTTTTGGACATTCAGACAAAGTATGTAGAGATTCAATGAATGTATAGTGACATAGTTGAAGGTTATTATAAAAAAATATTTTTATCTCTACAATTATGAATACAATTTTTCCACTAAGAAATGCAGCAACCAATACAATAGTTGATTTGGATTTTGTTTTCTATAGTCTAATTGATAACATGTGTATTTTATACATAAATAAAGACACTATGATAGGTCATTACTTCATTGTTATTTCTTTTTGAGACCTCTTTAACCAAGCAATCTAACCATGGGTTCTGTTGGGTGTTCGTTTTGCACAAGGTCAATGGCAGGAATCCATAGTGTAATTCCTCTCTTGAAAAGCAAATCTTTTAAGGATCCACTCCAAGGTTCAGTGTTTGTCTTGCGACATACCAAAATCCACTCAGTAGAAGATAAATGTGAATGTTCACGAGGAGGCCTTTTCTAGTTCCAAAACTCTTTTACCTTGGAATCAAGTAAAATCTGTTCGCTGTCTCAAAATATCACACCAAAAGAACAATGTTTTTGTATTTTCTATTTTTTCAATGAATGCAACTCTAACAATGCAACTAGTATGAGGTTCTATTCTAATAGGGGGGTTAGCAAAGAAAATAACGAAACTGAAAGCAAATAACATGAAATCAAATAACTTGAAATTGAAATTCCTAAATGGACATAAGCTACAGAACACAACACGCTGCGAGTTAAACCTTCGAAGAAATTGGTAGGAAACCAATGAAAATAGGAGCAGCGCTTCCTAGAATCCACTAATGCAATTGTCGGTGAGAATTTGTAACAAAATGAATGATGTTTCACTCTTCATCAAATCGCAAGGCCATGGAAAGTGCACTCATGCGAGACAAAAGGCTATGTAGACACAATCGAGTGATCTCTTCTCAAGCTCGTTACGTCAAAGGAATTCATATATCTGTAGCAAACATGAGAACTAAAAGATCACACAACCAGAAATAATGCAATAAACCTTTGGCTCAATCACAGTCTCATGAATAAAATCCACAAGACAATGACACATTCAAGCAAGAATAACTACACTCCAAATGCAAGCAACAAAAGCATAACTTTATTGCATAATAACGGCGGCCCCTTTTACATTTTACAATGGGGTATTTATAAGAAATCGTCTGCTCAATTTGTGTTGAGAGTAAGAGATATCTTAATGCAATAACAATGCCTTTAAAACATTAAAACAAACTAAATATATACAAACTGGTAATCTAACTGGTGCTTGGAGGGACTCCATCCATATTTTATTCATTAATTGCATGCATGAGCCCTTTACATGTTAAAAACAATGAAAGCATGAGAGAGAAAATAGGAGGAAGCCATCAATCAAAGTAGAAGTGCATGGAGACACCAAAAATAGAAGCTAGCCCTTCACTTGATGTGTGTCGGAGTTATCTTGCCATCAAAATGTGTTTCCAATGCATGGAAAGTGCTATTTTTGGAACTGGCAGTTGACTGTCGGTGCACTTTTGAATTGCGGAGCCTCATGAAAATGCGGAGCTGCAGACCTACGGACCTGTGAAGCTACGGACCTGCGAACCTATGAACCTGCGGACCTGCGAACCTCTGAACCTGTGGACCTGCGAACCTGTGAAGCTGCAGAGCTGCGAACCTTGACTGAGTTAAAAACCTCAAAAACTTTCTAAGTGTCAAAATTGAAATTTTGGCATCTGGGTTTTGTTCATCTTCATCCTAAAGATATATTTGGATATTTTCTCTTGAATTTCTCTATAATCTCATTAATTTTTAGTGGCATCAAGAAGATCCAAAGCCTCATACTTATCTTTGACCTTCTGTCTGTAATTGTCCATCTCAATTCGAGTTTCTGCAAAATCCCCGAGTTTGGTATCCAACTCTAACAATGCTTCTTCTGTCCTGAAGGCTTGTCTGATATCTTCATCACTGGATGTTTCCTCTAAAGTTTTTCTAGAGTTTTCCAACACTACCTCAACTGGTGAAAGCTTCTCCCGTTCTTCATCTTCAAAAATATCCAAGCATGCATCACTATATAGCTTTTCTGCTTCCAAAATTTGATCTCGAGCATGGTCCTTGAGCCTATGTATCTCATCATGCAATGTTTCCATCACTTTATTTCCCTCTGCAATATTTTCTATCCAATCATCTATCATGTCTAGTTCTTTTCCAGTATATACATCAATCAAAATGCAGTACCTTTGTCCTTTTATGGCCTGTAGAATTTGCAAATCCTTGCCCCAAACTTGTACCTCATCCATAATGCTGAAGTCCTACCTCAAAAGTGCCATGATCTTATCAATGTTGTCTTATGTAGCATGCAATAATTTTAGACTTCCTGTAATTATAGTGATACTCCTATCCTCAAGGTTGTCTCACCAATCCTAACAAGCTCTCAAAAATGGATTGAGTTGTACACCTTCTCCTTCTTTCAAAATGGTAGTCAAAGTCTCCTTGGGGCATTCAGAGTCAAGAGGTCCAATAACTTAAGCTAGATATCCTTTCAAGATCTCAACTTGCCTTGGAAGTGCTCTGATTTCAATCTCATCACATTCCATGTGGTTAAGAATCTCTTTGACTCCCATAGTCATCATTTGTTGAGAAGTATCCCGTGTAGGTTTCCCTAATGTGATATCCTTTACCTCATAGTTCTGAAGGTTGACAGCTTCTTCATCTGTACCTATAAGGGGATGAGCCACTTGTGCAAATAGGTCCTGATTCTGAGTAGTGGTAATGAATGCAAATGGTGTTGCATCCTGCAATGGAGAGTCAGGCTTGCTCAAAATCTCTACAATGTCACAGATATCATCCTCTGAAGTAAGGAATTGACACTTAGCACTTCTCATTATTTCCTTCTGGAACCATCTCGGGATATGTCTTTCTCCAACCTTAGCTCTAGATGATGAAGGGATGTGTTCAACTACCTCCTTCCCTTTGTCATTTTTGCTTGGAGTTTCCTATTGTGAGGGTTCTTCTTCTATAGTCTCAGTTTCTCTAGATCCCGTAGTTTGATCCTCAACTTCCTGAGAAGGCTGTTGTAAACATTCCATTACCTGTGCCTCTTTTGATGGCTCACTAGTAACCCTTGGTTCTAGTTCTCCTTGTAATGATGATTCCTTCTAAACATGTTCTTCTAAACTCGGAGGTGGAGGTGTCACTGAAACTCTATCTACCATCATAGACTGAGGTGAAGATGGGAGCGTTGGATGAGGACCTTGTGTCTCAGATGGCATCTACATCCCATCTTGTTGTTGAGATTCACTTGTAGGAGTATTTCTAATCTTATCTCCAACCAATTTTGTACCCACTGGCATGAAATCAAAATCTAGAATGGAGAGAATATTATCACCTAGCTCTCCTTGCTCATTCACCCATCGTTGTACTTCATCTTCCAACAAAGAGAGCTCTATTGTTTCAGCTTGGGTGGGTGGTGGGATATTTGTGACATTCTTCTTTCTTTCCAATTCTGTAGCTTTGGCAAGTTAGGTTCTCCCTTGTAGAGGCACTTGTTCTTCCTCCCCATCTAACTCTATTTCATCCTCATCTGATTCCTCGAGAATAGTTTTAGGAATAGAGGGATTAGGCACTAATATTTTATGAACTCTCTACTTCTTGTTCATTCTAACCTTGACCCTCCTTTTCTTCTGTGGAACCATAGGAGAAGCGAGCTCTTGATGCATCAGAGGAATGGATGTCTCTAGAATCTCTCCCTCCCCTTGTTGGCTTGAGAAAATAGGAGGCAATGGAAAATCAACCTAGAAATGAGAAATCCCAGAGTCATGGGGGTCTTGGGGAGTAGATTCATGTTGCTGCAAAGGGGCTTGTTCTTCAACATGCTCTGTCTAGATCCTCTGAGGAGAGGCTCTCTTCCTCTTTTCTTTCTTCTTCTCTGGTGGACGGTAATATCCCACTGGACGATCAAGCTGGTAGACCATTTTTGGCCTGATAGGAGACTGGAGCACAAAGATAGGAACCGTGACTTTCCTGCCCTTTACCTTTTCTTGGCGAGCATGTATATGGAATATCACTGTATCCAAAATTGGATCAAGCAGAAAGGGTATCTTGATCCAACTCTTTTTCATTCTGATGAAATGTCTTGCTCGATAATTAATATCATCCCCTTCCTCTCTGTCAATTTTTGCATTCAGAATGGGCCTCTCACAAACTTTATCTTTATTAAATCAGGGATCTAATAGCTCTTGTGAATCTTGTATCCTTATCTCATCTAAGATGGTCAAATGGAGAGCCTTCTCAGCTAAATACAAAGTCATTCTACAATAGTCCCTAATATGGACATCATAGTCCTTTGTCGCATTCATCCAATGATCTTCAATAGCATCCTCATGGTAGAATTCTTTTCCTGCCAAATTTTCCACTTTACCAACACTATCAAAGAATGGCTAGGGAGAGTTATATTCCTCAAGCGGATAGTTCTCCCATTCCCATTCAAAGGTCGGGATATCTTGCTTTCTCTTTACTTGGTATGTCCCTATTACAAAAGGCCAATGCCAACAAGGCCTTCGTTGTTTCTTGATCCTCTCATAGGCTGACTCAATCTGTCGAGAAATTTCCATCAGAACCAACTTATCACTTGGGTACCTTGGGAGCTTCTTTAGATGGATAGATGCACCTCTGACCCGAATGTATGTGAATGTCCGAAACTAGATAAAATATGCACCGAGAGCTATGATTTGTGCCTTGGCCTCATCAGACAATCTCTTTCCATAGTCACCTTCGATGAATCAAATGATGGCGAAGATAAAGGCATCATTCACAATTCGATACTCTTTGCTTTGGGGCAAGAGCTTTTTCTTAACTAGCTGAGGATAAACTATATAAGGCCATGCATTAGGATCCTGCATACTGCCCGTTTTGTACAACTCGGGATAGTCGGTGGCCCTTGCTGCAAGTAGATAAATCACATAAGAAGTCATATAGAACTTCTTCTTGTCCTTTACTATCCACAACAAATTACACAAGTTCTCACTAAGTGTGGTAGCCCAATTTAGTGGCATCTTTGCGTGTCTGATGGTTTCAATGAAGTTAACCATAAATGGAGCGAGATGACCTGCTACTAGTACTCCCATAACTCTTCTCAAGAGAATGATTGAATATCCAATGTCATCCCTCATATATCCTCGAGCCATATCTACTTTTCTGATTGTCTTTCCTCGAGATGGCTTCTCAATGAAGTATGAGGAATATATAATGTCCATGGCCTCCTGGTGATGATCCTTATGAAACCTCTCAGCTGCTTCATATGAAAGCCTGATAAACTGATCAACTCTGGGTAAGTGAAAGATTCTCTCGATATTATCAGGTCATAGATCCAAGACTACTTCCCCAGTGACACTCTTTACCACCCTTTCCTCGGGAACAAAATGTTGGGATAAGGTCATTATCAATTCAGTTGACTAAACAGCCTCAAGATGTGATGTTGCATTTACCAATCCAGACCGTATTAAGGCGAATCTCAAAAAAGATCTTTCAGTTGGGTTATTACAAACCCTCAAAAATTCTCCCAAGTCCATGTGTCCAACTTCTGTGTCTTTGCTCTCAGAGTGTTCATTGTGTAATCATGACTTCGGGGTTACGCCTTGAAACTTGTATACAACTGGCTTTGCTATTGATTCCGATGTGGATGCCATTTGATTGTATTACCTGCACGTCACAAAAAGAAAAATAATTAATTACTGGATAGATAAAACACATTAAAAAAATGATACTCAAAAGCCAATTTTATTTTACTTATGATTTATTATTATTATTATTATTATTATTATTATTTTATTGACAAAATAAAAAAAAATTAAAAAATAATAATTTTTAAAAAAAGTGAGGGCGGTGGCTGCGACTGCGCGTGCCGCGCAAAAGGGACACTGCGGCGGAGTGCCACATGCGCGCAACCAGGAGGCTTGTGCAGAACCGCATGCGCCTGTGGCCTTAAAGGTGCCTGCCCCCATGAGAGCGTCGCGACAACGTGGCACACACGCAACCTTAAAGGCGTGCGCATCACAGTGCATGCACACAGTGTGCCCAAAATCGTGGCGTGGCGACGTGACACGTGTGTGGACTTAATGGCGCGCGCAGTGCAGCATGCCCAAAAGGGCGGCACAGGGGCGCGACACACGCGCGGCCTACCCAAAAGAGTGCCGCGGCGCGCAGCACAAAAATGGAGAGAGAGAAGGGGGGGCGGAAGAATTTTCCTCACCTTCCTCCCTTAGCCAAACAAGATAGTGGAAAAAATGAAAAGAGTGGTAGGAAGGATGGGCTTTTATAACCCCTCCCCTTGCTTGCTCTTACAAAGTGCGTGCGCCTCGATATGCGCACTCGTGCAGGAATTTTTTTTTAAATTTTGGCTTTTTAAATTTATTTATTTATTTATTTATTTTGACTCAAATAATCTAACTAATAAACTAATTTTCTTTTCCCGATACTCGAAATGAGAGTCAGGAGTCAAAAAAAAATTAGGGGGTCCCCATTCCGAACTCAGAATGGGGCGTGTGTTGTGAATACCACAACAGGTTCCTTTAATCTGGCCACGGACTCCTTCAATCTAGCCCAAAATCTCATCATTATAAACAAACTAAAGTATGGATTTGCTGAAATGGCTACTCAAGGTTTTTGTAGTATAGTCTAGGACTGGAATTGCAGTTGGACTTTCACGTGCCTTCTAACATTTCCTTTAACTCATTCTTGAGTTTGGCCAAGACTTCATGAAAGGGAATGTTTTGTTCCTAGCTTTGCTCAGTGATCTAGGCAACTCCCTCTATTAACCTTCTCAGTCACTTCATTCAAGAGGTCCACATAGTTTATAACAATAAGAGGTCCACAAATTTAAAGTAGTAACCTATGTGTTTCCAAAGAAACTTGGTAAGATTTCTAGCTCTATCGTTAATATGCCTCCATTCTTTAATTTCCAAATAGTCCACATTATTTCCATAGTAAGCATAGACTAAAAAACATCTAGCTATTTTGTGGCTCATGAGATTTCATTTGAAATATGTAGCATATTGAAATTATAATACAAATATAGCTATTTCAATGGCTCATGAATTTTCCATTTAAATTATGTGGTAGATTATAGTTATAGTCCAAATAAAGGCCATAAATACCACTACTTTTTACATAGGAGAAGATGCCATAAGAAAAAGATGTTTTCTTGTCTCAATAGGTGTATGCCATAGTTGCAAGAGCTCTTTCCAATATGTGGTTTCCATGTTTAGATTTTGTTTGGTACATAGCTCAAGAGTGTCATGGTTGTCTGTGAGGATTTTGTAGATGTATTTGGCTTTTGTATAGAAGTTTGGTAGCACAGACTTGGAACCTTCCCACTAGTGAGATGTAATTAGTCTTCCATTTGCCCAAATTCTTGTCTTTCTCATCTTTTCATCCAATTCCACATTTTATTCACATTTGGATTAACTGAAACATGTAGTATCAAAAATACTTGACCTAATACTGGATCTCCATGACTGGCTCCTTGAGAGGGTTGTTTGAGGAAATGGGCTTCATTGGGCAAAGCAAGTTATCTATGAGGATTTTATTCTATTTGGCTTTTGCATATGGAATCATGGTGACATTTGAGTCAAGATATTATCTCTTCCTTGCATGCACAGAATCTATGAAGCTCCAACTTTATGTCCTTGACAGATTCTCTCTTCCTTGTATTGACACAAAATCTCAATCTTACAAGCCTACTTTATCATCATTGTGTTGGTTTTTTCAATGAGATCGTGGGAGGTCAAATTTATCACACAATTTTTGCCACTAGTTTAATTCCATCCTAGATAATAGGTGCAAAAGATATTTGATACCTTTTATGGTCCACTTTCTTGCCAAACAAACTTGTAATAATGGTATTGGCTTATCCCCATGTCTAAGATTCCACTATATTGACTTTACCCCACATATCATATTATTTCCATCAAAATTTCCTTATAGAAGGTCATCAATGTGAAGTCCCTTCCAAGATACAACACTTCACTAGGATACTCCTTAAGTGAGGCTTTATCAATCCATTTGATTGTTAGGGTAGTTTCTTGGATTTTTTAAGATCCTTTAGGCCCATCTTTGCACACCATTACTATCATTTAGATCAGTATCCTTGAATTTTGACTAACATTTTGTATTATTTTTCATGTTTATTGTGATGTTTCTATTTTCTTTTCTCTTGTTTGTTCTTGTTTATAATCTGATGAATCCTACAACTTATCAAATTTGTACTCTTGATGGATTTTTGCTTTTCTTCAATAGAATGGTTGGAGAGGTGCAAACCAAAAATGTTCCACCTTCGGATAGGGTTGTATGGTCAAGAGAAATGGAACACAAGATCCTTGACTTGCTCCATGAGAAAGTCCAACTAGGTAGAAAAGGTGACGATGGATTCAAAAAAGAAGCTTGGACTTTCATTGAGTGATGCTTCAATGAAGAATTGAAGCTTAATTTAAGTAGGGATAGTTTAAAAAATAAATT
Source organism: Cupressus sempervirens (assembly GCA_028749045.1). NCBI lineage: Eukaryota > Viridiplantae > Streptophyta > Pinopsida > Cupressales > Cupressaceae > Cupressus > Cupressus sempervirens. Next base: position 871,312,827 of record CM053785.1, on the reverse strand, counting down.
CAAAACTTGGAAGATGAGATTTTGAATCATGAAAGATTTAAGAAACACAAGAGGATTTTCCTGGAATGAAACTACACAATGCATGGATGTTGAAGATAGTGTTTGGAATGAACTATTGAAGGTAAAATGCTATTTGAAATTCATTTGATTTAAGTCTAGTTTTATCCTATAAATCCAGCACCGAAAGAAAAATAACCATTTCATTCATTTTTCCAACATGTAGAGGAAGGAATTCAAAAATGAAAAAGTCTACAAAAGGCAGCCATTCTGTTACTATAATGAGCTAGCTTTTATTGTTGGCAATGACATTGGAGAAGGCATTATAGCTGCCACACCTCATGAAACTGAAGAAGGAAAAATAATGGATGAGGCCATCAGTCTTGATGATGATTTTTATTTTAATATAGCAGCTAATGTTAATGATAATATGGATGATGACTTTGTCCAATCTAATGAATCATTGACAACTACTAGAAAATGAATTTCTCTAGCCCCATCAAGAAAGGGAAAGAAGAAGAAGGCAAGCATGGCTAGCTTGATGGATACCATTTTCAAAGCCTTGAATAAGATCCATGAGGGCATGTCAAAGCCTTACATTATCAAAGAAGTTCAAGAGGATTATGATTCAGTGGCACAAAAAATGTGTGATGCTCTTAGAGCCATTCCTGGGCTTAGTGAAGATACAATGATAAGGGCATATAATACATTTTTGGTTGAAATTGCAAGAGAAAAAATATTTTTGAGAAATGAGTGACATGGAGAGAGTTAAATACATACTACTTAAGCATTGAGGACTCTAGAGTCTAGATAGAACACAACATACAATTTGTTATTGTTAAGACATTTTTGATTAGATACATTAACAATCAATTTTTATTGGTTGATTATACTATTTCAGTCAGCTTTAAATATCATTTCTTTATAGAATTCCTTATGATAGATCTCTATGATTGTAATCAACTTTAAATACATTTTCATTTCTTCATGATCTTTCAATATGGTTGTTGTAGAACTTAAGATGAATTTGTGCTGAAGGAAATTATGAATGATGCTATTGTAAATAAGAAAATTATTAATGATTCTACTATAAATAAGAAAATTTTGAATGATGTTGTTCTAAAAACCTTTCTAATCCACATTATGGAGTACCAAACTATCACACATGTTGGAAATCTGATTTAAAAGCTCATTGTTGAAGATCAAAAAGGGATATTGTTGTAAAAGAATGTTTTCAATCATTGTTTTGTCATTGATGTCAAATTTGCTATCTGTAGAAATGACATTTACTTATAAGATCCAAGTACTATCACTTAGTTCATTGATGGAGAGGATTTGATCAACAAGATGTAACAAGAATACCTAAGGGAAAGGTTAAGTTATGATGTTGCAATGAAGTGCAAGGATCAGTTAAAACAATGGTTAAATGATGTATTGATAACATACTCAAAAAGATAGAGGTTGGTCACACTTAGAAACATTGGAGGAAGAATTTGTAACAAGGTTGATTGAAAAGTTTAAACTAAGATCTTTAGTGGGTGCTAAGCAAGTTAGTTGAAGTTGAGAAAATTCTCAGTTGGAGCTGAGTAACAGAAAATTCTAGTGTGTGCCGAGTGATCTTCAAGTGCTGAGTGAAGATCAGGTGCCAAGCATCAAAAATTCTTAGTTGGTGTCGAGTGATCTTCAGGTGCTGAGCATTAGGAAAAACTTAGTTGATGCTGAGTAACATAGTATGTGCCGAGCACCAGTATTTCAATAGTGCTGAGCTACTACATTATTTCAAATGTCAAAGATTCACCAAATCTAAGCTGACAAAGTGGTTACTTTGAATTTTGTGAATGAGTTGGAAGATAAGGATGATGAGCTAGTGGCACAAAAATCTATGTAAACCATTTTTGAGCGAATTCAAGAGGATTATTCAAGAAGTTTCTAGAGGAAACAAAATATGGGTTAGATGCAATGAATCCTACCTAATCCATGCAAATTAAAATAAAATAATGGAAGAATTGAGTGGGAAAAGGAACTCCAAGACTTCTATTTAAGGAGTCATAAACCAAGAAGCAAAGAGTTGTTGATATTGTTCCTATTGAAGAGCCAAATCTGCAAAGTGGTTGGAAGGGTGTCAAGGGGAAGACATCTAGGAGAAGCAAGAGCACAGAGGCACTGCTTCTATGAGTGTTCATGAAGAGATGATTGCATTAGTACATTGAGTATGGAGACTCAAGGAGACAAAGCTTGGAATGAGGGCAAGTTGTCAGAGATGCAGAGATTAAAGGCCAGGCAAGGGTATGAGCTAAGAAGTGATATGAGATCTACAAGATAAGTTGTATGTTGTAGTAAGGTCAAGATTTTCTAATACTTGAAACTTGTATACGATTGGCTTTGCTATTGATTCGGATGTGGATGCCATTTGATTGTATTACCTGCACGTCACAAAAAGAAAAATAATTAATTACTAGATAGATAAAACACATTAAAAAAAATGATACTCAAAAGCCAATTTTATTTTACTTATGATTTATTATTATTATTATTATTATTATTATTATTATTATTATTTTGACAAAATAAAAAAATAAAAAAATAATAATTTAAAAAAAAAGTGAGGGCAGTGGTCGCGACCGCGCGTGCTGCGCAAAAGGGACGCCGCGGCGGAGCGCCATGCACGCGCAGCCAGGAGGCTTGCACAGCGCTACGCGCACCTATGGCCTTAAAGGCACACACCCCCATGAGAGCGTCGCGGCGATGCGGTGCATCCAAAAGGGCGACGCAGTTGTGCGGTGCATGCGTGGCCTTAAAGGTGTGCGCAACACAGCACGCACACGCGGCGCGCCCAAAAGGGCAGCGTGGCGGCACGACGTGCGCGCAGCCTACCCAAAAGAGCGCCACGACGCATGGCGCAAAAATGGAGAGAGAGAAGGGAGGGGAGGAAGAATTTTCCTCACCTTCCTCCCTTAGCCAAAAAAGATAGTGGAAAAAATGAAAAGAGTGGTAGGAAGGAGGGGGTTTTATAACCCCTCCCCTTGCTTGCTCTTACAAAGCACGCGTGCCTCGGTATGCACACTCACGTGGTATTTTTCTTTGTTTTTTAAAAAAAAATTTGGCTTTTTAAATTTTTTTTTTTTGACTCAAATATTCTAACTAATAAACTAATTTTCTTCTCCTGATTCTCAAAATGAGAGTCAAGAGTTGAAAAAAAGTTAGGGGGTCCCCATTCTGGACTCAGAATGGGGCGTGTGTTGTGAATACCACAACAAATAGTCCCCAAAAAAGGAAGAAATGTGTTAAGAATTTCTTTATCAGCAAGCATCCTTCTGACTGTATCGGACATCAACCTAGCTTTGAACATCTCAGGCTTATTTTGAATGACTTCATTGTCAAAATACCAGGACTCAAAACTTTGAAGCTCAGTGTCTACAATATGAATTCATTCCCTTCGATGCCTTAGAATGTAGTCCATTGAAATTTTCTAACAACTTGAAAACAATCTTCCACTCCTCCTAGCTCATTCATTTGAAATCTCCGCGAAGACTTTTATCAACCAATTGATCGACCAGATGAGAGAATCAATTCGAGGGCTCTTGGTGGGATGTCACATTCTTTTGATTTTCAGGCCTTTTGAAGAATTGTTCCATGTCATTTGAAATGCCACTCTTGATAGAGAAATACTTTGAACATAAACTATTATGTTTTGAGAACATATCTTGGAGCCTTTTCAGATCTTTGGAATCCTTCATTCTTAACACCATTTTTTTTTCCTTCTGTATCTTGACTATGCTTAGACTATGTAGTCAGAACATCGGTGTCATTTCTCGAATTTGATCTCTTATGAACATCCCTTGCATTCCTCTTTTAGAACTTTTTAGAAACTCTCACGCCAATCAATGGTCTTAGCTATCTCCAAGGAGACCCCTCCCATTTGAACCAGTTGGAGCTTGAATCATCCCTCATCATCTTTGGCTTCAATCCAACAACACCTAAAATGATCAAATTTTAAGTTTTGCAAAGTGTTGAGAACTTATTGGTCTAGAGTCCTAATTTCTTGACTGAAAAACCCTTTATTTCCACAAGAAATGTCCAATGTTCGGTTGGTGCACAACGTACAATCGTCTGAATGTTTTGATGAAGAAATACCCCTTCCTGAAATTGGGACCAAAAGAGTGGTTAGTAGAATCCTGAGAAAAATATCAAGTACACCTTACCCCCTAGGACTCAACTTTGAAAACAAAACACACAACTGAAAGGAAACACACGACTAAAAGAAAACACATGACTTGAAATCAAACACACTTGTAGAAAGGAAAAATCTATTCTAGACGCAGAAATAAAATCTAATTTTTGTTGTTGTTGTTGTTGTTTTTTTTTTTTTTTTTTTTTTTTTAGGCTTCAAAATAATGTTTTAGAAATTGCCCATTTACGGGAAAAGGTAAAAACTCCCCCTGTAAGGAACTTAGCCTCAATGTGTTTTCTCCGAGAATTTTTGCAATCTGATATGGGCCTATCCACAAGTGTTGAAACTTAGTATGGCTTCCCGACTTTTCTTTCACCTTATCCCAAAGTAGGACTAGGTCAAAAATCCTGAAAGATTTTATGGTGGCCCTCTTGTCGAACCATCTCTTGACAATGGCTTGATGTTTCGCCATGTGTTCCAATGAAATTTTTCATTTCTCTTCCATTTCTAGAAGATTCATCAATCAGATTTGTACTCTGTCAATGTCATCTTCATACCCACTCATGAATTTTAAAATAGGAATCTTAAGATTGAGCGGGAATACCGATTCTTGCCCGTAAACAAGGAGATAGGGAGAAGTACCCAAGGCCTTTTTTACTCTAACCCGATCCTCCCACAAGGCATATTTCAATTGTGTATGCCAATCCTAAGGGTTCTCCTTCAGCAATCATTTTATTACAGTGATCAAATTTTTGTTCGTAGACTCCACTACCCCCTTTCCTTACGGGTAATAATTTGAAGAGAATTTGATGATGACTTTGTTTTCAAATGCCTATTGTGTTAAAAATGTAGATGCGAATGCAGATCCATTGTTGCATACAAGAGCGAACAACATTCCAAATCTGGTAACAATGTGCTCTTCCAAAAAGTCTGTCACCACCTTAGCAGTGCAATTTTTGAAAGTCTCAGCCTCCGTCTAACGTGTGCAGTAATCGGTAGCTGTAAGGATGAATGCGTGTCTAGTTGATGATGGTGGGTTTACTAGACCAATGAAATCTAGTCCCCACTTTGTGAAAGGGTGCACCTCATATACCGGTTGAAGTGGCATTACTGGGTGCCTTTCTTTGTTAGCACTAGTTTGGCATGTATGACAAGAATGCACACGTTCAAACGTATCCTTGAATATTGAGGGCCAAAAATAACCCAACCTTAAAATCACGTGTGTTGTGGCTTTTTTTGAGCCGTGTCATGTACCATACTTGTCATGAAATTGTTCCAGGACATCCTTAGCTTCTTCACATCCTAAGCATTTCAAATAAATCCCCTCATAGTTCCTTTTATACAACTTGTTATCAAGTAACTTGTAAGACTCACATTTCATCTTAAGTCCCCTACGTTGAGAACTGTTCATCCATTTGGGGCATTGATCTTGTAGGAGATAATAAACAATATCCTAGTACCATACATTTGTCACCACACCTTGATTGATATCAACTTGTGACACAACCATCTTCTTTTGATCTTCTTCATCAGTTTCATCATCAAATTTGAATTCCTTTTGATTTCCTTCTTGGTTGTCAGCGATCATTTTGGATAATCTTTGACCTTTGAGTAATCACATAGGTTGAATCTCTAGATCGAATTCTTGAAGTATTGCCATCCACTTTCCTCTTCTTTCGCCAAGTTCATTCTACATCAAAAGCATTTTTACTATTGGGTCAGGTACAATTGCATACACCTTACTTCTAAGTATATAGTGATGGAACTTCTTCACTGCCTTGATTAACGCAAAGGACTGTTTATCAAGATTTGAATATTTTAACTCAGTGTTCTTTAGAGGAAAACTCATGAAAGCAATGGGTCACTTATCTTCCTTCTCTCTTTTTTGCGTCAAGATCCCTGCGCAAGAATGTTCGAAAGCAAAGGAATAGATCTTGAAAGGTAATTCATAATCTGGGCTTACCAAAACAGGGGTTGTAGAAATGGAAACCTTGATATCTTGGAAGGATTTCTTTATCTCTGGTACCCATTCTATTTTAGTCCCCTTTTTGAGTAAATCATTGAGGGGGCGGACTATTTTCGCGAAACCACTTACGAATTTGCGTACAAAGTTTATCTTTCCAAAAAAAGATTTCAACTCCTTCTGATTGCGAGGGGGTACTAACTTCAGAATTGATTCAACTCTATTAGGATCAATTGAAATTCCAACCTCAGAAATGACATGTCCCAAGAGCTTCCCTTTAGTAACACCGAATGAAAATTTCTTGGGATTGAGTGATATGCCGTACCTAGGACATCTATTGAATACCTACCTCAGATCAACAATATGAGTACTTTGATATTTTGAAAAGATAGTCAAGTCATCCATGTAGATGACTATACATCTTTTTATCAATCCTTTAAAAGCTTCATCCATTGCTCGTTGAAATGTAGCTCCTGCATTAATCAACCCAAAAGGCATCCTTCTGTAGGCAAACGTTCCCCACTTGGTTGTGAAAGCAGTCTTTAGCCTATCTTCTTCGTCGACCATGATTTGGTTATATCCCGAGTAACCATCCAAGAATGACATCATCTTTGAACCATTAACGATTTGCAACACTTCATCTAGCAAGGGTACAGGGTAGTTATCCTTCTGAGATGCCAAACTCAAGTTACGAAAGTTGACACAAAGGTGAATTTCTCCAGTCTTTTTCCTTACAGGGACCAAATTTGCTACCCAGGTGGAATGATGGATAGGAAATATAATCTTAGCATCCAGTAATTTCTTAACTTCTTTCATAATCAATGGTTTGATTATCGGATTCACTGGTCGTTGTCTCTACCGGAAAGGTTTAGCATCTGGTTTCAACAAGATTTCATGTGTGATAATATCAGGATCATAAGTCTTTAACTCTTCATAACTCCAAGAAATCACATCTTTATACTCGGTGAGCAACTTGAGCATGTCATCCCTTTCCTTTTGATTTCATGCTTTTCCTATTTGCACCATTTTTGGTTCTTCATTCATGCTTAAATTGTACGAGTCACATTCTTTGATTCCTTTCTCTTGAGTTGCCCTTCTATTGAGTGTTGATTCGTCGCGGTCAAAGATGCGTTCAAGTTCAACCATCCCTTTCAGAATGTTGTTGGTTTTCAAATTAAGGATTCCATCATCATCCTCAATCTCATCATTTTCAAGCTTGTCTTTAGGTGTATCATCAATCTCTTGTCCTTGGAAATGGCGACTACACATAATAAACTCGAGTATATGTTGATCATCTTGAAAGACCTAAAAGTTTGTGATATTGTCGAGAATGGCAAGAACAACAACTAATTCAATTGAGAATCTTTTCAACTTTTTTCTTTCTACTAGTTGTAAAGCACTAGCTGAAATTGCAAGGGTGTCTGCTACCACATTCCTTCTTCTTGGATTGGATTTGATGTTTAGAGCTTGAAAGTCATCCATTATATCCCATACCCTTTTCCTGTAAGTGATTAATCTTTTTTCATTGCATGAGTATATGGATTTTACTTGTCTTATCACTAGTTGAGAATCTCCTTCATTTATAAGAGCAGTAACTCCCTTTTCCAATGCAAAGAGAAGTCCTCGAATCAAGGCTTCATATTCTGCGCCATTATTAGTACATCTAAATTGCAATCGATATGCGGCATAGAAAGACCTACCTTTTGGGTTGATTAGTTCAATACCTGCACCAGCTCTTGATTTGCATCTGGAACCATCAAAGTGGAGTGTCCAAACTGTATTTTCCTTGGGTTTTTTGACTTTGTGCTTATTCGTCCTCAACTTTTCTTTTACTTGAGCCTTGAATGACTGTTTCTTGGGAACCCATTGTAACTTTTCTCGTGTGGAGCTTGATGAATCTCCTTCATATCCCATGGATAAAGGAAGAGTGTGTTTTTCTTGCTTCTCCTGAATTTCCCCTATTAGCCCATTGATTTGTTCAACTTTAGGTTCAGGATGAATTACTACTAAAGTCCATCCTTTACCTTTGACATATCGTCTTCTTCTTTGAACTTTGATCATCCCAAGAGGAGGAGAAGACAAACCTCCACCATCTGAAGAGGTATCACTGTATGATACATTTAAATCTTCACTTTCCTCTTTAGTTTTCTCAATAAAGTTGGATGAATTCACTGAATTTTGACTTTGGATAACTTCTTCGCTGGAAGTCTTCGTACTTTTGTTTACCATTATTTGTGTCAAAACTTTTGCTACTACTTCTTGGCATGCTGAAAATTCAAACTCTGAATGACTAACTTTGTGCAACTGGCAAAATCCTAGAAGGAGGAGGACACTAGGGTCAGCTTCCTCTCCTAAACACTGTAGATTAGTCACCATACTTTCTATGAATTGTGTCACGATCTCAATTTTGGGGACCAACACATTAGGTTCTTCATTTTTCTCTTGAGATGTCTTGTTTGGAATTAGGTCCAATGCCATCACTTTATACGACCCCAAGTCAGATTGTAAGAATGCTACCTCATTCGGGGCATTGTAATCCGTGATCATTGTTTTCAGTTTGGGCTCAACATCTATCTTGGTTTGATTGTTCAAACCTTTCCAAGGCAACCGTAATTTAGTGAAATCTGTGGAGAACCATCCTCTAAGACATTTTGTCCACTCCCTGCTCAGGAGTAATCTGTATGTTTTCGGGATGTCCACCACATGTATGTCAACAATATCCTGGATCCGAGGATCAACTGTTAGTTGTATCCGCACATCTTTTAATACTCCAATGAATTTTACCTCTGTTTTATCCAACTGTATTACCACTCAGTTAGAGGGTTGAGGATCAACTCCTAGCCTTTGAGCTATTGATAATGGCATCACATTACATGAAGCTCCTAAATCAATAAGACAATTGTGAAGATTCTTTCCATATATCCTTATGCTCAGCAAAAATGGGGGTACCTCGATTTTGTCCTTAAACATAGTGGGCATAGCTTCTGCAGCATTTACTTGTTGCGGCACCATCTTTTAAGGGACATTATTCATATTATGGGAAACCTTTGTATTATCCAATGTCTTCATGAGTGCTTCTCTTTATTGTGGACAATTTTGCAACATGTCGAACATGGACATATTGGCCTTTGTTTTCTTCAGATCTTCAACTACGTTATATTTTTCAGTAGACCAAGCAGGGTTCTTCAGTATTGTTGGTATGTTCACCTAATTCTGATACTGTGGTCCTCCTTGGGCTGGCCTTATTGGTGGTGGATTGTTGCTTGCTCTAGGATTAGGTGGAGTTGGTTGTAAACCAGGAGGAATTCCATCGGTCAAGGGATCCCTCTTGTTTCTGAGATTATATGTGTTTCAATTATCATTTCAAAAGCCAAACATCTCATCATATTGAAGATCGGGTTCTTGACTAAAAGGGAATGAGAATTATTCATTTGCTTGTTGTTCCACTTGTACATTCTGTGTAGGATGGTAAGATTCTAATAGAATTGTGTTGAATTGAATAGGAGGCAGATTATCATTCATTGGCAGGTTTTGATTCACATCCTGACTATCATTGTAGTACACACCATCATTGCTAGGCATATTTGGGCCATCATCATACTGATTAATATCAGCATACTGAATGTTGTTATTATCAGCAGGAATACTTCCATTATTTGGTCGAGTGTTCCATTGTCAATTTTGTCTTTTGAAGCCATTGTTGCAATCATGAGGATTGAAGTTGTTCCCTTCGCCGTTGTTTCCTGCGTTGTTGTTACTGTTATTGTTGAAGTTCCTATTGTAATTTTGACCAAAATTGTTGTTGTAGGGGCCAGCATTGTTTCTCTGGAAGTTGTTACTTTGTCCTTGTGACAATCTAAGATGAGTCAACTCATTTTCCATCTGTGACATGGTCTTCTTCATCTGACCAACTTCTGAAAGGAGATTGTTATTTGTTTCCACAGGAACTGTTGCTTTTTGTTCAAAGAAGGCTATTTTTGAGGGCTCATACCCTGGGTATGTTATCGCTTGAGTTTGTGGAGTGGGTACCTGTTGCAATGGAACTGGGTTCATAGGTATGAACTGACTAGGTACAGTGAGTGCTCCCACAGGAACCGTTGGCATGGTAGGAACTATTTGCGTAGGAAGTATCATTCCTCCTCCATTAGGATTAGCTTGCTTTGTGAACATGATGGCTTCTACAAAGACTTTGTCCAATGTGTCAATATTTGTTGTAGGAAGTCTTCTCAGAAAAATCGCAGTAAGAGGATCCATGGCATTGAAATAAACTTGGATGGCAGCTTCAACCAGAATTGTGTACGGTGTTTCCAACTTGTGGTAGGCCATATGAAAATGATGATTGAAGCGTGAAACTATTTCAACTAGGTCCCTTTTTATTGATATGAATTGTTGATGTATCACTGCTGGATTGATGAAAGTTTTGAATTGTTCCAAAAATGATTTTTCAAAAGTGTCCCAATCTCCAATACATTCTGGTGGTAGGTTCACATACCAATTGAAGGAAATATCCCCCAGAGAGTAGGAAAATAAATGAAGAACCACATCTTCATTAGCAATTTTCTTCTGGTTGCAAATTTCCTTAAAAATCTTGACATTATCTTCAGTGGTTCTTGTTTCTCCGTAAATAAACCTTTGACAGAATTTCTCGAGATTCTTCAGGAGGTCATGGAGGGAACCTCTCAAGCTAAGGGGTGAACCAACTGCATTTGCGAAAAAGGCCATCAAAGGATTTTGTGGACCTAAAGGTGGGTTGAAAGGTGATGGGAGTGTTGGAATATGTGGAGGTCCACCTGGTGGTTGAATGGGTGGTGGAGTAGAAGAAGATGATGAAATGTTGAATGGAAGTGGTTGAATTCGAGGTATTCGTCGGTCACTACGTGGCTTACAAAAATGAGTAAGCTCTAGAAATTCTTGGGCACTTGGTGAAGATCTTAACGCTCGCTGGAATGGGGATCTAGGATCAATATCTTCCAGCTTGTATCAATATAGGAAAAAATGCACCTCTGCAGAAGTACACTTCCTCACTTCTTCTGAATTTTGCGCACCACAGAGTTTTGCGGAGCTGTGGATCTGCGGAGCTGCGGACCTGTGGAGCTGAATTTCTAAAAATTTCAGAAGTGATTTCTAAACCTTTTACGTAGGGTAGATTACTGCAAGGGTGCAAAAATTTTGAAACTTGATCAAATCTTTCTTGTTTCCAATAGTATGTTCTTTGTATCAGGCCCTCCTTCTAGCGCCACTTCTTTTGGGCATTCATTTTGCACGAGGTCAATGGAAAGAATCCATAGTGTAATTCCTCTCTTGAAAAGCAAATCTTTTTAAGGATCCACTCCAAGGTTCAGTGTTTGTCTTGCGACGTACCAAAATCCACTCAGTAGAAGATAAATGTGAATGTTCACGAGGAGGCCTTTGCTGGTTCCAAAACTCTTTTACCTTGGAATCAAGTAAAATTTGTTCGCTGTCTCAAAATATCACACCAAAAGAACAATGTTTTTGTATTTTCTATTTTTTCAATGAATGCAACTCTAAAAATGCCGCTAGTATGAGGTCCTATTCTAATAGGGGGGTTAGCAAAGCAAATAACATGAAATCAAATAACTTGAAATTGAAATTCCTAAACAGACATAAGCTACAGAACACATCATGCTACGAGTTAAACCTTCGAAGAAATCGGTAGGAAACCAATGAAAATAGGAGCAGCACTTCCTAGAATCCACTGATGCAAACGTCAGTGAGAATCTGTAACAAATCAAATGATGTTTCACTCTTCATCAAATTGCAAGGCCACGAAAAGTGCGCTCATGTGAGACAAAAGGCTATGTAGACACAATCGAGTGATCTCTTCTCAAGCTCGTTACGTCAACGGAATCCATATATCTGTAGCAAACACCAGAACTAAAAGATTGCACAACTAGAAACAATGCAATAAACCTTTGGCTCAATCACAGTCTCATGAATAAAATCCATAAAACAATGACACATTCAACCAAGAATAACTACACTCCGAATGCGAGCACCAAAAGCATAACTTTATTGCATAATAACGGCAACCCCTTTTACATTTTACAATGGGGTACTTATAAGAAATCATCTCCTCAATTTGTGTTGAGAGTGAGAGATATCTTAATGCAATAAAAATGCATTTAAAACATTAAAACAAACTAAATATATACAAACTGGTAATCTAACTGGTGCTTGGAGGAACTCCATCCATATTTTATTCATTAATTCGATGCATGAGCCCTTTACATATTAAAAACAATGAAAGCATGAGAGACAAAATAGGAGGAAGCCATCAATCGAAGTAGAAGTGCATGGAGACACCAAAAATAGAAGCTGGCCCTTCACTTGATGTGTGTCGGAGTTATCTTGCCATCAAAATGTGTTTAAAATGCATGGAAAGTGCTATTTTTGGAACTGGCAGTTGACTGTCGGTGCACTTTTGAATTGTGGAGCCTCATGAAAATGCGGAGCTGCGGACCTATGGACCTACAAAGCTGCGGACCTATGAAGCTATAGAGCTGTGGACCTCGACTGAGTCAAAAACCTCAAAAACTTTCTAAGTGTCAAAATTGAAATTCTGGCATCTGGGTTTTGTTCATCTTCATCCTAAAGATATATTTGGATATTTGCTCTTGAATTTCTCTATAATCTCAGTAATTTTAGTTGCATCAAGAAGATCCAAAGCCTCATACTTATGTTTGACCTTCTGTCTATAATTGTCCACCTCAATCTGAGTTTCTGCAAACTCCCCGAGTTTGGTATCCAACTCTGACAATGCTTCTTCTGTCCTGAAGGCTTGTCTGATATCTTCATCACTGGATGCTTCCTCTAAAGTTTTTTTAAATTTTTCCACAACTACCTCAACTGGTAAAAGCTTCTCCCATTATTCATCTTCAAAAATATCCAAGCATACATCACTATATAGCTTTTCTGCTTCCAAAATTCAATCTCAAGCTTGGTCCTTGAGCCTATGTATCTCATCATGCAATGTTTCCATCACTTTATTTCCCTCTGCAATCTTTTCTATCCAATCATCTATCATGTCTAGTTCTTTTCCAGTATATACATCAATCAAAATGCGGTACCTTTGTCCTTTTATGGCTTGTAGAATTTGCAAATCCTTGCCCCAAACTTGTACCTCATCCATAATGCTGAAGTCCTACCTCAAAATTTCCATGACCTTATCAATGTTGTCTTTTGTAGCATGCAATAATTTCAGATTTCCTATAATTATAGTGATACCCCTATCCTCAAGGTTGTCTCACCAATCCTGACAAGCTCTCAAAAATGGATTGAGCCGTACACCTTCCCCTTCTTTCAGAATGGTAGTCAAAGTTTCCTCGGGGCATTCGGAGTCAAGAGGACCAATAACTTCAACTAGATATCCTTTCAAGATCTCAACTTGCCTTCAAAGTCCTCTGATTTCAATCTCATCATGTTCCTTGTGGTTAAGAACCTCTTTGACTCCCATAGTCATCATTTGTCGAGAAGTATCCTGTGTAGGTTTCCCTAATGTGATATCCTTTACCTCATAGTCCTGAAGGCTGACAGATTCTTCATTTGTACCTTTCAGGGGATGAGCCACTTGTGCAAATAGGTCCTGATTCCAAGTAGTGGTAATGAATGCAAATGGTGTTGCATCCTGCAATGGAGAGTCAGGCTTGCTCAAAATCTCTACAATGTCATAGATATCATCCTCTGAAGCAAGGAATTGATGCTTAGCACTTCTCATTATTTCCTTTCGGAACCATCTCAGGATATGTCTTTCTCCAACCTTAGCTCTAGATGATGAAGGGATGTGTTTAGCTACCTCCTTCCCTTTGTCATTTTTGCTTGGAGTTTCCTATTGTGAGGGTTCTTCTTATGTAGTCTCAATTTCTTGAGATCTTGTAGTTTGATCCTCAACTTCTTGAGAAGGTTGTTGTATACATTCCATTACCTGTGCCTCTTTTGATGGCTCACTAGTAACCCTTGGTTCTGGTTCTCCTTGTAATGATGATTCCTTTTGAACATGTTCTTCTAAACTCGGAGGTGGAGGTGTCACTGAAACCCTATCTACCATCATAGACTGAGGTGAAGATGGGGGCATTGGCTGAGGACCTTTTGTCTTAGATGGCATCTACATCCCATCTTGCTATTGAGATTCACCTGTAGGAGTATCTCTAATCTTATCTCCAACCAATTCTGTACCCATTGGCATGAAATCAAAATCTTGAATGGAGATAATATTATCACCTAGCTCTCCTTGCTCATTCACCCATCATTGTACTTCGTCTTCCGATGAAGAGAGCTCTACTATTTCAGCTTGGGTGGGTCGTGGGATATTTGTGACATTCTTCTTTCTTTCCAATTCTGTAGCTTTGGCAAGTCAGGTTCTCCCTTGTAGAGGCACTTGTTCTTCCTCCCCATCTGACTCTATTTCATCCTCATTTGATTCCTCGAGAATAGTTTTAGGAATAGAGGGATTAGGCACTAATATTTTATGAACTCTCTGCTTCTTGTTCATTCTAACCTTGACCCTCCTTTTCTTCTGTGGAACCATAGGAGAAGCAAGCTCTTGATGCATCGAAGGAATGGATGTCTCTAGAATATCTGCCTCCCCTTGTTGGCTTGAGAAAATAGGAGGCAATGGAAAATCAACCTAGAAATGAGAAATCCTAGAGTCGCTGGGGGTCTTGGGGAGTAGATTCATGTTGCTGCAAAGGGTCTTGTTCTTCAACATGCTCTGTCTAGATCCTCTGAGGAGAGGCTCTCTTCCTCTTTTCTTTCTTCTTCTCTGGTGGATGGTAATATCCCACTGGACGATCAAGCTGGTAGACCATTTCTGGCCTGATAGGAGACTGGAGCACAAAGATAGGAATTGTGACTTTCCTGCCCTTTACCTTTTCTTGGCGAGCATGTATATGGAATATCACTGTATCTGGAATTGCATCAAGCAGAAAGGGTATCTTGATCCAACTCTTTGTCATTCTGATGAAATGTCTTGCTCGATAATTAATATCATCCCCTTCCTCTCTGTCAATTTCTGCATTCAGAATGGGCCTCTCACAAACTTTATCTTTATTAAATAAGGGATCTAATAGCTCTTGTGAATCTTGTATCCTTATCTCATCCAAGATGGTCAAATGGAGAGCCTTCTCTGCTAAATACAAACTCATTCTACAACAGTCCCTAATACGGACATCATAGTCCTTTGTGGCATTCATCCAATGATCTTCAATAGCATCCTCATGGTAGAATTCTTTTCCTGCCAAATTTTCCACTTTACCAACACTATCAAAGAACAGTTGGGGAGAGTTATATTCCTTAAGCGGATAGTTCTCCCATTCGCATTTGAAGGTCGAGATATCTTGCTTTCTCTTTACTTGGTATGCCCCTATTACAAAAGGCCAATCCCAAGAAGGCCTTCATTGTTTCTTGATCCTCTCATAGGCTGACTCAATCTGCCGAGAAATTTCCATCAGAACCAACTTATCACTTGGGTACCTTGGGAGCTTCTTTGGATGGATAGATGCACCACCGACGTGAATGTATGTGAATGTCCAGAATTGGATAAAATATGCACCGAGAGTTGTGATTTGTGCCTTGGCATCATCAGACAATCTCTTTCCATAGTCGCCTTCGATGAATCGAATGATGGCGAAGATAAAGGCATCATTCACAATCCGGTACTCTTTGCTTTGTGGTGAGAGCTTTTTCTTAACTAGCTAAGGATAAACTATATAAGGCCATGCATTAGGATCCTGCATACTGCCCTTTTTGTACAACTCGGGATATTTGGTGGCCCTTGCTGCAAGTAGATAAATCAGATAAGAAGTCATATAGAACTTCTTCTTGTCCTTTACTATCCGCAACAAATTACACAAGTTCTCACTAAGTGTGGTAGCCCACTTTAGTGGCATATTTGCGTGTCTGATGGTTTCAATGAAGTTAACCATAAATGGAGCGAGATGACCTGCTGCTAGTACTCCCATAACTCTTCTCAAGAGAATGATTAAATATCCAATGTCATCCCTCATATATCCTCGAGCCATATCTACTTTTCTGATTGTCTTTGCTCGAGATGGCTTCTCAATGAAGTATGAGGTATATATAATGTCCATGGCCTCCTGGTGATGATCCTTATGCCACCTCTCAGCTACTTCATATGAAAGCCTGATAAACTGATCAGCTCTGGGTAAGTGAAAGATTCTCTCGATATTATCAGGTCATAGATCCAAGACTACTTCCCCAGTGACACTCTTTACCACCCTTTCCTCGGGAACAAAATGTCGAGATAAGGTCATGATCAATTTAGTTGACTAAACAGCCTCAAGATGTGATGCTGCGTTTACCAATCTAGACCGTATCAAGGCAAATCTCAAAGAAGATCTTTCAGTTGGGTTGTTACAAACCCTCAAAAATTCTCCCAAGTCCATGTGTCCAAGTTCTGTGTCTCTGATCTCAGAGTGTTCATTGTGTAATCGTGACTTCGAGGTTACGCCTTGAAACTTGTATACGACTGGCTTTGCTATTGATTCGGATGTGGATGCCATTTGATTGTATTACCTGCACATCACAAAAAGAAAAATAATTAATTACTGGATAGATAAAACACATTAAAAAAAATGATACTCAAAATCCAATTTTATTTTACTTATGATTTTTTTTTTTTTTTTTATTATTATTATTTTTTTTTTCGACAAAATAAAAAAAAATTAAAAAATAATAATTTTAAAAAAAAGTGAGGGCGGTGGCTGCAACCGTGCGTGCCGCGCAAAAGGGACACTGCGGCGGAGTGCCACGTGCGCGCAGCCAGGAGGCTTGTGCAGCACCGCACGCGCCTGTGGCCTTAAAGGTTCGTGCCCCCATAAGAGCATCGTGGTAGCGCGGCGCACACGCAACCTTAAAGGCGTGTGTAGCACAGCGCACGCACGCAGCGTGCCAGAAATGGCAGCGTGGCGGCATGACGCATGCGTGGCCTTAATGGTGCGCGCAGTACAGCATGCCCAAAAAGGCGGCACAGGGGCGCGACACACGCGCGACCTGCCCAAAAGAGTGTCGCGGCGCGCAACGCAAAAATGGAGAGACAGAAGGGGGGGGGGGGGGAAGAAGTTTCCTCACCTTCCTCCCTTAGCCAAACAAGATAGTGGAAAAAATGAAAAGAGTGGTAGGAAGGATGGGGTTTTATAACCCCTCCCCTTGCTTGCTCTTACAAAGCGCGTGTGCCTCGATATGCGCATTCGTGCAGGATTTTTTTTTTTAATTTTGGCTTTTTAAATTTATTTATTTATTTATTTATTTTGACTCAAATAATCTAACTAATAAACTAATTTTCTTTTCCAGATTCTCGAAATGAGAGTCAGGAGTCAAAAAAAATTTAGGGGGTCCCCATTCTGAACTCAGAATGGGGCATGTGTTGTGAATACCACAACAGGTTCCTTCAATCTGGCCACAGATTCCTTCAATCTAGCCCAAAATCTCATCATTATAAACAAACTAAAGTATGGATTTGCTGAAATGGCTACTCAAGGTTTTTGTAGTATAGTCTAGAACTGGAATTGCAGTTGGATTGTCACGTGCCTTCTAACATTTCCTTTAACTCATTCTTGAGTTTGGCCAAGACTTCATGAAAGGGAATGTTTTGTTCCTAGCTTTGCTCAGTGATCTAGGCAACTCCCTCTATTAACCTTCTCAGTCACTTCATTCAAGAGGTCCACATAGTTTATAACAATAAGAGGTCCACAAATTTAAAGTAGTAACCTATGTGTTTCTAAAGAAACTTGGTAAGATTTCTAGCTCTATCGTTAATATGCCTCCATTCTTTAATTTCCAAATAGTCCACATTATTTCCATAGTAAGCATAGACTAAAAAACATCTAGCTATTTTGTGGCTCATGAGATTTCATTTGAAATATGTAGCATATTGAAATTATAATACAAATATAGCTATTTCAATGGCTCATGAATTTTCCATTTAAATTATGTGGTAGATTATAGTTATAGTCCAAATAAAGGCCATAAATACCACTACTTTTTACATAGGAGAATATGCCATAAGAAAAAGATGTTTTCTTGTCTCAATAGGTGTATGCCATAGTTGGAAGAGCTTTTTCCAATATGTGGTTTCCATGTTTAGATTTTGTTTGGTACATAGCTCAAGAGTGTCATGGTTGTCTGTGAGGATTTTGTAGATGTATTTGGCTTTTGTATAGAAGTTTGGTAGCACAGACTTGGAACCTTCCCACTAGTGAGATGTAATTAGTCTTCCATTTGCCCAAATTCTTGTCTTTCTCATCTTTTCATCCAATTCCACATTTTATTCACATTTGGATTACCTGAAACATGGAGTATCAAAAATACTTGACCTAATACTGGATCTCCATGACTGGCTCCTTGAGAGGGTTGTTTGAGGAAATGGGCTTCATTGGGCAAAGCAAGTTATCTATGAGGATTTTATTCTATTTGGATTTTGCGTATGGAATCATGGTGACATTTGAGTCAAGATATTATCTCTTCCTTGCATGCACAGAATCTATGAAGCTCCAACTTTATGTCCTTGACAGATTCTCTCTTCCTTGTATTGACACAAAATCTCAATCTTACAAGCCTACTTTATCATCATTGTGTTGGTTTTTTCAATGAGATCATGGGAGGTCAAATTTATCACACAATTTTTGCCACTAGTTTAATTCCATCCTAGATAATAGGTGCAAAAGATATTTGATACCTTTTATGGTCCACTTTCTTGCCAAACAAACTTGTAATAATGGTATTGGCTTATCCCCATGTCTAAGATTCCACTATATTGACTTTACCCCACATATCATATTATTTCCATCAAAATTTCCTTATAGAAGGTCATCAATGTGAAGTCCCTTCCAAGATACAACACTTCACTAGGATACTCCTTAAGTGAGGCTTTATCAATCCATTTGATTGTTAGGGTAGTTTCTTGGATTTTTTAAGATCCTTTAGGCCCATCTTTGCACACCATTACTATCATTTAGATCAGTATCCTTGAATTTTGACTAACATTTTGTATTATTTTTCATGTTTATTGTGATGTTTCTATTTTCTTTTCTCTTGTTTGTTCATGTTTATAATCTGATGAATCCTACAACTTATCAAATTTGTACTCTTGATGGATTTTTGCTTTTCTTCAATAGAATGGTTGGAGAGGTGCAAACCAAAAATTTTCCTCCTTCAGATAGGGTTGTATGGTCAAGAGAAATGGAACACAAGATCCTTGACTTGCTCCATGAGAAAGTCCAACTAGGTAGAAAAGGTGACGATGGATTCAAAAAAGAAGCTTGGACTTTCATTGAGTGATGCTTCAATGAAGAATTGAAGCTTAATTTAAGTAGGGATAGTTTAAAAAATGAACTCAAAACTTGGAAGATGAGATTTTGAATCATGAAAGATTTAAGAAACACAAGAGGATTTTCCTGGAATGAAACTACACAATGCATGGATGTTGAAGACAGTGTTTGGAATGAACTATTGAAGGTAAAATGCTATTTGAAATTCATTTGATTTAAGTCTAGTTTTATCCTATAAATCCAGCACCGAAAGAAAAATAACCATTTCATTCATTTTTCCAACATGTAGAGGAAGGAATTCAAAAATGAAAAAGTCTACAAAAGGCAGCCATTCTGTTACTATAATGAGCTAGCTTTTATTGTTGGCAATGACATTGGAGAAGGCACTATAGCTGCCACACCTCATGAAACTGAAGAAGGAAAAATAATGGATGAGGCCATCAGTCTTGATGATGATTTTTATTTTAATATATCAGCTAATGTTAATGATAATATGGATGATGACTTTGTCCAATCTAATGAATCATTGACAACTACTAGAAAATGAATTTCTCTAGCCCCATCAAGAAAGGGAAAGAAGAAGAAGGAAAGCATGGCTAGCTTGATGGATACCATTTTCAAAGCCTTACATTATCAAAGAAGTTCAAGAGGATTATGATTTAGTGGCACAAAAAATGTGTGATGCTCTTAGAGCCATTCCTGGGCTTAGTGAAGATACAATGATAAGGGCATATGATACATTTTTGGTTGAAATTGCAAGAGAAAAAATATTTTTGAGAAATGAGTGACATGGAGAGAGTTAAATACATACTACTTAAGCATTGAGGACTCTAGAGTCTAGATAGAACACAACATACAATTTGTTATTGTTAAGACTTTTTTGATTAGATACATTAACAATCAATTTTTATTGGTTGATTATACTATTTCAGTCAGCTTTAAATATCATTTCTTTATAGAATTCCTTATGATAGATCTCTATGATTGTAATCAACTTTAAATACATTTTCATTTCTTCATGATCTTTCAATATGGTTGTTGTAGAACTTAAGATGAATTTGTGCTGAAGGAAATTATGAATGATGCTATTGTAAGTAAGAAAATTATGAATGATTCTACTATAAATAAGAAAATTTTGAATGATGTTGTTCTACAAACCTTTCTAATCCACATTATGGAGTACCAAACTATCACACATGTTGGAAATCTGATTTAAAAGCTCATTGTTGAAGATCAAAAAGGGATATTGTTGTAAAAGAATTTTTTCAATCATTGTTTTGTCATTGATGTCAAATTTGCTATTTGTAGAAATGACATTTACTTATAAGATCCAAGTACTATCACTTAGTTCATTGATGGAGAGGATTTGATCAACAAGATGTAACAAGAATACCTAAGGGAAACGTTAAGTTATGATGTTGCAATGAAGTGCAAGGATCAGTTAAAACAATGGTTAAATGATGTATTGATAAAATACTCAAAAAGATAGAGGTTGGTCACACTTAGAAACATTGGAGGAATAATTTGTAACAAGGTTGATTGAAAAGTTTAAACTAAGATCTTTAGTGGGTGCTAAGCAAGTTAGTTGAAGTTGAGAAAATTCTCAGTTGGAGCTGAGTAACAAAAAATTCTAGTGTGTGCCGAGTGATCTTCAAGTGCTGAGTGAAGATCAGGTGCCAAGCATCAAAAATTCTTAGTTAGTGTCGAGTGATCTTCAGGTGCTAAGCATTAGGAAAAACTTAGTTGATGCTGAGTAACATAGTATGTGCTGAGCACCAGTATTTCAATAGTGCTGAGCTACTACATTATTTCAAATGTCAAAGATTCACCAAATCTAAGCTGACAAAGTGGTTACTTTGAATTTTGTGAATGAGTTGGAAGATAAGGATGATGAGCTAGTGGCACAGAAATCTATGTAAACCATTTTTGAGCGAATTCAAGAGGATTATTCAAGAAGTTTCTAGAGGAAACAAAATATGGGTTAGATGCAATGAATCCTACCTAATCCATGCAAATTAAAATAAAAG
Organism: Cupressus sempervirens; assembly: GCA_028749045.1. Taxonomy (NCBI): domain Eukaryota; kingdom Viridiplantae; phylum Streptophyta; class Pinopsida; order Cupressales; family Cupressaceae; genus Cupressus; species Cupressus sempervirens. The sequence goes on along the minus strand of CM053785.1, from coordinate 871,291,365 downwards.
AATGGAAGAATTGAGTGGGAAAAGGAACTCCAAGACTTCTATTTAAGGAGTCATAAACCAAGAAGCAAAGAGTTGTTGATATTGTTCCTACTGAAGAGCCAAATCTGCAAAGTGGTTGGAAGGGTGTCAAGGGGAAGACATCTAGGAGAAGGAAGAGCACAGAGGCACTGCTTCTATGAGTGTTCATGAAGAGATGATTGCATTGGTACATTGAGTATTGAGACTCAAGGAGACAAATCTTGGAATGACGGCAAGTTGTCAGAGATGCAGAGATTAAAGGCCAAGCAAGGGTATGAGCTAAGAAGTGATATGAGATCTACAAGATAAGTTGTATGTTGTAGTAAGGTCAAGATTTTCTAATACTCTCTAGCAATTGCATTAGATAGGGAAAAATCCTATTGACTTAGGTTGGTTTAATAGCCATTTGTAAATCCTTTAATAGGGTGGCATTCCAAGTGAATGTTCTAAAGTCCTTTAACCAGGCCCACTTCTAACAGGGTGGATAAATCCTCTGACAAGGTCACATTTAATAGTGTGTTGTAAGCCTTTAATAGGGTAGGCCTTTCATAGGGCATCACTTCAGAAGAGTGAGAATTCAGTAGCATGTTACTAGTGGTTTTTTCCAAATTGGGTTTCCACATAGATCACTGTGTCATGTGTTGATTTCTTATGGGTTATACTTGCATGTTGATCTATAGTAACTTGCTAATTAGATAAGTTAAAGCTTGGATGAATGAATGGTTGAATGGCTTCACTATACTTAGTGAAAAGTTTGAATAGGACATTTGGACTTTGAATAACTATTTCATCACCCACCCCCTCCCCCCCGCTCCTAGTTATTCTAAAGCATTCCTAACAACACAAACTGATGGGAGTATTTTAGAATTTATCTTACATATGTTACTTATCAAGAAAATGTGGAGGATGAATTATTGAAGTTGTTCAAACATGTCTATGTTTAAACAATCTATACCTAACCTTGACATGCACAAGCATATGGTTCTAGCATGGACTGTAGTTTTTGGGAACAAATGATTGGCTTTGAATTGCCTCAGTGACTATAAATGGGGTTAGTAAATTTTGTTTGGTGCAAATGTGCATGAAGGCATAATTCGCTATAGATGAATGGTTTGGCACTGCATGGGAATTAGTTCTAATAGTAATTGGTATCTTACAAAATGGGGTTGTTAAGTTTTGTTTGGTGTAGATGTTCTTGAAGGCATAATTTTCTATAGATGACTGATTTGACACCACTTGGAAAATAGTCCAGACAAAAATTGGTATCTTTAAAAAGTCTAGTTATTGCCACTTCTTGGTACAAAAATACACATGACCATTTGATTTCCTTTGGATTCAATGAATAATATTCATCACAATCTCTAGATGTTCTATATTATTAGCCAAATATTTTATTAAACATCATTACTATCCAATAGCTCATTTGTGGGAGTATTAAATTTTTTTTGAACATACACTTTTCTTGATATGGGGTAGGAATTTGTAAATATAAACCAATGATTATGGTATCAATTTTTGACAAAGGAGTTGTGCACCAAGGGCATGTGGCATTGGTGTGCATTACCACTCAAGGTGATGCTAATATGGTAGATACATTGAGTTATTTTTTATTAGCCCATATTTGATGAGTAGTGGTTAATTAGAATGCATCTTTGATGAATATGAATGGTCCACTTGTCACTCATTGTAGTGTAGTGATGCCTATAGAGTTGAAGACTAGGTCTTCTTAGTTGGTCACTCATTATTTTTCTACTACAGCTCAAACACACTTAACAACCATGAATTTTTCTACATGATCAACCTTGCATAACTTGATATCAAGTTGTGAAAATGAATACACCTTCAAAATTGTACTACTATCTAGACCTACCCAGCAAGGCTCATTTACAAGCCTAAAGTTTAATCAAGGGCCAATGCCACCGAATGTGGCTATTACCAAAATAAAAGGGGACTTTAGATGAGTTTGTTTGATATGCCAAATTGGTTTCTAATTCTCATATGGCCTCTTTAATGCACAACAAAATACTCTTTAAATCCTCATATTTGTCTTAAAAGATGCATCTAATTATCTTTATTAAATTTGGCTTTAAAATGGGCCATGTTGGGTTGGTCTACATACTAGTACAACTAAGGAGGTAAATTGGGAGTGCCTTGAGCCAAGATAATTTGTAATCAAATCTCCAACATTCTAGTGTGAATTCACAGATCAATTTAATAAGGATAATTTTTTATAGTAAGTTTTAGAACCCCATTAAATAGAAAAAACCTACATTTTGATATGGTACTTTTACAAGAGAACTGTTGTGGGGAAAAAAGGTTTTATGTTCTCTAATTACAACTTCAAGGAACAAAATTACTTGCCATTGGTAATCATTCACTGATTTGCATGTATTTCATATATGCTATTTACACTTATATATATCTTGATTAACTATTAATATTGAATTTTTCATTAACATTTGTAAATATTGGATGCTTGTATTTTAATATCAGATTTTCCATTAATCTCAATGTAATATGAATATTTCTTAATCTATAGAGTTTTGAATATCAATATTAATGAGAAGATGGTTCAATTTAGATGCTTTTGAGTGTTTATTTTTATATTAAAAACATACTTTTGATGTTGCAGGCTTTGTGGCTTTAATGAATGTGCCAACATGTCGATGTGGTGTAGGCCCATGTTTGTTAAAGACCTCAAACACACCAAAATCTCTTGGATGTAAATTTTGGTGTTGCCCAAATAAAAAAAGGATTATTAATAGAATAATTTTTTTAGTTAGTGTAATGAATGGTTAATTATTATACTAAGAGTTCTAATGAATATTTTCTATTGTAGGGACATGATGGGTGTGGATTCTTTGATTGGGCAAGTGGTGTAGAATCAACAAATATAGTGTGTGATGTTGTGCACGATGAAGGAAAAGACTGCAAGTGTTGTAAGGCACAGAAGGCTGAAATTAACTTTTTAAGATGTCTTCTTTGCCTTATAATTGCATTTATCAATTGGGACCATTTGCAAAAAAAGTGCATAGCTACAAGTTGTATAAAGATTTATTCTTTGTTTGACCATAACTAGACCAGAATTAGATCATAACTTTCTAAATTTCTTAAGTTTGAATGATCATTTCAAAAAAAAAAAAGCTTGGTTTTCTTTAAGTAGATCATTTCCTATGGAACCCCAATGTCAAACATCTCTTTCAAAAAATATGATAAATGCACTAATGATTCAAGAATATATATATATATATATATATATATATATATATATATGCTTGAATATAGTTTGATTTAAATATATGATTTCTATAAAATGACAAAAAAGACTAATACTAGATTTGATATATTTTATAATTAAATATAATCAAATTTTATAAAATTCTATCAAATATTTATAATTTCAATTTTTTTTAAATAATAAACATATTTTTTTAGAAATTACCATTATAATTTAGCTATGGACAATATGAAAAATAATTTTAAAACAATAGATTTTTTTTATATAATGAAAATTATAATTCACAATATAATATGCCCTTTGAATTTCATAGGTTGTTGTATACTTTTCATTCATAAAGATAATTTTTATGGATGCTAAATTTTATTTTATTTATTTTGGATTGGTAAATAGCCGAAGCCTAGATTAATTATTGTTGTTTGTTGTAATTTATTATTTATCTGTTAAGAGAATTCAAACTCAAGACCTCCCACATGAGAGGCTCACAAGTTACCATTGCGTTGTAGGCTCTTGCCTATGGATGCTAAAATTTTAATCAAGATAAGTTAATTTTTATAAATAAAAAATCTTTTTTACTTAAAAAATTACTGAACTTTGAAAAAATTAAAAAATTAAAATTACAAAAAAATACATTCCAATTTCTATTTCAATGTTGCAACCAAATATAGAAGATGTATCTTTTGTCTCTTATTCTAGGTCAACCAAACTGGTCTAAATGTTATTCCAAAAGTTGTTTTAAGAATGTACTAATTCTAGAAGAGAGCTTATTCCAACATAGTTGAATTTTACATTCAACAATTCTTGCAACCAAATGAGCCATAAAGAAAGAGATCAAGGAAAATTCACTTTTGAATACAACTAAAGAAAAATATTTTATAATTGAGATTTATGAATTGAAAACAACTCACCTATTATTTCAGCATATAAATTAATTGTATAGATTAGATAGGTCTAGTTAAAAAACTTCTAATTAAACTAACTAAGAAATAAAGAGGAAAAATAATTCTGATGAAAATAACTTCCTCAACAAAATTTTGAGGATTATTATTGAATACTAATTGACATCTTGTCAAAATCCCAGAATGTTTTGGCATCTAGTTTAACACTAGCTCTTCACTTTCTATGCTATTACTGGATTTATCGCTAGTCTCCCCAAGCATCTTTATAGATTCTGGGTTATCTTTTCTCCTTAATTTCTTTGGTCGATTTGGTTAATTAGGAATGGAAATGTATTTTAAGATAGGAGTAGAATTCTTACTGAGTCCCTATGAAGACTCCTTATGTATAAAATTTGTATTTAGGTTATTATTATCTATAAAGTGAAGGAGAGAAAGGCATTATGAGTCACTAGTGCTTGCTCAAATGTGCTTGAGGGAGAGAAAATCCAATTTGAAGTGAAAGCACAAATCAAAGAATCATTCACATTCGAGGGTAACCTTCAAGAAATGTTGGAGCAAATCAAGTTGAGAAAGAAACTCAAGGACATGAATAGGCAGATTGAAATAGGGAATCAAGCAAGCACTAGCTCTAATGCTCACATGACCAACACCAACATGACTAAGTTGGGAAGATTTTTTAATCATTTGGTCGACATCATTGAAATAGGCAATGTAACTATATTTATAGAAAATGTTGATGAATTAAATGAAGGGAGAACCCCATGTATTATGATTAGCACTATACCTTATGTCTCAGGACTTCCATGGCAGTAACTTATTAGAGACATGAACACTTTGATCAGAGATGGAGCCATGAGGCTCAAATGGATTGGGGGACCTCTTCCATGGATAGCCTAGATGAAGAACTAAGATTTATATTGACATTTTTTACCATCCTATCTCTTTTTTGAAATATTTCTCATGTTATTTGGATTGGCCTGATGTTTAATTCTGATCTCTACAGACTATAGATTGCAAACCTATTGATTATGCTCTTAGACTCTATTGAACTATGATGATATGATTTGTTAGTGACTTTTACTTATATATAATAGAAAAAAATTCTCTGAATTTAGAATTGGGAACAATTCAAAACTAATACTAAGGACATTAGAGAGAAAAAACTACTCAAATGAAAACTTAAAATAGGTCAAAGAAATAGTATAGACTACTTAGTTAAAGGAGAGGGGTGAAACATAAACCACCCAAATAAGGAAGTATTCATTTGTATATCATGTACTAAAGAATAAAGGAAAGTACACCATAAGGGATGACATGCCACATAAAGATAGGCATAGAACTAGTTGAAAACATCATCTATCTTTCCTACTAGAAGTAGTAACCAACATTTAGAAAGGAGCTACATGATTATAGCAACTAAACTTGAACATAAAAAAAATGCTTCTTGGAAATGAATAAAGGAAAAGGGAGCCTAAAGAGAATGCACAAGGAAAGAATAGAACTTGAAACCATCATCACCATCTATAATTTTGATCTTGACAATTTGAAATATATTGAATATCAAATTCTCCAAGACACATAATCATATATAAGGAGGAGAGAAGAGAGTGCAATATCAGGACACAAAGCAAACACAAAAATGGAGGTCAAATGAGAGAAGCAAAAAGGATAATGGAAAAGAAACACTATCAGAGAAGAAAAAATATTTGAATCCCTATTGTGGTTTCAAACCTACAATATCTAGCAAATAAACTATCAAGAGAAAACACCTTCTTACCCATCAATGAATTAAGGGAGAATATAATAGAGTAAGACGGGATAAAAAAGGAATGTAATAACTCAAACTAATAAGAACTAATAGCATGGGAAGGACATCTAAGAAACCAAAAATTAGGATGAACTAATGATAGGAATGAAAGGGATTGAAGTCAATCATTGACACAAAGAAAAGACAAAAAGGATCTAAATCTATGGGTTTATTCAATTCATCATTTTATACTAGATATTGTGGTTTATGGGTTATGAAAAAAAATGAGCTAGCTAAGGCAAGGCTTAAAACCAAAGTCTTACAAGAAACTAAATATGAAGTGACCAAGGAGTTGAAGGGAAATGAGAGCACCCCAGAAAGCCATCTAAGATCAAGATGCACATCCTATATCCAATAATTTCTTGAATAGCTTCTAATAAGAAAATAAAAGTACATACTACTAAGCCATAAAAGTAGGCATACACATAGGTTATTTCTCACAATTAAAACCTTAAAGGAAAGTGATTATAGTTTATTGATCTAAAAAAAAATAGTAGCATTACGAAATATAGATTATTATTCTAAAATGATGAAACTAGAAGAATGAGATAAAATGGAGAAAAATATATACATGGGAAAAAATTCCAAGAAAATCTTCCACCCTCCAAAGCATCAAGAAATGTATTATTTAGCAACAAATCACAATAAATTTTCAACCTTCGCATGGAGATTTACATCTTTCTCCATTCTAGAGAAAATCTGGTAGCATAACCCTGTGTCAAGAACTTCTCATCTATCTCTTACATCTCTCCAGCAATTTATTGTATTTATAGGGTTTCATAAAAAATGAAATGATTTTTGAAGCATCTACTTTTAATGTATTTACAAATTATTTAGAAACTTTCATTATGCACAACTCTTTCATTAAAAAAAAAGGAAAGAGAATAAAGCCCAAAAAATATAATTTCTATTTTTCGATCTAAGTCTATCCATGTGGAGGATTTGGTCTCATTTGGCATCTTCCAAAAATGTATAAATAAAAAACCAAAAAAACATCATACGATTGAGTCACCTTATCCCAACAATCTCCCACTTGACGAAGACCTTATAAGATTCAAACCGATGAACCTATATCATCACAACCATCAATAAAATCACATAAGTCTTAGTACATGCTCACATGTTCCAAAATGACACATATTAGCATGAATGATGATGGTATTCATTTGGAGGAGTATCCTAAGCATTGGAGAGTGTTGACATGTTACATTCATGATTATGTTTTTCATTAATGTCAACATAGCAATAAGTCTATGAAGACTAATAGAGTAGCAGACAAAGATCATACATGTACGGATAGAGTTTTGATGTACAAGTGAAGCACATTTATGGACATATTGTACATGGTTTCCTAATGATGAGGTTAAATGCATAGAGTCTAAGTTGATGATGTACAAAATTTATAAGTGATTTATAGAGAGCAATACATTGACAAACTACATGGAAAGCAGTTTCTAATGATCCTATTGTATCTTCTAGTAGATATATAATCTCATGATGCACAATTAGCTAGTGACAGAGGATAGTCTATTGGTGACATTAGTGAGTGCACAAGCCCTAGTATCACATGTGTGAAGTTTTACATATACTATGAGTCAACAATGCTATTGTAATTGTGAATTAATTAATTATCTTATTATAATTAATTGAGAAAGCCTCAAGGCTGACTCAAGGAATTATTTTGAAGATGTTATATCCAAGGGATTATTGGATGTGAGATTTTTTATTAGTTACAAGATAAGAAGGAGCAAAGGTTTGGTTGACAGAATAGAGAAAGAGGAAAGAAGTAAAATTTAATTCTATTATTCTACAAGGAATAATATAGAGATCATTTGGACAATGAGTTCATTTTTCTTTCCCTTGAAGATATTTGGATAGTGGATCCATCTTCCTTCCACAACTCCTAATAAGATTGGAATCTCCTAATAGGGATTCAAAGTATCCTAATAGGGACTACTATGTACCAAATGTTGTTAAAGACTCCTAATAGGGTCCATTCTCTAAAAATAAATATTTATATTAGTACATAAACTTGTGGGTATCATCCCCACCAAGGTTTTCCCTAGTTAACATATCTAGTGTTATTGTGCATGAGTAACTTGTTGTGGTTTTTGATTATATTTCTCACATCGTTAAGTTTGATTAAGGTTGATAATTGTGATAATAGTTAAATAACTAATTCACAACCCCCCCCCCCCCCCCCCCCCCTTATTATATTGGTGGACTATATATTCTAACAATTCGTATCAAAGCTTCAGGTCCCTAAAGAGAAAGCTTAAAAACTTTGGGAGGTCTATGGAGAATCTATTTCAAAAAGGATAGTCCTAAATTTGATGGGGTTAACTATGATAGTTGGAAGGATAAGATGAAGAGTCATCTATTATGTATGGGTCTAGGTTATTGTCTTTTGAAAAAAAAACAAGAAGGAAATTGTAAAATAAGAGAAGCTTGAATAATGCATTGAAGTAGATATAGATTTTTTTATGTGTAATAAGCAAGAAAAAGAAGCCTTACTATCATCCCTTCAAGAAAATGAATATATTCAAGTAAAATATCTATAAACATCTTATGATATTTGGCAAGGTGATATATACATACAAAGAGAATAAGATTTCAATATTAGATTTGTGCATTTAATGATGCTAAAATGATTGAAGATGAATCTATAAGAAGCTATGTTGTTAGAATATCTGAGATTGCTGCAGGAATTAAATCTTATGGCAGATCCAAAGAAGATGAGATAGTATGGAAGATCTTAAAAACCTTGACACTGTCATTCAAGAAAGTAGCCCAAATGATTGAACTTCTAATACCCTATACTATGAATTTTTCCAAAGAAACTATTTTTGGAAGATTAGAATCAATAGAAGTAAGTCTGAGACAATTTGGAGAATTGACAAGAGTTAAAACAATGTTCAGTGATTTAATTGTTCAACCTAATCTGACTAGAAGTGCAAGCACACATGGAGATTTTTCTAGCAGCAATAGAACTAGATATGATGAGGATAAGAAGATTGAAGAAGGTATATCCCCTCTTGTAAGAAGACAGCTAGATGGTAAGAATATTTTTAAATGTTGGACTTGTAATGAATTTGGTCATTATTGATGCAGGAGCATTGAGCTTGGATTTTGGTGGAGTTATTATTTTAATGGTTAGGGATGTATTGGAGACACATTGGAGAACCTTTCCCCATGATTGCATAAAGATTGGATGGATTGAGTTGAAGTTTGAGTCATTTTACCTTGCTACTAGAGATGTGCTTTTTGGTTTCTGGGTACTTGTTGTAGGCCTTGTAACTAATTTTGTGCACTAAGTTAGAGGATCAAAAGTTCAAGGATTGAAGATGACCTAGAGTAATATTTCTATTTAAGGTCACAAGTCCTAATACATTATAAGTTGAGATATATGGCAATTCTCCTAGAGTATCAATTTCTATCAGTTTGCATGATGGGTTTTTGTGTGTGAATTTTGAGATGAGTCTAAAGATGTCCTTAAGAAATCAGCCTTAGTGAGCTTAAGAGATTGTAGAGGACCTAAAGTACTATCTTTAATCTAAAGAAAAAGTTCTAATTCAATCAGAGCTAGGAGATATCACAAATTTTCTCAGGTATCAATTTTTGGACATTTAATTTCTATTGGAGGCCGACTTATGGCTCTTCAAGTATTTAATGTTAGTTTTTGGTATTCTGGGCTGACTTGTGGCTTAGATTGGTATAAGTAGGGGGTCTTGTGGAGTATTTTAGTCATTCAGCCATGGAATGATTCATTCAGAGGAGGAGGAGTGAGTATGGGAGCAATTGAAGGGTGAGTTTTCTTGAGTTTGTGGATAGAGCATTGAATGTGAGGTAGTTTATAGGAAGATTGTGATAAAAATGTGAGCATTTTGATAGAGCACCAAATGTGAGGTATTTTATACTTGGATCTTGCATAAAGTTGGAGCAAAGCTAGGGCTATGGCTTGTAAAATAAGGAGATTTCTTAGTGGGCTTGCGAGCACAAGATGATATCTTCCTTAGAGGTTTCTACCAGAGTGTGGATATTGACTAGCTAGTGTTTGGGTTGGATCTTGAGGGATCTTGTACAACTATTATTGCAATTTCTTTGTATTTGGTCATAACTAAGAAGTCCTTATAGCTTGGCACATTGAATGTAATAGTTATTTGATGAATAAATTATTGTTATTTGGTATTAGATCTCGCATTGTTATTGTGTTTCTATTGTGTGGTTATCTTCTTAGGGCTAGGACATCTCCTTTGGGGATTCTCCTGCCTTGTACTACATGAGGCAGTATCAGAGCTAAGGTTGTTCTTGAGGTGTTCTTGAGGATGTAGATAGATCACTTAAGTTGTGGTAGTTTGCACCAGGACTTGGGTTGGAGAAGTAGATCTATGTTGATCTTGATCTAGTGGTGGATTTTTGTTTCTAGAGTCCTAGATATCTTGGTTATGAGGTGGTAGATTTTGGTTCTTACTTGCAATTATAGAGGGCTTATAGATGGATCAATGGATGCAATAATTGAAGACTGGTCTTATTGAGGCATGATCATAGAGAGTTTTTTTATTGTAGATCTATGTTCTTGGTATTGTGATTTGGTTCCTGATTGTTCATGCAAGGTGGCAAGTTGCAATCTGACTTGCAAACAATTTGAGGTTGTCACAAGGAGTGTGGGAAGGATTTTTTTATAGAGGATTTATGAAGATCTTGGGAGATGGCTCCAAGAGGATTGGACCTTGAGATGATTGAAAATCTTTGTGATGTGCTAGAGAGGAGGTTTTCTAAGATGCTTGCTTAGTTTGAAGCTAGTTTGACTAATTGAAATAAGGAGGTGGTTACTTAGTTTGAAACTAGTTTGGCTGATCAAGATAAGGATAGGATGAGGAAGGAATTTCATAGATGTTTGTGGAGCTAGAGACTACTGATCTGGAAGAGAGTTCTCTAGCCAGTTAAGAGACTTTATCATGAGAGAAGATGGCATAATAAGGTCGAGGTGGAAGAGGTTGTTTTTTTTTATTAGTTTGTGGAGTCTAATATAGAACCTACAAAGTGGCTGGAGGTTGTTGCTAAAGATATTCCTAACCTTATTGATGCTAGTATGGACATTGGTTTTAATGATTTGTCAGTTGGATCTGACATGGAAATTGTAGAGCACTTGGTCATGGATCATCTAGTTGTTGTTGGTGGTGACTTTTATGTTGTAGAGTATCTTGTTGTGAGCAATGATATTGTTGGTGTTGTGAGTTTAGCATATGTTCATAGAGATCTTCATATTGCTTCAGATGTGGAGTTTTTTGTTGCTAGTATGGATTCACTAGTTGCTAACGTGGATGAGGATTTGTTAATGAAGCATTATGTCCAATTTATTCTTGGGTGTGAGCATGCTAATTGGGTTTTTGATATGTATTTGATTCTAATGTTTCAATGGATGAAACATAGGTGGTTTATTTTCAGACTTTTTCTATTGACTTTGATGAAGTGGAAGCCTTTGGTAAAGATGAAGTTGGTTGCAGATCTTTCTTTGGACATCAAAGTATGAGACATAATTTTCTATTTACCTAGGGAGTCTGATGTAGAAGCATCAAGCTTGGATTTTGATGGAGTTATGCTTTTCATGGTTAGGGATATGTTGGAGACACACTTGAGAACCTTTCCTAATGATTGCATAAAGGTTGGATGGATTGACTTGAAGTTTGAGTCATTTTACCTTGCTATTGGAGATGTGTTTTCTGGTTTCTAGGTGCCTATTGCAAACCATGTAAATAATTTTGTGAAATGAGTTAAAAGATGTGACTATAAATAATTGAAGAGGTTCTAGATTAATATCTTTGGTTAACGTCACAAGTCCTAATTCAATTTAAGTTGAGAGATATGGAAAATCTCCTAGAGTATCAATTTCTGGCAATTTGCACGACAGGTTTCTGTACATGACTTTCAAGATGAGTTTGAAGATATCCTTAAGGAATCAACCAGCTTAAGGGGTTGTAGAGGACCTAAATTAATCCCTTTAATCTAAAGCAAAAGATATAATTCAATCAGAGCTAGAAGATATCATGATTTTTCTTGGGTATAGATTTTTGGACATTTAATTTCTATTGGAGGCTAGCTTGTGGCTCTTCAAGTATGTAATGTTAGTTTTTGGCATTCTAGGCTAACTTATGGCTTAAAATTTGTATAATTATGGGGTCTTGTGGAGTATTTTATTCATTCATTCATTTAATGATTTATTTATTTAGAGGAGGAGTGAGTGTGGGAGTAGCTAAAGGGTGATTTTTCCTAAGTTTGTGGGTAAAGCACTGAATGTGAGGCAATTTACAGTAGGATTGTGATGAAGTTATGAGTGTTTGGATAGAGCACTGAATGTGAGGCATTTTATACTTGGATCTTGGATAAAATTGGAGAAAAGCTAGGGCTATGGCTTGGAAAATAAGGAGATTTCTTGGTGGGCTTGTGAGCACAAGTTGAGATCTTCCTTGGAGGTTTCTACTAGAGTGTGGATATCAACTAGCTAGTGTTTGGGTTGGAGCTTGAGGGATCTTACAGAAGTGTTATTGTAATTGTTTTGTATTTGGCCATACTCAGGAAGGTCTTATACCTCAACACATTGCATGTAATATTTATTTAATGAATAAATTATTTTAATTTGGTATTAGATCTTGCATTATTATTGTGTTTCCACTGTGATTATTTTTTGGGGGCTAGGACACTCCTCTGGGGATTCTCCTACTTTGCACTACATCAATTATGCATCTAAATATCCTAAAAGAGAGAAAATTTATAAGGGGAAGTTTGAGCCTAGAAGACCTAGAAACTATTTATATGAAAATGAAGATGAGGAATCTGATGAAAAAGTTTAGAGTGAAAGTGATGATGAGCTAGGATTCATAGCCATTAAGGAAGATGATCTTGACATAGAAATTGGATAAGAAAAAGATCTAGTTTCCAAGTTGAAAATAAGTCTGATTGGATAATAGACAGTGGATGTTCACATCACATTACTGATGATATGAATAAGTTTGTTGAATTTAGGAATCATGATGTAGGTATTGTTAGAGTTGGTTATAATGTAGCCTATCGTATCATAGGGATATGATCTATTACTCTAGATGGAAATACTAACACTGATGATGACTACTTTATTGATTGATTAAGGCATAACTTTTTGAATGTTGGACATTTGGTAGAGAAAGGTGTTGGAATCATGATATATTTGTCATTAGTGCAAACACTTATTCAATTCTGAATACTTATCTAGCTTATCACGAATACCGAGCATTTAGTGGCTACCTTATAAGTTTAGCAGTGTTCACCGAGCAAAGCAAGGTAAATGAAGAACTCAGTGTTCACTGAGAAAAGCAAGGTAAATGAAGAACTCAGTATTCACTGAGAAAATCAAGGTAAATGAAGAAATCAGTGTTCACCAAGCAAAGCAAGGTAAATGAAGAACTCAGTGTTCACCAAGCAAAGCAAGGTAAATGAAGAACTCAATGTTCACCAAGAAAAGAAAGGTAAATGAAGAACTCAGTGTTCACCGAGAAAAGAAAGGTAAATGAAGAACTCAGTGTTCACCAAGAAAAGAAAGGTAAATGAAGAACTCAGTGTTCACCGAGCAAAGCAAGGTAAATGAAGAAGTTAGTTTCTACCAAGTGACACTATACCTATCGAGTCACCAATGGTTATTGAGTTCCAAGCAGTGTTGTGTGGCTAGTATGAACCGAGCCTCTACTTCTACTAAGTGCATGATGATGCCGAGTAATGCAGTGGATGCCAAGTATCAAAAGGTCACCAAGTCAGCTTGAGGAACCCGAGTTTTCTACTATCTGGCCAACTCAGTAATGTTTTGTTCACTTATATTTTTCATGACCTTGCAGTTGTAAATAATGGAATGGTATATATGTAATGTATGATATCATTTGTAGTATGACATATGATGTGTGTGAAGAAGATGAAAAGGAAGAGATTGATGTTCTCATGTAAAGAGGATATTGAAAATCAGCAGCAAAGTAAAAGGAATACAACAAGGTCAACATAGGAGCAGAAAAGTTATATCTATCACATTAGGTGATCAATGCAAAAAGGATCTTATAAGAAAATAGTTGTAAATAGATCCACTTCTTCATCCTAATAGGTGAATTCGTTTATAAATCCTTTAATAGGGTAGACTTAATAGTCTTTTTGTAAATCTCCTAACAGAGTGCATACTTCACTGTATGTTTGTACATCCTCTAAAAAGGTGGATCTAGTAGTCCTACTTGCTCCTAACAGGGCAGATCACTAGAAGTCATCATTGTAAGCCTTAATAGGCCAACTTTGTACTGCACTATTGAATTTTAGTGGGTATCATACCCACCCTAGTTTTGCTTTCTATTTGGAAGGTTTTTGGGTCATCAAATCTCTGTGTTCATGTGCAATAAATGTTTGATCTTTCATTTATGCAGTAGATTAGACGAACGGATGATGAATTGCTAAAATGCTTAAGTGTTTGAAAGTATTACAAGTTACTGATTCATCCCTCCCCTCTCAGTAACCTATCTTATCCTAAATATTTCCAACAATTGGTATCAGAGCTTTGTGGTTCTTAGGATCAAGTTTGATAGTTTGAGCAAAGATCAAGGACAATGGAGATATTCAAACTTGACAAATCTATTGAAAATGAAAAGCTATATCTGGAAATGGCCATGGCTCAACTCAAAGAAGCAAAGGAGCATCTTTCTCAATCTCTAAAAAGAAGGAAGGAACTTGCAAGACAAATGAATGATCATCAGTATGTTGAAGAAAATATTGAACACCTTTTACCATCAAGTAGTTCAAATGAAGCTAATGAAGCAATCAAGGAACTTCTAGCAAAGAATGGTTCTCTACAAGAAGAAGTAAGAAAGCTTAAAAGAGAACAAGAAATCCAATCAATCAGGCTATGTGAAGTTTTGGAATATAGAAACAAGGAAAATGAAGACTTACATGTAAGAAATAATCAATCCCTTCAGCATGAAGATCTTGTAGGTCAACTATCTAATGCAAATGAAGAAATTTTGAATCTACGATCTAAGAATGAAAGTTTGAGAAATGATTTAATCATTGAAAGACAAATCAATGCAAGCTTACAAAGTGATCTGAGATCTTAAAGACAAATCAATGAAAGTTTGGAAAATGACTTGATCACTGAAAGGCAAGTCAATGAAAGAATGATGAAATCTCAAACAGACATGAACCAATTAAATTAGTAAAGTGAGCAAAACTTTCATAGAGAAAAAGGTAAAATTGGTCTTGGTTACAAGGAAGAAGGTGAAACCTCCAAACAAGGTACCCAAAAGAATCAAATACCCACTTGCAATCACTGTTTCAAGATAGGTCATA
Source organism: Cupressus sempervirens (assembly GCA_028749045.1). NCBI lineage: Eukaryota > Viridiplantae > Streptophyta > Pinopsida > Cupressales > Cupressaceae > Cupressus > Cupressus sempervirens. The sequence goes on along the minus strand of CM053785.1, from coordinate 871,276,055 downwards.
CATCAAAAAAATGTTGGAGTAATGGAAAAGGAAAATTCAATGGCAAATGCTACAATTGCAATCAGCATGGTCACAAAGCTAATGAATGCAAGGATAAGCCAAAATTTGAAGGAAATTGTCACAAATGCAAGAAGCATGGTCACAAGGCATTTCAATGTAGATCCAAATCATTCAATCCAGCTGAACAACTTGTTAAAGAAATCTCTGGATGGGACTACAATACTTGGTGTAGGTGCCACTATTGTGGAGAATATGGACACATTGGGATAAAATGTGCAAGACATCACCTAAGAAAGAAGGATACAACCATAAGATGTTACACATGTATTGAACTTGGCCATATAGCCAAGAGTTGCATGAATACTAGAAAAATTGAATATGAAAAGAAAGCTAAAGTTGATAACATTTGGAAGCAGATGAGACAACAATGGATTCTTAAATCTACCAAGCAAGACAGTTCAAATGATGGTCGTGTCACTCAAGAAATGGGTGACTCCACCATTTCCAATTAGATTTAAGAAGATTCAAGAATTGCATCATCAAGCCATATCTCAAGCAGTTCCAGAGTGAAAGAGTGCAAATGATCAAATCAGTATTTCAGATTCAAGGACCAAAGAAAAGTTATCATTCAACATGTTGCATCTAATGAGCAAGGTTGGTTAAAGACCTTACCAAGCTAGGTTAGGAGTGTCAAAGATTTTGTTTGACTACCGAGTTGCAAGGTTTTACCAAGTAAATCAATGACAGACTGGCAAGCACTATGTCATCTCTTCTACCTTCGTATCAAGCATTAATGATAATATTTCTATCAAAAGGGTAGAATTCAATTTCATTTTTCATCGTGACTTAAGAATACTCAGAGCTAAAAGATCTCCAGTGAATCTAGAGAAAATTCCAAGCGATTTCAAGAAATTTTCAACCAGAGAATTTGTTCAAGATTTTCTTATACTTACCAAGCAGCTATGGCATCTGCAAGCACTAGTAGCACCAAGGAAAAAAGAGGTTCAAAAATGTTGATAAAGGGTACAGAATGGAAAGTGCCCAACTTCAAGATTGTTTTGGCCATTGCAGAATCACTCGACCCAACTGGAGCTCAATCACATTTACCACCTAAGGTACTTCTTATCAATGATATTCATACTCATTTCAAATGTTCTATTCAAAAAATTGGAAACCTAGAGATGGAAAATGCCCTAAGTGAAATGAGTGTAGATGGCTCTCTGAAACTTGAGTTCAAGCATCTTGAAACCAAAGGCTTGACTTATATCTCGCATATGCCTAGAAACTTCCAAACCAAATGGATTAGGTATATCTTGAGTCATGTGCATAATAGACAATTATGGTTAGAGTAGCTAGTGCTAATCACGAAGAAGATGATTCACAAAATCACGGGTCTCCCTATGCTCAGTAAAGCGAAAGCCACCAAAACCCTAGGTTGGGAGGAGCTACAGAAGCAAACCCTAGCTAAGTGGGATGGTAGAGGTTTAAAGGTCAACAATGTATCAGCTGTCAAACTGAGATTTGGATTCATGTAATTGCATATAAATTATACAGTTCTAGTAGATTGAATAGTGTACCTTGTGAAGCTGTGGAGCTGGCCCTCAAGATTGTAAAGAAAAACCTTGAAGTTGATCTGTCTGAAGTATTGCTGAAATAATTGAATAAAAAGATGGATAGTATAAGGACTTCCAAGAATAACCCTTGTAAATTTGATTCTTTATTGATCTATTTATTTTTCTACATTCAAAAATTCTTTCCATCTAAAGGAATTGTTGTATGGAGAAAAGACATTCCCATTTTGTATCAGATAAATGAGTTTGTAGCAAAGATGGGCAAAAATTTTGATAGAATTATGGATAATTATTTTGAAGGTTTCAAGGAGAGAATGAATAACAGGTTTCAGATTCCACCAAAATTAGTTGAAGATTATAGAGATGATGTATGCTTCATGGTTGACTGTGATAAGGTGTACATCTAGGAAGTCAGACCCTGAGTTGCATGGGTAAAACCTCTTCCCTATGAGGTAAATATTGATGAAGCCAAAGAAATCATAGAAGCATTGGTAAATGAACTAGTAGACCCAAGGCAACCAATTTTTGGAACCTATGATGAAGCTAAGGCCAGAATTGAGCTTGAAATCAAGCTACCACAAGCCATAAGAAAAGGCAAGAGGAAGATAGCAAAATTGTAAATTGCATCTGGCCCTCTTATGCTAACAGAATGTAAAGGTGAGGATGAAGGAGATGATGATGAAGAACAAGAACAAGAACAAGAACAAGAACAAGAAACTAAATTAGAACCTTCGAAGAAGAAAGGTAAGGCAATAATTACTAAACCTAAGAAGAAGTCTACTGCAGTATTCACAAGAAGAACTAGAAAAGGTAAGCAGGAGCCTATATTGGTCAAGCCTACACCCACATTTGAGTAAAGGCTTAAACAATTGGAAGAAGGAGCAGGCATCACAAATTTCAAGGCATTGAAATTTGAAACTAGAACAGATGCTGAGAAAATGTAGATAGAGGGACTAGTACTCAGCAAGATGGGTAAATGGAAATACTCCCCAGACCAGCTTGCCTCCCAAATCTCAAAAGAAATATTGGAGAGATTGCAACCAAGATGGGAGTCAGCCACCCAAATGGTAAAAGACATCAATGAGAAATCCTTGAAGAATCTTCAACCAAGTCTCACTGGAGCATAAGTAAAGACTGCAATGAAAAACCATGAAGGTAAAATGATGATAAGATGTCACACATGTTTAATTTTGATCAAAGACATTGAGACTGTTGTAAATGATGCTACAAACATGTGGAAAAATATCTATCATCTGCATAAGCCCAGTGAAGACCCAGTGGAAATCAAGGATGATGACAAAAGTGACAGTGATGATATTGATGGCACTCCATCCATCACAATCTCACTAGGAGAGTTGCATGCATTAATGGAAGAAAACAAGGAGGAAGAGGGAATGAAGGAAGAAGCTGAAGAGGAAGATAAGGAGGAAGATGATCTAGTAAAAATTGCAGTAGTAGTTATTGCATCCCTTCCTCATTCTCCACCTAAAACTATCACATCATCTAGGTTGGAGTCAGCTTCAGTAGGTTTGATAGCTTCTACAAGTGAGATTGTGAGCACAATTTCCACATCAATTGCTCAATCTTCACCGACCTCCTCCCAACTCTAGGTATCTAAAATAGATGTGCCAAGCACTTCATCTACCGAGCTGACTGCTACTTCTTCAGCTACCGAGCTAGCCTCCTCAGCTCCATCATCACTAGTCAGTGTAATAGTAAGTTCTACAATTTTGATTCCAACTTGTTCTACAATTTTTTCAGCATTATCTGCATCTACCTCAAATCTAGTTAGTTTAGATACTACATTACCGAGTGTATCATCATTTTTGGGAAGTATTCCAGTCTTTGATCCAATAAATACTCCTATTGGCACTCAATCCTCAAGTCCTATCCCGATTTTCACTACTAGTCCTTCCATATCCACTATTGTGTCTATTCCTAAGGTCAAACTAGTCATCACAAAAGTCAAACAAAAGCAACCATTAAGACTTTTGATCACTGGAAAGGAAATTCCTGAAGATATTGACTTAGACACAAAGATAGTGATTCCAAAGATTGACTATGAAAATGCTACCATTGAAGAGATGAGGTATGCTAGTCAACTAATAGAGATGAAGGTTATGCAGAAGCAGTTAAGGTCTGAAAGGGATAAGGAATATAGAATAATTGAGAATGCCAGGAATATAATTATAGAAGCTATAGGTGTTGAAGTAGATTCTACTCAACACATTTTGATTCAGTTAGAAGAGGTTGTAAATAAATTCAATGAGGACACCTCTGGTCAAGAAAAATTGATTGAAAAGGCTGAAAGAAAATTTGATAATAAGGTACTTGAACACATTGCTCAGCGCATAGCAATAAAACAAGTAGAATTGTCCACAATTTTGGTCAATCTTGAAAATTCTTTTAATAATGTAACTTCACTTTTTGCCAAACTTTGTGATGTTACCAAATATACCAAGGAGATCAAAGAAAAATTAAATAAAATTGATGAGGATATGAAGGTTAGTGCCCAAATGCTGCAACTTGACCCCAATTCGAGTTCATCCCATCATCTCCGAATCAGATTTTTGTCAGAAAAGGAAACATAATTGTTGAGAGAGGAAGCAAGGATCAGACCTACCTTGATTTACATTCAGAATATGATCCTTCCTATCATGGAAACAATGTAGAAACACATTGTCTACTCCAAAACATTGATCCATGACAACAATTTTTCAGTTGCAAATCACATGATTGAACTTTCAGCTGAAATTCAAATAGCACTCTCCACCTGCAAAATTTTGCAAGAAAATTTTGATAAGATGTTGGCTCTTATTCTCAAGGTACATTCTGATTTTATCTCTCATTTGGGTGTTGCTGTGTAAATACATATTGTTTATTTTGGCATTATTGTCAAAAAAGGAGAGATAGAGTACCAAAGAAGAGATAGAGAGAAGAGATGGAGATATATGTAAATCAGGAAGCCTTGTGTAAAGATAGAAATATTTGTAAATATTTTGTGCATATTGTATGGGGGAGATATATGTAAATCAGTATGTCAAACTTTGCACATAAGTTTTGGCTCATAAGTGTTTTTGTCACTAATGCCAAAGGGGGAGATTGTTGGAATCATGATATATTTTTCATTAGTGTAAACACTTATTCAATTCTAAATGCTTATCTAGCTTATCATGTATACCAAGCATTTAGTGGTTACCTTATAAGTTCAATAGTGTTCATCGAGAAAAGCAAGGTAAATGAAGAACTCAGTGTTCATCAAGCAAAGCAAGGTAAATGAAGAACTCAGTATTCACCGAGAAAAGCAAGGTAAATGAAGAACTCAGTGTTCATCAAGCAAAGCAAGGTAAATGAAGAACTTAGTATTCACCGAGCAAAGCAAGGTAAATGAAGAACTCAGTGTTCATCAAGCAAAGCAAGGTAAATGAAGAACTTAGTGTTCACTGAGCAAAGCAAGGTAAATGAAGAACTTAGTGTTCACTGAGAAAAGCAAGGTAAATGAAGAACTCAATGTTCACCAAGAAAAGCAAGGTAAATGAAGAACTCAATGTTCACTGAGCAAAGCAAGGTAAATGAAGAACTCAATGTTCACCAAGAAAAGAAAGGTAAATGAAGAACTCAGTGTTCACCAAACAAAGCAAGGTAAACGAAGAAATTAGTTTCTACCGAGTGACACTATACCTATCGAGTCACCAATGGTTACCGAGTTCCAAGCAGTGTTGTGTGGCTAGTATGAACCAAGCCTCTACTTCTACCGAGTGCATGATGATGCTAAGTAATGCAGTGGATGCTGAGTATCAAAAGGTCACCAAGTTAGCTTGAGGAACTCAAGTTTTCTACTATCTAGCCAACTCAATAATGTTTTCTTCACTTATGTTTTGGCCGACCTTGCAGTTGTAAATAATGGAATGGTATATATGTAATGTATGATATTATTTGTAGTATGACATATTATGTGTGTGAAAAAGATAAAAAGGAAGAGATTGATGTTCGCATGTAAAGAGGATATTGAAAATCAGAAGCAAAGTAAAAGGGATATAGCAAGGTTAACATAGGAGTAGGAAAGTTATATATATCACATTAAGTGATCAAGGAAAAAAGGATCTTATCAGCAAATAGTTGTAAGTAGATCCACTGCTTTATCCTAATAGGTGAATCAATTTATAAATCTTTTAACAGGGTAGACTTGACAGTCTTTTTGTAAATCTCCTAACAGAGTGCATACTTCATTGTATGTTTGTAAATCGTCTAACAAGGTGGATCTAGCAGTCCTACTTGCTCCTAACAGGGCAGATCACTAGAAGTCATCATTGTAAGCCTTAACAAGCCAACTTTATATTGCAGTATTGAAGTTTAGTGGGTATCATCCCCACCCTAGTTTTACTTTTTATTTGGAAGGTTTCTAGGTCACAAAATCTCTATGTTCATGTGTGATAAATGTTTGATCTTTCATTTATGTAGTAAATTAGATGAATGAATGATGAATGGCTAAAATGCTGAAGTGTTTGGAAGTTTTACAAGTTACCAATTCACCCCTCCCCTCTCAGTAACCTATCTTATCCTGAATATTTCCAACAAAAGGTTATCTGATATAATTCATAGAGAAGACTTGCATTATCAAAGACAAAGATGGCAAGCTGATTGGAACTTGAACAAGGTCCAAAGGTAATGTATTTTAGTTGAATCCTACTAAAATAACATGTTAGGTTGCTAAAGTAGATAACAATTGGATATGGAATAGGAAGTTTTGTCATATAAATTTTGATAACATTATGAAGGTTAGTAGCACATTTGTAGTTAGAGATCTACTTAAGATAACAAAGCCTACTAATATTGTTTGCAAAGACTATATCTTGGCTAAGTAGAAGAAGTTATCTTTTCCCAGCAAGAAGTTCACTACTTTAGAGAAGCTAGAGATTCTTCACACTTATTTGAGTAGTCCCTCAAGATTCTATGGAGGAAGTTATTTCATGATTTTTGTTGATGATTTCACTATAATGGAGTGGGTAGTATTTCTTAAAGTAAAGTATGAATAATTTTAGAAGTTTCAGATATTTAATAATAGATTTGAGAATGAATCTAGTGTTAAGATAAAAATTTTGAGATCTAATAGAGGAGGAGAGCTTACCTCTAGAGAGTTTAACATGTTTTGTAAAGAGAATGGAATCAAGATATAGTTGTCTTCACTCAAGACACCTAAGGAGAATGAGATTTTTGAAAGAAGAAATCAATTAGTAACAGAGGTAGCAAGAGAAATGATGTTTGAGAATGATGTATCAAAGACATTCTGGAGAGAAGTGGCCAATATAACAGTGTACACTATAAATAGAATACACATAAGAAAAGGTATGGACAAGAATAATTATGAATTATAGTTTAGTCATTCACCCTCAATAAAATATTTTAGAATCTTTGAAAGAAAATGCTATATAAATAGAGATGATGATATTGGTAAGTTTGATTCAAGAAGTGATGAAGGTATGTTTCTTGGTTATTCATTGAAAAGTAAAGCTTGTAGATATTTTAACCATATAACTAAGACTATAGTTGAATGCACAAATGTAAAAGTTGATGAAAACTTTGGAGTTAAGGAAAATATGATAGGTTACAAATCTAATGAACAAGAAGATAAACTGGAATTGTTAGACAAAATGTAGAAGTTTTCTTTGATACTAACAATGATCTACAAAATTATTTGCAAATCATTGAGCAAAGAAGAGAAATATCTAAACTAAGATAAGAGATAAGAGTTGAGTTAGAAAGTCCTAACTCTAATAGGAATTAGACTAAGAATTACCCTCTAGAGTAGAAAATTGGAAGCAAAGACAAAGGTGTGATGATAAGAAACAAAGTTAATGAAGAGATATGTTTGATTTCTTAAGTTGAACCTAAGAGTGCAGATGAAGCTTGTAAAAATGATCATTGGATTCAAGCAATGAAGGACAAATTAGATCAAATTGCACATATATTTATTGATCCCTTACCTAAAGATACATTTGAGTATTTGAGAGGTATGATTTGGATTATGACCCTACATACTTCTAAGTATATGATGCAAAGATTGCATTAGTCTAGCAGTATAGAGCACTATTGTTAGTCTAGACTAAATTTTGATGCTTCCGGTATGGGGGAGTATCTATGATCAAAAGAGTCATTATAGACTCTTGGTATTTGGTATTGAATAGTGTCTTTGGAAACATGAGTTGGTTAATGCCTTTGAGCAACAATTGACATAATGAGGTCTCTGACATTGATGTCAATGGGGAAGAAGAGTGTATGAAAAACATCTCCCAATTATTTATGGGGGAGAGATACTTTATTAGGGAGATCTACAAAGATTCATGAACACACAAAACAAGAAATGTTCTAGAGGATTTTTAGATTTGATTGATGAAGAGGATTTGGAAAGATGAGAACAATAGCAGCTGCATAAGAGTATTATTTTTGTATTCTTGGAACTTAAATGTTTTTCATCTATGATGCCATCAATACCAAAGGGGGATTGGGAACAATGTTAGCATGAATTCTAATGGTATTCCTTTGGGGGAGTATCCTAATAATTGGAGAGTATTGACATGTTGCATTCATGGTTGTATTTTTCATTCATGTCAACATAGAAGTAAGTCTGTAAAGACTAGCAAAGTAGCAAATATAGATCATTAATGTATGGACAAAGTCTTGATGTACAAGTGAGGTCTTTTCAAGGACATGTTGTACCTAGTGTCCTAATGATGAGGTTAAATTCATAGAGTCTAAGTTGATGATGTATGAAAGTTATAAGTGACCTACAAAGAGTAGTATAGGGATAGAGTGCATGGAAAGCAGTTTTTGATGATCCTATTACAACTTCAAGTAGAGATATAATCTAGTGATGCATAGTCACCTAGCAATAGAGGTCATTCTAATAGTGACATCAACAAGTAAGAAAGCCCTAGTATCGCACATGTGAATTTTTATATATAGTATGAGCCAATAGTGCTATTATAATTTTGAATTAATTAATTATCATATTATTATTAATTTAAGAAAGCCTCAAGGCCAACTTGAGGAATTAGTTTGAAGATATAGTATAAAAGAAATATGTTTTCCTTATTTATATTTTAAATTGAGTATATATTCTATGCGAAGTGCAAAAAGGAGAAAAGTGTTTGGTGAATGCAAATAAGTGATCCAAGGGATTACTGGATGTGAGATTTTTTATCTAGTACAAGATCAAAAGGAGCAGAGGTCTGATTGATAGGATAGAGAAATAGGAAGGAAGTACAATTCAACTCTATTATTCTATAAGGAATAATACAAAGATCATTTGGACAGTGGGTTCATTGGTCTTGCCCTTGAAGTTGTTTTGATAATGGGTCCATTTTCCTTCCACAACTCCTAACAAGGTTTGCACAACTCCTAATAGGGTTGGAATCTCCTAACATGGACTAATATGTACTAAATTTTGTTTTAGACTCCTAAAAAGGTCCATCATCTAATGAGGAATATTTATATTAGTACATCATCTTGTGGGTATCATCCCCACCAGAGTTTTCTTTCTAATCAAGGGTCTCCCTAGTTAACATATTTGGTGTTATTGTACATGAGTATCTTGTTGTGGTTTTTGATTATATTTCTCACATGGCTAATTTTGATTAAGGTTGATAATTGTTATAATAGTTTGATAACCAATTCATGCCCCTCCCCCTCCTCTCAATTATATTGGTGGACTATATATTCTAAAAACACGTCTAAATAATATGAGCATAAGATCCTAGTGATAAAAATAAATAAAAATTATTTCCACCACTCCACTATGTGCATCACCTATATAGAAGCATCAAATTCTTAGCCTAACACAACTATGAAGTAATCTTCTAGAAAATAAGATAAAACATCAACCAAAACAATAACCAAATTGGTTGTGCCAATTCACTTAATAAACCTATAAGATTAGAAATAACATCCACAAAAAATGCTAACCTACCCAATCACCCATCCTCAAAGGTATCCAACATTATAAAACTCATGCCAGTAGCATAGCCAACCCATAATCTACAACCACAAGTTCCATGTGCAAACTAATTGATGAAGACCAAACACATACAAGAGCTCTCACTGCATGGGAAATGTCAAATCTGAAAAATAAAATGCATACCAAGTTTACTGGTAGAAACACAAAGAAAGTGCAAAAATGTAGTACCAAGGACCATCAACAAAGATATGAGAAATTATGTAGCAAACTTTCTACAAAAAACATCTCTCATCTAGTCTCTACAACTCTGCCATGTTCTCCACATCCAACAAGGAAAAGAGATAAATGAACCACCTTTTCATCACCAAAATACAATAAAGTACAAGTGATAACATATGAACAAAAATGAGTGACCACCATATCTCCTAAAAATCTCAAAAACAATGTTATGTGAATCCAAAGATCGAAGAAGATAATGAAGACCAAAGAGAGAACCTACAAATCATAAGCATATAACATGTCCTTACATAAATACCTCTTAATGTCAATTGTGCCAAGTATGATCTTCTTCACAACTCCAAGAGAAAAACCACAAAAAAATCCAAAAGTGTTTAACTACAAGAGATCAAACATAGCATGATATCAAGAGTCTGCATGATGTAAGCCTCTAAAAGAAGATCAAACAACTATATTTCCCCTATCTAGAAATTGGCACACTACCATCTCCTAATATCATTGTAAAAAAAAATGATTCAAGAAGACAACCATGTTATCCATATCTAATAATGAATCCTCTAGAACTATTTAACTACAGCTCAAGATCCATGAATATGAAAGAAAATATAAAGCACCTGAAAGTAGCATTAGGAAATACTCACAAATGATAAATTTCCTAGTAGACCAAGAGAAGGGAATGAAAATTATCTTCAAGGATATGCATGTTATCATTGTCCTCATAGGTCTCTATGGAAATTAGGTCCAACTAAGGTGTAGGATCCTTAGATTTTCTATTGAAATCTCATCAAGAGTATACATCTCAACAACATGTCTCTCATGTCAACATAACTCGAGCCTCACCTAAGTCTCCAATTATTTGTGAGCACTTTTATTCAATCACTCTATGTTAAAATCCACTCCTACAACATAGAACTATCATGAAGTATCGAGAAAATGATCATTGCATCAAATACCAAGAAACTAAAACAAGATCAATGTCAGATCTCTAGCATTAGAATCAAGAACATCAACATGACAACATGATCTAAATCATCTCCTCAAAAGAAATAAAATGCTCCATGTGATCATATCAAATTACTAAATCATGTCACAACTCTAAACCAAAAATAAAGAGAAAAATCATGATAGAAAATCCCCCATGATAACATATCAAATGAAAGAATAAACCACATCTCTACCAAGGATCCCTTGAATCCTAAAGATATCAACATCTCCAATCATTTAAAGAGATCATCTCCAACTAGAGAACCAAAAAATGTGAAAGACCCTTCTATAGTAAGAAGATTTAAGACATCCTCCAACATTTATAATGCTAAAAAAGATAATCCGTCATAATGTGATGGAGAAATGAAGCCACTGATGAACTTATGGAAAGACATATTGTCAATTAGTAACAAAACCACTTAAGTTATCTAGGAAGGTCGGTTAATACTACAACCAAGCTTTCCTTCAGACAACATATATTAGTGTAGCCTAAGTAGTTGAAAGATATACTATGTTAACTAATCTCATATTATAAACTAAGTTATCCAAGTTATTAGTGGTAACAAAGTTCCTAGTGTGAACTGAGCTCATAGTGTTAGCCGAGTTATTAATAAGTTCCTAGTGTGAATTGAGTTCAAAGTGTTAGTTGAGTTCTTAGTATGAACTGAGCTATCAAGTTCAAGTCAAAATTCTCTAGTGTCACCCAAGTGATAAAGTTCTACCCAAGCATCCAATACTACCTGAGTTCCAAAGTATCACCTAAGCTCACTATATTCCATGAGAATCAATAGAACATCAAAATGCACATGTTGCCTAAGCATTAGCATTTGGACAACCTAAAGGTACATTTTAGTTATTGTTAAGTTATCCCTTGTGTGAGCCAACTTGGTATTAAGTTATTTTTTGAGGGATAGATAAGAAAGATAAATTCATTTTTCTAATATGGAATATTGGAGATACAGGAATATTTGAAGACAAGAAGTGAATATGGAGCAAATTGAGTAAGAAAGCTACAAACTAGTATAAAGGGAAAAGAAGAGACTTATCCATCATAGTCAAGTGATTATATTATTCAAAGGATCTACATCAAAAAACAAAGTTGCAAAGCAGAGATCAACCAACTGATTCATCCTAACATGTGCATCAATCAAATCCTTTAACCAAGTGGACCAAATAGTCCTTTGTTGAATCTCTTAACAGAGTATATACTTCATTGTATTATAAAATCCTTTCACAAGGTGGACCTAACAATCCTTCTTACTCCTAATAGATTAGATCACAAAAAGTGATCAATTGTAGCCCTAATAGACTAACTTTATTACTACAGTAGTGAAGAATTATGGGTGTCATCCCCACTCTAGTTTTACCTTCTTTTTGGAGGATTTCTAGGTTACCAAATATTATGTCAAAGTGTTAATGGTGTTGATTTCTTTATTTCTTAATGTTCATGCATGGAAGTAGATTAGATAATCAAAGAAGTAAATAGAGGTATTCTAAGTGTGAAAAGTTTAAGTGGTTCTTGATTCACCCCCCCACTCTTAGTCAGTTGCTTGTCATTACATTTCCAATAGCTAGTACTAAATCTTCCATTGAAATATGAGACCAAGCTCTACAAGTATATGACACACCATATCCCAAATCTAAAAATTATCTAAGCCCACATATTACACTAGGTGAAGCCAAGATTTCTAAACTAAGGAAATTTAGCATGCTATAGGACACCGTAATAGACTATCTAAGTACTCATGTATCATCCAATATATCATCCCAAAGTAACCAAAAAATGCATAAGTACCATGGAAAAGGTCATATAACAAGTTTTCACCAACATTCAACCAAATCTGGTAGATATAGACACTCCACATCTAAGTTTTTTCACTGGATTTAAATGGGTGATCTACCCACTTGACTGCATAACTTGTAGATTCAATCATTACAACATGAAAAAAAACTATCACATCAGTGACATGTAAAATGAGATCAAAGAGAAAAATCATGTAGAAAACATGACTCAAACACCAAATCAAGCATGAATGTAATTTTTCAAATATGTCCACATTGAGCACCATAGTCCACCTGAATCCAAAAAAATATCATTCTAGAAAGGTTGAGTGACTAATCACATACCAATATCATGCAGAGAAACAAACACACCTCCTCTCACCATGTATGAAGAATGCATGCATGTAGAACTACAACTATCTCATCCAAGCCATGCAAGTAAAACCATCTAAGAGGAAAATATAGTGCAGGAATTCTAAGCTCACTTGTAGACCAACTCCACAACCACTGCTAGCACATGCATATGAGAGAGATACATTATCTAGAAAATTTTAGATCATCCAATGATAAATTCCATAACTTCTATGAAATCTATATAGTAAAATAAATTCCTTTCAAAATCCATTCATCGAGAACTATTGAGCTCTTAACCAAGTGATCCAGATCAATACCATTTCAACGTGACCAACTCTATTTTGTCTGTCTATACCATCCTTCAAGAAATATCTTCTTTCTCCTAAAAACCTTAATCAATTTCAAGACTTTCACTCATAAAAGGATTAATTCTTAGTCAATTTATTGAAAAAAAAAGTTCCTTCAAGCTTTGCAAGCTAAGAAATATCAATAGAAGAAATACCCAAAACCAAAAACATTGTGAATCCTCATATGCAAGCAACATAAAATTCACAAAACTGACCTCTGATACCAATTGAAGGGAAATCAAATCATCTCAAATTTGTATGCACATCCTATATCCAATAATTTCTTAAATAACTTCTAATAAGAAAATAGCAGTACATACTACTATGTCGTAAAAGAGGAAATAGACATAGTTCATTCCCCACAATTAAAACCTTAAAGGAAAGTGATTGTAGTTTATCAATCTAAAAAAGTTTCAGTAGCATTATGACATACATATTATTATTATATAATCATGAAACTATAAGAATGAGATAGAGAAGAGAACATAGATATACATGGAGAAAGTATTTCCAAGTAAAAATGCCACCCTCCAAACCATCAAGCTAATCTATTATTCAGCAATAAGTTACAATACATTTATAAGCCTTCATATGTAAATTTATGTTTTTTTCCATTCTAGAGAAAATCCAACATCATAACCTTGTGTCAAGAATTTCTCATCTCTCTCTTACATCTCTTCAAAAAGTCATTCTATTTATAGAGTTTTCATACAAAATGAAATAGTTTCTAAAGTGTCTACATTCAATGTATTTACAAAATATTTAGAAACTTTCTTTATTCACAACTCTTGCATAAAAAACAAATCAAATAGAATAAAGCCCAAAAATATATACTTTATTTTTTTGCTCCAAGTTTATCTCTTTGAATGATTTGGTCTCATTTAGCATCTTCCAAAAATGTATAAATTAAAAACCAATAAAGCATCATAAGGTAGAATCACCTTATCCCAACAATGATACACCCTAAAAAGTTCATAATAAAGAGGCTAACCTATTCTTGATAAGAGTAGAGAAAGCTATTTATAGAATAAATGAATCAAAAACCAAAGAATAGGTTGAAACATAATAGTAATTTTTTTTTCAAAATGGAGAGAGAGCATTGTGAACTAGTAGCTCAAACCTAGATGCCAAAGAGGCATTAGAAACAAGATTTTAAAGTCAAGAATGGAAGAAAAATCTTGATACAAACTCCAAAGATGTTATATTTTCCAAGGACCCAAATTGTGGAAACCATGAAATGTTAGATCGATAAAATTTGAATAAGATATAATGGGGAATAAGACTGAGATTAATAATTTGTCAAAAAATGTGGAATAAATGTACAAACTAATTCGGTATGAAATACTTAACAAAGCTTAAATTATTTTGTCAATTCAGTGCTCAATCAACCATGTTTTTAAAAGCTTTACCTATATATCCTCTATTCAAACCAGCTAAACCCATGCATGTATATATTTTTTTAAACAAAAAGAATAATCTATTAGATTTATTGATATCCTCTAGATATTTCATTAAGTGATGGAGTTAGAAATTTGTTAAGATTATAATTTCTAAATTAAAGTATAAAACTGATTTACTTACATTATCTCAAAATTTAAAACTACCTTTATGTTATAATGGAAATTAAAAAGGATTAAGCTTTCACCTATTTATTTTAGGAGAACATAGCATAGAATATTATATTCCCAAAAAAACACCATAACAAACTTAATAACCTACACTTTATTCATAATGTTTCACAGTATTGTTGTAACTAGTATCCATAAAAAAAAGTAAGTTTGTGTAACTTAGATAATACTAATAAACAAACCCAAAATTAATTCTGATCTATAGATTATATACATTTAAATATTCAAAAGACTTGATAGTAGAAAATGATTAAGTATGTACTAAGATTAATAACCTAGAAAATAAATTTATAATTCTATATAACTAATATTATGACTAAGAACCTATAGTATTGTTGTGGTTCCACAATGCACACCCCATTTTGATGAGAAATGAGGACCCCCTACTTTATTTTTTAGTTATTCAAAAGCCTAGTCCAAGGTTTGAGTCCTTTTTAGGGTTTTAAATGGTGCCCTAGTTCATGTTTAGATCCTGACTGGAAAGCCCAGTTGTTAAGAAACAAAGTTCTAGGAGAAAATGAATCTTTTGAAGAAAAAGGCACACTGGCGCACCTAATTAGGTGCACTGATGCGCCAAATGCTAAGGAAGAAGATTTTTGTTTTGGTGCACACTATCAGCTATAGACCTCCATAGCACCCAAGTGAGTTAGGGTCTATATAACCCCATCCCCATCCCCTCTAGCTTCTCACTTATCATTTATCTTCTCTAAGAACTCCTTACCACAATTATGAAAATTCCTAGGTGCACTTCCTCCCATCTTTACCTACAAAGACACATAGAACACAAATGTTATAAATCTGAAGGTGCATAGTAGTGCATCTAATTAGGCATGCTACTACACACCTTCGCAAACATAAAGAACACATTCAAAAAATAAGGTGTGCATCAATGCACCTACTTGCATGTGCTTGATGCGCACCTATTTTATTTCTTAAAGAAACTTTAAAAAGGTCTTTGCCCTCAAACACAAAGGGCCACTGAGTGAGAATGAGGTGCACATCAGCGTACCCCATAGTTGGGATTTTTCTTAGAAATTTGGCACACCATGTTCAACTAATAGGTGCACCAGGTGTGCCAATTTTCTTTTTTTGCATTTTTGGGCCTTTTAATCTAGGTTTTAAATGGTTTTCGAGTGGTCCTAGTTTTCAATTTTTCCTCATATTAGTACTAGGGTGTTATTGATTCATTTTTATTCAATTTTGAGTTAATGGATGTACTTTTTATGCAAATTCAATGGTGTCTTCATCATCCTCTCTTAACAAGAAAATAACACCAAAACTAGTAGTATTCAAGTTCCAAGGCATTTCAAAAAAATCATGGTTTGAAGATGATAATTTAGAGATTTGAGATACAAATTTGGGTCACATGGATTAGGGAGAATTCTTAAAGATATGAAACAAACCAACTGAAAGCTCTCGAATGTTTTTCACATTAATCTAATTAGGGCTCATTAATGCCACATCACACCTGGTGTCAGTATAGTCTTCAAAATTAATCATGATACTTGCAAAACATTATGTTCCTAAGGAAAGGTAGTCAAGACTATTATGGGAGAGATCACCCTTTATCTATGACTCAACAACATTGAAAAAGTATTCCATCTCCCAAGGGTGGATCAGTTCATTCGGCTAACCTATGAGCAAGTAGAGAGATGGTACTGAGAACACATTGATGAAGCTTCTGAGATTATCTAGTCCTCGTGCCTTATAGAGAAGAATCCTCTAGGAAAGCAAATGGGAAAAGTAGACATGACAAGAAGATACATGAAGGAGGATATTGGATGTTCAATCATACTCTAGAGTAGAGTTATGGGTTTGTTGGTAGTCAAATACCTAAACATTTTCATGGTGCATTTTATTGAGATGATAAAGAAAGTAGAGATTCCATTTGATTGGGCTTCTACTCTCAGTCAGAATTTGGGTGAGTAGTTGGTGGTAGCAAAGAACAATAGGAAATTTTACATGACATTTTACTTGGTGTACTTATTATCTACAATGGCAATGGATTATCTAGGGCTCTACAAGAGAGGAAGCATGCAGGATACCAATGCATGGCATATATCATGTATCCCTAGCTGGTGAAGAACAAATTTTTTGAGCAAAGCAAAGAATATATAATTGTAAATTATTCTTTCATATTTTCCATAATTCACTTCATAGAAGGAGATTATACAAAAAGAATATCAGAGGAGGTAGCTACATAGATATCATTAGTCAAGGCTTACTATATCTAGTTTTGAACATTTACATATTTAAGGGTAGTAGGTACATCTATTAACCCTAAGAAGCTCCCTAGGTACCCCAATGAGAGATTGATTCTTCTAGAGATTTCCTGACAACTCTTGTCTTCCTATGATAGAGTTAGAAAGCAACATAAAATATGTTGGACCTAGCCTATGACTATAGGACCTTTCCAAGTGAATTGAAGGCAAGATATTCCTTCTTTTGAATATGAATGGGATCAATATCCCTTAGAAGAGTATAATTCTTCGTGGCCATATTTTGAAAATATCGGGAGAGTGCAGTACTTAACAAGGAAAATGTTTCAACATAAAGAATTCATTAAATATCATTGGATGAATGGGAAAAATGACTATGATGTCCATATTAGGGATTATTGTAGGACAACTTTTTATTTGGTAGAGAAGTCCTTGAAGATAAAATTCTATTGAAGATAGTGCAATAGGACATAGAGGAGTTTCTTGATCCTTTGTTCAACATGGATAAAATTGGTGAATGACCTATTATGAATGTCAAGGTTGATGAGGAAGAGAACTTGGACATTAATCATAGGGCAAGGCACATCATTAAATTTAAATAGGATTGGATCAAGAAACCATTCAAACTTGATCCAATTTTTAATATAGTAATCTTCCATGTGTAAGCCCATCCAGCTAAAGGTAGAGGGAAAAAGGTCAATGTCCCTACTTTTATAGCTTAGTCACCAATAAGGCCAAAAAAAATGCACCAACTTGATAGGCTAGTTGGTTATTATCAAGCTCAAAAGGGTATAGGTAAGGGCACGAGAAAGAGGAATTCTCCTCAACAAGTTGAACCAGAAGAGGGAGAAATTCTAGCACCTCCACAATAAGGAGAGAAAAACATACAAGGGCTAGAAAATATAGAAGGTGCACAAGCCCAAGGTGATCCCCAAATTCTACTAGTTACCCAAGTACCACTAGAAATAGAAACAGAAACTGAGGTACAAGAGGTTTCCTCACCTTGACAAATAGAGCAAGCCTCCCCCTCTACACCAAAAAGAAGGAAGATTAAGACTTTGGTGAAGAGGATACAAAAGGTGATCAAGAAAGTGATTCCCTTTCCATCTATCCCCGAATCCAGTCTAGAAGAGGCAAAAGAGGAGGAGGATGATTATGAAGAGGATGATCTACCTTTGAGTCAGAGGACTCAGCTAGCCAGATCTATAGAGCAAGAATGAAGGAGAAGCTCTATAGTTACACTGTCATCTATCTCAAATGAACCCCTTTAGACTACAACTTTAGAAGATGAGATGTAGCAATGGATAGATGAACAATATGTGGAGGGCACTGATATCTTTTAGATGTCAAATTTTGACTTTATGTCTATGGGTATCAAGTTGGTTGGGGACAAGATTAGAGATATGCCAACCAATCAACCTCAATAGGAGGATTGGAATCAGATACCCCCTAAATCACAAGGACTTGAGATAGTTCCAAAATCCCAATTGCAAGTCACATTTTGTGTCGATAAGTGATTAGCTACCCCTCTACCTCCAAGTATAGAATTTGAATAGTTCCAGGTAGAACATGAAGAAGAGCCACGTCAAGTATCCATTGATGAAGTGTTAGAAGAGGGGCA
Organism: Cupressus sempervirens; assembly: GCA_028749045.1. Classification (NCBI taxonomy): domain Eukaryota; kingdom Viridiplantae; phylum Streptophyta; class Pinopsida; order Cupressales; family Cupressaceae; genus Cupressus; species Cupressus sempervirens. The sequence goes on along the minus strand of CM053785.1, from coordinate 871,257,358 downwards.
GATAGGTAAACAACCTCCACAAACTTCCTAGGACACAGAGGTGAGAATTGTGGGTTCCATAGATATAGAGACTACTATTGTAGACCTCTCACAAAGGGAGAAGACTCTAGAAAGGAGTGATAAGGAGAAGAGTATAGCTAAGAAAACTCCTTCATCATCTAAAGGTAAGTCCATAGTACAACATGTTCCAAAGTGTCTTAGAAAAGAAGTGATCATAAATAAGAAGCAATAGTTCACCACTAAAGAGGAGGATAGAATGGAATTGATAGAAGTTCTAAGGAAGCCTAATTCATCACCAAAGGATGTATGATCATTGGCCTTTGATATGAGTGATTAGAATAAAGATCTTTTTACTCATGTATTTATTCATCCTCTGCAATCAAATTTTGAAGAATTAACTCCTAGGGATTATCAGATCTAGGAGGTCATTCTTGGGAATCCAACCTTGGAAACTGCAAAGCTAATGGTAACAATAGGGATGAAGGAGGTTTTTAGAAGCTTAGAGTAGGATGGGGGAAGAATTGATAACACTTTGGCAGTAGAAAAAAATCCTAAAAGGATATTTGAGACAAGTTGTTGGCACCTTGGATCCCACTAACCCTAAAGAAACTCTAAATGCAGTGATTCAAAGAATGGATAGAGGTGCAATGCAATTGGACCCATTTTTGAATGCCTATTAGCAATGGCGGGAAAGTTTTGAGGAAAAAGGCATACTAATTATTCAAGGAAATCCTAAATTATTACATGTTATGTAGGAGAATGCAGATAAGTTAGCAGAAATTTTGAATCAAAATTTTGGTTTAATGGATGAAGTGCATACTTGGGGAAATATTCACAAGTATTACAGGAAATCAAAGGCCAGAGACATTGGATGCTCATGGATGTATATACAATGGAGGAACTAGATTTAATAGATGATTAGATTGAGAAGATTGCATATGGAAATAAATTAATGGAGTTATTACACATGGAGATTCATAGGCTCAAGGACCAAGCCCAAGAGCAAATTTTGGAAGTTAAGAATCATTATAGTCATGTGTGTCTAGATATTTTTGAGGATGATGCATGGGAAAAGCTAATACTAGTAGAGGTAGTAGTTGAGAAATTTTGGAAAACTTTTGATGAAGTTTTTAATGGTGAGGACATCTGGTAGGCTTTCAAAATAGAAGAAGCTTTATTAGAGCTTGATATAGAACTCAGGGATTTTGCAAAAACCATATAGAAGTGGATAATTACATGTAGAAATTAAAGGATAATTATAACACCTTAGATTTACTGGATGTGGCTAAAATTACTAAAATAATTGAGAAATTCAAGGGAAAATATCTAGACATAGCTCTGGTATAAAGGCGAACAAAACTTAGATGCCAAAATTTCAATTTTGATACTTGGTGAAATTTTTCATTTTTGTCTTTGAGTTGCACTGTTGTGCTAGGTGCACTAGGTGCACTGGTGTGCTTTTTGAAATTTTTTTTGGAAGATTTTGAAGAAGTCAAAGGTGCACCTATAATTAACTATCAGTTCCAAAATTAGAGCTTTCCATGCATTAAAAACACATTCTGACAGTAGTTCAACTCCTATGGACACCTAGTAAAGATGGAGCTTCTATTTTTGACACTTCCAGACACTCTGACATCAACTAAAGGCTCTCTTCTTCTTATTTGCTCATGTTTTATTTGTTTTAAGACATGTAAAGGATCATGCATCCAATTAATGATATAAAATGGATGGAGTCCTATTAAGCACCAGTTAGAGAGTCAATTTGTACATAATTAGATTTTTTTATTAATTTAGAAGCATATGATTTCATAAACATATCTCTCACTCTTTAAAAAAAATTAGGAGATGATTTATTATAAAAATGGGATCATAATATATAATCAAGGCCACCATTATTTTGCAATAATATATGCTTTTGGTGCTCACATTTGGAGTGTAGTGATTCTTGCATAAGTGTGTTATATTTTGTGGATGTATGTTAATGGAATGTAATTGAGACAAAATTTTATTGCATTATTTCTAGTTGTTCAATCTTTTAATTCTAGTGTTTGCTACAATTTTATGAATTCCACTGACATACCTAGTTCGAGAAGAGATCACCTAGTTTGTTCCTTCATAGCTTTTTGTCTCGCATAAGCACACTTTCTATGGCCTTATGATTTGATGAAAAGTAAAACATCTTACAATCACTGAATTCTCATCGATGATTGCATTAGTGGAATTAAGGAAGCATTGCTCCTATTTTCATTAGTTACCCATCGATTTCTTTGAAGGCTTAACTCACAGACGTGTTATTTCCATAGCTTATGTCAGTTAGGATTTTACTTTCATGTTATTTTCTTAAACTTCTTGTCACCCTATCTTAGTTATTAGCTTTACTAACCCCTTGTTAGATTAGGAATTCATATTAGTTGCATTGTTAGATTGCATTCATTAAAAAAAAAAAAAAAAAAAAAAACCAAAAATATAGTTCCTTTTGTGTATTTACTATTTTGAAGTAGTGAATAGATTCTACATCTTATCCAAAGTTATCAAAACTAGCAAAGGCCTCCTCATGAACACTCACATTTATCTTCAACTAAGCAAATTCTAGTAGATCAAAAGATCGCCCAGAACCTTGGAGTTGATCCCCAAGATTGACTTTTCAAGAGAGGAGTTTGAAAGGATTCCTGCCATTAAGCATCGTGCAAAATGATAGCTCAACAAGTATAAATATGGTTTTTAAACCCTACATATGTGAATGATTTCATCATCAAAGTCTTATGAGTACAACCCAATTAGGGTTTTGGACTTTCCCTTGTTGTCAAACTTTTTAGTCAACTTCTTCATTCTACTACATTTTAGTAGTTTTGGTAGGATGAATCTGTTCTAGGAAATATCCTTACACTAGAGATATTATGGTATATGGTACCCATATGACCTAAAATATTCATCTAACCATTTAGCATTTTTTCCCTCAAATTTTCAAACTAGCGCAATAAGAAAAGGATATTCTTTTCCATGTCTACCCAAAATTCTTAATAGCCAAAGGATTAATAATGAACTAGATAGGTTGTCTGGGGACATTAATTATAGCTTGACTTCTTATTATGGCCTCCATGTATTATGTAGGAAAAGGAATTCTTCTTTTTTGTTAATGTAAAGATCACATTGTTGAAACTTGTTAGCCAAACCTTGTCAAAGACCACCTAACATAAATATTTTATGCCCCATTTTTTTATCTATTCATGAACCAAGAAGGAAATAAACATACCTATAATGTTGTTTTTAGTCTTATATTTATTGGTGTAATTAAAATATCTTTCTTCCTATTAGAATAATAGAATAACTAAGAGGTAGGGGGGTCAATCAATTATCCTCAAGTCTAGATGTACTAACTCAACTTTTATTAACTTCAAACAACTTATACAAACTCATTAAACCACTCAGCCGACATAACAATTTATCAACAACTTATTTTATTCACTAATCCATTAGCTCTTTATTTAGTATATGCTAACTAATAGTAATAAACCACAATAAATATCATGCATCATGAAAATAAAATTCACCCATATTTGTCACAAGGATTTAACATGGAACCCAATTCGGGAAAAACCACCAAGTAACATGCTACCAATTTTCACTCTCCTAAACTAATTTCAGTTAAGACCCAACTTTATTAAAAGTTACACAATAAACTATTAGGTCTAAGACTTTTAAAGGATTTAATCACCCTGTGAGGAGAGGCATAGTTAGAGGTATTTAGATCATTTCATTAGAATGTCACCTTGATTAAAGAATTTTATTGCCACAATGGCTAGAAAGAAACAAATAGGTATGATATGTTAAGATACAACTCACTTTCCAAATTGATATCTCCATTTGGCTCATTTTCAATTTTATTGACTAGACTTCATTATAATGTCCATCTTTGATCTACCTGGCAACCCTTGGAGCAATCACACTTCACCAATCTTCTCACTTTTCCTCTACTACTATGTTCTTCAAAGGTTCTTCCCAAAAATTGCCAATCAACTACAAACCGACTTTGCAACACATCCCTTGTGCCTCTTTAAACAGATAACTTTGATCTTTTTCTTCTCAAGCATTACCATAGATCTTAGGGTTTGATAAAATTCATTGAATCTATCCATTATTTTTTTCTTCTACTCCTTTCTTGACACTTCTAGAAACTATCTTTAAATCCTTGTCTTTGATCACATAAAAAACTCAATTTGTGCCTTAAATATGTTAGCTCTTCAATTCTTATCATCCATGCATTATGACTAATCTAAAATTCAACTATGTCAGCCTCAAGCTCAATTATTTTAAAAACTATATTTTTTCTAACACTCAGTCATCACTATGTTCATCTTCTCAATCAACATTGTATAGCTTGGTCTCTACTATCCTATCTCACTTGGCTTTTGCTAACTCACTTAGTCTTTACTACACTTGATCATTGCTAAAATTTACTCTTCATATTTCTTATCCATAACTATTACTCAGCTGATATTTTTTAATCGGCCATCTCTTTATGTTCGTTAATCTTCTACTTCATTGACCTAGTGAAACTATCACTTGATCTAGGTTAGTTTTCTACGACTCGATCAAGGTTAGTTTTTTACCCAACTTCTTATCTTCTCTTCTATATATTAACTCAATTGTCTTCTATTCTTTATGTAATGATTAAACAACACATTATCTTGTCAAAGACTAACTGATCAAGTGTCTATTGTAATTCCAACACACTTGCTCCTCTTTACTCAACAACTTCACTAGTTCATCTAGTTAGCTCTCTTTCCAAAACCTCTTCATCAATCAACTAATATGGAACTCTAAATTGTTAGTAAATGTCTTAATAGTAAGGGTTCACATCAATGATAACATACCAATTTCTTCAATAGTAGTTTCCAAAAATCTCCCTCTTTGGCATTGATGGAAATACCTCAATTTCTTAGGAAAATGCAAAAGACTTTCTCATGATTTTATTATTATATTTGTTCCCTATGTAGTGTATCAAATCTTCACTAATATCCTTAGTTTCATTCTAATTCTCATACATGCACTCTCTTAAACGTATCCCTTTATGATACCAATTGCAAATTCTTCAATTATGTCACCAATTGTAATACCAATTGTATTGGCTCCCTCTTTGACATATTTTCTTGTAATTTTGTGACTCCCTCTTTCACTGGATATGGATGGTAACTATCATACTTATCTCCCTCTTGGAAAATAATTCCAAAGACATCATCCACTACATACACATGATCCTCTTATCATTGTTTGAGTGATCTTGCAATATCACTTCCCTATCATCTTGACTTGACTCCTTGTAGTCTCATCTTCTCATGTTTATGTCCTTATTTTCACATCTTTACGTAACTCTTAAAGAGTGAACTCCTTCATCAATCTGTAATATATTCTGATCATTAAAATTTATGCAATGTTGCATCTCATTCTTAGTTTAATTAAGACAGGTGACCCCTAAATTACCTCTTATATACTTAAAAGAATCCTTAAGTAATGCCTTAGTGAATATATCAACTATCTGCTCTTTTGCATTTACATACTCCAATATCACTTCTTTGTGTTATACTAACTCTCTCAAGTAGTGATACTTTATTGCATTACATTTGGTCTTTGTGTCCATTACATGATTCTTTGATATGTTTATAGAACTTTTATTATCAAAATATATCACAACAAGTTTAGCAATATCTTCTTTAATACCTTTCAACAAATTCTTGATCCACACAATGTTAGAACAATTAATTGATGCATCAACATACTCAGCTTCTGTTGTGGACTATGAAGTATTATTTTCCTCCTTACATGTCCATGAAATCAATCTCCTTCCTAGGAAGAAAGTTCCTCCACCTATACTCTTTATGTCATCAATATGTCCAGACCAATCAATATTTATGTAAACCTTTAGTTCAAACTTGTTACTTTTCTTGTACCATTATCCATCATCTTTTTCTCCTTTTAGATATCTCAATATCCTTTTTATAGCCATCATGTAATTTTCTCTAGGATTTTTTGATCACTAAGCCAGAGTTTCTTATTAGTTTCTAACACTTAGTCATTTTCAATGTAGTGTTGGATGGTCATCACCATAATCGAGCCATCTAGAGAAGGTTGAGCTACAAAGGACTTGTCTACATTTCATCATAAGCTAAGAAATTTAGAGGTTGATGAGTACCCCAATAGAGAATGAGTCATCGTACAAGCCAAGTAACACATAAGAGACTAAGAATTTGGAAGTCAGTTAATGTTGAGGGGTAAGTGCACCAAGTTGTGGTGCCAAAAGAGGGGTATAAGTGGCCACTTGTTTTTTCCTAAAATCAAAAACTTCTAAACTTTGACAAGAATTTTAAGATACTTATTCTCAAAATTTTAAGATATGAAAAAAAAAAGTAGCAATCCTTTGAATCTAGTTTCTAAACTACTATTTTAAAAAAAAAAAATGGTTTAGTTTTGGTCCTCAAAGAAGGGGGCCGCAAAAATTGGTACTATTTTTTAGAAAAAATGGAACATAGTGCAAAGTGTGGCCCCCCTAAAATTTTAACTTTTTTTTTGAAATTCTTTAATCACTCTTGTCAAAATTTACCTAACACTATGTAGTTTATCCCATATTGTTTGGGTAATTTTATAATGTGTATTTTTTATGAATTTTGTAATTGGAAACATCCCAAAAACATGAAATATATGTGTTCTCCCACTAGAAATGATTGAAAACTAATCTAAAATCCAAACTTCTTTTTTTCGAAGTGTGTAGAATGGAGTCTAGTTTCTAAAAAACTAAGTTGTTGCAAAATTTGATGAACAAGCTAAAATCTACACCCCAATTATTACATGTTAGTTTTTGACAGAAAATAGACATGCATTCAAAATAAATTATAGTTGAAAGCCTTGAAATAGTTCAAATTCAAAATAAATTATATAATTATATAGCTAACACAAAGATCTACAATTTTATGTAACCTAATTTTATCGATGCTCAACCACGAGGAAACTTGAAGGAGAACACATAAGAAAAATTGATCATTTTTTGTATGCTTGATGCAAAACACATCTCAAACAAGTTTAGAGACTCCAAACCTTTGGGCTGGATCACTAAGGAAAATCCAAGCCTTAGGCTTGGTATAATCCAAATCTTTAAATAGCATGTACACACTATAGTGTACACATTCTACTTAAAGTATTGTTAAATTCAAGCTTACATAGTGTATACGCACTATAGTGTGCACACACTTTGTAAGCCTAAATTTCAATAGAGAGGGAGGGAGAGAGGGAAGGAGAGAGGAAGAGAGGGTAGATAGTGAGAGGCTAGAGGATGGAGAGAGAGAGAGAGAGAGAGAGAGAGAGAGAGAGAGAGAGAGAGAGAGAGAGAGAGAGAGAGAGAGAGAGAGAGAGAGAGATGTGTGAGAAATATATAGTAAAAGAGAGGAGTGTGATAGGGAGGGAGGGTAGGAGGAAGGGAGGGGGGGGGGGGGGAGAGAGAGAGAGAGAGAGAGAGATGTGTGTGTGAGAAATATATAGTAAAAGAGAGGAGTGGGAGACAGATTTAGCTAGAGAAATATGGAGATGAAGATCAAGATAGATACATGAAAAATATATATAAAGAGAGAGAGGGAGAGAGGAAGAGAGAGGGGGGGATGGGAGAGGGTGGGATAGAGAGTGTAGGAGATGGGAGAGGGTGGAATAGAGAGAGATGAAAGAAGAAATGGAGAGAGAGAGAGACTAGGGGATGGGAGAAGTTGGGATAGAGGGGGAGAGAGAGAGAGTAGGGGATGGGAGAGGATGTGATAGATAGAGAGTGAGAGATAGAGAGAGAGAGAGAGAGATTATGTGATTTATTAGGAAATATGGAACTAGGGATTAGGTCAATATAATGAATAATCTCTATGTTTTCATCAACAATTATCCCTTTGTATTGGTCTAACAAGTTTGCAACTTCCTTTGGACCTATTCTTCTTACTGGTTTTGCTATTTTTTTGGCTTCACTATTATGGAAAATCATGTGACAATCTCCTCCTTTAGCGCTTTCAAGAATTTCTTTTCCCCAACTAGGGTCGCACTATTACTTAAGGCTTTTCCCTCTTCACCCTCAAGCAATGGTGTCATAGTATAATTTACCCCCTCTTTGACCAAGATGTACACATTCTTTGTCCCCTCATTTTGGGCATCAACATCATACTGCCATGGTCTCCCTAAAAGGATGTGGCATGCATCCATGTTAGTCACTTCACACAATACCTTGTCTTTGTACTCCCCTATCTGAAACTCTACCCAACATTGTTCATTGACTGTGGTTTGTTGTTCCTTATTTACCAAGACATCTTGTAAGGGTTTTGGTGTGGAAATTTCTTCAAACAAAGTTTATTAATCATTTCTATTGATGCTAAGTTTTATATTGAATCACAATCCATAATCACTTTGCAAACCTTTCTATTTACCTTGCACTGTGTCCTGAATAAGGTTTTCCTTTGGGGAGGCTCCTTCTACATTGGCATCTTCAAGAGTGTTCTATTGAACATGATGCATTCTCCTTGCTCTGGTTCAATAGGTCTAGGGACACTTGAATCGTAAGAAGTCACACTAAGAATATCCTCCACTTGGGAAAGTTGTACTCTTTTTTCATTGCCTTGATGGCTTGGGCTTGCTCCACTCTTTCTTAGACATTTGAAGGAATAGTGTCCCACTTGGTTGTAGGAAAAGCATCTACCAATAAAAAAATTATTTCCTCTTCCATTTGATCTCCCCCTATTATTTCATATGTCTCCTCTATAGCTTCCTCTATAGCTTGTGTCTTTATCATTTTCTTGATTGCTTAACTGTCCTTGAGGTCTTGGTGCTAACCCCCTTCCTTGGAACCTTTCTCTGCCTCTAAAATTAGTTCATCTCCCTTTATTCTGATCATTCTTCCTCTTAATCTTTTCCTTAATCTTAAGAGCAAGTTGATAACATTTGTGTACTAATACTACTAATGTTAGAGTCAGTTCATCTTGTATGTTGTATTTGAGGCCATAAATATACATAGCAAGTTTTTCCTTCTCATTCTCATATACCTTGGCCCTAAGTGTCAATGTATAGAATTATTGGGTATAGGTTCTCACATCCATGTCCCTCTATTTAAGGTTCTAAAATTTCTTATGGATCATAACTTAATAGTCATCAAAAAAAAATTATTTCATTATCTCTACCATCATCCTTTTCCATGTGGATATAGGTTACTTCTCCTCTTCCTTCCTCTCATTTTGAAGAAAGTTCCACCAAATCAATGTTGTTCCTTTCATTTTAGACTTTGTTTCCTTCACTTTTTTCCTTGCAGGGATCTCCTCATATTCAAAATAGTTCTCAATAGCTTCAAGCCACTCCATGCATGCTCTGGTTCCATCTTCCGATCAAACATCATAAAATTTTTGTGATGTGGAGTCTAATCAGACTTAGAGGTTTATTAGGCTTGATTTTCTCCCTAAATTATTTCTATGGGGGTTTGGGGGTAGTGCTCAAGACGGGGTCAAGGGGCAATACCTTGCGTTTTCCTAGGACAGCACCCCAGGTGCACTCCCTATTGTAGTACATAGTGGAATTGAGGGGAAACATCCCTACAGGGGTTTTCAAGGACACTACCCACAAAGCCAAAAATGCCCTTATATTGTAAAAGGTGTCCGCTACTATTTTTCCTATTGGATGACTTATTCTAGCCCTAATTTTGTAAGTGAAAAACACTTGTATAAAAAAGGCTTAGGGTTATGGATTTCATAATGTAATGGTGATATTGTAGCTTTTTGCAGTGGTATTGAGCTATAAGGGATCATAATTAGGTTCTAATCATTGGATAATATTATATTGGACTTGTTGTTTGGTAGATGTAGCCTAGGGATTGGGTGAACCATGTTAAATCTTGTGTTCTCTTTTATGTGATCTACTATTTTGTAGTATTGATTATATTTGCATGTAATTGTTATTTTTATCTAAGGTTAATCCTAACAAGTGGTATCAGAGGTAGATGGTTATCATTTATTTAGCTAGACTATCATCATTTTTTTAGCCAAACTATCATCATTTTTATAAAAAAAAATTAGCGATCCTTTGTAGGAAGATCTCATGGTTGAGTGGGAGTCTCATGGTTAAGTGGTAGTGATGGAAGATGAGGGTAAGCTGAGGGTTTCCAAGTTTAATGGGCAAAAATTTTAGTTATGGAAGATGCAAATGGAGGACTATCTTTATCAAAAGCATTTATGGAAGCCATTAGAAGGAAAAATCAAGAATCAGGGAACTATGACAAATGAGGATTGCGAGATTTTAGATAGAAAGGCACTTGGAAGAATTTGATTATGCCTAGCAACATCAATGACATTCAGCATTACAGAAGAAAAGACAATGGAAGAGTTGATGCAAACCCTAGCAAAATTGTATGTGTAAGAATTTTCCTTAGGGAAAAATTCACCCAGGAACTAAGAACTCAAACAAAAGCACAATTGTAGATCAAAAATGTATATGATCAATTAATCAGAGTATGTCCTAATACATTGCTCTATTCAGCATATGCAAACACACTAGGAGTGCTTCTATATAAAGGCCTCTCAGGAAGCACCTAGAATGTCTCTAGAAGGAACTAGGAGATAAGATAAGCATCATGACAACTAAGCACATGCCTTATCCATCATCCTAGATGAGTGGATAAGAATGACAAGGTTGTAGACTCCATGTGCTTAATTAGTGTGCTAACTCTTGTGTTGTAGACACCATGTGCATAAAAGAGGTGTGGACTCCTATATTGTCAACATGACAACTCACAATAGTATGCATACTCCTAGGTGGCTAATAAATAAATAATAAAAATTATGCATTATCCTAAGTAAACTTAAGTAAGTGAAAAAAGTAAATACTTGTTTACACCAATAGTATGAAAGGCCATCCGCTTCAAACAAGGTATTTCTCATGAAGCATCTATTTAATATGAAGATGACATAAGATGGATCTATTGTTGATCATTTAAATGAGTCTAATATTTGTTACTAGGTAGTTATCTTCTATGGGTGTTAATTTTGATGAAGAAATTAGGGCTCTCTTAATTTTGTGTTATTTTCCTGAAAGTTGGAATGGCTTGGTAATGGTTGTGAGTAATTTTGTTTCTAGATATAATATCCTAAAATTTGATGATATGATCAATGTTATTTTTAGTGAGGAAACTCATAGGAAAACCCTAGGTGGATCTACATCAAGAAGTTCTTTGACACACAAAGCAAAGGCAAAACAAATGAGAGAGGAAATAATTCCAAAAATCATGGGAAATCATGAGGAAAGTCAAAGGGGAAGAGGTCTCAATCCATAGGATGAAGAGATTGTTGGCACTATGGTAAACTAGGGTATAGAAAGAAAATTTGTTGTAGTCGAAAGAACAATGAAGGTGATAAACTAGAAGGGAACAAGGAGGCAAATTTGGTAAGTAATAAATTTGAAGAGGATGCTTTGCTTCTTTCTTTAGAAAGTATTGATGATTTATGGGTTTTAGATTCTGGTGCTTCATTTCATGCTACACCTCACAGAGGTTATTTCATTGATTATGTCCAAGGGGATTTTGGCTTTTTTATTTGGGGGATAATGAACCCTATCAAATTGTTGGAAAGGGAAAAAGTTAAGATTAAGTTGCAGAATGGGAATCATTGGCTACTACATAAGGTAAGACTTGTTCCAAGTCTGAGTAGGAATTTAATTTCAGTAGGGAAACTTGGTGATGAGGGTTGTGTAGTTACTTTTAATGATAAAAAGTGGAAGGTTTCAAAAGGTTGTAGTAAGAAAAGGTTTGAAAGTATGAACCTTGTATCTTTTTACAGGCCATATTGTTCCTTCTACTTTGATAGTTTTAGAGCAAAATGAATATTCATGAACAGTTGATGTAGTTGAGCAGGGAAAATAAACAAATATTGTAGATTCGGATATAGTACTATGCCATAATAGACTTGGGAACATGAGTGGGAAAGATATGAAAGTACTTCATTTAGAGAAAGTTTTGCCAGGTTGAAAATGTGTTAATATGGATTTCTTTGAAAGTTGTGCATATGGAAAATAAAGGAGAGTGAGTTTTGTGAAGACTAGAAAGAAAAAGAAAAGTGAGAGATTAGAGCTCGTGCATACAAATGTATGGAGACCAGCTCAAGTATCTTCCCTTGGTGGATCTCATTATTATATTATATTTATTTATGATGCAACTAGAAAAGTATGGTTTTATTTCCTTGGATAGAAATTTGATGTACTTCAAACTTTTAAGAAATGGAAATGGTTGGTTGAAAATGAGATTGGAAAGAAACTAAAATGTCTCAAATTTGATAATGGTGGTGAATATTGTAGTCATGAATTTGAAGATTATTGCTCCACTAATGGTATTTGTAGAGAGAAAACTATTCCAAGGGCTCCACATGAAAATGGAGTGGCTAAACACATGAACAGGACTTTAATGGAGCATACAAGAAGCATGAGGTTGCATGAAGGGTTTCCCTTAAACATGTGGGTGGAGGCTATCAATACTATTTTATATTTGATTAATAGAGGTTCCTCTACTCCTTTGGGTTTTGGTATTCCAAAGGAAGCATGGACTAGTAAGAAGGTAAGTTATTCTTTTCTCAAAACCTTCATTTGTGAATCATTTTCTCATATAGATTCTGACAATAGAACCAAGCTGGAAGCTAAGCAAAAGAAATATTCATTTGTTGCATATGGCATTAACTATTTTGGTTATAGGCTTTGGGATTTTTTAAATCATAAAATTGTAAGAAGCAAGGATGTCATATTCAATGAGAAAGTATTGCACAAAGATTTGTTGTAGTAATATGACAAGAAATAAAATGATTATGTAGTGTTGGATGATACTCCAAAAGATTGTATTTCAACAATTCCTTATGATGTACAACAACAAATACCACACACCCCAATGAATGTTAGATGGTCAATAAGGCTAAGTAGACCTCCAAAAATATTTTCTCCTTCCTTGTATTCTATTTTGTATATCGTACTAGTGAACCTAAATATTATGATGAAGCTATGCAGGTGGATACTGAGATTCAGTGGGAGTCTACAATGCAAGACAAAATGGACTCTTTGCTCAAAAATAAGACTTGGGATTTATGCAAGTTTCCTGCAAGTAAAAAGGCTTTACAAAATAAGTGGGTATATGGGTTGAAGGAAGAATATGGAGGTAAGAATATATTTGAAGCCAGGTTAGTGGTAAAAGGATTTGCAAAGAAAAAGGGCATTGATTTTAATGAGATATTTTCCTATATTGTTAAAATGACTTCTATTTGCACTATTTTAAGTATTATGGCTACTAAAGATTTTCATTTGGAGTAGCTTGATGTTAAAATAGCATTTCTTCATGGTGATTTGGATAAATAGATATATATGGCATTTCCATAGGGATTTTAGGTCAAAGCTAAGGAGAACTTAGTGTACATATTGAAAAAAAGTTTATATGGCTTGAAGCAAGCACCTCGGAAATGGTATCTAAAATTTGATAGTTTTATGCATGAGCATGGATATAGTAGGTGTACTTTAGATCATTGTGTTTATTTTAAGAGGTTGGATGTTGATAGCTACATTATTTTATGTTTATATGTTGATTATATGCTTGTAGTTGGGTCTAACATGGATCGCATTAAGGGGTTAAAAGAATACTTAGCACATTCATTTAATATGAAGGATTTGGGGGTGGCAAAATAAATCCTTCATATGAATATTTTCATAGATAGGAAGAATAGGAAATTGACATTAGCTTAGGTTGATTATATTACGAAGGTGTTGCAATGTTTCTCTATGGAGAATGCTAAAGCTATCAGCATAGGGTGTGTGCACCAAAATGGTGTACAATTTAGTGGACACCCCCCCTCCCAAAAAAAAAAAAAAACTTAAAATGTCAAACGGGTTATATGAAATTTCAAAAAGTGGCTAGGTTTGGTTACCAAACCTAGCCAAAATACATAAAAAAACAAAAAACCTAATAAGGTTTTGAAACCTGGTTGAGTTTCTATGATGAAAAACCTCTTCAAAACTTGATTGGGTTTTGAAGAAATAAAAATAGGCTCCACTCTAAAAGCTATGACTTTCACATTAAGACTATGATTGACTCCATTTGAAATGTGTTCGAGAGATATTGATGATACATACAACATCATATAACTAAAATAATATTAAGGGACCAAGATTTTATGGTTCATCCATTAATAATCAATCATGGTCTAAAATAAGTAGTCATAATTTTCCAATAATTGAGTGAATAGGTAGATAAGAAATTTTTTTTTTTTTATATCACCTCTCTCCCTCTATCCATCCCTCTATCTATTTCTCATATGTAAAATCACTCACTCATTCATTCACTAACTCCTAATCTCCCTCTCTTACTAACTTTTATCCTCTCTCATTCTCACACCAACTCCTAATCCCCTCTTTCTCTCTCTCCATATTTATTACTCTCTCCATCTTATACCCTATCCCTCTATCACTCTCTACCTCTCTCTCAATATCTCTTATCCTATCCCCTCTCTCGCTCTCTCTCTCTCTCTTCCTATACCCTACACTCTTTATCTCTCTCAAACTTATTTCTCACCCCTTATCCTTATCTCTCTAACCTCTAATCCTTAACCCCATCCCCTCTCTCTCTCTCCCTAGCCTCTGATCTATGAAATGGGTAATTAACACACACACACACACACACACATAGATTAGGGGATATGATGGAGAGAATGGGATAGGATGGGTGGAGAGAGAGAGAGAGAGAGAGAGAGAGAGAGAGGGGAGGGGGCCGGGGGGTGGGGGGGGGGTAGGAGTTATTAAGGGATATGCCATAGGAGTTATTTAGTTAGTGAGTGAATGTGTGTATGTGTGTTTTAGAGAAAGAATTAAAAATACATTAGCATTTGTGTTTACCTATTGATTATGCATTTGGAAAATGATGACTACTTGTTTTAGATTATGCTTAATTCAAATTCATGGAAAATAAAATATTGATGAGATAGGATTCATTTATCTACATCATGTTGTAGAGATGTTCACTAGCTTTCGAATGCATTTTTAATGGAGTCAATCAGACTTCATATGTGAAAATTATGGCCTTCGGAGTAAAGCCTACTTTTAGTTCTTCAAAACTTCACTGGGTTTTGAACAAGTAATTTTACTTCTTCAAAACTCAATCAGGTTTTGAATAACCCAGTCATGTTTTGAATGTTCTTTTTAATTCTCATAACTCGATTAGGTTATGGCTTGATAATAGAATAGGGAAATGACCCAAAGGCTTGGGAGGTTGTTTTCCCTCCAATTCTTTTCCTTCAAACATTTTTTCATCTTCTAAGATGAATTCTCATATTTTCCTTCATCAGGTTTGCTAATGATGAAGTGGGTATCTATAAAATTACTACCATAATATAGCATGTCTTCTTAGCTTTATAACCATATAATTTTTTCTATTTTTGGACAATATTAACAATGTAAAGTTTAATTACTTTTACCAATTCCTTCACATTCCTCACAGACATATGTCTACTATTTTTTTAATTGCTTTTGATATACTTAAAAAAATTCAAAATAAATTATATATTATTGTTCTACACTTGATTCTATACACTTTAAAAATAAAAATAAAAAACTATTGTCAATTATTTTGATTCAAGTTATGCTCAGCACACAAAGATGTACCAAAATTTTAGGATGTAGTCACTCCAATAATTAATAAAAATAATACTCATTAGAATATTACAAAAAAATACAAAAATTCTAGATATGACTCTTAATTCTCGTCCTACCAAAGGGTTATACAAAATACTAAATATAAATATGTTTTTTTGGGCTGCACACAAAAACAACTATGTTATGTTTTCTAAAAAACTTAGGAACTATTTTTCATGTGCACAAGGTTCAACCCACCTAATCTTATCCATTTTGTAAAAACTCTAGTAGTTTAGAAAGTATATTTAAAGCACTACAATTCACATATTTTACACATATTGTCATTTGAGTGGATGAACCTCAAATGTCTCATCAAAGCTTAGATTTACCTAATTTCAAAAAAATGGTGTCCACCTATAGCCCCCTTTTTGTACACCACCTTGGTGCACTCAGCCCACACCTTTACCTAGTCATTTGAGGTTGACTAAGGATATGTGTCCCAAGACATGAGAAGAGGAGGATAATATGTCTCAGGTACCATATGCTTTAGCTATAGGAAGCTTGATGTATGCTATGGTATGTACTAGGCTAGATATTGCACATATACTGGGAGTTTTTAGTAGGTATATGATTCATCCAAGAATTGAGCATTCGAATGTAGTTAAATGGTGTAAGAATTTTCCATAGCACAAAATCACCCAAGATCAAGAAGCTCAAGCAATAGCACAATATGGACCAATAAAGTATGATTAGAATAAGAATATGAAATTTAATTGATGTACATACACACTTGGAGTTCCTAAATCTAAAGGCCTCTAGAATGACTAGAGTTAGCAAAGTGATAAGACTCACAACTAAGCACATGTTCACCAAGAGTGGATTATCTTCCATTGAACACAAAATCTAGTGTGGTCATGAGAGGATAAGTGTACATGGGTGTGTCATGTAAAAAGATGTTGTAGACACCATGTGCTTAATTAGAGTGTGAACAACTATGTTGTCTACATGACAACTCAGAAAATATGCAAACTCTTGTGATGTAGACACCATGTGCTAAATTAGAGTTTCTAACTCCTATGTTGTCAACAAGACAACTCATATGAGTACACATACTCCTAGGTGTCGAACCTAATAAATAATAAAATAATGCATTAACCTAAGTAAACTTAAGTAAAGTGTAATAATAATAATAATTTACACTAACACCCCCCTTAAGTGAAACTTATGGAAATGCACTTAAGCTCACAAAAGCTATAATGAAAATGCATGATGGGTCCTAGCGACTAGGCCATGTCAGGTACCCATGTAAAAATGCAATGTAATCTCTTTAAAAATGGAGAAAGAGGTAAAACCTCATGGGAAAAACCATCCTCCAAAAAGAGAGATGAAAATACAAGATGCATGGATGGATGGAGAAATTAAGACCCCCCCATTACAACATACATCATGTATATACAATAGAGAATTATGATAAGGACAAAACCATCGAAGAGGAAAAGGTTCCCCCATAAGAGAGAAGAATAAGAAGAAAGGGCACAAGGTACCTGCCCCCCCCCCCCCCCCCCCCCCCGCCCAAAAGAAAAAAATAAAATGTAGAATGTTGATCAGTGATAGCTTCTCCAAGATGAATGTAGAATCGGATCCATGACTATTGAAAAAATTTCCTCCCTTTAGGAAGAAACAATGTCATAGGTACATATGAGATTCTTTCCCAATGTGTAGAAAGAATCCTGAAGATGAATGGTGTCTTTGAAACCTTCTCAACTATATTTGTGTCAATACTAATAGTTGCCCCTTCCAACACTATTGAAAAGAACAAGTTTAGATCTAGAAAGGATGGATGTAGAAATTTCCCAAAGAACCAATTGTCTCCTTGAATGATAAAGAGACCTCCTACAACTAATATACATAAGGATCCACAATCATATCAATGTTGTAAGACTGATCATATAGAGAATGGATAAGAGGGCCAGGGCATTCCCTCACAACAACTAAAGAAGGATTTTCTTCATCAAAGAGAAGATGTATATCATCAATAATGTCTCCCAAATCTACTAGGTAGGACTCTATAAACAAACCTAAAATATGTGTCATGTAGTCATTCCCTGATTCTAGAACTGGAAGATAAGGTGTACCCAACTGTATTGAATTACATGGACCTATCACTATAGCAATGTATGCATGTGTAATGTGTTGATATTGTGACCTCATCTTGTATCTCTCAATTGGATCCCCTATAAGTGAATCAGTTGAATCACTATCACTGCTATCACTATTAGTTTAAACAATGTATGAAGTATGGAGAGGACTAGAGGATAAGATAGGTGAACTTTCCTCAAAGTGAACATTCCTCTCTATGAATATCTCATGAGTCTTAGGATCCATAAGTCTATATGCTTTAACACTTTCTTTATATCCAATGTATGTACAAGGCCATGGTGGTGGTGCCCTACATTCCCTTGAAGATATGTGTGCCCATGCTGGACAACTAAAAACTCTGAAGTGTTTCACAACTTTTTTTCTTCTACACCATGCCTCAAAAGGAGTCATTCCATCTAAGACATTATGAGGAGACCTATTAAGGATGTGATTGGCACTACTTATAGCTTCTACTTCAAGTGATGGATCAAGAGACTTAGCTTGAATCATACAACTTACCATTGACTTAAGAGTTCTAATCCACATTGCTGCAACACTTGTCTTTTGTGGACTAAATGCTACAAGATTATGAAGATCAATACCCTCAAGTTCACAAAAGTCTCTAAGTCTTGAGTTCACATATCTACTTTCATTGTCCATATGAAGAACCTTGATGGCTTTACTTGGTTGCTTCTCAACATGAATCTTGAAGGCTAGAAACTTATCAAACACTTCATTCTTGTGATCAAGAAAGTAGACACATGTATAGTGTGAAAATTCATCAATGAAGGTGAGGACATAGCAACCCTTGCTAACTGATGTTACTAAAAAAGGGCCTGCTAGAATCATGTGAACTAACTCAAGAACAACTAATGCTCTCCAAGTCATCTCTTTGTCAAGCTTCTCTTCTAGATGCATGTCCATTGAACAAGTTGAACATTCACCCTTAGAAAATTCAATTGTAGGTAGACCTTTGACCATTTTTTGAGCTAAGTTGATGAAGATAGCAGAAGGCAAGATGTCCATATCGCTTATGTCATAATTTACTTTGTTATTGTGAATGTGTCAACAAGGCATGTGAAGGAGACTTAGGCACAAAGTGGGAGAAAGAATAAAGCCATGTGTCATGATTGACTTTACCCACTACAACAAATTAATCATCCTTAAGATTGTGCATCATTACTAAATCAAGAAGGAACTCAACTTTATTGCCACCTCCATAGTGAGTGATTTGGTAAATTGAAAGGAGATTAGTGCTAAGGTTAGGAACATAGAGAACATCTTTGAACTCTCCATTTTCCATCTCAACTTGTCCTTTCCCTTCAAATTCCATTTGTGTATCATTCCCTACAAAGATCTAAGGTACCTTAGACTTCTTTAATGAAGAAAAGTGTCCTTTTGAAGAACTCGTATGATATGAGGCACCCAAGTTAAGAATCCATTCCCCTAAAGAACTTGAACTTTCCATAAATTATTTCCCTTTTACCTTTGAAGTGGATGGATTTGAATCCTTGGAAGCATTTGGCACATTGATTTTGTTCTTCCTAAATAAGTTTTCCAACTCATGTATTCTCTTAGTTTTGCAATGATTCTCATCATGATTTGGTTTCTTGCAATATGGACAAAATATTTTATCCTTTTTGTTGTTGCTTCCCTTCTTGTTAGAAGAATTTCCTTGTTGCGAGGAGGAATATTGTTGTGTCTCTGATTGTGCTTTTGGCTTCAACTGCATTTTCTTATTTTTGGTGAAACATTTTCTGCCTTGATTTGATAGGTTCTCATTACTAGGCACCAATGTTGTAGACTTGGATGACTTGAGAATTCCCATATCTATCAACTTGTATTGTTCCAACATCAACGGCTTAGTGAAGGCACTTCCCATGGTCAACTTGTGAGTGTTATAACTCAAAACAAAAGATGCATGCTCTGAAGGTAGCCTCTTCAAGATGTGATGAATCAATCTATGAAGCTATATATGACCCAACAAGATAAGACACAAGACCTCTTAAGGATCTAATTAATTACAAGTGCCAAAATAGGTAAAAAATGAAAAAAAATTGAAAGTACTATGTCCGCTGAAAATTACTCCAAACTAATACCAGATCTAGCAAGTAGATAAAAAATTATGCACTTTCAAAAAAAATAGCACCTCAATATGTGCCCATATGAGCTTGAACGAACCCTCTAAAGTTGTAAAAATTGGGATTGGCAATTTTTAGAAAAATTTAAGAATAGAGATCACAAACAACCTACACCAATGTGTAGATCACAAAATTCTACCCCAAAACAAAAAAAAAATTGCTCAACAAAAAGAGTTTGTATGAGGGAGATATTTTTGTTTGAAAATCACCTCTATAATTATTTTTCCTAAATCGTTGTTATCGCACATCCAAAAATCAAATGACTCTATATTGTTAGAAATGCTTTAGAATAACTGAGAGGGGGGGTGAATCATTTATTCAAGGTCCAAATGTCCAATTCAAACTTTTCAACAAGTAAAGTGTGCCCATAAAACTATTCATTCATCCAAGCTTAGTCATTCCTATTTAGCAAGTTACTGTAAATCATCATGCAAGCATAACACATGAAAAGATCAACACATAACACAGTGATTTAGTGGAAACCCAATTTGGGAAAAACCACCAGTAACATGCTACTCTATTTTCACTCTTCTGAAGGGATGCCCTATTAAAGGCTACAACACACTATTAAATGTGACCTGGTTAAAGGATTTAACCACTCTATTAGAAGTGGGCCTAGTTAGAGGACTTTAGAACATTCACTTGGAATGTCACCCTATAAAGGATTTACAAATGGTTGTTAGGCCAACCTAAGTCCATAGGATTTTCTTCTACCCTACCTAATACAATTGCTAGAGAGTAACAATAAGGGGTTTTGACCTGATTGAAACATACAACTTAACTTACAAATTTCAAATCACTTCTCTCGCTCATAACATTGCCTGGCTTACAGTCTTTGTAGTTCTAACAGCTTGCCCTCCTTTCAAGCTTTGTCTCTTTGAGTTTCCATTCTCAATGTACCAATGCAATTATCTCTCTCTAACCACTTATCCAAGCACAGCCTCAATGCTCTATTCTTCCTTCTCCTAGGTGTCTTCTCCTTGACACCCTTTCAATCACTTCACAATTTGGCACACTAGCAGCTCTTGCTTCTTGGTCTATGACTTCTTAAATAGAAGTCTAGAATTTCTTTTCCTACTCGATTCTTCCCTCCTTTAATTTAGGTTTGAAATGGATTAGGTAGGATTTATTGAATCTAACCCACATTTTATTTCTTCTAGAAACATCATGAAGAATCCTCTTGAATTTTCTCAAAAATAATTTCCATAGAATTTTCTACCACCAGCTCATCATCCTTATCCTCCAACAAGTTCACAAAATTCAAGGTAACAATTTTTTTGGCTCAGATTTGGTGAATCTTTGACATTTCCAATAATGTAGCAACTTGGCACTATTGAAATTCTTGTGCTCGGCACATACTATGTTACTTGGCATCAACAATGTTTTACTGATGCTTGGCACCTACTAAGATTTTTTGACACTCATCTCTTATATCACTTGGCACTTGAACTCCACTTGGCTCCTAAAGTTCACTCAGCACTTGAACTTCACTCGACACACACTAGATTTTCTATTTTCTTGGCTCCAACTGAAAATTTGCTCGGCTTAAACTAGCTTACTTGGCACCCACTAATGAACTTAGTTTAAGCTTTGCAGTCAACCTTGTTACAACTTATACTTCTAGTGTTTCTAAGTGTAGCCAACCTCTATATCTTTGAGTATGTTATCAACACATCATTTTATCCATTGTCTTAACTGATCCTTGCACTTCATTACAACATCATAACTCAACCTTTCCCTTAGGTGCTCTTGTTACATCTTGTTGATCAAATCCTCTTCATTAATCAACTAAGTGATAGTGCTTAGATCTTATAAGAAATTTTCATTCCTACAAATAGTAGGTTTGACATCAATGACAAAACAATGATTGAAAACATTCTTTATTAACCAACATCCTTCTTTACAACAATCTCCCTCCTTGATCTTCAACAATGATCTTTTCAATCAAATTTCCAACAATCTCCCTCTTTGGCATTGATGGCAAATCAAACTGATCAACCATTAGACCAAACTATTCAACCATGTTATCAAAATGCTAACTAGGTTAGAACACTAAGTCAAATGCCAAAAAGAAAATTGGATTACACAATTTCTTCCTTTCTACTTCTCCCTCTTAGCTATTTTATCTTTTCTTTCCTTTCTTCCTTCTTACATTTTCTCCCTCTGTATATAATACTCATCTTCTACTATTCTAGTGTCTAACTATCTCTTTCTCTATCCATAAATCTGATCAATTCCTCCATTCTTCTTCATCTTCTCCCTCAAACTATTGATCAATTTCTAAATTTTTTCCCAAAATCTTCATTCTTTTTCATTATTTATCTTCTCCCTTTATCTTATTGAATGCTTTTAATCATTTTCTTGCTACTTCTCCCTCTTTGACAACAATTCTAAAGACATATTATCTCAACATCTTAACATGCAAGTGTAGCTTTTGTAGGTTCTCTCAAATTCTCCCTCTGTCACCTTGCTTGTGACTAATTTGAAACTTCAGCACTTTAATTACTACAGGCATGAATCCTAAAGTAAGTATCCTCTGTATCAATGTGAAATATTTCAATTTTATTTTAAGTAGCCTTGGCTAGGGGTATCACTACTAACTTACCTCTAAGATACTCAAAAGCATCTTTAAGTAGTGCTTTTGTGAAGATGTCAGCAATTTGTTCCTTTGAACTTACATATTCCATCTTCACTTGTTTGTCTTCCACTAATTCTCTTACATAGTGATACTTGATTGCAATATGCTTTGTTTTGGCATGCATTATAGGATTCTTGATAGCACTTGTATTATCACAATAAAGTTTCACAAGCTCATTTACCTCTTCCTTCATATCTTGCAACAGATGTTTGATCCATACAATATTAGTGCAATTGATAGCAGCTATAGCATATTTAGCTTAAGTTGTAGACTATGAGGTACAACTTTTCTTTTTAATGGTCCAAGTAATCAATCTTCTTCCTAAGAAAAGTGCTCCTCCACTGGTACTTTTTCTGTCATCAATATTACCTCCCCAATCAACGTCAGTGTAGGCTCTTAGCTCAAACTTTTCACTTCTCTTGTAGCACAAACCAAAGTCATCAATTCCTTTTAGGTACCTTAGTATTCTCCTTACTACCATCAGATGATTTTCTCTTGGATTTTTAGAAAATCTTGCCACTATTCCAATAGCTAATGCAATGTCTAGTCTACTATGTACAACATACTGCAACTTTCCAATCATTGACCTATACATTGTTTGATTCACTTTAGCTAACTCAACATTCTTGGATAACATATGTCCTATTATCATTAGTGTGCTTACTAGTTTTGAGTCTTCTAATCCAAATGTCTTGAGTATCTCCTTGATGTATTTTGATTGGGTCACAAATATGCCATACTTTAGTTGATGTACTTGCAAACCAAAAAAGAATTTGATTTCTCCAAACATCGACATTTCAAACTCATGTTTCATTTGATCAGAAAAATCTTTTCATAGAGTATCTTTTCCTCCAAATATTATATTATCAACAAAGATTTTAGATATCAAAATTTCTTTACCTTTTTATGCCTTGATATACAAGTTGTTGTTTTCATCTATTCTCTCAAATCCTATCTTCACAAGATATTTGTGTAGTCTCTTATACAATGCTCTAAGTGCTTGCATCAAACCATAGAGTTCTTTGTGCAATTTGCAAACCATATCCTTGTTATTGTTATCAACAAATCCCTTAGGTTGTTCTATGTAGACTTCCTCTTCTAATATACTATTCAAAAAAGCAAACTTTATATCCATTTGGTAGACTTTGAAACCTTTGTAAGCAACATATGCAAGTAGTGTTCTTACTCCTTCCATTCTTGCAAGAGGGGAAAATGTTTCCCCATAATACAATCCTTCTTCTTGTGCATAGCCTTTGAAAACTAGTTTGGCCTTGTTTCTTGTTATCTCACCATTCTCATCAAGTTTGTTTCTAAACACCCATTTGGTACCAATTACATTCTTATCAACTAGTCTATGAACTAGGGTTCAAGTTTTGTTCTCATCAATCTTATCTATCTCCTCTTTCATAGCTTTATACTAGTCATCATCTTGTAGTGCATCTTTTACTATTTTAGGCTCAACCTTACTCAGTAGACATGATTCATTCCTTAGTCTATTCCTTGTCATTGATCTGGCATCCTTGTCACCAATGATTTGATCTACAGGGTAATGTCTTCTTACATGTTTAGCTAGTCTTTTTTTTGTCCTTCTTTCTATGTTTGGTTCTTTAGCTTTATAGTCATTTTTCTCTTCATCATCTAGTATTTCATCATCTCTTCCATGTGTACTATTTTTAGAATCAGAATGTGCATTTTTTTCATTCTACAACTTAGCTTCTAAATGCAGCTCGACATTCACTAGTTGTGACTCAGCTGATACTAAAATTTGTTTCTGATTCCCAACTTGATTGGTAGCATCATCTTCAACAATAATTCCTTCATAGAAGTATACAAAATATCTATAATCTTTTGATTTCTTGGATTCATCAACTTGGACTTCTACATGCTCATCAAAATTTACATTTGCACTCTCCACAATCTTGTTAGTGTTAGTAGTCAAACACTTATATGCTTTACTTCTAGTGGAGTATCCAAGGAATATGCCTTCATCACTCTTTCCATCAAACCTACCATTTCTAGTATCTTTAAGAATATGGAATTTACAATCAAATACTTTGAAATGTTCTACATTAGGTGAGTGATCATACCACAATTCAAAAGGTGTTGTATTTGTTCCTTTCTTGACTTGAACTCTATTCAAGGTGTAAAAAATAGTACTTATAGCTTCTTTCTAGTACTTTAGAGCAACATTTTTCTCCATCATCAAGGTTCTAGCATACTCTATTACTAATCTATTCCTTCTTTCAGTAATCCCATTCTAAGGTGGAGTTCTTGGTGTTGATGTTTTCCTTTTGATTCCTCTATCTTTGTAGAATATCTCAAATTATTTTGATGTAAACTCTCCTCCTCTCTCTGATCTCAAGCACTTTAGACTCTTTCCTATTTCCTTCTCAACTCTTGCCAAGTACTACTTAAACATTTGAAATGCATCATATTTTAGTTTCAAAAACATGGCAGTCATCATCCTGGAATAGTCATCTATAAATAGCATAATGTATCTATCTCCTTGGTAGCTTTTTACTTCTATTGGACCACATGAGTCTATATGGACTAGCTCTAGTACTTCTTTGGAAGTGTATGTTTTTCTTTTGAAACTAGATGTAGTCATCTTTTGTAGTTGACATTGTTTACACATTGTGTTTTCAAGTTTCTTCGGCTTAAGCAAACCTCTAACTTTCTTCTTTTTGTTGCTGCTAATCAAATTGTCAAAGTTAATATTGCACAGTCGTTTATGCCATAACCACACATCATCAAGTCTAACAACAAGATAGGTTGCATCCTCCATATCTAGATAAAACAAGTTACTTCTAGTTTGTTCACCTTTTCCTATCAGATTTCCATCAATGTCATAGATTTTGGTAGTTTTGTTTCCAAATTCTACTTTGCAACCTACATTTCCTAATTGTGATACACTCAACAAATTGTAGTTCAATCCTTCAACATAATATGCATCATCACATGAAATTTTCTCTATAAGTTTAATAGAACCTTTTTCGTTGATTTGACATGGAGCATCATTTCCAAATCTAACACTATTTCTATCATATTAAGTAAAGGTAATGAACTTACTTTTGTTTCCTATCATGTGATGTGAGCATCCACTGTCTATGATCCACTTATCATTCTTATTCACATAGGTTACCAATGTTGTTTCTTAATCTTCATCTTTATCTAATTCATCCTTCATGGCCACATAGACTACTTCGTCATCATTCTCATCAAAATCTTCTTCAACAATGTAGCATCTTTTGCCTTTGTCCTTGTAATCTCTGCTATCATCTTCTCTTTTGTTCTTGTACTTGTTTCCTTCTTTATAGTTTTTATTCTATGTACACCTTGCAGCAATATGACCTACTTTATTGAAATTAAAACAAATGATAGGGAGCTTACTTTTGAATTTACCTTTGCCTCTATGGAATCTTCTAGCCAGTAGTGCTTCCAACTGTTCCACATCTTCCTCATTTGTGCTGCTATCACTAGATACATGTTTTCCTTTTCTACTCATCTTCTTTGATTTCACCTCCTCAGTGTCTTTCAATGTTATCTTGGCCTTGAAAGTAGATTCAAGGTTCTCAGGTCTATAGTTGTCAAAGTTGGATAGTTCAAATGCAGTAAGTCTTCCCACTATTCCTTCAAAGGTTAGTGTGTTTCCTTGTACACACCTTAGCTCTTGGATGGCTGAAACTCTAATAGCATAGATGGGGAGCAAGGTCCTTAAGTATTTGCTATTGATAGTCTCTTCTTCCAACTAACCACTCAAACTTCTTATTGCACTTACTACCTCTTTCATTCTAGAGCCATATTGAGCAGCATTCTCACCTTCCTCCATTTTCATGTCATCAAACTTTCCTTTGAGGCTTTCTCTCTTTTCTCTATGAACATTCTAATCTCCTCCATAGATATCTATTAGGTCTTTCCACATTTTGAATGCAATGTCACATCCTTTGATGTTCAGCATAATTAAGTGCAGTGGCAATCTCCAGTATTGCCTGATTATGCTCCTTCCTTTTGTTCAAATCATCTATAGAGAGGGGTCCAGCTGGATCTACATGCTCCACTCCAATTGAGGTTTTTGCATAATCACCTATTGATCCAAGGTGCAATTTTATCAAACTCTTCCATGCAACAAATTTGTCTTTGTTAAGCTTAGGAACTTCTCTCTTGGACATCTTGATCTTCCTGCTTCTAGTACCTTGAAACTAAATCATCAGATGGCTCTGATACCAATTGTTAGAAATGCTTTAGAATAACTGAGAGGGGGGAGGGGTGAATCAGTTATTCAAGGTCCAAATGTCCAATTCAAACTTTTCATCAAGTAAAGTGTGCCCATTAAACTATTCATTCATCCAAGCTTAGTCATTCCTATTCAGCAAGTTACTGTAAATCAGCATGCAAGCATAACACATGAAAGGATCAACATATAACATAGTGATTTACATGGAAACCCAATTTGGGAAAAACCACTAGTAACGTGCTACTCAATTTTCACTCTTCTGAAGTGATACCCTGTTAAAGGCTACAACAACTATCAAACGTGACCTGGTTAAAGGATTTAACCACCCTATTAGAAGTAGGCCTGGTTAGAGGACTTTAGAACATTCACTTTGAATCTCACCCTGTTAAAGGATTTACATATGGTCGTTAGGCCATCCTAAGTCCATAGGATTTTCTTCTACCCTAACTAATGCAATTGCTAGAGAGTAACAATAAGGGGTTTTGACCTAATTGCAGTATACAACTTAACTTCTAGATTTCATATCACTTCTTCAGCTCATAAAATTGCCTGGCTTTTAGTCTCTATAGTTCTAATAGCTTGCCCTCCTTTCAAGATTTGTCTCTTTGAGTTTCCATGCTCAATGTATTAGTGCAATCATCTCTCTTTGACCACTTATCGAAGAAAAATCTTAGTGCTATGTTCTTCCTTCTCCTAGATGTCTTCTCCTTGACACCCTTTCAATCACTTCGCAATTTGGCACTCCAGTAGCTCTTGGTTCTTGGTCTGTGTCTTCTTAAATAGAAGTCTAGAATTTATTTTCCTACTCGATTCTTCCCTCCTTTAATTTAGGTTTGAAATGGATTAGGTAGGATTCATTGAATCTAACCCACATTTTGTTTCTTCTAGAAACATCATAAAGAATCCTCTTGAATTTGCTCAAAAATGGTTTACATAGAATTTTGTGCTGCCAGCTCATCATCCTTATCCTCCAACTAGTTCACAAAATTCAAGGTAAGAACTTTGTCAGCTCAGATTTGGAAAATCTTCAATATTTCTAATAATGCAATAGCTTAGCACTATTGAAATTCTTGTGCTCGACACATACTATGTTACTCGACATCAACTGTGTTTTACCTATGCTTGGCACCTGAAGTTCACTTGGTGCCTACTAAGATTTTCTAACACTCGGCTCCTTCTATATCACTTGACATGTAAAGTTCACTCGACTCTTGAACTTCTCTTGGCACACACTAGATTTTCTATTTGCTTAGCTCCAACTGAAAAAAAATTCAGCTTAAACTAGCTTACTCAACACCCACTAATAAACTTAGTTTAAACTTCTTGTGTTTCTAAGTGTAGCCAACCTCTATATCTTTGAGTATGTTATCAAAACATCATTTTAACCATTTTCTTAACTGATCCTTACACTTCATTACAATATCATAACTCAACATTTCCCTTAGGTGCTCTTGTTACATCTTGTTGATCAAATCTTCTTCATCTATTAACTAAGTGATAGTGCTTGGATCTTATAAGAAATTGTCATTCCTAAAAATAGTAGGTTTGACATCAATGCCAAAATAATTATTGAAAACATTCTTTATCAACTAACTTCCTTCTTTGCAAAAATCTCCCTCTTTGATCTTCAACAATGATCTTTTCAATCATATTTCAAACATATATTTCACCTCTGATGTCTGATGTTGATGAAACAAAAGTCAACTTGGTGGTTTTTTGATCTTTTGAATGTGATACCAATATTTGATTTACACTAGCAATCTCCAGTCTTGACCTAAAAAAAAATCTCCAATGGCTATGCAATGAAACTCCTATGGCTTTGATACCATGTAAGAATTTTCCTTAGTGCAAAATCACCCAAGATCAAGAAGTTCAAGCACTAGCACAATATGGACCAATAAAGTATGATCAAAATACCAATATGAATATGAATTGATGTACATACACACTAGGAGTACCTAAATATAAAGACCTCTAGAATGACTAGAAATTAGCAAAGTGATAAGACTCACAACTAGGCACATGTCCACCATGAGTGGATTATGCTCCATTGAGCATAAAAGTTAGTGCAATGATGAGAGGATAAGCTTACATATATGTCTCACATAAAAAGATGTTGTAGACACCATGTACTTAATTAGAGTGCAAACAACTATGTTGTCTACATGAAAACTCAGATAAATATGCAAAGTCTTGTGATGTAGAGACCATGTGCTAAATTAGAGTTTCTAACTCTTGTGTTGTCAACAAGACAACTCATATGAGTATGCATACTCCTAGGTGTATAACATAATAAATAATAAAATAATGCAATAAACTAAGTAAACTTAAGTGAAGTGTAACAATAATTATTATTTACACTAACAAATGGATTCTCAAATATTTGAGAGGAACATCTAGTAAGTGTTTACATTTTGGGAGTTCTACTACTAATTTATAGGGCTATGTTGACTCAAATTTGGTAGGGGATATTGAGTCTAGGTGAAGTACTATAGGTTATGTATTTACTATTGGTGGGGCAGCAATGAACTAGATTTCTCAATTCCATAAGGTTAATGCCTTATCCACTATAAAAGAAGAGTATGTTTTTACTATAGAGGCAACTAATGAGATGATATGGCTTTAGTTCTTCATGGAATAATTGGGACACCCACAGTGGGATAGTTATTTTTTCATAGATAGCCAGAGTGTCATTCATCTTGCAAAGAATTCAGCTCTACATTCAAAGACAAAACACATATAGTTATGGTACCATTTCATTTGGTCTATTTTCGATGATGGACAATTAAAGCTAGAGAAGATACATACAAATAAAAATCTAGTGGATATGTTTACAAAGGTAGTGACAGGGGAGAAGCTAAACTCATCTTCAACTTCGGTTGGTCTTCTTGACTAAACAAAATAAAATAATAGAAGAGTCTAGGATTGTTTGATATATTCCAATGGGAGCTATATGATTAGCATTGTTATGATCAGTCTCCAAGTGGGAGCTTATTATTGTGGAGTCTAATTAGTCTCCAAGTGGGATATTATTGTGGTGTGGAGCCTAATCAAACTCAAAGGTTTATTCAACATGGTTTTCTCCCCATATTATTTCTATAGGGGTTTGGGGGCAGCACCCCCAAGACATGATCAAGAGGCAATGCCCCTATCAAGACCTGCCAAGTGTGCTCCTTGTTGTAGTACATGGTGGTCTCAAGGGGCAACACTAAGATAGGGATTTTGGGGGTTAGTGCCCTCGAAGCAAAAAATTCCCTTATATTGTAAAATGTATTGGCTGTTATTTTTCCTATTGGATGACTTATTCTAGCCTTAATTTTGTAAGTGGAAAAAGCTTGTATAAAAAAGGGTTAGGGTTAGGGATTTCATAATGTAATGGTGATATTGTAGCTTCTTGTGGCAGTATTGAGCTATAAGAGATTGTAACCAAGTTGTAATCATTGAATGATATAATATTGTACTTGCTATCTAGTGGATGTAGCCCAAGGATTGGATAAACCACATTAAAACTTGGTGTCTTGTGGTCTCTTTATGCCATCTAATATTTTTGGTTATTGGTTATATTTGCATGTAGCTGTTATTTCTATCTAAGGTTAATCCTAACAAAAATATCCTTTATCTTTCTTCCCTATCCTATGCAAGGCTAACACAATCATTCTCTGATCTTCAAGCACATGAGGCAAGTTATCCTCCTCTTCTTCTTCTCCTTTAGACTCTCCTTGGTCTCCTTTGAACACTTGCCCCTTCAGTTTTTCAATCTCTCTTCTCATAGGTCTATTTTCTTCTCTCATGGATCTAATCTTAGCCATCTTCTCTTTGACAATATTTTCCAATTCTATATTAGTGATCCTCAAGGGAACATCTTCCTCTGCCATTTCTACTGGACCTTAGTGACTCAGATAACACTCGGTGTAGAAGTCTTCAAAAAAAGTGTGGATGAGTCCAATCACAATCCTTCAAGGAAAATCTACACCTTCCAAGGGTCTCTAAGAATTCCTTCTCCCACACTTCAACTTTCCACAAACTTCTAAGACAACTTCCATAGTCTTCTTCACAAACTCCACAAAGTGACTCTAAAAGCCAACTTTGAATCCTAGGGCTCAAACTTGGAACTGAACACAACCCAAATCCCTGACTCCAACCAAGACTTGGAACACTTATAGGGATACACAAGGATCAAATTTCCACTATAGTTTGGACTCCCCAACTTTCACAACTATCAAATGCACTAAGAGGCCTAATTGCTCCTAGTAGTACTTTTATGGGTTTTAGGGCAACAACTTGAAAATTTCTAAAATAAATTTGCAAAAAAATTATAGTCTCAAATACCCTTTAGGGCCTTCTATCTATCCCCCAAATTTCAATTTCCTAGCCTACTCCATCACCCCTGAACTCACATGGGCTTCTTAGGCCTAATTAGCCAAAAGAGGCTTGGAACACCTAGAAAATAGAAATAATGGGTTCCTAGGTTTATAAACTAATGCATAAGGTCTTCCTCCAACTTAACCCAACATGAAACAACTTTCTACCAAGTTCTAGACTTCCATCTCTTCGTTTACCCTACAAACCCTCACCAAGTTGGTTGAATACATGTGAATATTCAACCTAAGGCTCACTAATAGGACCTTAAGATCCCTTGATGCAAATCTACAATTAAGGAATCTATTAGTACATGACCTAACCTTGTAAAATCTAGGTAATTGACTTCCAACCATGGAGTTACAAATTAGGACCAAAAAGCCATGAAGCCCCTCAATTTTAGGGGTTTTTGAACCAACTTTAGTAAAATAGATATAGCTCCCTCAAAATTTAACAAAAATGATTGAAACAAAATGAAATGGAATTAGGATTCACAACTCTATCAAATCATGTCATATGATCTAGTTAGCCAATCTATACAATTTCATACACACAATAAATGTTCATAAAATCAACTTGTTTCTCCTTAAAATTGATTTGTCATATAGTCCTTCACACCTATGATTGTTTCCAAAGTGTGGATGTATAAAAACGTCATCCCCAATGGTTAAAACTGATATTTAAAAGGTTGGGACCGTTGGGTGAAAAGTTGCGCTTTTTGACAAAAAGTTGCCAACAACAAAAATTGCAAATCATCAACTTTTACAACTTTTAGCTTAAGACTTTATTATTTTATCGTTTTCCTTCCTACAAACCTTATTAAGGTGAAATTATATGGAAAAACACATCCAAGACTCCTACTTATTTAAAATGTGCAATTTTGAGACCCTTTTGGACTAAGTGAACTTATGTTTATAAGAACATCTGAAGTCCTTGACCAAACATAGGGTTATTTTCTTATTACTTCAAAATGAAAATAAAATATCCTTTTATGTGGATCATGACATGTTTTCCCTAAGGTCACCATCAACCTTGATCCACTTTGTTTGTAGTTCCATCACCTTGGTGCCATGCACCAGAGACACACACAGAGAGAGAGAGAGGGGGAGGGGGGGGGGGGATAAGGAGTGGGTGGGATATATATATATATATATATAGAGAGAGAGAGAGAGAGAAGGGGATGTGAGAGGGTGTGATAGGAAGAGATGGATTTTTCACATAGTCTGTACGCACTATAGTGTATGCATGCTTTACAATGCATACACACTATATGAAAATATTAAAAAAATTGTTATAATGAAATTTTGGGTCCCTACTGACCCATATTCTCTTTCTGTCTATTGTATGTTCTATTGTTCTAACAAAAAACATGGGTTTCATGCTATTCGAAGTTAGCTAACACCAAATTCAATAATTAGATACAGTATTATAAGGCTTTTTGAACATTTTTTCATGCTATTGGAAGCTAGCAAACACCAAATTCAATCATTGAATACACTATTTGAAGGCTTTTTGAACATTCTTTCTATAGAAAAGCTTAGTGTAGTCCTTTTTAAATATTCTTTGTTACTATAGAGATAATTTTTATTATAATTTTACAGGTTGTTTAATATATAGTGAACTCATTAAAATTTGTATGTTTGAATAAATTTTTGTTTGGAAATGGTTAAAATTTTGACAATTTGTTTAATATATATTGTGTATTCATTGAAATAATTGTAATTTGTAAATGTATTTGAATGATTTTTTATTTACAAATTGCAAGTAATTTAGATGTTTGAATAATTTGACATATAGAAATCATCATCATGCCAAGGAAGAAACCAAAAAAATCAAATAATAGAAGAGAGGAAGAGAGATTTGGAAATTAAAAGAGATAAAATGACACTACTACATGAACAAAGAAAATTGCAATGCAATAATGAAGAATTTTCTTTTGAAGAGGAACAAAAATCACCTATACAAAGAAACAAAGAGGAAGAATTGGAAAGACAAAGAGAATGGATGAGACTCTAACACTCAAGAAGAAAATTGAATTGTGAAGTTACACCATCTTCCAATGTTGGAGTCATATCATCATCTCATGTTCAAGAGATGCTAATTTCTACAACCAAAAATGTACACACTCCATCATGTCATGTTGAAGGTACAACATCAATATATCAAGTAGGTGATATTCCATCTTTTGCATCTTATTTCCAAGCACATCATCTTCAATTAAAGGTATGTAAAACACTCAAACTTATGTTGATTTTCAAAATGTTGAGGGAATGGAAGAGATTATAACACATTCTAGAATTCATTTTAGAAGACCAAAATATTTGATTGATATTGATACTAACATTTTGAAATCAATGTCTAACAATATTAGTAAGCGTACTTGTCAAAGAAAAGTTAATCATATGTAGAGATTATTCTTTGAAGAGTTAAATATTTCAAGTCAATGCCAATTATTTGTTGAAATGATGAGGAATTTGAAATTTAGGCCCATCATGAAGATTCTTGGGTTAAGATGATGGATGATTCAAATGAAAAAAGAATTTTAAAGAATCTAATGAGTGCATATGAAAAAGTGGGTTCTAAATCATGCACCAAAGATATTAATATCACAAGATGCTTGCTTACATTGACAATAGTAAGTACCCAAATGAAGAAAGCTTGACTCATGAGAAAGACAAGAAAAACATTGAAAATTGGTAAAGGTACTCTAAGGAGAGCCATATTAAGGCATGAGAGAGTGGAAGATCCAACAAAAAATGAGCTATGGACATTTAGTAGTAGACTACCATGAAAGGATAAAAATATTAGTGAAGCTTTAAAATCATTGATTGAATATTTTTGGACAAACAACACATGCGTTTACCCTAATCAAAGATATGTCATAAGAAGGAGGATTGGTTCACTTAGTTATAGATGGTGAAGGTTTAGAGAACCATATAGGTGTAGTGGTTGTAACTTGGCACATGGCTTAGACAATATTCTATGAAGAACCCTAACTTGTGGTTATTCGAGAATTAGCAAACAGAGAAGAAGATTCTTCATTATTCGAACCCTATTGTCACACCAAATGTCCACTTGATAAAATATGGTGGAAAACCACATAATAAGACTCTTTGGAAGGTTTACAAGATAGACCATGAGACAATTCTTGAAACATTAAAATGTAGAGCAAATCCAATTAGTTCATTAGATTGAAAATAATTACAAAAACATGGACCTCTCTCATTTTTTGTGATGCAGAGTACACAACTATCTAGCTTCAAATGGACTTTCCCACTCTTTGGTGCAAGGAACATCCCTTCTTTTTGGTTTTTGAAGTTTGTTAAGGGTTAGTTAATATTTTGTGTGTTTCTAATAAGTTCCAAGAGTCCTTCAAATGAAACTAGTCCCAATGTGTTTATAAAAGACCCAAAATTGCTAATTAGGTCCTAAGTTGGTCAAAAGTTGCACAATAGGTAAAATATTGTTAGGGTTGGGAAAATTAGGTATTTGGTTACCTAATAGGTCCTAGGAATCCTAACTAGTGTCCTAGATGGACCCATTTCATCAAAAGATGTAAAGAGAAAAAATTTCTCAAAAGTTTTGAAGTTGCTTGGGTATTTGATCATGGGGAAGCATATTTTAGAAGGTTAGAAGGTTTTCAGCATGGGAAAGCACTCAAATTCCTTAAAATTACATAGTAGGCCTAATTTCCCCCAACTAGGTCTCGAGTGAGAAGGATGTTAAGATTTCTCCCAAACTCTCCAAATTAATTCTCAAATAAAATATGTTTTCATACACCCATTTCAGCCTTCTTTAACATATCTCAACCTCAGTATTAGTTGTTTTGGACCAACAAACAAATTTTCCAACTAGACTCCCTTTTTAAGAATAAAATAGGATGGTTTTCCAAAGAAACTACTTGATGCCCTTGCTTCCAATGCTCCAAACTATCAAAATTATCTTCAAATGGATGAAATCAAAAGAATATCAGGTCAATTTGATGCTCCAACTTTTGCAAGTAAGAAATCCTGAGATTGGTCTCTTACAAACCCTCAAACCTAGGGCTTTCTCATGTATTAATTCCCAACACAACTTCAATAAATTCAAGGTTGATTCACCATCTTCAAGGCATATGTATACATAATATACCATAAAATACCACTCTCTAATGGATAGATCTCCTATTGTTTCTCCTTAGGCATGCATTTCATGCACCTATAGCCACCTATAGAGGTCGCCAACCATGCAAACTCATGTATAGAAATTGTTAGAAGTATTATTTACATAGTAACATAGGTTGTGTGTTTCTAATAAGCAACTACTCCCAAGGTGTTTGTAAAAGAGCCAAAATTTCTCATTACGTCCTAAGTTGGTCAAAAGTTGCTCAATTGCTTAAACATTGTTAGGGATGGTAAAATAAGGTATTGGTTACCTAATAGCTCCTAGGAATCTTAATAAGGGTCCTATAATAGTCATAGATGGATTTTTTTGACCAAAAGATGTAAAGAGCAAAATTTTCTTACAAGTTGCAAAGTTGATAAAAAACTTGCTTGAGCAACTTTTGCAATTTTTGAAAAAAGTTGCAAATGGAGGTTTGGGAAATTGCAACTACCCATTCTTGGGAATATGAGCATGGGAAATTTATTTTGGAAGGTTAGAAGGTTTCCAATAAGATTTCACACTCTTTTCCAACCAAGTTGCATTTTTTAGCACCTTTTACAACTATTACAATTTTGCATAAAAAGTTCAACTTTTGCAAAGTTCACTAAATTTCACTTCTAGGGCTTGGAAAAGGGTTCAAATTATTAAAAAAGAACTAAAAGCACTTAATCCTAGGCTATATTTACCAAAAACTCAAAAAGACCCAATTTTGCGTAATTGGCAACTTTTGCTCATGTCTTGCACAAAGTGGCCCAGGCATACATATCTTGCTCATATTTCTCACTGTTCATCATGGGATCAAACTATCTAGTCTATTAGCTCCAAGTCACTAGATAAACCCTAGTCTAATGATCATCTTGTACCATTAACCACTCGAACATCTTGGGGCACGCCGAACAAAATTGACCCTAAGAGTCACTAAATGCCATATGGAAGCAATCTTTGACAGGGCATATCTTAGAGCTTGTGCAAGGTATGGATGCAATTTTTGGTGCTACAAGATCATGTTTTTGATACCTACAATAACCTCTCTATCTTTTTATTTGGTGGCCCCATCTCAAGTGATGTTGAAACTTGTATTTTTCTCTAGTACAAATTTGCCAACTAATAAATCTCTCTAACCATTCATCATGTGATTGAACTGTCTATTCTGTTAGCTCCAAGTGGCTAGGTAAACCATAGTCCCAAGCTCATACCATCCTAATGACTATTCAAATTTTCTTGGGCATGCTGAATAGAATTGACCCTGAGAGTCACTAAATTCCATAGGGTAGCAATCTTTGACAAGGTATATCTCAAATCTCATGTGAGGTATGGATGCAATTCTATGTGCTAAAAGATCATGTTTCTAACACCTAAATTAGCTTCTCTCTCTTTTTGGAGATTAGATTTCATTTTGATTTTTTGTCCCCATCTTGGGTGATGCTAAAACTTCTAGCATTGGCTAGTACAAGGTCACCAACTAGTGAATCTCTCTCTCTAACTATTCATTATGGGATCAAACTATCTATTCTATTAGCTCTGAGTGGCTAGGTAAACCCTAGTCCCAACCTCAATCCATACTATTGACTTCTCTAACATTCTTAGGCATTCCAAATGGAATTGACTCTGAGAGTCACTAAATACCATAGTGTAATAATCTTTTGACAGGCATATCTTGGATGCAATTCAGGGTGCTATAGAATCACGTTTGTTAGCCCCATATTTGGTCTAGCTGATTGTTGATGCTAATGCCCAAAGATTTTCCAAATCAAAGTTGAACTTGAATCTTGTTTCCTTTATACGTTAACTTCTAGTTCAAGCTAATATCATTCATGAAAGTGCATAATCTTTTCTTCTATTTTTCTATCAATTCAACATGTCCTATTCCAAGAAGAAGCTGAAGTTAAACCAAAAAATTGCAACTTCAACTTCAACTTTATTTCTTTTTGTTTTAATGACTTTACTTGTTTTCTTCTTGTAGGGATTTGGTTAAACTGAAACATGCATGTTTTACTAAAAGGATGCCCCACTTCTTTGCCATGTGTCAAAGATGTGAAAGGAAATAAATGTGATAACTAAGTGGCATGTGTCAAAGTACTAGTTATTTCTAGGAAAGTAAAAGTAATGATCATCTAGCATCATTAAAATGAGCATATGCTGATGTGATGGAAGTAATTAATGGTAAATGACTAAGGAGTCTTGTTAAATAAATTCACATGTTGATGTTAATGATTTGACACACTCTATATCTATCCATGATTTTCTAAAATCTCATTCCTTGAATTCTTCCTTTTTTGGTTTATTTGTTATCTTATTGTGTAAGAGCCCAAAACATCAAGCTAGTAAGAATAGAACTGGAGTACTTGACTTTGTAGAAATAGGTGAGTTAATATTTTGGCCTTCTCTATATATTTATTTTTCTTGCTCCTAGTTTTTGGTTAAGCTTTCATTTTTTCATTTGAGTTTGTGGTTCCCCTTCAAAGTGACCATGACTCTTTTTCATCCTAAGCTTCCTAAGCCTGAGAATCCCTTCTTGTTTTGCTCTTTATCTGAGATACAAGATAGTTTCCTAGTCAATGTAGACATAACCCAACTGGTAGAAAGAGTTAGGAATGCACAAATTGGACCCATATACCAACAACTCACTAGTAGTGCTCTGATCGAAGCCTCCACTTTCTCGATCGCCATAGGATGTCCAAAATTAATAGTTGAATGTGAAAATCATTATGACCCTTAGACTAGATGTATAAATAAGATCAAAGGTGAAATTTTGGCCAAAATTGATAGAGTTATAGTTAGCTCTTCCCTAATGATATGTCGTAAAGAACCCTATGAGCCATGGACATTTGAGGAATCTAGATGCTTGTATGGGATAAACAAGAAGGATTATGATTCTATTGTGGCATAGACCTAGCTCTTGAGAATAGTTAGAAGGCTCAAGGTCACGCAAACCACTAACTATTGAACATTTTATTAAAGAGATCACTGACATAGTTTTTCTACTCAATAGAGTAAAGGGAAATGAGCATGCCTTTCACTAGGATAATTGGATGTATTTTCTCATTCAAAAAATTGTTGAGGGACATAAATTCATTGACTAGGTAGATTTGATAGCTAAAGGGTTACACGTAGGCCTTGTAAGTTTGAATATCTTTGGCCCTTTTTTTATGTCTTCCTTTTTTATTTACATCCTGGCTGCATCAAAGGAATGGGAAGGTCTCCCACATGAGCCTTGGATAGAAGACATGACCATTTACCAATATTATAGAAACTTGCAAGCAAAAGAACCCTACAAAGAGTTCAAGAGAATTAATGATGTATTTTTAAGAAGGCTAGTTTTTGAGCTCTAAGGCCAAGAGAATCGAAGGATCTCTAAAGAATATATGCAAGCCATTAAGATTTATGGTTGTTATTATATATAGTTTCCTAGATTCACCTATATTAGAGTCAGGGATTTTCCTAGTGAACCTTTTAAATAGCCTTGCTATTGTCTTGATGATGTCATCCTTTCTAAAAGTTATAGGCAAGAAGACTCATGTTGCTCTATTTCCTATAGAAATTAGCCACTAAAGATGTCCCAATATCAAACAAGCTATGTTCATAAATTTGAAAATGTCCAAGTTGTGTCTCAAGTCATACTTTGCTAGAAGAAATTTTGATTATGTGGGTTTTGCAAAGGAAAACCTAAAACATCTAGATGGTAAAAAATCTTTACACAATCGAATCCAAAAATATATCAATTTATTTTTGCTATGGATTGTGGAATTTTGATCTCTTTAACATCCATCCTCTCTCAGGCACGTTCCTCACCTAGAAGACTACTAGGCCAATTGCTCTAATGAGTTTGAAGTTAGAAAAAGATTATGGTCAGGATTGACCATAAGTCAAATATAAGCATTTGAATTTCAACTTGACATCAACACGTTAGAGGAAAATGATAATGAGGAATTGGTTGATCCCCTATATATTGAACAAATCAAATGTCTCCCTATCCCTAAACCAGACTGAAACAAGAGAGAAGACGATGATTTATATTCTTTCATGATAGGTGTTTTGAAGAGGACTAAAAATTGGTTGACTGAAAAGATGAATCTAGTATCAATCCAAGAAAAGCCCAAAAAGCACTCAAGAGCTAGAAAAGAGAAGCCTTCAAGAAAGCTAACTATGCCCTCTAATGATGCCATTGGTGATTCTATTGTAGGTCAAAAGGAAGCTAAAGTTGAAGCATCTATCCTTCTAGTTCAACTTTAGGTTCAACTTCAAGCAATAAGCATTAAAAGAGCTACTCATTCGTACACCATAAGTAAGAAGGTTGTGTAAAACAAAGTAGAGAGTAGGATCGC
The DNA here is from genome assembly GCA_028749045.1 of Cupressus sempervirens. Taxonomy (NCBI): domain Eukaryota; kingdom Viridiplantae; phylum Streptophyta; class Pinopsida; order Cupressales; family Cupressaceae; genus Cupressus; species Cupressus sempervirens. The sequence continues at coordinate 871,217,728 of CM053785.1, read as the reverse complement.
AATAGATTTGGATTCCCCAAAAATCAAAGCGATAACAAAATAGATCATTGCTCATGATATGTTTGATTCAGTAAGAAGCCAATAGAAAATGGCAGAAGGAGATAGTGCACCAGTGGATACTCTGGTTCTAATCAACAATAGTGTCACACCTAGAAAGAAGCCTTCAACACCTAAGTGGTTAGAGAATTTTGTAAAAAATAAATGAAGAATGGTACCACTCTCTATGCCAATGGATGAATTAGTGAGTAAATTCCTTGGAAGGTCTTCTAAAGTTAAGAAAGAAAAAATAGAGTCAGATCAATTTTGACAAGGACACAGGATGATGGTTGGCAAAAATTTCTAAACCTCCACAGGATAAACTTCAGAAAGAACTCACACCTCAAGATTATCAAGTATCAAAAGTAAACCTAGGTAAACATAGCAAAGCCATGAACATGAAAATATTTGAGGTGTCTAATAAGAAGATTGCAGACTAGGTGTCGAAAGATACTAAATATAAGAAAAACATGAATGAAGCAATGGGAAACATGGCCCAATATATCAATGTAATTCTACATTATAAACCAAAGCCAATCAATGAAATATCAACCATCATTGATGTCAAGTCTCTAGCCAATCAACAATTCTTAGATAATTTTAAAAAATTTAAAGCTATAGCTAAGACATTTGAAGAATGAGTTCAGGATGTGCAAAATGAAGCAATAATGCAAGTTAATCTCCTAAGTGATACCTATAAAGAAACTTCAACTTTTACCAAGAAGGTTGAATCAAACATTGAAGTATATGAGAGAGAAAAGTAATTGGATGAAAGAGATATTATGGATTGATGAAATACAAGGGTATGGTCTACAAAAAGTTCTCTTTGAATGCCTTATAGTTGGCCTTGACGATAAAACTTTTTATGTGATCTGAGAATGTATCAAATGAAGAAATGAAGTAATCACACAGGGTGTAGCTGAGATCAAAGAAACACTATCATGCCTTGAAGTCATAGATGACATAATCCTTAGGGCCTCAAGTGGTTTTATAAATAGTTTGTAGGAAGGGAAGGTAATGATGTCACACCTATAGAAGATATCATCAGATAGATACAGAAGAAATTCTTGGAACTTCAGGAAAAGAAAACACTTGTGAGACAAGAATTTTCTAATATTGCCCATGTTGAAGCCATGTTGATTACAACTAGAAGCATGTAGAGATGCATGAGAGAAAAATAGTAGAGCTAAAGAAAGAAGAAGAAGTCTAGAAATAGAGGATCGCTTTTCTTGGCCTACCACATCAATCAGTTATCTCATCCTTTACTACTGCATATGAAATCTAGAAAGCCAAAAGGATTGTTGTTGGCATGGACAAGGCCCTGTGACACCTGGAATCTCATAGTTGGATGCTTGATAGCTTTTATGTTTTCTTCTACTTTATTTTATTTTCAGTCAGTTAGTATGGTTAAGTAACCAAATAACTATTCTACTCCTAGTGGAGTAATTTTGGATTCTATTATCCAGCCCCGACGGGTATATATATGTAATAACTAATTTTTAAGAGGCTCTTTCTTGGTAGATATGAAACCAGAAATACTTTTGATTTGGTATTTGCATTTTGGAAAAAGAAAACTTTGATGCAAATTTTGGCTATGATAAGGAAATATAAGATTCTATAGTTTTATATTCTGAAGCTTTTTCTAGAACAGATGTTATTGTCAATTCTTTAATGATTTATGTCCTTGTGGAGATTAGTCATTTGTGAAACGGTTTACATTGTCTCACTATAGTTTAAAACCTTATTGTTGAGGTTTGAGAGAATTTGAAAGGATAATAGAAAAAGAAAACTTTAAATCATTTTCATCTGTAGGGATTAATCATGTGGATGATCTTGGTTATTAAATTTGAATGGTTTTTCAATTTGCACATTCTTTTAATTTTTATGAATTGATTATTAAGCTTTTCAATATTTTCTTTTCAAAATACTGATTGGGAAGGTTTTCCCTCAAAAGAGGAATTAATGAATATCTTTTCAAATTAATCAGTGCACCTAATAGCATTGTAAAATGAGACTAAGTAGAGAATTCCTTACACATTTGGGAATTTCTAACTATTAGTTTATTAAGAATTTTCCCTCTTTGAGATTTAAAATTAAGTGGAAAAACTATTTACTAACCATGTTGCCAACACCTAAATTAACCTCTCTCTCTCTCTCTCTCTCTCTCTCTCTCTCTCTCTCTCTCTCTCTCTCTCTCTCTCTCTCTCTCTCTCTGGAGATTGGGTTTTGTTTTTATTTTACAACCCCATCTTGGGTGATGCTGAAACTTATAGTGTTGGCTAGTACAATGTTGCCAATTGGTGAATCTCTCTAACTATTAGTCATGGGATCAAACTAAATTTTTTGTTAGCTCCAAGTGGTCAAGTAAACCCTAGTCCCAATATCATATCATCCTATTGACCACTCAAAGATTCTCAAGCATGCTGAATGGAATTGACCCTAAGAGTCACTCAATATTGTGTGTCGATACTTGTAAGAATGAAAAAGATACAAGAAGTTGAACACTTAAAGGAAAGTTTAATGAAGAAAAAAGTACTATACAAACATGAACTAACTTAATCCAAGGTAAAAATTCAACATTTAATGCAGTTTCCTCTTTGGCCCCTCTCCCAAAGATTGTGTTTTATATTCTTCTAACTTATCTAATTGATACTACTTCTGCTCAAGCATTTCATAGATAGTGTTGCACTTCCATTTCCTTTTTATATTATTGTAGATAAGAAGCTCAATGTAGTGATTATTTCTCCATCCAATAAGCCATGGATTCAACATACATTTTGTGTGCATAATTTATTGAGGACTTGACATGAAAATAGGAAAACCACTACCAAAAGGGCCCTTGGAAATATTTTTCCCTACCACGACTTTCAAAATTAGATTTCTCATTCTATCATTGCCCTTACAAAGATATATTTTGAGGAATATTAGAGGCACAACAATTGTAGAAAGCCATGACTTCCAATTTTAATCCATGGGTGCAATAATTTATTCCTTCTATAGTATAATACATGACTCTCCCTCCACACCCATCCACTTTCCCAATTTCCCCTCCAACAATGAATGCAACCTCATTGATATCACACAATATTGTTCTAGCTCCATTCCAACCATAGATAAATTGTGTTCCACACATCATGAATTATATTCTAGAAATCTCTCCACCAAGTTTTCCTCTCATGGGTTTCTTAATTCCTTTTCCTCCTATAAATACTCCCTTTCCTAGTGGAAGAATAGTGGAACCATCTAATTGTCTGCCCAATTTTTCAATTTTCCCTCCTCATGAGCAATAAGGTTCGAAGGGTCCTCCTCCACAACATCATTGTATAGACTTTGACCCACTTTGACCACCTAGTGTCCCTCTTAGTGTTTATTATCTTGTACATATCTAATCAAGACTTAGTCAAACCAAATTGATCTAAGCACGCCAACACACCACCCTAACTTTTCTAGAGTCTCAACAAGCCTCAAAGAAACAACAATAAAATCAAATCCAAAACAAGGGTTGTTAGGTGCCCTACACCATGATAATGACAGACAAAAGATATTAAAGAAAAAATACAACAACTATAGCTATAGGAATCATAAGAAGAGCATATATAATGTGTTTCCATGAATGAAGCTCTTGAAGAGATGGATAACAAGCAATATTGATATCAAATTCCATGAATAAATTAAAAACTTTATATCACGTCTTCTTGTGTTCTAAAGATAAAATGTATATTATAAAATCTTAAAATGTTTTTTATGACAATAAGATTCAAGCTTAGAAATTTACATAATGTAGCCAACTCAAGACTCAAACTTCAATGTTAATTGTATAACAATAATAAGAATTCAAGTTTCACTATTCTCATCCCAACAAAAACTTCAAATAAGTTACTCATAATCAAAAGTACTCATAACTTTTAGAATTTAAATACAAATTAATATCATAGCCTTATTCGCATGTCAAAAGATACTATCAAAGATTATTATTATAATTCTTACCCTTATTTTGGATGCAAATTATTTTATTATGAAATACTTAAAATATAAACAAAATGGAAAACAAGATATATATTATGCTAACCAATAATATCATACATGAACAAATTGATTTGTAAGTCTAATAATGTCATGCATAAACTATGTGTCATACATCAAATATAAAATAGCATATATACATCAAATGTATGTCGAATATGTCCACTAACATAAAATCTGAGATATATGTCCACTAATGCCTATACATGTGTGTCCATCCCTATATCTTCTCCTTCCCATGAGGGGAAGGAAACAAATCCCTAGAGGTCTTTAGTCATTGCATGGAGGGAAATGATGGGGATGATGGGGTCTTCCTCACATGCTCACTTGTCCTCTTGTTTAGGCTCCTCTCTAACTCGAGCTCATACAAACAAAGTATATATAAATCAATAACTATTATACATTGAAATAAAATATATGTACACAAAAAATTAATTATTTTCTTAGCGCCATCAAATATTCACTCTGTACATCCACCTCAAAGAATCATGAATTATTAGGAGTAATAAGGCCCTACAACAATTCAATCAATATAATCACTCGATCATACTTATAAATACCACTTGAAATTTCAATACTAACTATTATAAATAACAACTAAAACTATGAAAACTCTTTCATAGCTCATTCATTAGCTCTAAACTAGCCATCGCAGTAACAACTCCATGATCAATGGACTGGTGAAGATGAGGAGGATTTTCAGATGTCAACAACTTCAAATAATATAATACAATTTACATGTTTTTTTATAGAATATAATATAATCAAATGAATTAAATTAACATGAAACAAATGTACCTCTACGAAGTTTGTATCATGCCTAGGCTCACAGTCCCTTATGAATGTTGATGGTTTAGTAGAGAACTAATGGACATGGATAATAATAAAATTGCCAATCCTTCATATGATTACTTAATAAATATATGTATTAATTAAATTAATTAAATTTATACATACCTCTTGACTCGTCAATAGGACATAAAATAGGGTTGAGGAATTTGTACTAGGGCCATCAACACTCTTACCCTAAATTTTGAACAATTTCATGACATATTAATTAATTAGTCATTCACTATACATACAAAATTTGACCAAATTAGTTTATTATAATTTTAATTTGCCTGTGTCAATGCCAAATGTGTCACTCAAGAACTCATTAGTGACTATCCCATCATCGATAATGTCTCCAACCTAATTATCAAATGTGCATAAGGATCCACATGACATGCACATGTGACTGTGATGCAAGGAAAAATCCTCCTTAATTAATGGACAAGTGTAATGAATGAGGGTTTTTATCAAAGCATTGATAGTCCCTAGAGTACTAGTCTCTATATGTTCCGTTACAACTGAAGGAATTATAACATGCTTACCATTTGGCTTGATAAGAGACTTTCTAACTGCATTAGGGTCACGATGTGCCCCCAACCTCTCAAATGATGACCCCCCCACTTCTACCGTGAGAATCTAACATGTCAAAATAATTGAGGATCTCCCCAGCGACAAATTCACAATATAATTTATTTAAGAAATACATTGGAAACTTGTGATTATTGTAGGGAGGGGCATCAAAGACCATCCAGCATCTATCCCAAAAGTTATTTCTAATATCATCATGTATGCACCAATGGATGGGGAACATTTTAGTTGTATGTTTAAAAGTGTCTCGTTCTCCAAGATTTTAAACAATGCACATATGTTACCTTTTGTTGTGTCATTTTTTCTTTTATCTTAATAGTATAATTTTTTTGCATAATATCTTCTCTATTCTTCTCTCTTAACATGTCAAATATTGAGCTAACCATTAATAGAAGCTACATGGCTCATAATTGGCTCAAGGGAGGATGCCAATTGTGCTCTCATAGAATTAGTTTTCCCACAAGCTTTCAACCTACTAATGATTGCCTCTAATTAATTTTTCCCTCTTTCTATTTCATTCATTATATTGTCTTGGGTGTCAGGCGGAGGTCTTTCAATCACTAGAGGTTGAGGAAGTTCTCGCTCTTCTTGTGGAGCATTTTCATTTCAATTTTGTTGATCAGGATGGGGATTTTGTGGTGTATTATTCACATTTTCTGATAAGAAATAAATTTTATTTTAAATAAATAAACAAATTTGAAGAAAAACTAAAAAATCATACAAAACAATGCAAAAATGAGAGTTGAAAACATACTTGTTGATCCTAATCTTGATCTCCAGTAATGCGGAGGCATTTTGAGGAGGAGAGTGAGTAAATTCTTCAAATTCTACAAACCACATGCACGCTATTAAGGGGAAAGAAGGCAGTAGAAAAAAGAAAGAAGATAAAATGGAATGGGCCGCAGGTTTGCAACCCATATATAAAATTTTTTAAAATTGGGCATGCACTTTGTCTTGGGCTCCAAGCTTGTGGAGCCCAAGCCTAAGCGCATGCGCACTTTTATAATTTTTCCAATTTTAGTTGTGTGTCATCTTTCTGGCACCACAACTTGGTGAATTTTCCTTAAGTGATTCTATATATGTTGAGTATATAGAAGTTGAGTGGCAGCATGCATGTTAGTTATGACTGAGCATCAAAACATTCAAGTGCTAAGTACACAAGCTTTGACATATGATTTTTTAATTTCATAAATAATTATGTACATCATTTTAGTCAACTTATGCATAGTATTTAAAGATTGTAGAGACAATTATGAAGAAGATTACACATTTTTTTAGAAGCTATTAATCCCCAGGAAAGTAGATTAACCAAAAACAAAATCAAAAGAGTAAAATGGAAAAAGGACGAAATAAGGATTGTTGATCCTAATCTAGCTCTTTCTAGGATTTTCTATTTAATAAGGGTTCCTAATTGAGAATCAATGTATAATTTTGAGAGATAAGAAGAAAGCTAAGTATAGGGCGAAGGAAGGTGAAGTCTGAAAGGAGTTCAGACAAAGAAACTAGAGGACTGAAGGATAGAACAAAGATATTAGATAAGGAGACTCCATCAAGATTTTGAAGAGAGGAGATCCATAATATCCTTTTAGATAAAACTGAAGGGTCAAATACTAAAACAATATTAACAAACTGAGTTAGGAAAAATATCTTAACATAGTGGTTCTAATAGACCTTAGTTAAATCTCTTAACATAGTCCTTACTTTATTGTAAGTGTAAAATCCTCTAATAGGGTAAGACCTAATAGTATTAAACACTCTTAGTGGGGAAGACCTTGTAGGAAGTCTTAATTGGAAAGATAAGATACTGAGAGTGGGCAGTGGGGGGGGGGGAAGTGGGGTTAATTAGGATCTATAACAATTTGTTGCAATCACCACATTCACCATCTCATGTTCAATGCATACATAATGTAACATGTAAAATTAAAATGTAATAACATATAGACCCAATCTATCATTCACACACATAAAATGTAAAGACATAACACAAATATTTATCTACACAAAAACACTTCAAAGTGATGGTAAAACTAGGGTGGAGATGACACCCATAAATCTTCACTACTACAATAATAAAGTTAACCTTTTAGGGTTATAATTTTTAACCACTTTTGATGATCTTCCCTATGAGCAGTCTACCCTATTAAATTTTTTTAAGACTATTAGGTCTTTGTGAGAGGATTTTACACTTACAAAAAAGTAAGGACTCGGTTAAGAGATTTACAAAGATTTGTTAAGACTACCATGTTAAGAGATTATCCTTGACTCAACCTATTAAAAATGATTTAGTACCTTATCTTCTCTTCAATATGATCTTTGATCTAATATATCTTTACTATCCTTCACTTCTTTAACAAGGTTTCTTGCTCTATTCTACAATAACAAAACTTAACTATACTGCCTTCTTTGCAAAGGTTGCACTTTCACACTTGATCTATGTGATCGCACAAGTAGCTCACTTCTACACCATGTCAGAAATAGGTTTAGATCTTCTCTATTTAAAGATTTCACAAAGAGTTTTCTTGATGCTTCCTTATTTCACCTCTTCATCTAATTGGTTGATCATAAAATATAGGGATCTATGGTCCACATCATAAAATACATTATAACCTCTCAAACAACCTCTACAAGAATTAAATATCTTTTCAATTTTGCATTTATTGGCACTAACAGTCTCTGATTCTCAGCATTCACTATACATGTTGTTGTTGGATACAAACATTTAATTGTATGGCGGCTTTGATGTTAGACAAATGTTAAGTCTTTACCAAGAAATCAATGTTAGCCATGCTCACTCGAGCATTGAAGGATATTTCTTGTGTATGTTGAATGTTTCAAGAAAGACAACATAGAACCAGTGTTAACCAAGTTCACTTGGTTACTAAAGGAAGTTGTCATGGAACTAGTGTTAACCAAGAGCACTTGGTTACCAAAGGAATTCCAAAGGAATTTCTTTTTTGGGTTAGTGTTGATTGAGTTTGGTTGGCTAATGAAGGATTTTTATGTATTAGTATAATGGATCTAACAGTTTTGTTGGTTAGTTCTAGGTAACACTGGGGATGAATATTATTTGTTTTAAAGTGTATTCAAGATTACTTGACAAGGTAAATCATATAATTATAAGGTCAAGTTGAGGATTGAATTGTGATAAAAAGAATGGGATTGAAAAGATAAATCAAGAAAGCGAATTGGAAGGATATCAGAGTATCCAAGTTGATCGACCTGCAAATAACATTCTAATCAAGGAGGATCAAGTATTAAAGCTAGAAAAAAATTTGAAATCAGCATAGATAGTTGCATTAGTAATGAGGTCAAGTCATTTTTACTCTATGATAATTGTAGTAGTGAATCAAATCTCTTAATGGAGTTAGCCTAACAACTATTATCCCAATCTTCTAACAAGGTGGCATTTCTAGATTAAAGTTTCTAAACACCTTTAACAAGGCCACTCCTAATAGGGTGAAGAAAATAATGTAATAGGGTTGCCCCCTAAAAATGTCTTTTGTAACCTTTAATAGGGTTGGCTCCTAACAAGGCTCACTTCAGAAGAGTGAATAATTATAACTAGTTGCAATTGGTGGTTTTCCCAAATTTGGTTTCCACATTAAATATTCATGTCTCTTGTTTTGATATTATTTTCTTTATGTTTCTCCAACTAACTTAATTAAGGTTAAACACACCAAACATCTTAAGTGATTATTTTAATTTTTATTGAATGTTCCTATGTTAACTGAGTTAGAACAATATTTTAGTTTTAGTAGAGTTTTGGTTTTGAATTGTCTTAACATCTTAAGGGACCTTGGATTTATTTTTGTGGTACCTAATTTAACCTCCCCCCCCCCCCCCCCCCCAAGTTACTCCTCTTATATTTCCAACAATTATTATTAGAGATTTTTGTGCTTGAAGGGAAGATTTCAAGGACTTAAGCTAAAGATCAAGATGTCTTACAGAAGGGAGATTCCTAAGTTGAACATAAATAACTTCCAAGCATGGTAGGAACTCAGAAAGCTCCATTAGGAAACCATTGCTGACACAAGCTTGAAATATTTGGAGAACAAATATGTGGCACCTACTAGAACTTTGACTGTACATCAAATTGTGGAAAAGAAGAATCATAATATAATGATGATTGACATTGCTTCCACTCTCAATTATGTTGAATTTTACGAAGTCAAAGAATGTGCTACTACTCATGAAATGTGGAAGAAGTTGAAAGATATCTATGGAGGTGATGAAAATGTGAGGAGAGCTAAGGTGGAAAGTTTTAGAAGATAGTTTGATCAAATGAAGATGAAAGAAGATGAGAACATTTCACAGTACATCGAAAGAATCAAAGCTAGTGTGAGTACAACCAAAGCCTCAGGTGGGAAAATTGATGGTGTAATATTGGTCAGCAAGGTACTCATAACTCTTCTTCCTATTTATATTATTAGAGTGACAACTATTCAAGAAAATTTATGTTATCCTAAGAATGATAAATTTTGGAGGCACTAGTGGGAAGGTTGATAGCCTTTGAGATAGATAACTTCGATAATTATGTTCTAATATCTAGTAACATTGAGTCTACATTTCAAGACAAACTATTACTCAAAAAGAAAGCTACAAAATCTAAAAGAAAAAGGTCTAATAGTGAATATGAAGATGGTTCTAATGATTATCTTGAAGTCATTGAAGTATTTCTTGCAAGAAGATTTCCCAAAGGCAAAGGAAAGTACAAAGGAAAAATTCTTTTGATCTTCTTTTCTTGTGAATAAGTTGAACACATTGTTGCAAGGTGTCCAAAATAAGAGGGAAAAGAAGAAAATAAGCATGATAAGTACAAAGGAAATAAATATTTCAAAAGCTACATAGACCACAAGGATAAAGGTAAGAAATCTTGTTACAAGGCTAAATATTCTAATAGTAGTCATGAAGATAAATGGTTTACATTGTTGTTAAGCATGAATTAGATGATGAGAATGATAAGATGGCCCTTAGTTTTCATGTTAGTAAGCATGGTACATGTATCATAGATAGTGTTTGTTCTCACCACATGACTAGTGATAATCTTAATTTGAGCAGTTGGAATACTATGATGGTAGGAGTGTTAGATTTGGAAATGATGAACCTTGTTATGAGAAAGGAAAAGGTTGTATTGCACTAACCAATGAACTTAGATGTGACAATGCTTATTGTGTTGAAAGATTGAAGCATAATCTAGTCATTGTGGCATAATTTAATAACACTTGATTCAAGATAGAATTCATGAATAGGAAAGCCAAGTTTCTAGATGGAAAAATAAATCAAGTTGAGACTAGAAAAAAGACAAAAGGTAAAAGTTTTTACCTAGACTTCATTGAAACTACACATTTGCTAGCTTAGACAGAGGAACCTAAGTAATAGATGATGGAAACTAAGTCTTAAATAGAGTAGACCATGTTGTAGCCAGTGCAACCCAAATTAGAAATAATTCTAACCAAATTGCAATTAGAGGAGATATTGAAAAAATTTGTAATGGAGAATTCTAGACTAGTTGGAACACCTATGTCTACTAGACATAAGCTTTCCAAAAATGATGATTCCAAGGAGGTAGACTAGACTAAATATAGATCAATGATTGGAAAATTTTAGTATGTAGTACACACAAGACCTGATATTGCATTAGCAGTTCATATGGCAGCTAAAGTCTCTACTAATCCTAAAGAAAACCATATGATGGAAATAAAAAGAATCATGAGATTGTTGGAAATATAAGAGGAGTAACTAAGAGGGGAGGGGTGAATTAGTTACCACTAAAATAAATCCTATATCCCTTAGATATTACTACATAACATAAAATTCACTAAAATTAATGATGCTTGATAAACATATAGGCACTCAATTTATACTAGCAAATGTTGTAACTCGGTAAGCACTGAAATAGAAATTATACCTTGAAAAATGCTTAACATAAAAATATTAAGATATTATCTATGATTAAAATTACTTCACTTTATTTTCATACACATAAAAGAAATAGCATGAACACAAGTGACATCAAGATTTAATGTGAAAACCCAATTTGAGAAAAACCACCAATTGCAACTAGTTACTAATTTTTACTCTTTTGAAGTGAGCCCTATTAGGATCCAACCTTGTTAAAGGTTACAAAATACACAATTAGGTGTGGCCTTATTAGAGGATTTAATCACCCTATTAGGACTGGCATTGTTAGAGGTCTTTAGACATGTGACTCTAGAAATTCCATCTTGTTAGAAGATTTATAAATAGCTGTTAAGACAACTCTATTAAGAGACTTAGATCATTGCTACAATGGTTAGAGAGTAACAATGAGATGACCTAATTTATGATGCAACTAAATTATTGATTATAGATCTCAATTTTGGCTTGTATAATTGATCCTTTCTGATCAAATGTACCTTTGCAGCTCCACAAGGATATTATGCTTATCCTTCTAATTCGCTTCCTCTAAGCATCTTCAAATATTCTATTCATTTGTACACATTCAATACTCAACTTGATCTTATATTTATATCATACACATTGTCAAGTCAGCTTTAATACAACTTAGAATACTTAATATTCATTTCCTCAGTTAGCTAGAACCAACAAACAAAACTATTGAACTCAATATGCCAAAACAAGGAAATCCTTCATTAGCTAACCCTGCTCATTAGGCACTAACTCAGAAATGATTTTCCTGTGTTAACCAGGTGAACTTGATTAACACCACATTTTCATAAATTTCCTTTGGTAACCGAGTGAGCTTGTTTAACACTAGTTCCATCCAAATTTTCCTTCATTAACCGAGTGAGCTTGGTTAACACTCAACTTCTATGAACTTCTTTTTGTCGCCTGGGTGAACTCAGTAGACACTATATTTTGAAATTGGAAAACTCTAGAATGCTCAACAAACATATGAAACTATCTTCAATTCTTGAGTGATCTTGATAAACACTAACTAGTAAAGATATGAAATTTTGTGTAACATCAAAGATAATACACAATTAATCAATTATTTTCAACAATCTCCTCTTTGGCATTGATGGCAACACAACATGTCATAATGCAATGAAATTTTAGAGCAAGAATAAAGTAAGGAACATATCCTTAGTTTCATTCTAATTCTCATCCATGAGAACTCCCTCTATCGGTGTGAACTCCCTCTATCAGCAAACTTTCTCTTCAACATCTTCTTCTAATAGCAAATTCTCCTTCTTTGATATCAGACCAAGTTTATCTTCTTCAAACAATTTTTTTAAAAAATTATGTGATATGATAGAAAACTCTCTCTTTGACATCTCATGCCAAAGACAATATTTGGTGAATATCAGTGTACCTCATGTACTAATTCACATGCAATATGACATTTTCAATACTACATCAACTGACTAATCTTCAACATGCTCTAGTTGATGCATCACTAAACTTCATTTAGTGAGCTTCAGATAGGGGAATGACCTCTAACTTTCATTTTAGATACAAAAATGTATCCTTAGGTAATGGCTTAATGAATATGTATACAATTTGTTCTCAGTATTCACATATTCCAATCTTACCTCTTTATCTTCTACCAATTCTCTCAAAAAATGATATTTTATAGCAATGTTCTTGGTTTTGGTATGTATCATAGGATTCTTTGACATATTAATTGACTTGGTGCTATTACATAATATAACCAATAGATCCTTGATTTCTATCTTTATACCTACCAACAGTTGTTTAAACCAAACAATATTGGAGCAATTAACTATTGCTGCCATATACTCCACTTCTACTAGAGACTGAAAAATACAATTTTGCTTCTTGCTTGTCCAAGACACTAATCTTTTACCAAGAAAGAATACTCCACTACTAGTGTTCTTCCTATCATCAACACTTTCTACCCAATCAACATCTTTGAATGTTTTCAAATCCAAATTGCCTCATTTTTGTACCATAATCCATAGTTTTCAGTACCCTTTAGATACTGCATGATTGTCTTGATTTTCATCATATGGTTTTCTTTAGGATTTTCTAAGAATCTTTCCAACATATGAACTACTAATGCAATATTAGGCCTTGTACGTGCTATAGATTATAGTTTTCCAATCATTGATCTATATGTGGTCTAATCTACCTCCTTGGAATCGTCATTTTTGGAAAGCTTATGTTTAGTAGACATAGGTGTTCCAACTAGTCTTTAATCCTCCATTCCAAACTTCTTTAGTATCTCCTTGATATATTTGGATTGAGTAATGTAGATACCATCTCTCTTTTGTTGAATCTATAATCCAACAAAGAATTCTATCTCTCCAAACATGGACATGTCAAATCCTTTACACATCTCTTCGAAAAAAGCTTTGCATAATCATCATTTCTATTAAATAATGTGTCATCCACAAATATTTCTACCAACACAATCTTATTGTCTAGCCCTTCTTTGATATATAGGTTATTGTTATCATTTGTTCTTTGGAAACCAATCTTTATCATCTAGTTATGAAGTCTTTCATATCGAGCTTTGGGAGATTTCTTGAGACCATACAACTCTTCATGCAATTTATAGACCATATCATTTTTTCTAGGATCCACAAAATCTTTAGGTTTTTCTATGTAGACTTCTTCTTCAAGAATACAGATTTCACATCCATTTGATAAACTTTAAATCCTCTATGTGTAGCAAGAATGTAGATTTCACATCTATTTGATAAACTTTAAATCCTCTATGTACAGCATAAGTAAGTAAAGTTATAACACCTTCTAATCTTGCAATAGGAGAAAAAGTTTCACCATAATCAATAACCTCTTATTGAGAATAACCTTTGCATACTAACCTTGTGTTGTTTCTGGAAACTTCTCCATCTTTATTCAACTTATTTCTGAAAACCCACTTTGTACCAATTACATTTTTATCCTTGGGTCTAGGAACCAAAGTCCAAGTCTTATTCCTCTCTATATTTTAGATCCCTTCATTCATAGCTTCAATCTAACTTTCATTATCCAAAGAATTTTTCACTAATCTAGTTTCAAATTTAGTAAGAAAATATGTACCTTTCAATTTATTTCTTGTCATTGTTCCATCTAACTTGTCTCCAATAATCTATCAGGTGCATGGTGCCTTCTGACATATCTTGCTAACATAGGTACTTTGGATTTTGAACTTGTTCCACTAGCCTCACCATGATCTTCTATATCAAGCTTAGGTCCCATTATTTGTGACTTGGGTCCATTAAACTTAGTTTGCTCTGATAATAGCTTGGTAGCTTCTAACTGTGACTCAATTCCTTGAAACTATGACTTGGGTTGCACTAGTTGCAACTTGGTAGCCTTTGGATATTTTGGGGACTCGAGAGGTGAAGTCTACTGACTTCCAATTTGATTTGGCAATGTATTAGGTACATAGTAGACAAACTTTTTGTACTCCTCAAGTTCTTTGTTGCTCTCTTCTTCACTCTTTTCTACAAACTCATCAATTCTTACATGTGCACTTTCTATGATCTTATGATTTGATAAATTCAAAAATTATATGCTTTACTTCTAAAGGAGTATCCTAGGAATATGCCTTCATCACCTTTGACATCAAATCTACCTTTCCTAGACACTTTTAGAATATAACATTTTATACCAAATACTTTCAAGTAACTTACATTAGGTTTTTAGTCATACCATAGTTCATAAGGAGTTTGATTTGAGTCTTTTTTCAGCAATACTCTATTCAAGGTTGCACTATACTACTGATTGCTTCCTTCCAATATTTGAATGCAACACTCTCTTATATCATCAAAGTTTTTGCACAATCCATGATGGATCTGTTCCTTCTTTTAGCTATACCATTCTACTATGGTGTACTAGGGGCTAATACTTGTCTTTTAATTCCTTTTTAATGTAGAATTCATTGAACTCATTGAAAATGAATTCACCACCTCCATCTGACCTTAAACACTTTATCTTCTTTCCAGTTTCTTTCTCTACTCTTGCCAAATACCACTTAAACTTTTGAAATTCTTCAGACATATCTTTCAGATACATTATAGTCATCATTCTAGAATAATCATCAACAAAAAGAATAAAATACTTATCTCCACTATAACCCTCTATTCCAATAGGTCCACATAAGTTTGTTTGAACTAGCTCCAAGACTTCCTTGAAATGATAGTTCTTGCATTTGAAACTTGTTTTGCCCATCTTATCGATTGGATAATTTTTGCATAGGCCCATATCAGGTTTCCTTAGACAAGGAATACCTCTCACTCTTTTGTTCTTGCTTATCTTGATTAGATTATCAAAGTTCACATGACATGGCCTTTTATTCCATAACTATCTTTTTTCTACTTGAGAAATGAAACATCAACTTTCACTTAGACCTAGGTAGAATATGTTAGCTTTTGTTTGTTTACCAGACTCAACCAAATTTCCTTTTCCATCTAGTAGCTTGGCCTTCCCATTCATGAATTCTACCTTGAATCCAATGTTATTCAACCATCTCGCACTTAGTAAATTATGCTTTAGTCCATCAACCCAATAACCATTATCACATCTAATTTCATTAGAGAGTGAGATACAACCCTTTCCTTTTATGCAACATTTTTTATTACTTTTTAATCTCACACTTCCACCATCATAATGTTCCATATGTTCAAACTTTATTTTGTCACCAGTCGTATGATGTGAGCAACCACTATCAATAATCCATGTATCATTTTTTCTAACATGAGAGATAAGTTTCATTTTATACCTTCATCATCATATTCATCTTTTATAGTAATATAAACCATTTCATCATCTTCACTACTATCTAAATCTTTAGCCATAAAACAAGATTTCTTATGTTTGTTCTTGTAGTCCTTGAAGTTCTTGAAATCCTTAATACTATCTAAATCTTTAGCCATAAAAGAATATTTCTTACATTTCTTACATATGCTTCTTTTCATCTTTGACTTCTCTATTTGGACATCTTGTACCAATGTGTTTAACTTCTTCATAATAGAAACAAATCAAAAGAATTGTACCTTTGTACTTTCCTTTGGCTTTGGGATACCTTCTTGCAAGGAATGCTTCAATGTCTTCAAGATCACTGTTAGAACTATCTTCCTCTTCACTTTCATATTATGTTCTTTTAGAATTTTTAGCTTGCTTCTTGAGTGATACCTTGGCTTCAAATGCAAACTCAAGATTTCTAGAACTAGGAGTATAATTATCATAGTTATCTAGTTCAAATGCAACCAATCTTCTAACTAGAGCATCCAAAGTTATCTTGTTATTTGGATGACATCTCATCTCTTGAATAGAAGACACTTTGATTGCATAGATAGGAATAAGATTTTTGAGTACCTTGCTTACCACTATTACATCTTCAATTTTTCCTCCAGAGGCTTTGATAGCACTAACCCTGGCTTTAATTCTCTCAACTTATTTTGTAAGTTTTTCATCATCTCTCATTTTCATCTCATCAAACTAACCTCTCAAGCTTTTTTCCTTATCTCTTTTTATGTTATCATAACCTCCATAGTTATCCTTTAGTTTGGTCCACATGTCATGAGTCATAGTACATCCTTTGACCTCATCAAACTCAACATAGTTAAGAGCTGATGCAATGCCAATCATCATGATGTTATGATTTTTATTTTCAGCAATCTCTTCCATAGTCAATGTTCCAATATGAGCCTCATAAGCATTTTTCCAACTATTTCAATCCCAAATCACTGATGGTTGCCAAGTGTAACTTCATAAGTTCTTTCCATGCCTAAAATTTATCTTTGTTTAGCTTGGGAATCTCTCTCCTATAGGACATCTTGATCTTTAGATTAGGTCCTTGAAACCTTTCTCTATAAGCACAAATGGGCTCTAATACCAATTATTGGAAATATAAGAGGAGTAACTGAGAGGGGACGGTTGAATAAGTTACTATTAAATTAATCCTATATCCCTTAGATGTTTGTACATAACATAAACTTCTTTGAAATTATTAATGCTTGGTAAACACGTGGGCACTCAGTTTACACTAGTAAATGTCGCAACTCAGTAAAAATTGAAATAACAATTGTAACGTGACAAATTCTTTGAATATAATCTTAAGATATTATGTGTGATTATCCTTACTTAAATTTATTTTCATATACATAAAATAAATCACATGAACACAAGTGACACAAAGATTTAACGTGGAAACCCAATTTGGGGAAAACCACCAATTGCAACTAATTATTGATTTTCACTCTTCTAAAGTGAGCCTTGTTAGGAGCCAACCCTATTAAATTTTACTAAACATACTATTAGGTGTGACCTTATTAGAGGATTTAATCATCCTATTAGGAGTGGCCTTATTAGAGGTCTTTAGACACTTCACTCTAGAAATGCCACCTTGTTAGAGGATCTACAAATAGTTATTAAGCCAACTATGTTAAGAGATTTAGATCACTGGTACAATGGTTTGAGAGTAATAATGAGATGACCTAATTTTTGATGCAACTAAATTTCTGATTAAAGATCTCAATTTTGGCTTTTATACTTGATCATTTTTTATCAAATGTATCTTTGTAGATCCACAAGGATATTTTGTTTATCCTTCTAATTCATTACCTCTAAACATCTTCAAATCTTCTATTCACTTGCACACATTCAATCCTCAACTTAACCTTATACTTATATCATATACATTTTCAAATTAGATTGAATACAACTTAGAATACTTAATATTCATCTCCTAAGTTGGCTAGAACCAACAAACAAAACTATTGAACTCAATATGTCAAAACAAAAAAATCTTTCATTAGCAGACCCTACTTGATAGACACTAAACTAGAAATTATTTTCATATCTTAACCAAGTGAACTTGGTTAACACTGTATTTTCACAAATTTCCTTTAGTAACCGAGTGAGTTTGGTTAACACTAGTTCCATCCAACCTTTCCTTCATTAACTAAGTGAGCTCAATTAACAATCAACTTCTACAAAATTCTCTTTGTCACCTAAGTGAACTTAGTAGACACTGTCTTCTTAAGTTGGAAAACTTTGGAATGCTCAGTAGACACAAGAAAATATCTTTAATACTCAAGTGAGCTCAGTAAACACTGACTAGTAAATATATGACATTTTTTGTAACATCAAAGATAATACAATTAAACAATTGTTTTCAACAGAGATATCTAAAAGGTACTAAAGATTATGGTTTGTGGTATAACAAAGGAGGCAACTTTGAATTGAAAGCATTCACTGATGTTGATTGGGAAAGAAGTGTTGATGGAAGAAAGAGCACTACTGGTGGACCATTATGTCTTGGAAAGAGGCTAGTATCTTGGAAAAGAAAGAAGTAGAACTATATCTCTCAGTCTACAAAAAAATCAAAATATGTTGTAGAAGCAGTCAATTGTTCCAACATTGTTTGGTTCAAACAACTTTTGTCAGGTATGAAAGAGGAGATCAAGGATTCATTTTTTATCTTCTATGATAAGACCAGTGTAGTCAACATATTTAAGAATCTAGTGATGCATTCAAGAATCAAGCACATTACCATAAAATATCATTTCTTGAGAGAATTGGTGCAAGACAAATAGGTGAGATTGGAATATGTGAATACAAAATAATAGATTGTGGACATATTCACCAAGCCATTACCTAAGGATGCATTTTTGTATCTAAGAGGTAAGCTAGGCTTCATTCCCCTATCTAAAGCTCACTAATTAGATTTTAATGATGCATCAATTGAGCAATTTGAAGATCAAACAACATGATGTAGTATTGATAGAGTAGATTTTTTTTTGGCATGAGATGTCAAAGAGGGAGAGTTTTTCATATAAGAGAATTTTTTGTGTTAGTAAAGAGGGAGAGTTTTTCATATCAGTAATCAAAAATTTTGAGTCAAATGTCAAAGAGGAGAGTTTTCTATTAGAAGGAGAAATTGCAATCAAAGAAATCAAAGAGATTGATGTCAAAGGGAGTTCACACTGATAGAGGGAATTTCTATGGATGATAATAGGAATGAAACTAAGGATAATATCCTTACTTCTATTTTTGTCTAAAAATTTCTTTGTATCATGACATGTTATGTTGCCATCAATGCCAAAAGAGAGATTGTTGGATACAGTCATTCAATTGTGGGTTGTCTTTGATGTTACACAAATTTCAAGTCTTTATCAAGAAATCAATGTTAGCTAAGCTCATTCAAGCATTAAAGGATGTTTCCTATATATGTTGAGTGTTCCAGGTAAGAAAACATAGAACCAATGTTAACCAAGTTCACTTGGTTACCAAAGGAAGTTGGAATGGAACCAATGTTAACTGAGCTCACCCAGTTACCAAAGGAAGTCTAAAGGAAATTCATTTATGAGTTAGTGTTGTCCAAGTTGGGTTGGCTAACGAAGGATTTTCTTGTATCATCATATTGGATCTAACAACTTTGTTGGTTAGTTCTAGTTGACTCAAGGAATGGATATTATTTGTTTGAAAGTGTATTCAAGCTGACTTGACAAGGTAAATCATATAATTATAAGGTCAAGTTGAGGATTGAATTATGATAAAAGGAATGGGATTGAAAAGATAAATCAAGGTAGCAAATTGGAAGGATATCAGAGTATCTGAGTTTACTGAGCTACAAAGAACATTTTAATCAAGGAGGATCAAGTATTCAAGCCAGAATAGAGATCTAAAATTACCAAAGATAGTTGCATCATAAATCAAGTCAAGTCTATGTTACTCTCTTATAATTGTAGCAGTGAATGAAATCTCTTGATAGAGTTAGCCTAATAGCTATTTTCCAAATCCTCTAACAAGGTGGCATTTCTAGATTGAAGTGTCTAAATACCTCTAACAAGGCCACTCCTAATAGGGTGAACTAAATCCTTTACTAGGGTCACACCTAATAGTGTGTTTTGTAACTTTTAATATGGTTGGTTCCTAACAGGGCGCACTTTAGAATAGTGAAAAATAGTGACTAGTTGCAATTGGTGGTTTTTTCAAATTGGGTTTCTACATTAAATCTTGGTGTCTCTTATGTTCATATTATTTTCTTTATGTTTCTACAACTAAGTTGATTAAGATTAAACACACTAAACATCTTAAGAGGTGATTCTTTTAGTGTTTACTAAGTGTTCCTGTGTTAACTGAGTTATAATAGTATTTAATTTTAGTAGAGTTTTGGTTTTGAATTGTATTGACATCTTAAGTGATATTGGATTTTTTTTTGTGGTAAGTGATTCATCCCTCCCCTCTCAGTTACTCCTCCTATATTTCTAATAGTTGTTGATGCTTAGTCTCTACCATGCCCAACACCTTCTATGTAACTAGACATCAATATGCTCATATTTCTCAGTAAACATTAGACTCATCTTATACTAAAAATAATCAGCAACCATAGACTCACTTGGATTTGATATAGAATAGTTTGTACATATTTACTTCCAAGTATTTACATGACTAGGCCTATATAGAATAGCTTGATCGCAATGATGATCTTCTAACTCTACCTAGTATATGACTAAGTGTTTGACACTAATACACAACAATAGTTAGAGATAACAACAATCTCCCCCTTTGACATTAGTGGAAAAATACATTTTCATGATTACATCATTTCAATAATGATAAAAGTACTCCCCCTAAGCCTATGACTTAGTTCATACAGAACTACACAACTTTTGACTTATGTTGAGTAAATAATGAACAATATATACACATAACTCTAAGTAGTTTGATTATTTTAGTGCCATAACCTATTTTCCTTTTGAACTCTGATATATGATTTCTCTAACTCTTCTAATCATTATTCCATTCAAAATATGTAATCATAATTGCATCAATTCTTTCCTTCTTTCTATATTGCTTCTTTCCTTCTTTGTTTCCTCTTTCAAAACCTTCATTCAAATACATAATCATCATTACATTCCCCCTTTTTTTTGTCTCTTATGTCTTCTACTGGGATTGAATGGGTCAAATCAAACCATATTTTTCAATAAATGGTTTCTAAACTTGGTTAAGCATAGCAATTTCATGATCCCAATTGGTTCTTGCTAATTCCAAAATGTAGTTCTGTAACTCCAATCTAACCTCCAAATCAATCAAACTTTTAGCAACCAAAAGATTATGATCTTCATGAATAAGATCTTGTGTTGATTTTGACTCTCACTACATAACCTTCAAATGAAGTATCAACATGGATTGGATAGAGATAAATTTTGACCTCATACTGCTATCAACTGATTGTAGCTCAACCAATTTTCCTTGAGAATATTATAACTTATTATAATGTTGTGAGTTGGATACAGCTAACTCTGAAATAATGCTACTTGTTTTCTAAATCTCAACTTGAATCTAATTGATGTTGGCCCAAAGATCACTAGTGAATCTTGGAACATCACACAAAATATTGTACAAATGGTGTACTTTCTATATAAGTTCCTCTATATTCTATACACGTTCTTGCAATTAAAATTTTTTCTCAACAATGGTTGTT
This sequence comes from Cupressus sempervirens, assembly GCA_028749045.1. Lineage (NCBI taxonomy): Eukaryota > Viridiplantae > Streptophyta > Pinopsida > Cupressales > Cupressaceae > Cupressus > Cupressus sempervirens. The sequence goes on along the minus strand of CM053785.1, from coordinate 871,195,845 downwards.
GAGACTTTGTCGACAACCTTATTCTCAAATGTTTTGGCCAACCAAGCCATGAACTTCTCATTTTATTTTATATCTCCAACATTTATTTGTTCAACAATAGTTACAAGCTAGGAAATGATTGGGGCTTTCCCATGAATATTCTATATACCAAACACTTCTACAAAAATGTCCTTAGCATCATGTAATACTTTCCTCTATTGATGTTCTCTTCTCATCCCTTCTTTTTTCTTCTTCTTCACCAAAATTTATTGCAAAAAAATTGTTTCATCAAGAGTGAAATTTGTTAGATCCAATTTTGGCATCTTAATAAATTTGTCTAGACTAACTCAAATATCTGAGGAGTTTTCTTTTTTACTTTCTCTTTGCAAGGTGAAGGAGTGCTTCTACTCGTCATTGCTTTAGGAGATAGTGATGAGGTATCACCACTTGGTATTGCTTATATATTATTGCTAGAAACAAAAATAGTAGTACTTGTTATTGTTTTATTTACCTCCTTATTTTCCTCAATTTGAGGTTCTGACACGTTTGGTCCTTCTTAACCTTTGGTAGTAATGTATATACTTGTTTCTTTATTTCATTCCTCTGCAACTTGTTCCTCCTTATCTACATCTAAGGGCTTATCTTTCTTGGCAACTAGAGTGTCAAGGGTGTCGGCATGAATTGGTGAAATTTTTCCTTATCGACTTGAAACACCTAAACTCATTTAATCACTTAGATCATCCTAAATGGTTACTATCTTAATGTCTTTTTAATGTGTCACTTCTTTAATAATGAGACCAAAAATGATTTTTCATAGTAGCTCATTCTATTGAACCACAACTTCAATTTTATTCTATAAAATAATAAAAATTATAAACTTATGAACAAATTGGTTTCTATACTTCACTAAAAATGTTGCTTTTTTCATCTTTGATAGTGTTTCCATTATTTTTGTCACTGTGCAAAAATGCGTGGAAATGTTGACCAGTCTTTTCTTTAGGATGGTGGCCATATTTCACATTCTTCTATTGGTTTGTTAAATTCCATGCATGCATGAAGTGATAGGTAAAATGTTTGACCATTTTTAATCTTTTTTATCCCTAGGTTTTCTAACCTTTTGAATCCATATGTCTTATGCTTACGACCAAGATTTATTAAAACCCTTTAAGCTTTTGTGGGTTATATTTTATGTCACGAAGTAAAAAATCATGAAAGCCCTTGATCTTTTAGTAGATCAAGGGTCATTGTTATGTCACTTTACAAAGTTACAAGGTCATTACTTATAGTGACATAATGATAAGTAGATAGTTATCTTGTAGGCACTATTTTGACTTTTGAGAGAGAGGTTAATGCATCTTCCCAGTCATCTGATCAAAGATATATCAATGGTCATTATTATGTTGCTAACCAAAGAAGCACGAATGTTATCCATAGTGACAAAGTGATGATGTGACATGTGGAAAGTGGTAGGACCAGCTCATGAGGGTAGTCACCATAGGTTGTTGTCAGTACATGGCTCCATATGTCAAGTTTTATTTTGCCACATATGTGAAGTAGAAGGAAGAGATCACTCAACCATAAGTTGTTAGATCAGAAGGAGATCTATAATTTTCACTATATCATCAATAGAAGTTGTGCAATCAATAGTTATAGAAAAAAAGTGATAGAAAAACACATGTCTAGGTGGGACCAGATTAAAGCTTAAGTGGTGTAGTAAGAAAGGAGTCAAAGAAAACCTAATGATGTGGCAGTACCTGATTGGTCAAGAATATTGGCTATACCAAGTGAAATTCAATTCTTTGTGACAGTTAGATTTCAGTAGATCAAGGGTTGTTGTTATGTCATTGTGTAGAACTACATGATTTTTACCTATAGCAAGAAAGCGATGATGTGATAGGTGGAAAGTTGTAGGACTAGCCTTTACAAGGAGTTGTCATAGGATGTTTTTAGTACTAAATTCTAGTTGTCAAGTTTTTAATTTTCCATGAGTATAAACATAGTACAGAAAAGATATTGCATCAAGACCATTAGATCAAAGGGAGATCTATGGTTATTGCTTTGTGGCTAAAGAAAGATGCACAATGAATACTCCCAACAAGATAGAAATAATAGGACATGTGTCCTACTGAGCCTAGCATAGTTATGATGTAGTTATTGGTTTTCATCATAGGATTGAAGGTTGATCAAGGGTTGTCATTACGTCGCTAATCAAAGAAGCAAGAAGGTTACCCAATGTGACTTAATGAGAGGGGGACACATGGTGAAAATGACCCACTTTCAAGAAAATTTGAGGTTGAACCAATCAAGTGTTGACATGTGGCATTGATCATAAGATCATAACATTGTGCCATCATAATTCAACTTGGTCATAATGTAAATATAGCTGTGAGGATGTGAAAAGGTAGTGAGCCTAGCCTATCAAATAATAGTGCATGGCTCTCACTAGGTAGTTAGTTAATAGTTTGAGAAAAGGTGGTGGAAAATAATAGGTTCAAGATATAGAAATAGAACAAGGAAATACTAAGATCTGATCCTAGGTAAAGAAGAGTAGGAAGTTTGAAAGAAAGGATTAGATATTTTAAACAGCCCCAGAGAAGAAATGGACATGGTAAGAACAATTGAAGATATCATGACTCTATCAACTGATGTAGTTGAGGAATTTCATGATGAAAGGAAATAAAGGCAAATAGAATTAGTTAAAGAAATCCTATAGCAAGTACAACCCAAAAATTTTCATGATCATCTTCCTAATTTTACTCGAATATAGAAAAGGTAGAATGTAAATGTAAAATTTAACTTTATGAAAATATCTTTGTATTTTGTATTCTTCCAATAATCTTTTGACATGTTCCCACATATCTGAAGCTTGTGGAAATCCTTCTCTTTATAAGGATTTCCAAGATGTGGAAAAGGCAGGAATTCCAAAGTTTTTATACAAAATGGTGTTGTCAAGATTTCTTAGGAATCCTTCATGCTTCCTCTACAAATTACTTTACTTTATAGTCATTCTGGATGAAATTTTTGGAATGACCTTTGAAATATAAATAAAGGAATAGTTCAATAGCCCTTAATGTGTCTTTTGCTTCTTAATTTATTGATTCAATAGGACTTCTTGTGATTTACTCCAAATCCTTGGCTTTTTCCCTTAGTTTTAGCTACAAGTAAAGTTCTAGAATGTTTATAAAAGTTGCAAGTTGTGAAATTCCACTTTATCTTAAATATTTAACTGTGAATGTTGTTTAGTGTGGAGCCTGATCAGTCCCCAAGAGGGAGATTGTTAGATTGTAGTGACTAATCAGGAAAGTACTGTGCATACTTCATACATGCTCAGGCCCTATTTTATCAGGATTTTGGGCCGACATGTAATTATTAATTATAACCCAAAAGTGGTAAAAATACTTTTATAAAAGAGCTTAGGGTTAAGGATTATTTCATAGTTGTGATGCAAAATTGGTTCTTACAGTGGTATTGAGTTGTAAGGGGTTACAGATTGTAATCAAGTTATAATCATTGGATCATAATAATATTAGGCTTGCTATTTGGTGGACATAGCCGAGGGATTGGGTGAACCACGTTAAATCTTGGTGTCTTGTGTTATTTTCTATGTGATCTATTATTTTTTGTTATTGGTTATATTTGCATGTAATTGTTGTTTCTATCTGTGGTTTAATCCTAACAAGTGGTATCAGAGTGAGGTTGTTTTTTTAGCTATCCTCTACAAGAAAGTCTCATAGTTGAGTGGGAGTGATGGCCAATGAGGGTAAGTTGAGGGTTGATAGGTTTAATGGGCAGAACTTCCAATTATGAAAGATGCAAATGGAAGAATATCTTTAACAAAAGGATTTATGGAAGTCATTGGAAGGCAAAGCCAAGAATCAGGGATCTATGTCAAATGATGAAAGGGATCTTTTGGATAGAAAGGCACTTGGAAGCATTTGAATATGCCTGGCACCATCGATGGCATTTAATATTATAAAAGCAAAGACAACAAAAGAGTTGATGAAAACCCTAGTGACATTGTATGAAAAGCCCTCCACTTCAAACAAGGTATTTCTCATGAAGCATTTATTTAATATGAAAATTGTAGAAGGTGGATCTATTGCAGATCATTTAAATGAGTTTAATACTATTATTAGTTAGTTATCTTCTGTGGGTATCAATTTTGAAGAAGAAATTAGGGCTCTATTGTTTTTGTGTTCTTTGCTTGAAAGCTGGAATGGCTTGGTAATGGCTGTGAGTAATTTTGTTCCTAGATCTAGTACCCTAAAATATGATGATGTGATCAGTGTTATTTTCAGTGAGGAAACTCATAGGAAATCCTCAAGTGGATCTACATCAAGAAGTGCTTTGAATGCAAAAAGCAGGGGCATAACAACTGAGAGAGGAATTAATTCTGGAAATCATGGGAAATCAAGAGGAAAGCCAAAGGGGAGGAGGTCTTAATTGAGAGGACTAAATGATTGCTGGTACTATGGGAAACTAGGTCATAAAAGAAAGATTTTTGGAATCGAAAGAAAAATGAAGGAGATAAACTAGATGGAGACAAGGAGGCAAATGTGGTAAGTAAAAAATCCAAAGAGGATTCTTTGCTTCTATCTTTAGAAAGTGTTGATGATTCATGGGTTTTAGATTCAAGTGCTTCATTTCATGCTACACCTCATAGAGGTTATTTCATTGATTATGTCCAAGGGGATTTTGGGCTTGTTTATTTGGGGGATAATGAACCCTATCAGATTGTTGGAAAGGGAAAAATTAAGATTAAGTTACAAAATGGGAATCATTGGCTACTACATGAGGTAAGACATGTTCCAAGGTTGAGTAGGAATTTAATTTCAGTAGGGCAACCCAGTGATTAGGGTTGTGTAGTTACTTTTAACTATAAAAATTGGAAAGTTTCAAAAGATTCCCTTGTAGTAGTAAAAGGTGTGAAAGTGGGCATCGTATATCTTTGTATAGGTCATATTTTTCCTTCTACTTTAATTGTTTCAGAGAAAAATGAATGTTCAAGAACAATTGTTGTAGTTGAGTAGGGAGAACAAATAACTATTGTAGATTCTAATACAGCACTATGGCACAATGGACTTGGGTACATGAGTGAGAAAGGTATGAAAGTACTTCATTCAAAGAAAGTTTTACTAGGTCTAAAATGTGTTAATATGGATTTTTGTGAAAGTTGCATGTATGGAAAACAAAAGAGAGTGAGTTTTGTAAAGACTGGGAAGGAAAACAAAAAGGAGAAATTAGAGCTTGTGCATACAAATGTATGGGGACTGGCTTAGGTATCTTCCCTTGGTGGTTCTCATTATTATGTTACATTTATTGATGATGCAACTAGAAAACTGATGTATTTAAAATTTTTAAGAAATGGAAATGCTTGGTTGAAAATGAGACTGGTAAGAAATTAAAATGTCTCAGATCTGATAATGGCAGTGAGTATTGCAGTCGTTAATTTGAAGATTATTGCTCCACTAATGGTATTCATAGATAGAAAACTATTCCAAGGACTCCATAGGAACATAGAGTGGTTGGATGCATGAACATGACTATAATGGAGTGTGCAAGGAGCATGAGGTTGCATGTTGTGTTACCCTTACACATGTGGGTGGAGGTTATCAATACTATTGTATATTTGATTAATAGAGATTTATCTACTCCTTTGGGTTGTGGTATTCCAGAGGAAGCATGGACTAGTAAGAAGGTGAGTTATTCTTTTCTCAAGACCTTTGGTTGTGAAGCTTTTGCTCATATAGATTTTGAAAATAGAACCAAGCTAGAAGCTAAGTCAAAGAAATGTGTATTTTTTGGATATGGCATTAATGAATTTAGTTATAGGCTTTGGGATTTTGAAAATCATAAAATTATAAGAAGCAAGGATGTCATATTCAATGAAAAAGTATTGTACAAAGATCTATTGTAGCAACATGAGAAGAAAGAAGATGATTATGTAGTGCTAGATGATACTCCAAAAGTTGATGTTCCAGCCATTCCTCATGATGTGCAACAACCGCAACAACAAATACCATACACACCGATGAATTTTGGATGGTCAACAAGGCAAACTAGACCTCCAAAAAGATTTTCTGCCTCTTTGTATTCTATTTTATTAATAGATGTTGGTGAACCTGAATGTTATGATGAAGCTATGTATGTGGATACTAAGATTCAGTGGGAGTCTGCAATGAAAGAAGAAATGGAGTCTTTACTAAAAAATAAGACTTGGGATTTATGCAAATTGCCTACAAGTAAAAAGGCTTTATAGAATAAGTGGGTTTATAGGTTAAAAGAAGAGGATGGAGGTAAGAAAATATTTAAAGCTAGGTTAGTTGTGAAAGTATTTTCATAGAAAAAGGTTATTGATTTTGATGAGATATTTTCTCATGTTGTTAAGATGAGTTCTATTCATACTATTTTAAGTCTTGTGGTTATTGAAGATTTTCATTTAGAGTAGCTTGATGTTAAAACAACCTTCTTTCATGCTGATTTGGATGAAGAGATATATATGGCTCAACCCCAGGGATTCACGGTCAAACGTAAGGAGAAGTTAGTGTGCAAATTGAAGAAAAGTTTATATGGCTTGAAGCAAGCACCTCGACAATGGTATCTAAAATTTGATAGTTTTATGCATGAGAATGGATACAATAGGTGTCATTCAGATCATTTTGTTTATTTTAAGAGGTTGGATGATGACAACTACATTATTTTATGTTTATATGTTGATGATGTGCTTGTAGATGGGTCTAACATGGATCACATTAAGGGGCTGAAATTCCAATTGGAAAATGCATTTTCTATGAAGGATTTCAAGGCAGAAAAACAAGTCCTTAGTATGAATATTTGTAAAGATAGGAAGAATAGAACATTGACACTATCTCAAGCTGATTATGTGGAGAAGGTGTTGTAATGTTTTTCTATGGAGAATGCTAAAGTTGTCAACACACCTTTACCTAGTCATTTGAAGTTGACTAAGGAGATGTGTCCCAAGACACAAGAAGAAGAGGATAAGATGTCCAAGGTACCCTATGCTTTAGTTGTAGGCAGCTTGATGTATGCTATGATATGTACTAGGCTAGATATTGCACATGCAGTGGGAGTTCTTAGCAAGTATGTGAGTCATCCAAGAATTGAGCATTGGAATGTAGTCAAATGGATTCTCAGATATTTGAGAGGAACATCCAATAAGTGTTTACACTTTGCAGGCTCTACTACTAATTTATAGGGCTATGTTGACTTAGATTTGGTAGGGGATATTGATACCAAGTGGAGTACTACATGTTATGTCTTTACTATTGGTAGGGCAGCTATGAGCTGGGTTTCTAGGTTACAAAAGGTTAATGCTTTATCCACTACAGAGGCAGAGTATGCAGCTACTATAGAGGTAGCTAAGGAGATGATATGGGTTTAGTTTTTCTTGGAAGAATTGGGAAACCCTCGAAAGGATAATTATTTGTTTATAGATAGTCAAAATGCCATTCATCTTGCAAAGAATTTAGCTCTACATTCAAAGACCAAACACATATAGTTGTGGTACCATTTCATTCGGTCAGTTTTGGCAAATGGATAGTTAAAGTTGGAGAAGATATATACAAATAAAAATCCAGTAGATATGTTGACAAAGGTAGTAACAAGGGAGAAGCTGAACTCCTCTTTAGCTTTGGTTGGTCTTCTAGACTAAACATGAATAAAAAAATAGCAAAGTCTAGGGTGGTTTCATCAAGTGGGAGCCTCATGGAGTAGTGGCATAGCCTACCAAATCAGTCTCCAAGTGGGAGACTATTGCTTAGTGTGGAGCCTGATCAGTGCCCAAGTGGGAGATTGTTAGATTGTGGTGACTGATCAAGAAAGTACTGTATATAATTCATAAATTCTTTGGGATTTTGGGCTAACATGTAATTATTAATTATAACCCAAAAGTGGTAAAAATACTTGTATAAAAGGGCTTAGGGTTAAGGATTGTTTCATAGTTGTAATGCAAAATTGGTTCTTGCAGTGGTATTAAGTTGTAAGAGGTTACAAATTTTAATTAAGTTATAATCACTGGATCATAATAATATCGGGCTTGTTGTTTGGTGGACGTAACCTAGGGATTAGATGAACCATGTTAAATCTTGGTGTCTTGTTTTCTTTTCTATGTGATCTATTATTTTTTGTTATTGGTTATATTTGCATGTAATTGTTATTTATGTTTGTGGTTTAATCCTAACATTGAATGTTATCACTTCCCTTAGCATCTTGTCTAAAGTGCTTCCTTCTTGTGAATTATTCATATATAAGTTTTCTTGGGGTCAATATTATTCTCATTGTAACTGTTCAAAATTGTTTCATCATGTCAAGCCAGCAATATTTTCTTCTTAATTTTTGGTGCATCGCCCATTTTACTTTTCAACATTTACATTCAAGTTATCCTTCTATCCCTTTCCCTCTTAGGTTTAATTTTTTGTCTAAAGAAGTATATAGGTAAAATTTCATAAGGAACCATCCTATAACCCAAAGATTCACTCCTAACCTTGGTACTTCCCACTACCTAGGAGTGTTTCCATGTTACTCAAAGTGACTAAATCCTAGAATTGTAGTTTTTAGTTGAGGTGCAACTTTAAGAGATAAGAATTCTAGCACACTTGATGGGACTGAGAAAAGTGTTTTTAGTCTTTTATCCATATTTTATTGCTATTTTTGGTGTGTATAATGGTAAATCAACCTATTCAAAGGTAAAAGTAATATACACATCTAGCAACTCTAAATGGGCAAAGAAAAATATTAGTGCGTATGATTTATGAGAAAAGTGTAGACAAGAAGTTATTCTAGAAGTTTTAAATCATAAAGATTTTTCCTCAAATACAAGGAGAGGTAGAAAAACTAAGAGGATCCAAGATACCCTCATTCATATTAGAACTGCCAGATCTACTCCTCCACCAACAATTCATGTCCTTATTGCAAAGCTGGTCACTATTCCAGTGAGAAGAAATTTTCAAGCACCAATGACAAAGTAATTTACATTCATCCCTTTCAAATAAGGGAGTCCACTAAATTTTGCTCAACATCATGATATTCTGCTAGCTTCTTTGAAGAGTTTACTAGACTTCACTGGAAAAGGCCAAACAATAGCATTTGAGCATATTAAAGATGTTCCAACATTATGCAACGTACATCATGTCACTAAGGAAGATGTTGTTGTGAAGCTTCTTGTAGCCTCAATCAAAGGAAAGGCTCTATAATGGTTTCAAATCCTTTGTGTGGGTTCAATCAATTCATTGGATGCATTGGGAGTGGTCTTGACAAGGAATTTTGAAGAGAAGTCAAACTTTCTATCTCTTGTTGAACAACTCACAACCATCAAGTGTGCTCTTCATGAGTAGATGATTGACTTCAACTACATATTACAAAGAACATGGAGTAGAATACCAATTCAGATAAGGCCTTCAAAAGAACATGGTTTTCTATACTATTTAAGATGCTTGAATAGTGATATCTCTATCATGATACAATCTATGGGGGTTACTCATTACCACAAGGTTATGACATTGCTATAAGGGATGAGAATAGTCTTATTTAAGCAATTAAGATTTCCCCTAGGCCTCTAATGCCCATATATCTAGATATCCAACCTAATGAACCCCTAGTTGTACCACCTTTTAATCCATTACCAGTTCTTCCAATCCAAGAAGTCATAGCTATAGGCCCTTCATAATAACTACAAGAGCTAAGAGATGGCCAAAAAGGGATTGGAAAGCCTCATGCAAAACCTTACCAATGAGTTAGTAAATATTAAGAAAGGAGGCTATCAAGCTAGGCAACCATCCCAATCTCATAATTAGATATCAAATAAACTTGCCCAACAATAGTTTCAAAGTCAATATCCACCTAATAGGAAGAATTATAACTAGAGACATTTTAGGCCTTACAACCCTGCTCCTTTGAATGTTTTTCCTCCTCCAAATATTTCCAAAGAGATGGTCCCTGCTCAAAATAACCTAGTAATAGAATATGAATAGTGTTACCCTTGTAATCAGCCACATAACAAGGCTACATGCTCCAATGGAGTGATGAATCAAGCGTTAATGGTTCAGTGTGCTTCTAGTTCACAACTTACTTCTAATGTTGATGCTAAGAGGAAACCAGAGGTTCATCCTATAGATGTTGCATTCATGAACTAGCAAGAAGAAGAAGTTGTGGTGTGAATAGAGATAATACCACAAGCAGTGTCTACACTAGATCAAAGAAAAGAGCCTTAGATAGTGATCTAGGGAGAAGTAAGGATGTGTCAACTAAGAATTCATCCTCACTTTAGGGACAAAAAGAGAAACACAAGAATCCTCCTATTGTCACTCAAGAGTACTCACAACAAGTACATCCCATCATTCCTAAAATCTAGGCATAGATACATGCTATTGTACCATTTAATATTATGGAAAATAGGAAAAGAATGAGAATCACCATGTCTATGTGGGATTCTCTAGATATTATAGGACAAGCTAACTTGTTGAAGGAAGCCTTGGTAGTAGATATTCCAAATCAAATTGTTGATGAGCCTAGCAGTGCTATATTCACAAATCAAGGAGTTATTTCTCAAGATAGAATTAAGAAAGATAATCATATCCAAGATAAGGATGTAAAACCTCCACCATTTTATGTCTCATTTAATATTGGAAATAATTTTATTCATTATTGCATGGTTGATAGTGGGGCCACAAGCTCTATTATGCCAAAGATAGCATACTAGCTAGGTTTAAAATATGAGCCCTAGAGAAAGGTGTAGTCTAATTAGATGGTTTGTGTGTTAATACATTAGGTCTCAAAAAGAATGCAAGCTTAACACTCCATGCATATTCCACTTTCTCCATTCCCTAAGATATCTTTTTGATAGACTTGCCTCCATATTTTTCCCTTTGCTTGTCAAGAGAATTCACAACCGAGATAGGAGCCTATTTATCTACAGATTGTTCACAGACACTATTTAGAACTAGAAATGGAACCAAAGTAATAATTAGCTCTGTGTTACTTGGAAAAGACCATATTGAACCTTATACACCCAATGTGATCAATGCCAATTGTATTGCAGTTGATCAAGAGGAAGACCTTGTTACCCAAGATTCAAATAACCAAGCTCATAGTATCCCTACTATCCTGCTAGATGAATGTGAAATAAAAAATATCCCAATGAAGGATACCAATGATGTCATCATTGAAGATGCTATAGATGTTGGTCTAGGAAATTATGTCTTCCAAGAAGTTAGACTAGTAATGTCAAACCTTGTCAAAGATGCAACTTACCTTGCTAAGTAGCACAATGAAGTGTGGGAGTTATACTTTGATGGATCTAGGAGCAAGAATGGTTCAGGTGGAGGAGAAATGTTGATCTTACCTCATGAGGATAAATATTATGCAACTTTTTGTTTTAGTTTTTCATGCACAAGAAATACAACTGAATATGAGGGGCTAAATAAACGATTGGAATGGGCCAAAATGAGAGGTGTCAAATGCATAAAAGTATTAGGAGATAGTGAGTTGATTGTCAACTAGGTGAGAGGGTTTCACATGACCAAAAATGACAAATTAAAAACTACAAGCAAAGAGTTTGGGATCTAATTGAAGGCTTTAGTGATTTTAACATAGTTGTTGTCCCTAGAAGATTAAATCAGTATGACGATATACTAGATATTGTAGGAGCACAATTTGATATAGTTGAAGATGTTAGCAAAGAATATGTACAAAATCATATCAAAGTTGTGGTCAAACCCTCTATACCTGACAATGATGTTAATTGGAAAAAAATTGACATTGATGAACAAATTTTGAATTTTCTTCTTGAAGAGGGCATGCATTCAACTTTCAATCAACATAAAGTGAAAGGAAAATATGATGCTTAGATTATACAACTAAGTTTGAATAAACTTCCCAAGGGTTGGTTACTCTAGATTCTATCTTTAACACTAATAACCAAGTCAAGAAGAATAAAACTAGCTTGTTGGTTCATCAACATCGTTATGAAGATCTTGAGATTGCAGAGAGGAAGAATTTAGATTATGGAAAAGAAATTCCTACTAAAGAAAGGAAATCTTCTATCCATCCTTTTCAAGAGTACAATGATGTTTTTTCTTGGAGATATGCAAATCTGAAGGGGTTTGACCCATGCCTTACAAATATACTATTGAATTAGAACTTAGTTCCAAACCCATAAGGTAGAAGCAAAGGTTGGTCAACCCAAAGCTGGAACCCTTAATACAAAAGGAGGTTTTCAAGCTCAATGAGAGTTGAAGAATATTTCCTATGAAACACACCATCTAGGTGTAAAATCTGGTTCCTATTAGGAAAAGGAATGGGGAGCTGAGATTATGTGTTGACTTTAGAGACCTCAATAGAGTGACATTGGAAGACCATCAACCCTTTCCATCTATGGAATAGATGCTCCAATATGTTCCAAGTTTTGAGAGGTTTTCACTCCTTGATGGATATTCTGGCTATAATCAAGTTTTAATTAAGGAGACAGACCAATTCAAAACTACATTCACCACAAAGTGGGGTACCATGGCATATAAAAGGATGCCTTTTGGATTGTCTAATGTAGGGGAAACATTTCAAAAAGCCATGGAAATGGCTTTCAATAATTTGATATACAAATTTGTGTTGATCTATCTGGATGATATTATAGTTTTCTCCAAACATGTTGTAGATCACATTGAACATATGAGGTAAATCTTAGAGAGATGTAGAGAGTTTGGCATATCTCTCAATCCAAAGAAATGTGTATTTTTTGTCCATGAAGGAAAACTATTGGGATATGTTGTATCTAAGCAAGGCATCACCATTGATCCTGAAAGAGTTGTAGCCATTCTAGAGTTGCCTTTGCCACATCATAAAAAGAGATTGCAGAGTTTCATTGGGGGAACCAAATTTGTTAGATGTTTCATCCTAGATATTCCCAACTTTTTGAAGCCATTGACCTCAATGCTTAATTAAAACATTGTTTTCAGCTGGTCAAAAGAAGCCAAATGCAATTTTGAAGCAATAAAAGAAGCATTATCAGCTACTCCTACTCTGGTGAATCCTAACTTTTCAAAATAATTCACACTATATACATATGGTAGTATGGATACAATTTCTATAGTATTGGTTCAGCAAAATGATTAGTGTTTAGAACAACCTGTTGCTTTCTTTAGTAAGGTTTTAGAAGGATGTGAACAAAGATATAGTTCATTTAAAAACATGTGATTTCTTTGGTAAAAAGCCTAAAAAAATTCTGACACTTGTTGTCTAATAGAAAGATCCATCTTATGGTAGCTCATCCTAGTGTGAAGGAATTCTTGTTAAGCAAGGACCTCAACAAGAAAAGGGATAGTTGGATAACTCAAGTTATGGAATATGATGTAGATATTTAGCTGACCAAGCTTGTTAGAAGGTAGGGCTTATGTGAGAAATTAGCTAGTGAGAAGACTCAGACTATAGATGATATAACAAAATATATCCTAGCTAATAAAGATATTCCCCAACAAGATCAATCAAAAAGCTGGCTACAATATATGGTTCATTTCTTACAAACTAGAGAATGTCCTAAATTACTTGATAGAGCCAAGTGAAGGCATTTTAGATTGCAATCTGTACCTTACATATTAGTGGATGGTCTTTTGTTCAGAAAAGATATGAATGGAATCCTCCTTAGGTCCATTGACAACAACCATACCAATGAGTTATTAAAACAATTCCATGATGAAGGAGGTCACTTTTCTCCAAAGACAACAACCTATAAGATCATGAGGGCCAAATATTATTATCCCAACCTATTTAAGGATGCTCACACCTAGGCAAGAAAATGCAAGCAATGTGCATTATTTTCTAGAAAACAAAGGTTGGATGCCTTACCCCTACATCCTATTCTAATTGACTAGCCATTCATGAAGTGAGGTATTGATTTTGTGGTTCCTATAAATCTAAATTCTAGTGCTGGCCACAAATGGATTCTAACTACCATAGAATATTTCATACCGTAGACAAAAGCAATAGCTCTGAAGGAGGCCAATGAAACTTCTATTTTGAGTTTCTCTGATGATTTGATTTGCAAATTCAAAGTTTTTGACTCCATTATATCTGACAATGCCTTGGAAGTGGTGGAGACAAGAATAACTAAATGGGCATTAAAGAATGGAGTATAGCTAATACTTCATCAAACTATTATCCTTAAGGCAATGGTCTAGCTAAGAGTACAAATAAGAACTTGCTGAGGATTTTGAAAAGGATTAGTTTAGCAAAAAATAAATGTGAAATGCATTCCAAGTTGATACTAGCCTTATGGCTTGATAGAATCACTCCCAAATGGATTCTTGTCAATTCACCTTATGTTCTGGTATATGGAAAACAAACCAAGCTACCTATTTCTATAGAGTTCCCTTCATTAGAGATGGCTAGTAATCTGATGCTTTTTGAAGAAGATGATCCATTGAAGCTAATGTATGCTAAGTTAGTAGAGCTTGAAGAAGAGAGGAATAAATCATTATAAATAATGGAATACCAGTAGATCCAGACCAAAAGGGTGTTTGACAAGAAATCCAAGCTCAAAGTTTTTGAAGAAGATTTGGTTCTATGCTATGATGTTTTAAAAAGTAGATTGGGCCACCATAACAAGTTTAATCACATGTGGACTTGGCCACTCATGATTTTAGAATGAAAAGAACACAATGCCACCCAACTATCAACTATGGAGGGAGAAGTTCTATCAATCCTTGTGAATGGAATACACCTCAAGCTTCGCTTTGTGTTGTAATCTACCTGGTTCTTTCTTGTATATATCTTTCCTACTTTCATTTCCCTAGGTGATGTTCCAACATAGGTTTGTTTAGTTTTAGTTTTTCTTGATTTCAATAAAGTTCCTAAGTTCCAAGAGGCTGGCAAGAAAAGTATGTTGCATGCAAGCTAGTGTAGGGGCATTCTTTCACCACCATTTTTATTGTCATACATGACCCAAATGCATATGTCTAAGCATGACTATATAATCTATAAAGCTCATTATCATATCTAATCTAACTTTGTGCCCAATAGATTATCCAAGGCCACTAGTTTGATGTCTAGTAGGTGGCCATTTAGAAGAAGTCACCAAAAGTGTTACCATTTTTTTATCAATATGCAAAAATGGGTAGAAATGGTGACCTCTCTTGTCTTTAAGGTGGTGGCCATAATTCACATTCTTCTATTGGTTCATTAAATTCCATACATGCATGAAGGGGATACATAAAATGTTTGACCATGTTTTATCTTTTATATCCCTAGGTTTTCTAACCTTTTTAATCTGCATGTCTTATGCTTATGACCAAGCTTTATTAAAACCTTTTAAGCTTTTGCAAGTTATATTTTATCTCATGAAGTTAGAAATGAAAAAAGCACTTGATCTTTCAATAGATCAAGGGTCATCATTATGTTTCTTTGTGGAGTTACAAGGTGATTACTTATAGAGACATAACAACAAGTAGACATCTATCTTGTGGGACCTATTTTGACTTCCAAGAGAGAGGATCATGCATCTTCCTAGTCGTCCGATCAAAGATAGATCAGTGATCATCATTATCTCACTAACCAAAGAAGCAAGGATGTTATCAATAGTGACAAAGCAATGATGCGACACATGGAAAGTGGTAGGACTAGCTCATGAGGGGACTTACCATAGGTTTCTATTAGTATGAGGCTCTAGATATCAAGTTTTTTATTCACCACATATCAGAAGAAGAAGGAAGAGATCGTTCAACCATAAGTCATTAGATTAGAAAGAGATCTATGACTGTAACTATATCGTCAATAAAAGTTGCATGATCAATAGTTCTCATGCAAAGCAATAAATAGACACTTGTCTAGGTGGGGCCAGATTAAAGATTAAGCCACACAATAAGAAAGAAGTCAAAGAAAACCTAATGATGTGGTTGCACCTGATTGGTTGACAATACTGACTGTACCAAGAAAATTCAATTCCTTGTGACCATTAGATCTCAATAGATCGAGAGTTTTCATAATGTCATTATGTAAAATTTCACAATTTTTACCTATAGCAACAAAGTGATGATTTAACATGTGGAAAGTGGTAGGACCAGCCTTCATAGGGAGTTATCATAGGTTACTGTTAATAGGAAGTTTTGGCTATCAAGTTTTTATTTTCCATGATTATAAACATAGTGGAGACAAAATATTATGTCAGAACCATTAGATCGAAGGGAGATCTATAGTTATCACTTTATCACTAACAAAAGATGCATGACAATTACTCATAGTGAGATATCAAAAATAGGACACATGTCCTACTAGGCCTAGCATATTTATGATTTAGTTATTGGTTTCCACTATCAGATTGAAGGTTGATTGAGGGTTGTCATTATGTTGCTAACCAAGGATGTAAGAAGGTTACCCATAGTGACATAATGAGACAGGGACACATGGTGCAGATGGTCTACTTTCAAGAAAGTTTGAGGTTGAACCAATCAAGTGTTGACATGTGGCATAGATCATAAGATTGTAATATTATGTCATCGCAAGTCAACTTGGTCATAATGGAAATATAGCTGCAAGGATGCAAAAAGGTGGCAAGCCTAGCCTATCAAATAATGGCACATGGCTCTCATTGGGTAGTTAGTTAAGAGTTTGACCAAAGGTAGTGGAAAATAATAGGTTCAAGTTGTAGAGCTAAAATAAGGAAATACCAAGATTGGATCCTGGATAAAGAAGAGCAACAAGTTTGAAAGAAAGGATCAAATAGTTCAAATGGCCCTAGAGAAGAAATGGATGTGGTAAGAGAAGTTGAAGATATGATGGCTCTATTAGCTGATGTAGTTGAGGAATTTAATGATGAAAGGCAAAAAAGGAAAACATAATTAGTTAAAGAACTCCTATAGCAAGTACCACCTAGCAATTTTCATGATCATCTTCCTGGTTTTACCTGAATATAAAAAAAGATAGAATGCAAATGTAAAATTTAACTTTTTGAAAATATCTCTATATTTTGTATTCTTCTAATAGTCTTTTGACATGTACACACACATTTGAAGATTGTGGCAATGCTTCTCTTTATAAGGATTTCCAAGATATGGAAAAGGTGGGAATTTTGAAGTTTTTATGCAAAATAAGTGTTGTCGAGATTTCTCAAGAATCCCTCATGCTTCCTCTACAGATTACTTTACTTTATAGTCAATCTAGATGAATGTTGTGGAATGACCTTTGAAATATAGATAAAGGAACAATGAAATAGCCCTTCTTATGTCTTTTGCTTCTTAATTTACTGATTTCATAGAATTTGTTGTGATTTACTCTAAATCCCTTGGTTTTTGTCTCAATTTTAGTTGCAAGTGAAGTTCTAGAGTATTTATACAGGTTTTAAGTCATGAAATTGCACTTTATCTCAAATATTTAACTATGAATGTTAGAATTTCCCTTAGCATCTTGTGTAAAGTGCTTCCTTCTTACAAATTGTTCATGTATGATTTTTCCTAAGGTCAATATTTTGTTCATCTTAACTATTCGAAATTGTTTCATTATGTCAGGACAACAATATTTTCATTTGAATTTTTAGTGCATCACCCATTTTACTTTTCAACATTTAATTTTGAGTTATCTTTCTATCTGTTTCCCTCCCAAGTTTAATTTTCTAGTTGAAGAAGTAGATAGGTGAAATATCATAAGGAATTGGCATATAACCTAGAGATTCACTCCTAACACTGGTACTTTCCACTATCTAGGAGTATTTCCATGCTACTCAAAGTGACTAAATCCTAGAATTGTAGTTTTTAGTCAAGGTGAAACTTTCAGAGATAACAGATAGATTAGGCATAACCTTGGCTAATGTGTCTTCAGTAATATCCTTCTCTAATAATGATGCATATTCCCTTCTTTTATTTAATCTATTGAACAAATCAATAGGAATCTTCTTCTCTACTTCATTGGGAGACAATTTATTACTTTCCATCATATCTATCATGGCCTCATCAACTTTATTTCTATCAGCATAACCTTGGCCAATGTGTCTTCAATAATATCCTTCTCTAATAATGATGCATATTCCCATCTTTTATTTAATCTATTGAACAAATCAATAGGAATCTTCTTCTCTACTTCATTGGGAGAAAATTTATTACTTTTCATCATATCTATCATGGCCTCCTCAACTTTATTTCTATCACCATTATCCAATGTATCATACTTTAGAAATCTGAAGTTGGATAATCCTACAGAACTTCTTAGGTCAGCACATACCTTATCAATATTATTTTCTCTTCTAGGTGCTATAGCTAATTTAATTATTTTTTTCCTCTCTACATCATCTTCTTCAACTTCTCTTACCTTTATTAATCTTCTCCCTCTTTGGTTGGCTCATAGGGGCTTGTGATTTATTCGTCTTTGTACTTGATCTAGTTGGTTTAGTAATTTTCACTACTCCTTTCTTTGAAGATGAATCAACTCTTTTTATTGCTGCCTTGGTCCTTGGTTTGGTTGGTGGTGAAGGATAGAGGGGTGCCACCACTATCTTCTTTATAACTCCCTTTTCTTCACACTTAATAGATTTAGCCTTCTTGGTAGTGTAGACACCTAAATTTGATTACACTACTTTGGTAATCTAATTTAGCCATGTCTAAAGGCATCATTAATTAAATTCTTATTTAATTAATCCTTTGCCATCCCTAGTTGATTAATTTAATTAATCATCTATAGTCCTAATTGATGAATCAAATAATCTATTATTTATCAATTAAATCCTTTTCTCCTATCTAATTCCAAAAATCCCCATTTATTAAATAAATCTATTTGATAAATGAAATCCTCAAATTCAAAAACCCCTAACCTATCTCTAATCCTCCATTTAGCCTAATCCACCCCATCCACCCATACTAACCAAGCTTAGCCACTAACTCACCCACCCTCATTAATGCCATCCACTTGCACATCTCTAACATTCCTAATCTAATCCTAAACCCAAGCCTAATCCACCCCCTAATGTTGTCAAATTCCTTAAACAAGTTTAAGACTTTCCTAATCCAAACCAAAGTCTCCCCTCAAAAAACCCAACCACTAAGTCATGAGTGCTCTTACAAAACATAAAAGACTCTTACAAGCCCACTCATGACTCTTACACCCATCTTCCATGCTCTTCCCTCTTCCACACTCATTCCTCTTACATCCCTCTTACATACTCAACCCCACTCATCATGCCTTTTAACCAACCCTTTACCCTACCCTCTCACACTCATCCTCCTTGTGACAAGTTTCACCTTCCCATTGGTGCTAAACAAGCACAATCCATGTGCTCCCCTTTGAGTGCATCTTAGCCCTCCTTAAGCCTTCATCCATCCTTGCATCTAAGCCCTCCATCTCTCTACCCCTTAGCCTATAAATTGAATCCCATCCCAAGCCATTTCATCAACAATCTTTGAGCTAAATTTACCATGCTATTTTGAGAACCAAAGCCATCAATATTACCCTTATAATGCCAAATTGAGAGCTCACAAAGCTACCAATTTTCCATTACCCATCTCCATTGAAGCAGCTTTTGAGCATCTTGAGCATACATCCACAGCAAAAGGACACATCTACAGAATCAAGAAAGCATGGAGTGTTTTCTCTTGTGAGGTTTGCACTTCTTGTTTTCTTCCTTTGTCTAAGCATATATGTGAATTTAGTTTTTTGTTTGTGAATGTTTACTTTATTTGTTAATGTTCTTTGCATACTAAATCTTGTTCTACATGTAGGTGGTGCAACAAAAACTAGGGCTTTATCCTAATCTTATTCCTCTCCTTCGTTTTCCTCATTACCACTATAATTTTCTTCATCTTCTCCAAGACCTTATGTTAGCTACTAAGGTTCCTTTCCTTTATCTCATGTGCTTAGTTTTGCCTCTAGGTCTTCAATCATTCTCTTTCTTTTCTTTTCCTTTGAAGCTATTTTGATGTCAACAGTAATTCTTGCCTTAGCTTCTTCATATTTTCAAAAAGGTTGAGTTTATTTATCAATATCTTCTTTTATTAATAAAACAATATTTTTTCTCACTTTGTTAGGATCAACTTCATAGTCAAATGCTTCTAGTCATGCCTTCCTTGGCTTCACTGCCTACACAAATGTGTTAACTATGTCTACTAAGAAACATACATCATTGTAATGTTTCATTTCAAACTCTTCTAGAATCCTCATCCTTATCTTCATTCTCTATTTCAATTCCTCAAAATATGTATCTATGAAATTCTCAAAATTCTCTCCTAATTGAGTTATTTATTCACTAATTTTATTTAGATCAGTGGTTTTCCTTGTTCCCAAATAATATTTCCAACACAAGGAAAATACTTTTGAACATAAAAGAAAATACACATGATAAGTGATCCAAACTTGCATGTAGATTTCTTTGCCTTCCTAATAGATATCAAGTTCTCTACTAATTGAAATTTATGGATCTTGGAAAGATCATATTCATGATCTTTCATAACAATCTTGTTAGAATATATAGTCCAACAATTTAACTAAGAAGGGGAGGGGGCCAAGGGGGGTTGAGGGGTGAATTAATTATCCAACTATTATCATAATTATCAACCTTAATCAAACTTAATCATGTGAACAATATAATCAAAAACCATAAAGAGATAATCATCCACAATAAAACCAAATATGTTAACCATGGAAGCCCTTGATTAGAGGGAAAACTCTGGTGGGGATGGTACCCACAAGATGATGTACTAATATATATATATTTCTTATTAGAGGATGGACCCTATTAGGATTCTATAACAATATTCAATACATATCAATATGTGTTAAGAGACTTTGAATCCCTATTAGGAGATTCTAACCTTATTAGGAGTTGTAGAAGATAGATGGACCCACTGCCCAAAGAGCTTCAAGGGAAAGACCAATGAACCCACTGTCCAAATGATCTTTGTATTATTCCTTGTAGAATAATAGATTTGAATTGTACTTCCTTCCTCAACATTCAGTACATTTATATACTATAGGCTTACCAATAGGCTTACAAATTTTCAAAATAAATCACTTCAACAAATCTTTCAAATACTTAGCTTGTGAAATAAAAATTCTATCACTATTTTCACAATCTACAAACTTGGAAAAAACTCCATTTCTCCTATCATACTCATCTCAAACTCATTCTTCATTTCTTCAGAAAACTTATCACTTGCATTATCATTACCTCCAAATATTATGTCATCAACAAATAGTACTATTATCAACAATTCAATCTCTTTTTCTTTCAATTACAAGTTACTATCTATCATACCTTTAGCAAATCCAAATTTTTTCCAAATAGTTGTCCAACCTTGCATACTAGGTTTTGGGTGCTTTCTTTAGACCATATAGAGCTTTCTTCAATCTACACACCATTATTTTTTTCTTTTGTTAGAGGGAATCCTTCAAATTTCTTAATGTATACTTCTTCTTCAAGTTCTCCATTCAAGAAGGTTAAGTTTACATCCATATGATACACTTTGAACTTCTTGTTTGCTAAAGAAGCCTGGAACTTTCTCACTATTTTCTTTCTAGCTACATGAGAATATGTCTCCTTGTAGTCTATTCCTTTTTGCTATGAATATCCTTTGCACACAAATCTATCCTTGTTCCTTAAACCTTTTCCTTGCTCATTCGTCTTGTTTCTGAATGCCCATTTGGTTCCAATATCATTCTTGTCTTTAGGTCTTGGAACTAATTCCCATGTTTCATTCTTCACAATTTTCTAATTCTTCTTTCATTGCTTGAATCCAATGATTATCCTTATAAGATTCATCTTCACTTTTAGGTTCAACTTGAGAAATCAAACATATCTCTTCATTAACATTATTTCTTGTCATCGCTCCTTTGTCTATGCTTCTAATTATCTTCTCTAGAGGGTGATTCTTTGTTAGATTCCTATTAGAGGTAGGAGTTTCTAACTCAACTCTTACTTCTCTCTTGGTTCAGATATTTCTCCTCTTTGTATAGCAATTTGCACATCATTCTACAGATCATTATTTTTCTCATAGAAAACTTCTACATTTTTTCTAACAATTCTAGCATTATCCTCTTCTTCATTAGAATTTTAATCCATCATCTTTTCCTTGATTCCAAACTTTTCATCAACTTTTACATTTGTGCATTCAACTATAGTCTTAGTTCTATGGTTAAAACATTTTTAAGCTTTACTCTTCAATGAATAACCAAGAAACATACCTTCATCACTTATTGGATAAAACTTACCAATATCATCATCTCTCTTTATATAAAATTTTCTTCCAAATATTTTGAAATACATTGAGGGTGAATGACCAACCATAAGTCATGAGTCTTATACATATCTTTTCTAATCTATACTCTATTCATAGTGTACACTTTTGTATTGATCGTTTCTATCCAAAATGTCTTGGATACATCATTACTCTTGTTGCCTCTACTACTGATATGTTTCTTCTTTTAGAAATTTTGTTTTCCTCAGGTGTCTTGGGTGAAGACAATTGTCTCTTGATTCCATTTTCTTCAGAAAACATATTAAAATCTCTAGAGGAAAACTCTCCTCCTTTATATGATCTCAAACATTTTATCTTAACACTAGATTCATTCTAAAATCTATTCTTAAATATCTTAAACTTCCCAAATGCTTTAGATTTCTCTTTAAGGAATGCTACTCACATCATTCTAGTGAAATCATCAACAAAAATCATGAAATACCTTTCTTCATAGAATCCTTTTATCCTTGAGGGACCACTCAAATCTATGTGAACTATCTCTAGCTTCTTAGTAGTAGTGAACTTCTTGCTAGGAAATGATACCTTCTTTTACTTAGCCAAGATATATTCTTTGCAAACAATATTAGTAGGCTTTATTAACTTAGGCATATCTCTAACTAAAAATTTGCTACTAACCTTCACAATGTGATCAAAATTTATATGACAAAACCACCTATGCCATAGCCAACTATTATCCTCTTTAGCAACCAAACATGTTATTTCAATAGGATTCAACTAAAATACATTACATCTGGACCTTGTTCATGTTCTAATCAGCTTACCATGTTTTTCTTTGATAATGCAAGTCTTCTCTATGAATTGTAATAGATAACCTTTATCTACCAACTATCCAACACTCAACAAGTTATTCTTTAATGCATCAACAAAGTAAGCATCATCAGTGTTAGTCTTTCCATCAAGTCTATTAATGCATCAACAAATATGTCCATCATGATTCCTAAATTTAATGAACTTATTCATATCACTAGTCATGTGATGTGAACATCCACTATCTATTATCCAATCAGACTTCTTTCCAACTTGGGAAACTAGAGCTTTTTCCTCTTTAATTTCTATGTCAAGATCATCTTCCTTAATGACTATGAATCCTAGCTCATCATCACTTTCACTCTTAAATTTTTCATCAAATTCCTCATATTCATTTGCATATAGACAATTTCTAGGTCCTTTAGGATTAAAATTTCCCTTATACCTTTTCTCTCTTTTAGGACATTTAGATGCATAATGACCAAATTAATTAGAAGTCCAAAATTTAAAGATATTCTTACCATCTAGTTGTCTTCTTACAAGAATGGCTATACCTTATTCAATCTCCTTACTTTCATCACATCTAGTTCTACTACTACTAGCAAAATCTCCATGTGTGCTTACACTTTGAGTCAAATTAGGCTGAACATTTAAGGCACTAAAATTTGTTTCAACTCTTGTCAATTCTCTGGATTGTCTCAGACAGGCTTCTATTGATTCCAATCTTCAAAGAAAGGTTTCTCTCATAAACTTCTTAGTATAGGGTATCAGAAGTTCAATCATCAAGGCTACTTGAATGGTAGTGTCAAGGAAATCAAGATCTTCCACACAACCTCATCTTCTTCTTTGTATCCACTATATGATTTGATTCCTACAAAAATCTCAGATATTCTACCAACATAGCTTCTTATAGATTCATCTTCCATAATTTTAGCATCTTGAAATACACATATCCAATTCTGCAATCTTATTCTCTTCATATTCTTATCACCTTCAAAATTAGATTCTAATGATTTTTCAAATCTCATAAGATGTTAGTAGAGACTTTAACTAACTGTATTCATTCTCTAGAAGGGCTGATAGTAAGGCTTCTCAAGTTTTCATATTACACATGAATAGATTTCTCTATGCTTCACTACATTGTTCAATCTTTTCTTCCTCCACAATCATCTTGCTACTTTTTTTCAAATGCCAATAACCTAGACCCATACATAACAGATGAGTCTTCATCTTATCCTTCCAACTATCCTAGCTAACCCCATCAAATTTAGGACTATCCTTTCTGAACATATTCACTATTGATCTGCCAAAGTTGTTAAGCTTTCTCTTAAAGGGCCTAAAGCTCTAATACTAATTGTTAGAATATGTAGTCCACCAATATAACTAAGAGGGGCAGGGGATGAGGCTGAATTAGTTATCCAACTATTATCATAATTATCAACCTTAATCAAAATTAACCATGTGAACAATATAATCAGAAACCAAAACTAGATAATGTCAAAATATATAGTCCACTAATATAATTAAGGGGGGTGAATCAGTTATCCAACTATTAGCACAATCATTAGCCTTAAACAAATCTAACCATGTGAGTAATATAAACTGAAACTACAACAAGATACTCATACATAATTAACACAAGATATGTTAACTAGGGAAACCCTTATTCAAAGGGAAAACCCCAGTGGGTATGGTACCCACAAGAAGATGTACTAATATAAATATCAAAAACCACAACAAGATACTATCATAAATATAGTCCATTGATATAAATATAGTATACTAATATAAATATAGTCCACTGATATAACTGAGAGGTGGGGGGGGGTAGCTGAATTAGTTATTCAACTATTATCATAATTATCAACCTTAATCAAACTTAACCATGTGAAAAATATAATTAGAAACCACAACAAGATACTATCAAAATATATAGTCCACTGATATAATTGAGAAGGGGCGGGGGGGTGTATCAATTATCCAACTATTAGCACAATCATTAGCCTTAAACAAACCTAACCATGTGAGTAATATAAATTGAAACCACAACAAGATACTCATACATAATTAACACAATATATGTTAACTAGGGAAACCCTTATTCAGAGGGAAAACCTCGATGGGGATGGTACCCACAAGATGATGTACTAATATAAATATTCCTTGTTAGAGGATAGACCCGATTAGGAGTTTGTTACAACATTCCATACATATTGTAATGCCCCAAAATTGGCACATTGCCATGCTTAACCAATTCTAGTCTATTTAGTCAATCCTAAGTCCTATTTTACAAGGCAATTAAGATTTTGATAATTGCTACTTGACTTAAGTGTCAAATGAAAAAAATCCCTTATCTATATTAATTACACTCTTTATTTAATTCCTAAGTATTGACTCAAATTAGCTACATTAAACCTATTAATTTAATTTAATTTAATTTAATTTAATTATAAGTCTTCATACTTTAATTAAATTAAAATTACCTTTTAGCTCATGTACAAGGGAATTGAATGTATTTGATTTAATAAGATATATCCTCATTTTAATTTATTGAATTTAATTATTCAATTAATTAATATTATGCATTAATGAGGTCATATTCAATTTTGTTAAATTAAATATACTCTCCAAATTATCTCTTCAATTCAGAAATGGAAACCCTGAGTGAACTGGAAATGGAAATGGAATTAACTTAGTTAACTCTATCTCACACTCAGAAGTAAATCAGTTAACTTCATTTGCACAAGGAAGTTTCCACTCTAATTGAATGTCATCTCCAATCTCATCCATCTGTTCTATTTGATCTTGATCATTGATTAATTTTTAGGATTCTATTTAAGAAGCCTTCAATTCCTTATTATAGAGGTCAATAATTGATAGTATTGAAGTTATGATGAATTAATCACTCAAGCTTTACTTTTATAAAATTATTTTTCTAGCATAATAATCTCATTCTAGTTATAAAATGCATGCATTTAGTATAATTTACTCCCTTTTATTTCTAGACTAATTGCATGCATCTAGATTAACATTGCATCTCATTTAGCTTCACATTACAAAATCCTTCATTCTAGATGTATGGTTGCTAGCTTCTTGGTCTTAGAGCAATAGCATAATCATTCTAGTTAGAAGGCAACAGATTAGCTTGCCAAATTATTTTGGATGAACAACCCAATGGTCATTCCAGGATGATCTTGCATGTAATGATCATGTTGAACTGTGTTGAAGATTAAGGCCTACATTTCCCTCATACTTTTCTGGCACCCACCATGGGGCCAAGAAATCAACTTTTTGGCCTCATATGTTTCTTTTTCTACATATTTTTGTGTTTTGTCACTGTCATCCAACATTCCTCATGTGAAAAAGTGTATAATTACATAGTTTCTCATGTGGTACATGTCATTTTCTCACATGGGCCTATGTAGGATTTCATGCAAAATTTGGCATCAATAAATTAAAATGTAGTTTTTAGATTTTGTTTTTATCATCATGATTTAACTAATGGTTATTTTTGAAGCATTTTCATTTTGGTTTCTAAGTTTTAACAACTTAACAATGGTTTGTAGGATGCTTGTTGAAGACACCTTATTAAAAAACCCTAAAATTGTACTGATAGTTTGATTGTAGGATGTTGTTAAATATATGCATGTCAAAGAATCAATTCAAACCCACTAAAACATTATGTCTTCTTTTACTTCTTTCTTACACATAGTTTAATAGGGCTTGTGAACTTCATAGAGATATAGATAAAGGAATAGGGTAGTATGGTCTTTTCTACTTGGAAGTGATACCAAAGAGTAAATCAGAAACCTAGATGCCTTTTGAAGATGGTACCCAAGCAAAGCCTTTGATGAAGAGATGATGATTTCCTTTTAGGAGATCAATGTCTTGGAATAGGTCAATTTGGGATTAATAAGCTAACTTGGTGATGAACATGCTCTGCATGTTTGGGTAAGGTGATGAGGTAGAGGAGTATGCTCTTTCCCCTTGCGAGAAAAGAAAAAATTGGACCCTTAGATCTGAACCACCAGTCTAAGTCAACCTTTAAGGGGGCCTACTAGAGTGATCCAACCTCTAGGAATGACCCAAGTGAGAATACTCCTTTTGCCAAAGATTCCAACTAACTATAATAAAGAAGCTTTATAGAGAGAAAGACTCCAAAGCCATGTTAATTTCTTCTTCTTGATTCCTGATATCACATATCAAGAGGAGGCTCTTTCTATTTCACTAGCTGGCACTGGCCCTAGTCTTGCTAGTCAAGTGTGTGCACTTTCAAATTCTGGTGTGGGTTTTTGGCCTTAACTTCATTCAAAAATCCACCAAGGGTTAATATGAATAGAAGCCAAGTAAAAACTTCTTATTTTCTACTCAGTTCATCTCTGAAAGAGAGCATAATCTGTGTGCAAGGAGGGGGAAGAATCTCTCCTATAGATACTCATCATAGGCATGTACCTGAACATTGGAAGATGGTATACACACTTGACCACTACCACAAGGGTGTTCATTCAATGTATATATAATCGAGTCCTTGGAATACACAAAAAACATAGGCACCCTCTAGTGGGGTGACATGACTGTATGAAGTGAACACATGCACATAACTTGTGAGACAAAGGTTTTTCTTCCTCTACCGTTTTTAGTTTTAGGGATAAAGTGTATCTTTTTCAAGTCTTTAAACTTGTTTGAATCAATCAAAAAAATAAATGCCCAAGACTCTCTTCTCCCTCCAAGTTTCTTTGTCCTTGGTTAGATTGTTTGTGATAACTACTTACTTCCTATGTTTGAAAACAACTCTCTATTTGAAAACCAAAATGATGTCCAAAACTTGTAAACTATGTTGATATTTGCCTAAAACTTGTAAACATAATTAACCATCTATTTAGAAACTAACAAAACTATTTAAAACCTCTTTGATTTCAATCAAAAACTGTCAGCCTATCCCTTTTCTTACACCTTGTTCTACAAATTTTTACTCAAGAAAACTCCTTGTCAACACTTCCTCGCAGGGTTCTCTATAGTTCTTCATACAACTATCTATGAATCTCTGCATGAGATTTTGCCAAACACTATATATTGATGCCAAAAATTTATCTTTTATGCAAACTATCAAATCCTCATGCAGCTCTTTGTAATTCCTTGCACAAGAAAACTGGTCCAAATTTTTTGTTTTGAAACTGTGCTTGGTTCTTTGTACTTTCTTTTGCAATTTTCTGTTAATCTTCATGTAGGATCTTATCCTAAAAATATCAAACTATTATGTTAGATTTATTTTCACTCCAAATCTAATATATGTCTACAACATTTGATCACTTCTCTATCTATAAATAGTGTCAAACATCGACTTCTTACTTAGCTGACAACTTGTGATCTACACATGAACTAGTCTCCTCACTTAGTTCTCTTATTTGGTCCTTTTGTGTTTGTCATATTTTTTGTCACAATAGTCATAACTCTTGGTTGTTCTATCCATTACTTAGATGACTCATACCTAAGTATACAAGACTCTTATCTCAATTTTTGAGGCTATGTTCTAGTGTGGTCCTTGTTTAGGCTTTTCTCTTTGTCATTGTCTATGACTATGGCAACAGGGAGTGGAAACATGTTTCATCCCTATAGACTTAGATGAGGTAGAGCTAGAGGTCATAATTGTGGTAGAGGCTTCTTCTTAGTTTATACATAGTCTATCTCTAATACATCTAGTGAGGAGTCTTCACAATCTCCTTTACCAGTTAGATCACCTCATGTTTAGAGAATGTTTTCCATAAACTTACAACAAACTAGGAATCACTTGTATCAAGAGGATCCTGAAAATAGAAAAGGTCATACTTCTCCAAACAACACAGTTGAATTCTTATCTAGATGACCTTTTCAACCAACATACACTAAAACTTATCACATTCCTAAAATGGTTTATCAAGACCGAGATAATAGAGAACATAGTGGAGAACAAGATCACCAAAGGAATGAAAGACATAAAGAACCTTTTACTGATGAGAATGAGGAAAACAAAGAGATACATCTTGAAGATGTCAAAAGAGATTGTATGGATAAAAATTTCTAGAAAGTCATGGAAATATTGCTTAATAAAGAGAAAGAGAAATACTTTCTCAAACTCACTCAAGAGGGAGCCAAGTTACCTTATCACTTTAATTTCGAAACAATCATTATACCTAAAGATGAAATTGAATTGTCTAAGTTGCAAAAACAACTTAGGTCATGCAAGAATAGTTAGCCTAGATGATGTGTGATAAGGACAAACCTACAAAAATATACACCTTAGACACTCTTTTTCCTTTTCCTTTTGAAAAGAGTATAGACATGCCTCTTTTCCAAGAGGATATGAGTTACCCAAGTAAAATAAATACTTCAGAATTTCTGATAGCCAAGATCATTTGTGGGAATTTGGTGCCTTCTCTATGGAATTTATGCATAATCAGACATATCTCATGTGACTATTCCCACAAACCCTAGGTGGTCAAGCCATGGAATGGTTTTCATAGTTTCCTACTAATATCAAAACATTTGATGAGATTGCTAACATATTTGTTCAATAGTACTCCCACAAAATACAACATCTAGTTACCATAGAGACTTGTGTAACCTTAAATAGAAAGTTGGGGAGCCTTTGCTCACATTCTTTTAGAGATGGAGACAACTTTACACCAAATATTCATGAAAGATTCTTGAAATGAATAAAATTAACATCTTCACAGACAATCTTTTACCTAACTTTGGGTATAAAGTTCAACTTCAGTGTCTGTGCACCTTTGAAAACAAGATCACACAAGCTATCCAAATAGATGAATTAATGGTCAAAAATGGAAAAATAAGCCTTCAAAAGGACACCAAACAAGGATCAATCTCTAATAAGGAAAAATCTGAGTATGTGAGCAAGAACCAAGAGGTGGTACATGATGGGGTCATTGACAATATTACTCCTAAGCTTGCTAAAGTAGCTTTCAATCTTGTAGACAACCTCAAAGCATCTTAAAATGTTAACAAAAATCCTTCTAACAATAGGACATTTGGAAACAAGCCGAAGAACTCATCTTGGGTTACATGCCAAAAATGAGAATATACACCTCTTGGCAGACATCTAGATGTGGTCTATAAGACCTTGCTACAAAACAAGCTCATTTCTCCATTGGATAACTCTCACCCTTATGATCCATAACCATGACCTTCATGGTAGATTGAAACTACATTTTGTGAATACCACTAGAACAAAGGTCATAAAACTAGTAATTGCATCAACCTGTATTACAAAGTTCAAGACTTAATTGATGATGGTGACATTGTTGTGGATGGACATAATAAGAACTTGGATCATAAGGCTTTCAAGAAACCATTCCTGTATTATGAAAAAGGGGAAAACTCAAAGCAAAAATCTCATAACAAGATCAACTATACATACTCTAATGATGATGAGATTGTCCACATGGATGAACTGATGGACTTTGAGTATTGTGACATTATCACCATCAAGGGAAAATAAGACAACACTAAACCTAAGACACCATTTTTCTTGAGGGATGCTACATCCAATACATCTACCAATGAACCATCACAATTTTGTGCCAATGTTGTTATGTATTCCTATGTCAAGATAGTACTCAAAGGCCCTAGTCCTTCTACTCTTGAGTTGGAACAACACAAAGACAAACCTCTTTCTGGTCCATTTAGCTAAGGTACAAATGTTACAAAATCTTTTGTGGCTACTAGCTATAGTATCCTCAATCAATTACAATAAACAAATGCTCAAATCACAATCTTTGAATTGTTCAAAATCTTGCCTACTCATAGGAAGATCCTTGACAAAGCCCTCACTGAGGCAAATGTACCTTAAAATCTTGGTCTTGATAGTTTCTAATCTATTGTAAGTCATACAACCTCACCTTACTATATTTCCTTCTTTGAGGAGGATGATAATTCACTAAGTCATCCACATAACTAGCTATTGCACATTGAAGTCATGATACACCAAAAATGTGTCCTCTGTGTGCTCACTGATAATGGAGCTAGTTTAAACATTATCTCTACTTCTTTACTTACTCAACTGGGCTATTCTAAAGAGTCCATTAACCCTCGTTGCAAGATAACCATCAAGGTATATGATGAATTCAAGCACAAACCTTTAGCTCTTATGGTTTTTCCTATCCAAGTTAGTCTTGTAGAAAGGGATGTCACTTGTCAAGTCCTTGATATTGCATTAGCATACAACATCCTACTAGGAAGATTATGGATAAATGAAATGTGAGTTGTGCCCTCAACTTACCATCAATGTGTAAGGTTTCCTATTCATGGCTCTGAAGTCACCATACCTAAAAATACTAGCTATATTTGTAACATGTTAAAATTTGCTAAAAGTTTTGTACTTGCTAATAAGGAACCTAAAGACCATTGTGATAATAAGCTAAAAAAAATCAAGTAGTCATTGAAGCTAACAGAAATTGGGATGGGTGAATATCACATAGAACTAGTTCTTTCTTTGACATCTCTTCTTGAATCTCCTCATCATTATGGGAGACCATCTGAAGTGAAGAGACCTTTTTGTGCTAACACCTTAAACTAAGTATAATGGTACCTTTGTTAAAGCTATTGTACCTCTCAAAGAGGAAGATGAAAATAGATCCATTGCTACATGGATATACAAAGAGGAAACTCCAATTGACCTCACAGAGTAATCTCATGAAATTACCCCTAAAAAGTATGGTCTAGGTCTTAAACTCATGAAACTCTTTGGCTACAAGGGGAATGGTCTGATTGATCCTATCAAAGGGATAGCTAGAAGGTCTCAGGATACATCCAGTCTAGGCTTCAAGAACGTTCCCTTCCATCTAAGGATTAAAAAATTTATGCCAAAATCTAAAAGTTCATCTAACCATGAGTCATAAGCTAATTCAGATGACCAGTAGGATAATGTTAATGATAAGGATCCTTATCCTTATCCAATTCCTATTGATCTTGCTAGATTCTTCGTAGAACTAGATGAATTTATACCACATATCAGTACTATGGATGGTGATAGTGATTCTTCTGATGACACTACTGATTCTCCCCATATCCAACAAGAACAAGGAAAGTCCAATCATGCATTTTTCATTGAGAAACTTTGTAAAAATCTAGATGATGAAGGAGAATGGATCCCTATTACTATTGGGGAATTTTATAGTCTATCCCCATGTAGCACAAATTCTCAAGAGTATGAATCTGACTCTCTCTTAGAAGCAACTATAGAAAAATACATAGATCAAGTTCATGTCTATGAAAATCTGCTCAAAGGAAGTGAATCATCTAGGGTTAGGTTGGATAAGTCTCATTTAGCTAATGTCATCAATTATTCAATTAATGATGGTAGAACTCAAAGGTATTCGAACACACTTGTGGATAAAGTTGATCGTGGTATTGAATTTCTTGTCAATGCATTTGATGATTATATTATGAATGCTATCAAACTTGTCACATCTCCTTCACTCACTTATCCTAAGCTCATAGACTGGAATTCCAATGCATCTAGTTCAGTCCCTGCATTCTAAAATGACTATCCTCTTTCTTAATACTTAAATGATGTCAAACCTATAACATCTTCCACCAAAAAACAAGGCATCAACATGACTGAAGCTGACATCAAATATCTTAGTCGCACAATAAAAAAGAAAAGAAATAGAAGGTCCGATGGTGAAAACCACATTGTAGCAATATCAAAACCTAAAATAGTAAAAATAAAAGATGTATCCAAAGGGGAAAGCCTCTTTGAGCTGCCTACAAATGAGATATTTGATGCACTTCCTAGTCATTTTTAGGAAAGATCATCAGTGTTGATAGAACTAACACAGTTAATCAACTTGGGAATAGAGGAATAGCCTCACATGATACATCTTGCATAGTCACTATCTCTAGAAGAAAAAGAGTAATTCAATGCCTTCTTCCAAGAGAAAAAGATAAATTTCATGTGGACATAATCAGACATGCTAGGCTTAGATCCTAATCTCATAATGCATTATTTATCTATCGAGCTAGGAGTTAAACTAGTCAAATAAAAAATTAGAAAAATGCATCCTCATGTTGCATTACTTGTCAAAGCTAAACTAGAAAAGCTTCTGAAAGATGGTTTCATCTATGCTATTGATTATATTGAATGGGTATCAAACATTGTTCTAGTCTCCAAGCATGACAAATCTATCAACGTTTGTATAGATTTTTGAGATCTAAAGTTAGCATCTCCAAAGGATGATTTTCCACTCCCCAACATTGATATGATAGCGGATATGATAGCAAGATATAAAATGTACTCACTCATGGATGGATTTTCTAGATATAATCAGATCAAAATCTCACAAAAGATCTAGAAAGTATTTCTTTCACTTGTGCATGGGAAACCTTCTGTTGGAACATGATGCCATTTGGTATGAAAAATGTTGGTGCCACATATTAAAGGGAAGTTACTACAATTTTCCATGATATGATGCATAAGACCATGGAGGACTATGTCAATGAAACCTTGGTTAAGAGCACAAAACACAACACTCACCTTCAAGATTTGGGACCCATCCTAGGTCATATGGAGAGATTTAATTTGAGACTTAACCCCAAGAAATGTGCATTTGGTGTAACTTCTAGGAAACTACTTGGTCACATTGTCTCTACAAAAGGAATCAAGGTTGATCCAAAGAAAGTTCAAGCAATCATGGACATGCCTCCACCCTATAATATCAGTCAGATGAGGGGCTTGCAAATCCATTCATAGATTCATCTCATAGCTAGCAGATAGGTCATAACCTTTTACCAAGACTCTACATAAAGGCATGAAATACAACTAGAGACAAGATTGTGATCAGAGTCTAACATAGATAAAGCAATATCTTACTAAT
This sequence comes from Cupressus sempervirens, assembly GCA_028749045.1. NCBI lineage: Eukaryota > Viridiplantae > Streptophyta > Pinopsida > Cupressales > Cupressaceae > Cupressus > Cupressus sempervirens. The sequence continues at coordinate 871,162,010 of CM053785.1, read as the reverse complement.
CCATTGATCTTGATGCCTCCTATCTATGGGAAGCCTCTTATTTTGTACATCTCAACAACAGAGTCATATCTTGCTATCTTTCTAGCTCAAGAAGATAATGATAACAAGGAAAGAGCTATTTAATGTCTGAGTCATACACTAATTTCTTATGAAATTAATTACAGTATCATTGAGAAGGCTTGCTTGGTAGTTTTCTTTGCTTCCCAAAAGTTGAGACACTACATGCTCGCTCATACTACATGACTAGTTGTTAAAATTGATCCACTAAAAAACTTACTCAGCAAGGTAGCTCTAACAGGAAGGTTAGCTAAGTGCATCATGGTCATAAGTGAGTTTGACATTCAATATTTTGAGAAAAAGGCTATCAAAGTACAAGTGATTTTTTATCAATTAGTAGAAGCACCAATGTAGATTATTCTTCCACTAAACATTTACTTCCCTAATGAATCAATTCTAATGCTAATGCATCAAACTTGGGTGATGTTCTTTGAAAGTTCCTTCACACAATAGGGATCCAGTGCTGAGCTCTTATTCATAACACCACAGAGGTATTCACTACCTAAGGTGTACAAGATTATGTTTCCTTATACAAAAAATATTGCATAATATGAAGCCCTAATTAACGGCATAAAGATTGGAGTTGAATGGAGAGTGGATGAATTAAATATATTTGGTGATTCATAGCTCATAATCAACTATGCCAAAGATGTGTACCAGATGAAGGATGAGAAATTGATACCTTATAAATTCATGGTGGATGACCTGAAGAAATACTTTGCTCATATCAATTTTCAACAAATTCCTCAAGTAGACAACCAATTGGCTAATGTAATGGCTACTCTTGTTTCTATGTTATAGATGCTAGAGAATGATCTTTGACATGAGTTCCTAGTGGAAATGTTGTTCTACCCTATCTATAATTCCCCTAATCTTGGATGATTTGTTATATTTTAGGAAATGACTCATCCTGCTACCACCATATATACTCTTATCTGCATGACCAAACAATTCTATATAATCTAACTTGGAATGAAAAATGTCACCTTATCCATAATTCTTCATGATATGTTATTATTGCTTACAACTTGTTTAGTAGATGTCTTGATGGAGCACTCCTCAGGTGTCTAAAACTTGATGAGTCCAAACACACATTATTTGATATATATGAAGGCATCTATGGATCTCACTCTAATGGCTTGACACTACCTCGTAAATTTATTCGAGTTGGTTACTATTGGACAAAGATGGAGCAAGAGGTAATCAAATACACCAAGTCTTACAAACAATGCCAACTCCATGGAAATCTAATTCACACTCGAGCCAGGGATCTAATTCCATCTATCACACTATGGTCATTCCAAAAATGTGCCTTTGATCTTGTAGGTTAGATTCACCCGTCTTCTTCAAATGGACACAAGTTCATCATTACAGCTATAGACTACTTCACTAAATGTGTAGAGGCAGTCCCTCTCTCTATAGAAAATGGAAAAATTATAGATTTATTCATTATGAATTACATCATATGAAGGTATGGTGTACCTTCCTCCATCATTATTGACAATGGAGGATAGTTTAAAAACAAAGATCTCAAGGAGTTATGCAAAAAGTTCAGAATCACGCAACATTGGTCTTCTATTTATTACCCCCAGGGTAATGGTCAAGTGCAAGCATCCAACAAGGAAATCCTCAAGACCTTGCATCACAAAGTTAAATAATCCAGAAGGGACTGGCACCTTCAGATTAATCTAGCTTTATGGGCTTACAAAAAAACTATTAGAACTCCAACGGGTACAATGCCCTTTGCTTTGGTATATGGAGCGAATGTTGTGCTTCCAATTGAAGTTGAGATTCCTACTTTGAAATCTCTATGAAGGGCCTCATTACTAATGATGACTATAGAATATCTCATCTTCAAGAGCTAGAATTATTATATGAATTTTGACAATTGGCGTCCGATCATCTTCAAGCCTATTAGTAGCATATGTTTAGAAGCTACAATAAGAAAGTTAAGCCACCTAACTTCCAACTAGGTGATCTCATTTTGAGAGAAAACCCTAAGAATTAGCAACAATGAGTATAGAAAGAGAAGTTTGAACCCAATTGGCTTGGTCCATATATAGTTACTATAATGTTTGGATCTAGTGCTTACCAACATTCTATAGCTAAGGGAGAGGCACTCAAGGAGCCCATCAATACTCCCTATCTAAAGTGGTTCTACAACTGATCTAATTTCAAAAGCTCTCTATATATACTTAAGTCCTAAAAAAAGTCTAAAAATTGCAAAAGTCTTGAAAAAATTATTATCTTGGTGAAAACCTAGCAATAGGTACATTGGTAATACTAAAAACATTCAGAACATCAAAAAATATCAAAAAAAAAAATTGAAAAACAAAAAAGTGTCATTAATGAAAACATAGCAAATAGGCATCGTGGTAGAAAAAAAAAGAATCTCTACCAAGAAGGTGAAAACCTAGTAAATAGGCACCTCTTGTTTCAAATGTTATACCTTGCAGTGCATCTTCTAGCTCCTATACAATTGCTTTCCTACTTTATTTTGTTGCTTTCACTCATGCATCCATGGATTGAATCTTGTCATAACTTGGAGGCAACCCCTATAGTGTCATAGGAATCTCCCTCCTGTCAATCACCAATTGTTCTAATTGCATCTACCTACTATTGCTAGTGTTACTTTTGATATTCCTCTTATGGAAGATCTCTTGCATCAGTCACCAATTGTTCTAACTGCATCTACCTACTATCGCTAGTGTCACTTTTAAGATTCCTCTCACGAAAGATCTCTCCATTAGTCACAAATTGTTCTAACTACATCTACCTACTATCACTACTATCACTTTTGAGATTCTTCTCATGGAAGATCTCTCTCATGTTAGTCACCAGTGTTCCTAACTATATTTATCTACTATCGCTCAATTTTCTACAAAGGTTCTTCTTACTGAAGATTCCTATTTGACTTCAGTTGCTAGTTGTTTTAACTATGTTTGTCTACTATTGTCACCCTACTAAACATATTTATTTCATATATGTTATGAACATTAACACTTGACATCAATCCTATAACATAAAAATAAACTCAAAATGATGAACTTGTTTGGGATATTTTGAACTTTTCTTTGTTTGTTTTTCTTTTTCTTTATCATGTCTCTTTGAGCAACTCGGTGATGTCACTTTCAACTAGAGAAGCGAGGACTAGGGGCATGACTTTTTCTTTACTTTTTATTTGATGGTTTAGTTCCAATGATCTAAAGCATCCATATAAAAGGGGTGTCCACTATAATAGCCTCTATCTTGTATTGGATGGCCAGATGTAACTCGACTCATTTTATATGGACTCTTCATTAAGCTTGGTTCTTCTCCTTTTTTTTTGGAGTGAACTCTTTATGCTACAATAAATACTAATACTCATCCTGCTAAGTAAATTTATGGGTCACTATGAGTATACTTAGCACACTTCTATCTTAGGTTATGAATGCAAGGGTCATTACAAATAAAATACTTACTAATTACTTAGCATAAGAAGGATCTCTTATGTGTCTAGTATGTCTACATACAAGAAACATTCTAGTCATCCTAGCATTTATGCTCTAATACTTATGTTTTCTTGCTATATTAAAAGGGACAAATGTTTTGGTCATTCTAGCTCCTTGTGCCTTGAATTCTTTCATTTAATCCTGAAAAAACTATAACATATGTCCTATTCATCTTCCTATGATTTCAATGCCAATGAGAATTGTATGACATTTGGGATTTAGCTACATGCATAGTGATGATAATTTTTAAAGCTTGGTAAGCAGACTTAGGGTTGCATCTAGCATAGTGTTGCATTGCATAAGCACATGGTTTGATCACTAATTTACTTGCATCCTTTGTGATTAGGGAATGTTGATTTCTTCAAAGTATCACATTTCTTCATGACTGCACAAGTATTTGGTTCTTTGGTTCATCTTATCGATCTTCATGGGATACCTATCACTATCAACAAAATGGAACACTACATGAGATGTTAGTTCATTCCCATTTTGCATTTCATATACATTCTATCATGATTCATCTCATCTACACTACATTCATACATCATATCAAATTTGTATTCATACTCATAGCATAAACATCTCCTATATAGAAAAATATAAAGAAAGAAAGCTAACACATGTGAAGATACTCAAATCAAAAATCGCATATATATATGTATGTGAAGTCAACTGTATACATTGCTACAAAATTACACACTACTCGAGTGTTGTCAATCTCCCTTTATGATGAGGGAGTGTTTATTTCTTCAAAGTATCACATTTCTTCATGACTGCACAAGCATTCAATTCTTTGGTTCATCCTATCGATCTTCATGGGATACATGTCACTATCAACAAAATGGAATATTGCATGAGATGTTAGTTCATTTAGATTTTACATTTCATAAACATTCTATCATGATTCATATCATCTACACTATATTTATACATCATATCAAATTTTTATTCATACTCATAGCATAAACATCTCATGTATAGAAAACTATAAAGAAAGAAATCTGACACATGTGAAGATACTCGAATCAAAAATCTCATGTGTGTGTGTGTGTGTGTGTGTGTGTGTGTGTGTGTGTGTGTGTGTGTGTGTGTGTGTGATTGTGTGTGTGAAGTCAACTGTGTACATTACTACAAAATTGCATGCTACTCAAGTGTTGTCAATCTCAATATGATACAAAACGGTGGTAGCACACCAATTGATACATAGTCAGAGAAAAATTGGAAGAAAGTAAGCTAACTCTATCCCTCTCCCTCCTCTCCAGCTGGTGGAGGATGAGGAGGAGGAGGCATATCTAGTCTCATCAAAGGCCATGCACCTCTTGACTCTCTCACATATTGGGAAAATAAAGGCACCTACTCTACCTCATTTGGTACTACTACAATATATGCTACATAATAGTATGCTACCCTCACTAACTATAGATGAATCTTGTCCCCATGTTGTTTTAATCTACGAACCTCTTGTTCCAGCTACTCTTGTAAGCCACAAATCTCTTGATCCCACTTTGATATCCTTGTATCTCTCACAATAAACTATATAGTCATCTCTCCCAGTTATCACTACATAGTCCTAACTTGCTCTCGAGATCTCCTCAAGGAATCTTGGGTCTATGCTAGGGTATCTCTTCCCTGTGGCTAAGTAGTAGGCTAATCCTACATCTCCTCATCTCCCACTACCTACTCTTCCTGCTAGCCTACCTACTCCTCTATGTGAGGCTTTTGTGTGTCTCCTTCAATGGCTCCTAGGGATCCCATCTCACCGTGAGGACATCTATGTCATATCCCACTACCATTAGCATCTGGATCTAATCCCATCTTTTGAGGAGGAATAGGAATCTATTGAGTCCTCTACCTTAGTCTCTCTTGCTATGGCTATTGTGATGGTGGCTATGGTGCCTACACTAATTGTATGGGTACAACCATCCCCACTAGGTCTATGAGTTGAGAGAAGGGATGACTTGCACAGTGTGCTTAATATGTTGGATTCATCCCCTCATCTACTACAATTGGCATGTAGTCCCTAGTCTAACCTGACTGACCACCCATGATATAAATTTATCACAAATGTCACATATAAATAGTACCCTTGTGAGATGTCATGTGGTTGACCATACTATCACCAGACTCTTGTCAATGGAAATCTCTCAATGACCTACATGGAGTGACCAATCAGTGGTTGAGATACAAACATATATCCTATCTCTACAAGTGCATCATCACATACCTCTATCTCTCTCCATGGTCTCCACACCACTGCTACTAGGTCATCTAGCCACCCTCTCCACTACTCAGTCTTCCCCAAAGCTATCTAGGTCAACTGTCCTCGATATCTACATATGTAAGGCTCAAGGAGTTGTCTCCCATCTGCAAAAAAGGGTCTTGTAAAGGGAAAATGCTCCCATGCCCACACCTTAAGAACATAGACCCTAGCAGCCATGCTCTTCCACTTAGGATATATAATCTTGTGTATCTCATGGAACATATGGGTGAACATGCACTGACCCCATTCGTAGTGCACCAACTAATCGAGCATCTACTGCAGCATCCTACCGCATACTCAAGTGTGTGTTGGCCTCTACCTAGCATCAAAAAGTAGCTAACAAATATGCCTAATACAGATCGCAACCTGTGAGTGGGTCCATATGTATGTACAAACTCATCCCATGTGATGGCTCTTCCCATGATGAGGTCCTCCTAGAATATGGCCCTCAATGTTGTTGTGTTTATTCGTGGCACTATGTTGTACACTACCCATGGCCCATGGAATAGGATTTATAGTATCCTATAAATATCCTCTAGGGAAATAGTCACCTCTCCCTAGGGAAAATGGAAGTTGTTCATCTCTGAATGGAAATGCTCAACTAGTGTTGTCAATAGGTCATTATTCACTAGTAATGCAAGAATCCAGCAAAGATATGATAGGCCAAGGCCATTAATATATGCCATGTCAGCATCATCCAGCTATCATAACAAGGTTTTGTAAAGTGGATAATGTGATCTAAATCAAACATCAAGAAAGCTAACCTATACACATGAAAACAATAGGCAAACTATTAGTCTTAGATAGATGAAAAATGATGAATGAAAGCACAAAATATTAATGACAAATCAAATTTTCAACATTAAAGTTTACAAATTACACCAGATTTTTGAATGAGATTTCATCTTCTCATGCAAGATTACACTTTTTCATGCAAGGAAACACATTCTCACGTGATAAAGTTCAAAAGACTTAGTGAACAAACAACCCAGTTTAGGGTTTCTCATGTGAGAGATGGGTATCTTTTGCATGAGGGTATCTTCTTCGCGCAAAAGGAGATTGAATTCGTACAAGGTATGACATCCTCATGCAAGAACCAACATGACAAATTGAAAAACTCCTAGAAACATGTCAAACTAACTTGAAATGCATGAAATTTGAAATACAAAGCAAGATTATTGATGACTCACTAGAGATTTGTAGTTTGTTAGCTGGTTGTGTTTCCTGCAGTGCTGGAATTAATGTGTACACATGGGGACCACTATCTTTCTCCTCAAAGCTCTCTTCTTCACAAATGACAAAAGCACAAATGAATTGAAAATGACCCTTTCGACCCTTATGTAGGTTTTGACCTAATTTTTTAACGTGCTCTGATTGGTGTGAAAATCAAACCTTTGTCTAATTTGGCTACTCTGAACTCATTTTCAGGATCAAATTTGAAATATAATATAGTTAAATAGCTCAAAATTGTGTTTTCAAATTTTGGGACCAACACGATCAAATGCTTATGCAGTCTAATTTTTTTTATACTTTGTGAATCTTGGAATCTTTTCAAATCACATTTTCCAAAAAAATTGGAAAAAGTCAACTCAAGTCAACTTTGGAGAAACTTGGTCTTTTGGACATCAAAATCACTCTAAATCAACTTCGAATATTCTTCAAACTCTTCTAATCTATTCTACATTCTTCTAAATATCAAATTTCTTTAGTATCTCTCAATATACTACTCTGCATCATTGTTTTGGTGTGTCATCTTTTGATTTCACTCCCAAAGGGGTAGGATGATTGCATCATTGAATCTTTCAAAGTTGGCTTCAACTTAATCTAAATCTCATGTCCTCATCACTAGAGGCATCTCATCACATGAGGCATTTTTTTCCCTCTATCTAGCATCTATGTCATCTATCTTATCTTTTGATCAGTTGATCAATCTTATAATAGGTCTTGTTAGAGTTCAATGGATAGGTATCAGGATAGTCTGACCCTGACTCCTATGGATCAAGCCTAATTCTAGGGATTATCCTACAACTCATGATAGGTGTTGTTATCTCTTTCATGGACTAGTAGTCAAGTGTTCTATATAGACTCTTGGGGATTAAGCTCCATTCTAGAGATAATTCCAAATTCTTATTTAGGGTTAAGCTTCCTTCTAGAGATGAATCTAACTCTTCTTCAGAATTAACTCATTCTTGAGAAAATTCTAAGCTCTTTCTTTTGATCATTATTTGATAGAAAGTTATCGAGATAGTCTAACCCTAACTCTTAAGGATTAAGCCTTGCTCTAGGGATAATTCTACAAATTGTGATTAATCTTTTCATCTTCTAATGGACAAGTATCGGGATAGTCTAACCCCAATTCCTAAGAATTGAGTCTCATTCTAGGAACAATTCTGTGAAGTTTTACAATCATAGTTCCATCAATTTTTGATATCTACGTGTTCTATCTAGATCCACCAAGGTTGAGCTTCGTTCTAGAGATAACCTTAAAAAGCTTATCAAATTCAATATCTAGGTGTTTTATCTAGATCCCCTAAAGTTAAGCTTCATTTTGGAGATAACCTTAAAAAGCTTATCAATTTTGGTATCTAGGTGTTCTATTTGGATTCTGTAAGGTTAAGCTCCATTCTAGAGATAACCTTAAAAAGCTTATCAATTGGTCACCATATCATCAATTTCAGAACCAATCTCATTTCTTGATCTATGCTTCATACTTATGATTTCTTTGAATCAAATGTGTTGCTCACACATTCATTCAATGAGGGGCAAATGTAGTACCCCAAAATTGGCACATTGCCAAGCTAAACCAATTCTAGTCTATTTAGTCAATCCTAAGTCCTATTTTACTAGGAAATTCTAATTCTGATAATTTCTACTTGAACTAATTGTCAAATGTAGAAAATCTCTAATCTATATTAATTACATTCTTTATTTAATTCCTAAGTGTTGACTCAAATTAGCTACATTAAACCTATTGACTAAGTTTAATTTATTTATAAGTCTTCATACTTTAATTAAATTAAAATTACCTTTTGACTAAGTTTAATTTATTTATAAGTCTTCATACTTTAATTAAATTAAAATTACCTTTTAGATAATATGCAAGGGAATTAAATATATTTGATTTAATAAGATATATCCTCATTTTAATTTATTGAATTTAATTATTTAATTAATTAAGATTATGCATTTATGAGGTCATATTCAATTTTCTTAAATTAATTATACTCTCCAAATTCTCTCTTCAATTCAGAAATGGAAATGGAATTAACTCGGTTAACTCTTTCTCACACTTAGAAGTGAATCAGTTAACTTCATTTTAACAAGGAAGTTTCCACTCTAACTAATCTCATTTCCAATCTCAACTATCTATTCTATTTGATCTTGACCGTTGATCAATTTCTAGGATTCTATTTAAGAATCCTTCAATTCCTCATTACAGAGGTTGATAATTGATAGTATCAAACTTATGCTGAATTAATCACTTGAGCATTTACATTTTAGTATTATTATTCTAGCATAATAATCTCATTCTAGTTTTAAAATGCATACATTTAGTATAATTTGGTCTCTTTTATTTCTAGATTAATTGCATACATCTATTGACATATGATTGAAAAGATCATTTGAGTTAGAAATTGTTGTAAGAATTATTTTCAATCATTGTTTTCTCACTGATGCCAAACCTGCTATATGTTGGTAAGATAATTGCTTATATATTTCAAGCACTATCACTTAGTTGATTTATGAAGAGGATTTGATTAACAAGATGTAACAAAAGTACCTAGAGGAAAGGTTGAGTTGTGATTATGTATTGAAGTGCAAGAAACAGTTAAGACAGTGATAACATAATTTCTTGATGATCTACTTGGGGTTACAAAATGTTTGGCTACACTTAGAAAATTTAGATGAAAAAGGTTGAACAAAGTTCATTTGCTAAGCTTGACCAAATTGATAAGAAGGTGCCAAGTAAAGTTAGTGCAAGCTGAGAAAAAAAGTCAGTCAAAGTTGAGTGAAAGCATTTTCTAGTGGTTTTGCGAGCAAAATAACAGGAGCCAAAAAAGTCAGTAGATGTTGAGTGATTTTGAGTATGTGTTGAGCACCAATAAAATCTAGTTGATGATGAGTGATTTCATAGTAGATGTCAAGTAACATAGTATGTGTTGAGCATCAATAAATTAACAATGTCGAGCTGCTACATTATGAAAAAGATCGAAGATTCGCCAAATAAAAGCTGACAAGTTTGTTTTCTTGGAACTTGTGAATTAGGAAGAAGATAAGATTGATGAGCTGGAGGCATTGAATCTTATGTAAACCATTTTGGAGAAAATTCAAATGCATTCTAGGAGAAGTTTATAGAGAAGAAAAGATATGGGGTAGATACATTGTATCCTACCTAATCCATTGAAAACCCTAATTTTTAAGATAGATATTGAGAGGGAAAAGGAGTTCTAATTCCCTATATCTAGGGATGCCTAGTCATGAGGGCAAGGTTAGAGAGAAAAAGGAGAGAGAGGTTAGAAATTTTTTGGATGTGGAAAATCTAACAAAGTGAAGAAAGAAGGGTTTTGCTTCATCAAGTGATCTAAGTCAAGAAGTTTGCAATGGAAAACTAAGCAAGAAGGCTTAATGGACATGAATTCTTGAAGCCTGAACAAGTTGTCAGAACTGCAAAGATTGGAAGTCAAGTAGAGTTGAGGATTGAATAGTGATCTGTAATCTACAAGTAAGGTTGTAAGTTGTATCAGATCAAACACTATTGTTATTTTCTAACAATTGTATTAGATTAGGGTAAATCCTTTGGAGAAAGGTTGACTTAAAAATCATTCAAAAATGCTTTAATAGGGTGGCATTCCAAGTGAATGACCTAAAGTCCTCTAACAAGGCTCACTTTTAACATGGTGATTGAAATCCCTTAACCAGGTCACATTTAACAGTGTGTGTTGTAACCTTTAATAGGGTTGACCTTTAATAGGGCATCACTTCAAAAGAGTGAGAAAGGAGTAGCATGTTACTAGTGGTTTTTCCCAATTTTTCCCAAATTGGGTTTCCACATTAAATTATTGTGTCATGTGTACTGATGAATGTGTTGTGTTTTATGCTTTGCATTTCTACATGATAGTTTAACAATAACATATTAGTTTTGGTTAACTCATAATGATTGCATGCATGGTTAAGAATGTTAAATGGGTTCACTAAATTGTAAAAGTTTTATTTGGACATTTGGACCTTGAATAAATAATTCAACCCCCCCCCCCCCCCCCCCCATTTAATCTAAAAGAATTCCAACAATTGGTATTAGAGCATAGTTGCTTAAGAGGATTAGTTTCAAGGTACTAAAAGCATAAAGATCAAGATGTCAAAGAGAGAGGTGTCCAAGCTTAATAGAGATAACTTTCCTACATGGAAAATTTTGATGAAGCTTCACCTTGGAGGACTTAGAGACTATGCACAAACTTACATTATAGCAAAACATGTTGATCCAGTAGGAGCCCTAACTACTAAAGATTTGAAGAAAAAGAAAGAGCATAATCAGGCGATGTTGGAGATTGCTTCTGCCCTAAGCTATGATGAGTTTGATGATATCAAAGACCTTAAAAGTGTAAGAAAATGTGGGATTCCTTGAATGCCATCTATGCAAGAGACAAAAATTTTCAAAGAGCTAAGTCATAGAGCCTCAGAGGTAAATTTGATGACATGAGAATGGAAGAAGGTGAAAACATTGCTCAATATGTTGCTAAAGTAAAAGAGGTTGGTAGTGCTATAAAAGGTGCAACTGGTAAAATAGATGATGAAACTATGATGAGTAAATTCCTAAGAACATTGTTGCCTATATATGCCATTAGAGTGTCTGCAATCCAAGAGTTAAGATGTATGCTTGGAAATGATCTAACCCTTGAAGGTTTAGTAGGTAGACTCACTGCATTTGAGTTATCTAATTTTGACAACTATAGACTAGAGAGTATTGAATCAGCATTCAAAGCCAAATTTTTACTAAAGGATTCTGAGGAGGTAAAGCCCAAGAAGAAGAAAAGAAAGATAAAGTATGCATCCAGTGATAGTAGTATAGATGAGGAAGACATTGAACAATTGGAAGCATTGTTGGCAAGAAGATTCCATAAAGGAAAAGGTAAATTCAAAGGTAAGTTGCATATCATTTATTTTAATTGCCATGAAGTTGGTCATATTGTAGCAAGATGTACATAGAAGAAGAACTCTAGAGAAGGAAACAAGTACAAAAATAGAAGAGAAGATGATGGAAGAGACTACAGAGATAAATGCAAGAAGTCACGCTATATTGCTGATGAAAACAACTTTGATGAAAATGATGATGAAGTGGTATATGTTGCAATGAAGGATGAATCAGATGAGGATGAGGCTACTACACTTATGACTTGCATGAACAAGAATGAAAAATGGACCATTGACAATGAATTCTCACATAAAATGATTGGAGACAAAAGTAAGTTCATTACCTTAACTTGTTATGATGGAAATATTGTAAGATTTGGTAATGATGCACCATGTTGAATAAAAGGAAAAGTGTCTATTAAACTTACAAACAAGATTTCATGTGACAATACTTATTATGTTGAAGGATTGAATTATAATTTTTTAAGTGTGTTACAATTGAACAATTTGGAGTGCAAAGTTGACTTTGAAAACAAATCAGCCAATATAAATGATACAAATGGAAATCTGATTGGAAAAGGTGATCAATCTAGGAGTAATATATTTTATTTGGATATAGAAGATGCTACTTGTCTTATTGCAAAATTTGATGATGTATGGCTTTGGTACAAGAGATTATTTCATGTCAACTTTGATAATCTGATTAGTATAAGTAACATAAAAAGAGTTAGAGGTTTGCCTAATTTGAAGAAACTAGAAAACACAATGTGCAAACAATGTCAACTAGGCAAGATGACAAAGTTGAGCTTTAATAGTAAAGCTTATACCTCTAAGGAAATACTTGAAATTGTTCATACTAACTTGTGTGGACCTATTGAAGTACAAAGCTACAAAAGAGACAAGTATATAATGTTGCTTGTTGATGATTACTCTAGAATGATGACTGTCATATTTTTAAAACAAAAATTAGATGCTTTTCAAATATTTAAATGGTACTTGGAAAGAGTTGAGAAAGAAATAGGTAAGAGCCTGAAATTCTTGGGATTAGACAGAGGAGGTGAATTCACTTTACATAAATTTGAAGTGTTCTACAATGACAGAGGAATTAAAAGATAGACATCAACATCAAGGACTCCCCCACAAAAAGGAATTGCTAAAAGAAGAAATAGATCTGTAATGGACTATGCTAGAACACTAATGATGGAGAAAAATGTTGCCTTGAAATACTGGAGAGCAGCTGTAAATACTACAGTATACACTTTGAACCATGTACAAGTAAAGAAAGGTACTCCATCAACACCTTTTGAACTATGGTATGGTAATCCACCTAATGTGAAATATTTTAAGGTATTTGAAAGAAAATGCTATATTCTCAAAGATGTTAGAAGTGGAAAGTTTGATGTAAAGAGCGAAGAAGGTATATTCCTTGGTTACTCCACAAGAAGTAAATCTTACAAGTGTTTAATTACTAACACTAACAAAATTGTGGAAAGTGCAAATATGAATTTTGATGAGTTTATAGAAGCACATAAAGCTGAATCTACAAAAGAACCAGAAGATTACAAGACCTTTGCATACTACTATGAAGGAATGCCTACTGAAGAAGATGTCACAAATCATGCAACAAATCAACAACAAGTTTCAACAACTACAAAGTCACACCTTGTGAATGTTGAGTTGCATTCAGATGCTGAGTTGCAGAATGAGGAGAATGCACAATCTAACTCTGAGATTAGCACACATGAAAGAGATCCTAAAATACCTGATAGAGATGCACATAGCAATACTAAAGTTGAGAGACAAAATGTAGTCACAAGAACTAAGCCCAGACTATCCAAATATGTCAAAAGACATCATCTTGCAGATCAAATCATTGGAGACAAAGATGCAAGGCCAATGACAAGAAATAGATTGAGAGGTGAATCATGTTTGCTGAGCATGAAGGCACATAAGACAATAAAAGATGCATTGGAAGATGATGTTTGGTACAAGGCTATGGAAGAAGAAATACAATAGATAGAAAAGAACAAAACTTAGAGCCTAGTTCCTAGACTAGAGGACAAGAATGTGATTGGCACAAAATGAGTATTCAAGAACAAGCTAGATGAGAATGGTGAAGTAACAAGAAATAAAGCAAGACTAGTTTGCAAAGGGTATGCACAAGAAGAAGGAATTGACTATGGTGAAACTTTTTCCCCTATTGCAAGAATGAAAGGAGTAAGAATTTTGCTTGCTTATGTTGCTTACAAAGGTTTCAAAGTTTACTAGATGGATTTCAAGTCTACATTTTTTAATGAAATATTAGAAGAAGAAGTCTACATAGAATAGCCAAAAGGATTTGTGGATAAGAACAATAAGAACATGGTATGTAAACTACACAAAGCCCTGTATGGATTGAAACAAGCACCAAGAGCATGATATGAAAGACTTCATACTTATTGTGTTAAGATTGGATTTGAAAGAATTGATAATAATAGCAATTTGTACGTGAAGAAATATGAAGAAAAATGTATACTATTTTCTGATATTTTTGTTGATGACATTATATTTGGAGGACAAGATGCTTTGTGTAAAGATTTTGCAAATCAAATGAAGTAGGAGTTTGAGATGTCAATGTTTGGTGAGATCAAATTCTTTATGGGACTACAAGTATATCAAATGAAGTATGGTGTATACATTACTCAGTCAAAATATGTCAAGGAAATTTTGAAGATATTTGGACTTGAGGACTCAAAACCAATAAATACACCTATGGTAATAGCACTCAAGCTATCAAAGAATAATGAATCAATTGAGGTCAATCAAACATTATATAGATCCATGATTGGAAAATTGCAATATGTAGTGCATAGCAGACCTAATATTACATTAGTTGTGGGAATAGTTGCTAGATTCTCTGCTAACCCAAGAGAAAATCACCTGATGGTAGTGAAAAGGATAATGAGATACCTAAAGGGAATAGAAGAGTATGGCTTATACTACAAGAAGAATGAAAAGTTTTAACTAAAAGCCTACACTGGTGCTAATTGGGCTGCAAATATCGATGATAGGAAGAGCACTAGTGGAGGAGCATTTTTCTTAGGGAGAAGACTTGTTACATGAACAAGCAAGAAGCAGAGATGTACATCACAATCTACTACTGAAGAAAAGTATGTTGCTACTGCTATCAATTACACAAACATTGTATGGATCAAACAGCTACTAAAAGGAATGAAGGAAGAAATCACTAAACCAGTGACACTTTATTGTGATAATACAAGTGCTATAAATATATCAAAGAATCTTGTTATGCATACAAAGACAAAGCATATTGCAATAAAATATCATTATGTAAAGGAGTTGGTTCAATACAAAGAGGTGAAGATGGAATATATCAACACAAAAGAGAAAATTACTAATATCTTCACCAAAGCATTATCTAAGGATTCTTATGAGTATCTAAGAGGTAAATTAGGGGTGATACCCCTATCAAAGGCTATGTAAAAGACAGAGGGAGTACCCTACATCAAATGAGCTAACATGCATTTCATACAAATTGATGCAGTGGATCTTACTTTAGCAAGTTGCCTAAAGTCATCATAGAGCTGGAAATTCAAATTAGTCACAAGCAAGGTGACAGAGGGAGAAAATTGAAGAGCCTACAAAAGTCTATGTTTGCATATATTAAGATTTCAAGTGTATACATGTCTTTGGCATTGTTGTCAAAGAGGGAGAATGTTCAAGAAACTGTTCAAGTGAATATTGATCAAGATGAAGATGATCAAAGCAAAAAATCAAGTTAGAGGGAGAGCAAAATAAGAACAATGAAGCAAAGGTACATTATCAAAAAATTAGAAGACTTTAAATATAAGAGGGAGTAGATTTTGTGACCTAAGAAGGAGTGGCTAATAGAGGGAGAAGTTTTGGTATTGCCTTACTATTTAACCTAGTTAGTTTGATGTTTGACTGGTTGATCAATTTGGTTTGCCATTAATGCCAAAGAGGGAGATTGTTGATATATGATTGAAAAGATCATTTGAGTTAGAACATTGTGGTAAGAATTGTTTTCAATCATTGTTTTATCACTGATGTCAAACCTACTATATTTTGGTAAGACAATTGTTTATATGTTTCAAGCACTATCACTTAGTTGATTGATGAAGAGGAATTGATCAATAAGATGTAACAAAAGTACCTAGAGGAAAGGTTGAGTTATGATTATGTATTGAAGTGCAATAATCAGTTAAGCCAGTGATAACATAATGTCTTGATGATCTACTTGGGGTTACAAAATGTTTGGCTACACTTAGAAAATTTAGATGAAAAAGGTTGAACAAAGTTCATTTACTAAGCTTGACCAAATTGATAAGAAGATGCCAAGTAAAGTTAGTGCAAGCTGAGTGAAAGCATTTTCTAGTGGATGTCGAGCAAACTTATAGGAGCCGAGAAAGTTAGTAGATGCTGAGTGATTTTTAGTATGTGTTGAGTACCAGTAAAATCCAGTTGATGTTGATTGATTTTACAGTAGATACCAAATAACACAGTATGTGATGAGCATCAGTAAATTGACAATGCCAATTTGTTACATTATGAAAAAGATCAAAGATTTTCCAAATAAAATTTGACAAGTTAGTATTCTTGGAACTTGTGAATTAGAAGGAAGATAAGATTGATGAATCAGAGGCACAGAATTTTATGTAGACTATTTTGGAGGTGAATTCAAATGCATTCTAGGAGAAGTTTCTAGAGAAGAAAAGATATGGGGTAGATACATTGTATCCTACCTAATCCATCAAAAACCCTAATTTTTAAAATGGATATTGTTAAGGAAAAAGAGTTCTAATTAACTATATCTAGGGATGCTTGGTCATGAAGCAAAGTTAGAGAGAAAAAGGAGAGAGAGGTCAGAAAGTTTTTGGATGTGGAAAATCTGACAAAGTAAAGAAAGAAGGTTTTGCTTCATCAAATGATCTAAGTGAGGAAATCTACAATGGTGAACTAAGCAAGAAGGCTTAATGGAGATGAATACTTGAAGGGTGAACAAGCTATGAGAACTACAAAGATTGGAAGCCAAGTAGAGTTGAGGACTGAATAGTGATCTATAATCTACAAGTAAGGTTGTAAGTTGTATCAAATCAAACTCTACTGTTACTCTCTAACAATTGTATCAGATTAGGGTAAATCCTTTGGAGAAAGGTTGACTTAACAGTCATTCAAAAATCCTTTAATAGGGTAGCATTCCAAGTGAATGACCTAAAGTCCTCTAACAAGGCTCCCCTTTAATAGGGTGATTGAAATCCCTTAACTAGGTCACATTTAATAGTGTTTTTTGTAACCTTTAGCAGGGTTGGCCTTTAATAGGACATTACTTTAGAAGAGTGAGAAAGGAGTAGCATGTTGCTGGTGGTTTTTCCCAAATTGGGTTTCTACGTTAACTCATTGTGTCATGTGTACTAATGAATGTGTTGTGTTTTATGCTTTGCATTTCTACATGATAGTTTAATAGTAACATATTAGTTTTGGTTAACTCACAATGATTGTATGTATGGTTAAGAATGTTAAATGGGTTCACTAAATTGTAAAAGTTTTATTTGGACATCTGGACCTTGAATAACTGATTCACCCCCCCACCTGACCTCCCAGTTATTCTAAAAGAATTCCAATAAACATTTAGATTAATATTGCATCTCATTTAGCTATAAAAAAACCTTCATTCTAGATGTCTGGTTGCTAGCTTCTCAATCTAAGAGAAATAGCATAATCATTCTAGTTAGAAGGCAATAGATCATCTTGCCAAATTTTTTTGAATGAATAACCTAATGTTCATTCTAGGATGATCTTCCATATAATGATAATGTTGAAGTGTGTGTGAAGATTGAGGCCCACATTTTTGACATACACATATGAGTCCATGTTAGGAGACTTTGAATCGTTATTAGCAGATTCCAACCCTATTAGGAGATGCGGAAGACAGCTAGACCCACTATCCAAATGAACTCTATATTATTCCTTGTAGAATAATAGAACTGAAATTTATGTCCTTCCTCTATCTTTGTCCTGTCAATTAGACTTTTTCTCCTTTAGATCTTGTAACTAGATCTCATACTACACATCTAATGATCCCTTGGATCACTTACACGCATTTAGTAAGCATTCTCCTCCTTCTCACACTACAAACTAATACTTTTCATTCCACTTGATCCTCTAATCCAAGTTCTCATCACAAGCAAGGAAAATAGATTTCCTTTATACTGTATCTTCATAATAATTTCTTGAGTTAGCCTTAAGGCTTTCCTAATTAATTAAAATAAGATAATTAATTAATTTACAATTATAATAGCATTGTTGGCTCACAATCTATAAAAAATTTCACTTGTGTGAAACCACATCTTGCACATACGTTTGTGTCACCAAATGATTTTCTTCTATCACTGTGTAACTGCACATCTCTTTGTTACATCTCAGATGAAAGATAGTGATAGATTATCTGAACTCTATTTTCTAATACTTTGTTTCTGCACTACTTCCATTAAACCAAGTGTAACTTTCATACACCATTGACTTAGACTTAGTGCTCTTAACTACATCATTAGGCCAACCTTGGGATCATGTCATCCACTGCACATCATCTAAAAATTCCTTAGATTCTATGTCTAATAAGATTATTGATTGCTATTCTTCTGTTTTTAATAGAATTACTTCATTTTGGCATCAATGACAAATACAATCATGAATGCAACATATCAATACTCTCCAATGCTTGGGATACTCCTCTAATGTAGTATCATCATAATTCATGCTAACAATCTCCCCCTTTGGCATTGATGGCAACATAGATGAAAAACATCTAAGTTCCAAGAATATCAATCTGTACTCTACTACTATTGCTGCTATCATCTTCTCAAGTCCTCTTCACCTATCTAAAATCTTCTAGCTATTGATCATGAGTTGTTTATGGTAAACAAATTTCAACACTTTCCTAGCCACATATCTTTCCCATAGAGATATCTTTCTATGCACTTACATGAATCTTTCTAAATCTCCCTAAAGAGATAACACTCCCCTATTGGCATCTCAATAGGTGCCTCTTACATATTTTCTCTCCTCATTGCCTAGGAGATGTTTTTCATGTATACATTCTCTCCTCCATTGACATAAATATCAAAGGTATCAATACAAGTACACAATTATACTTCTTCCAACTCTTTCCATCAGCTCAAGTTTCCAAAGACATTATTTAATACTAAATACCAAGAGTCCTCAATGACTCAGTAAGAAGCATCAACATTCAGTCTAGTCTAACCATAGTACTTTATGCTACTGGACTGATGCACTCCTTTCATCATCTACTCTGAAGTAGCTAAGGGCAAAACCCCTAGCAAACCTCTTATGTACTCAAAAGTATCTTTAGGAAAATGCTTCATAAAGATATTTGCAATATGATCTGTAGTTCTTACATAATCCATCCTTATCTCTTCCTCTACTAATCTCTCTCAAAACATGATACTTTATAGATATGTGCTTTGTCTTAGAATGCAATACTAGATTCTTAGACATACTCATTGTACTTGTGTTATTATAGTAAATGATAACAGGTTCCATTAACTCAATCCAAATATCATTTAGCATTTATTTCATCCACATAACTTGATTATAGTTATTTGTTGCTATAGCATACTCTACCTCAATTGTACTCTAAGATATACAGTCTTGTTTCTTGCTCAACCAAGAAACCAATCTTCCTCCAAGAAAGAATGCTCCACCACTGGTGCTCTTTCTATCATCCATACTACCTACCCAATCTACATCATTATATGAACACAAGGTGAAATTGTTTGATCTATCATACCGAATTACATAATCAAATGTTCCCTTCAAATATCTGAATATCCTCTTTACTACTACACAATGATACTCTTTTGGATAAGCTTGAAATTTTTCTACAATCCCAACTATATTTGTTATATCTAGTCTAGTGTGAGTTAGATATTGCAATCCTCCAATCATAGATATGTACTTCTTCTACTCAAGTGTAGGTGTTTAATCTTTACTAGATAACTTGTGACCAGTTATCATGGGTGTACCAATAGGTTTGAAACTTTCTAAAAAAAATATTTTCAACAAGTATTTCAAATACTTGGTTTGTGAAATAAATATCCCATATATGCTCTGCGCAATCTACAATCCTAGGGAAAACTTCATTTCTCCTATCATGCTCATTTCAAATTCATTTTTCATTTCTTCAGTAACCTTATCACTTTCTTTATTATTTCCTCCAAATATTATGTTATCCACAAATGTTACAATGATAAATAAACCGGGATCAATTTTTCTCAAATACAAATTACCATCTATTTTATCTTTGATAAATCCAAGTTTAGACAAATACCTATCCAACCTTGCATACTAGGTTCTAGATGCTTGCTTTAGACTATACAGTGCTTTCTTTCATCTACATACAAATTATTTTTCTTTTGTCAAAGGGAATCTATTAGGTTTCTCAATGTAGAATTCTTCAAGTTCTCCATTCAGAAAAGTTGACTTGACATCCATTTGATAAACCTTGAAATTCTTACTTGCTATGTCATCCAAGAACATCCTTATTGCTTCCATTCTTTCCACAAGTGCATAAGTTTCTTCATAATCTATGCCTTCTTGCTATGAGTAACCTTTGCAAACAAGTTTGTCCTTGTTTCTCACAACTTCTCCTCTCTCATTCATCTTATATCTGAATGTCCACTTGGTTCCTATAACATTTTGTCTTTAGGTCTAGGAACTAATTCCAATGTCTCATATGTGCTTTTAGGTTCCACTCAAGAAATCAAACATAATTCCCCATTCACTATATTCCTTTTCATCACACCTTTATCCTTGCTCCCAATTATCTACTTTGGAGGGTGATTCTTTTTCATGTTTCTAATGGAAGTGGGATTTGACATCTCAACTCTTATCTCTTCTCTAGGTTCAAATCCCTGTTCTTCTATATACTCAATAGATACATCATTCTACAACTCATTGTTAGTCTCAAAAAGAACTTCGGCATTCTATCTAACAATTCTAGAATTATCCTCTTCTTCATCAGAATTATAATCTACCATCTTCTCTTTAGTACCAAACTTTTAGTAAATCCTTACATTTGCACACTCAACTACTATCTTAGTTCTATAGTTGAAACATCTATATTCTTTACTTTTCAATGAGTAACCAATAAATCTACCTTCATGACTTCTAGGATCAAACTTACCAATATCATAATATCTCTTTATGTAACACTTACTTCCAAATATTCTAAAATACTTGACTAATGATGATTGACCAAACCATAATTCATAGGGTGTCTTGCACATACCTTTTTTGATTTGTACTTTGTTCAAAGTATATACTATAGTGTTAACTACTACTCTCTGAATTATCTTTGAGACATCATTCTCAAACAACATTTCTCTTGCTACTTTTGCTACTTACTTATTCCTTCTTCTAGCAATCATATTATGTTTAGGTGTTCTAGGTGAAGATAACTATCTTTTGATTCCATTTTCTTCACAAAATGTTATGAACTCTATAGAGGTCAACTCTCCTCCTCTGTCTGATCTTAAACATTTAATCTTCACACCAAATTCATTTTCGACTCTATTCTTGAATATATTAAATTTCGCAAAGGCTTTAGATTTCTCTTTAAGAAATGCTACATACATCATCCTAGTGAAATCATCAACAAAAATCATAAAGTACCTTCCATCATAGAATCCTCTAGTTCTTGTAAGACCACTCAAATTTATTTGGACAAACTCCAATTTCTCTATAATATAGAACTTCTTGTTGGGAAAAGATACTTTCCTGTGCTAAACCAAAATACATTCCTTGCATACAACATAAGTAGGCTAAATAATCTTAGGAAGATCTCTCACTACAAATTTACTACTAAGCTTCATAATATTATCAAAGTTTATATGATAGAACCTTCTATACCATAACCAAATGTTGTCAACACTTACAACCAAACATGTTATTTTAGTAGGATTCAACTAAAATACATTACCTTTGGATCTGGTTCTAGTACCAATTATCTTGTACCATCTTTGTCTTTGATAATGCAAATCTTCTCTATGAACTGCAAAAGATATCCCTTATCTACCAATCATCCAAAACTTAACAAATTTTGTTTCAAACCATTAGCAAATTAAACATCATCAGTGTTAGTTTTACCATCAAGAGTAATAGATGCAATCCATGTGATATGATAGGATGCATTGTTACTAGCTCTAACAACACCTCTATCATGATTTTTGAACTTAATAAATTTGTTCATATCATGAGTCATGTGATATGAACATCGACTATCAATTATCCAATCTGACTTCTTCTCAACTTGGGTAACTAGAGCTCTCTCTTCTCTAATTTCTCTATCAAGATCATCTTCCTTGATATCCACAAATCCTAATTCATCATCACTTTCTCTCTGATCTTTTTCATTAAATTCTTTGTCCTCATTAGCATATAAACAATTTCTATGGTTATCTCTTCTAGGCTTAAATTTTTTTCTCTTTTAGGACATTTAGATGCATAATGACCATATTCATCACAAGTCCAACACTAAAAAAAAATTTACCATCTTTCACTTTTCTTACCAGAAGGGTTATTCCTTCCTCAATCTTTTTTTCTTGTTTAGATCTGCTACTACTAGTAAATTTTCCTCTTGTGCTTGCACTTCTTGATAGATTAGGTCATATATTTAGAGCACTAAAAGAGTTCTCAACTCTAGATAGTTCTCTAAACTATCTCATTTCTGCTTTTATAGATTCTAATCTTCCAAGCAATATTTCCTTTGTGAAATCTTGGGTGTAGGGAATTACTAGTTGAATCATCTAAGTTGTCTTCTTGAATGGTGGTGTTAAACATTTCAACATCTTCCATATAACCTCATCATCTTGCTTGGTTCCACCAAGAGACCATATTCCTGCAACAATTTTTGATATTCTTCCTACATAACTTCTTATTGATTCATCTTCCATCATCTTAGCATCCTGAAATGTGAAAATCCAATTTTATAATCTTTTTTGCATGATTATCACCTTCAAAAGTAACTTCTAATGCTTTTCAAATTTCATGAGAAGTTTGAAATGTCTTTACCTGATTGTATTCATTCTCTAGAAGAGTATATATTAGGGCTTCTCTGGCTCGCATGTTATAAATGAACAAGTCTCTTTCTCCCTCACTACATTCGTCTATCTTTGATTCTTCAACAATTTCCTCTTAGCTTTCGTCAAAAGCCAATATCTCGGACCCATGCATAGCAGATAAGTCTTCATATTTTTCTTCCAACTATCATAGTTGGCCCCATCGAATCTTGGACTATCCTTCTTGAACATATTCACCATTGATGTCCCAAAGTTGTTAAGCCTTATCTTCAAGCACCTGATACTCTAATACCAATTGTTAGAATAGATAGTCCACTAACATAACTAAGAGGCAGGGGATGAATCAGTTATCCAACTATTAGCACATTCATTCACCTTAAAAAAAATTAACCATGTGAGTAATATAAACTAAAACCACAACAAGATACTCATACACAATTAACACTAGATATGTTAACTAGGGAAACCCTTGATCAAAGGGAAAACCTTGGTGGGGATGGTACCCACAAGATGATGTACTAATATAAATATTCGTTGTTAGAGGATAGACCCTATTAGGATTTTTTTACAACACTCGATACATATGAGTCCCTATTAGGAGACTTTAAATCCCTGTTAAGAGATTCCAACCCTATTAAGATTTGTGTTGACCATGTTAGGAGTTGTGGAAGATAGCTGGACCCACTACCCAAACAACTTCAAGGTTAAGATCAAATAACCCACTATCCAAATGATCTCTATATTATTTCTTGTAGAATAATAGAACTAAAATGTAATTCCTTCCTCTATCTCTATCTTGTCAACCCAACTTCTACTCCTTCAAAGCTTGTAACTAGATCTCATATTGTGCATCTAATGATTCCTTGGATCACTTACATGCATTCAATAAGTATTCTACTCCTTCTCGCACTGCACACTAATACTTCACATTCCACTTGATCCTCTAATCCAAGTTCTCATCACAAGCAAGGAAAACAACTTTTCTTTATACTGTATCTTCATAATAATTCCTTGAGTAATCCCTAAGGCTTTCCCAATTAATTAAAATAAGATAATTAATTAATTCATAATTACAATAGAATTGTCAAATCACAGTCTATACAAAACTTCACACATATGAAACCACATCTTGCACACATGTCAGTGTCACCACGTGATTGTCCTCTATCACTATGTAAATATACATCTATTCATTACATCTCAAATGAAAGATAGTGATAGTTCATCAAAACTCTATTTTCCAATACTCTATTTCTGCACTTTTTCCAATAAATCAAGTGTAACTCCCATACACCATTGACATAGACATTGTCCTCTTAACCATGTCATCAAGACAACCTTAGGAACATGTCATCCATGTAAGATCATCTAAAACTTCCTTAGCTTCTATGCATGATAAGATTACTGACTATTATTTTTCTAGTCTTAACATAATTACTACTATGTTGACATCAATAACAAATACAGTCATGATTGCAACATATCAATACTCTCTAATTCTTACGATACTACCCTAATGTATTATCATTAGAATTCATGCTAACATATACTCATGCATAATAACATCATATATGTTAACTAGGGAAACCCTTAATCAAAGGGAAAACCCCAATGGGGATGGTGCCCACAAGACGATGTACTAATATAAATATTATTTGTTAGAAGATGAACCATGTTAGGAGTCTATAACAATAGTAACTACATATTAGTCCCTATTAGGATATACCAACCCTATTAGGAGTTGTGCCAATCCTATTAGTATTTGTAGAAGATAGATGGACCCACTATCCAAATAGCTTCAATGGAAAGACCAATGAACCCACTATCCAAATCATCTTTGTATTATTCCTTACTGAGTAATAGGTTTGAATTGTACATCCTTCCTCTTTCTATTTCCTCTCAACCAAACCCTTTCTCATTTTGATCTTGATATAAGATCACAAACTCTACATCCAATAATATCTTGGATCACTTAGTCACATTCATGAAACACTTTGCTCATTTTTCATACTTTGCATTCAGTACTTGATACACACACTCTCAAAAACAAGGAAAACATCTTTCCTATATACCCTATATTCAAAATAATTCCTTGAGTTGGCCTTGAGGCTTTCCCAATTAATTATAATAAGATAATTAATTAATTCATAATTACAATAGCACTATCAGTTCATAGTATATACAAAACCTCAAACTAGAGCTTGCATACTTGTTGACATCACCATTAAACTGTCCTCAATCACTATCTAACTTCACATCACTAGATTATATATATGCTAGAAGATATAATAGGATCATCAAAAACTACTTTCCATGCACTATGTCTCTACACTACTCTCTATAAATTAATTATAGCTTCCATACATCTTTAACTTAGACTTTGCATTTAACCTTGTCATCAAGACACAAGGTACATCATGTCCTTGCCTACACATTACTAGACAATCAAAACCTTGTCCTTACAACTACATATATATCTGCTACTCTACCAATCTTCTCATAATTACTACTATGTTTACATCAATGAAAAAAATAGTCATGAATGCAACATGTTAATACTCTCAAATGCTTAGGATACTCCCCCAATAGAAGACCATCAATGTTCATGCTAACAAATCATCTATGCTTGGTTGATTTCTGTAGACGGTACATTGTTCAGTTTGCTTGATTGATAGAATTTTTGAGAAATTACTCTTACTACAAATTCAATTAATGGATTAGAAATGTTTGAGATGGACAACCCTTGTCCATTCCACTCATCTCCTATGTTTTCCCAAACTTCCTCTTGACTCATTCATGACATAGTCTTCTTCTTATCTAGTGTGGGATAACCAGTAACCTTGTGAATTATTTCCTTGGTTATCTCAACTGGTCCATTTTCCACATCATGAATTCTTCTCAACACTACCTTGATCCATTTTATCTTAAAATTCTTGAAAACTCTAGGGCACAAGTTAACCATTTCTTCTCAAAAAATTTGAATTCATCTTTTAGAACTCCTTCATCACATAATTTGTCATATGCCTCTTGAATCTCATAGTCTCTAACTACTTCAATTATACACATCTAGCAACTCCATACTCATGTATCATGACTATATTAGGTGTTATCAAGGACAACACACCCATTGAGTTACTTTTCATTGCAATCTCTAGGATAGCACAAAATTTAGGTGGAGAACAAGTGTCACTCCTCACCAATTGAATGTTACTAACCTATACTCTGTGACTCTTTCTTGTGAATGATGAAGCTTCCATTTTTATCTATTAGGGTTTGAAACTTCTTCTTTCTAGTTAACATAGTACCACTCAAATCTTCTCTCAATCAAGCTTCTATCTCATATTTTCTCTTTATCACCTTAGGATTCCTTTTGTAAATCATTCAAATTGCTCAAATTCTTTGTGCTCTCATAATCTATATAAAAAGTTTGAAATAATGTCTTTAAATATCGATATGTGTGTGTGTGTGTGTGTGTGTGTGTGTGTGTGTGTGTGTGTGTGTGTGTGTGTGTGTGTGTGTGTGTGTGTGTGTGTGTGTGTGTGTGTGTGTGTGTGTGTGTGTGTGTGTGTGTGTGTGTGTGCGCACACATGCGCGTGTGTGTGATTCCTTCTACTCAATTTGGGGTCTCCATTAATGCTATGTACTCAAGTAGGTGGAAGCCAACTACCTTGGTTGATATTGTTCCTTTGATCTAGGTCTCCACTATATAAATCAGTCTCTTCCATCTAACTTGGCCTATACACTAGTTTAGTGTCTAAAGTAATCAATCCATATTGTGATACTCAGTCAATACAGACAATCTTACTCGCATTGGGTGTTGTCTATATAAATGGCTCTTTTGTACTAGTCCTTTCTTAGATATGTTCTTATGAATCTTTACTTATGCAAATATGAACTTTAGCACATTTTATGTTAGAAACTGATGTAAGATATATCATTGAATATATAGCTCCTTACATACCTTTCTTGATTAGTTTGAGATGATATGATCACCTTGTTTGCAATAGCACAATGTACATATGTTAAGTGTATGGATGATTCATTCATATTTAGCTCATGCATAGTTAAGGGAAGCTTCATCATAGTATCATGATGATGCGTACTAGTGTGCAAGTGTGTACAAATAGTACAGTGTGACATGTGGTTAAATTACTAGTGGTGGTACTTAATAGTGCACAACAAAGAATAGAAAAGAATTGGATTGTACGGCCTTATGAATTATTTTAATTATGAAATAATTACTAAGTTATGATGAACCAACTATGTGGACATTATTATGTCAAGCATGTGAACACATGAAGGTCGACTAAGCATAGTTTTGTAAATGTGCAAGGTATAAGTAAAGATCTTTTCTTACAAATATAAGTGTGTTGCATATGATAGATGAGCAAAGGATATATAATGTGAAATAATGTACAGAGAGCTTGAAAGAATTGTGAGCCTTATGTGATACAAATTCTAGTGTATGATCAAAACAAGTGTGAAGTACAACAGACAACAAATATTTTATGTATATCTATTCTTGTAAAGAATTGAATTGTATAATTGCATGTTAGGGTACGTGGCTCTTCTTGCATACATTGTATTTCTTTTACCAATTGCTAATAGGGTTGAGGCTTCTAACAAGGCCTAATCTCCTAATAGGGACTCGAGACACTATATGTACTTCATAAACTCCTAACAGGGTCAATATCCTTAACAAGATCCTATTGTTTAGTGAATCATCTAGTGGGTATCATCCCCACTGGGGTTTTTCCTTGGCCAAGGTTTTGATAGTTAAAAAATAATGGCATTATGAGTTATCTATGTCCAAGGTTATATTTATTGTTCAACATCGTTGGTTTACTTTCATATAGGGATAACTTTAAGAAACCCCTCTTTGGAAAAATGTATAAAATTTTGGCGAATCAAACATTAGTTCAAGGGAAAATAATTAATTTCTATTGTCAAATTAATTTTTTTGAGTAGGAAAATTTTAATTTTATTGGTGGTTTTTTTTCAACAACATGAAAACTCTATAAAACCTTGACAAATCTTTCATTATTGATGAAAATCATGGACAAAAATATACATGCCTAGAAACCATGCTTTTATTATTATTATATGGATCCTAATTGATTATCAAACATGAAGGTTTAACTTATACAACTTATATCACTATAGTTTCCCTCCAAATTATTGAGTGGTGGTATGGAGGCAACATCCCTATTATTTATAATCATTGGAGGATCCTAACTCAATGGCCTAAATCCTATTTTGGGCTAAACTTTTAAAAGGATACCGAGTTTTAAAGAAAGTCCCAAAAGTAAAGACACATGTTAAAAATCAAATCTATCTTGGGACAAAGTGAGAAAGGATAAGAAGTTTCATGGAAAGTCTCTGAAATAGAAATGCATGTTGAGTCTACATAATTAACCTATAACTTAACTTAATTATTTACCAAATATTGGCTAATATGACATTGATTAAGATAAGAATTGGAAATTGAAGGCGAATATATATAATTTACTACATGGAAAAAATAGATTGCACTGGTGAAGTCATCACTAAAATACAAATACTTTTGTATTAGTATTGGTGACAAGACTAAGCATGGGACCCAATTTTTATAAAGTGCAGGCGACATGGCCACCCCAAAAGTGTAAAAAAAAAGCCAACTTTTGAGTTCCTGATGAGTGATATTAGCCAATTGGTGAATATTAGCCACTAAAGTAATCATTTCTTTTATTTGCAAGTTATAAAGTAATTAAATATATTTAGTTATGGGAAAAAGTTTGTAGAATACTAATCCACCTGCCCCCTCGCCCCCTGCCCCTCTAAATATTATCTATTTCTAACAATTGGTATCAAAGCCTAGTTACTTTGAAGCAATTTAACAACTTAAGTAAGATCCCTAAAAATATGGAATAGTTGAAGAAAAACCTTGAAGAAGATCTTGTGCAGATTGACCTTCTTATTGAAGAAAGACATAACCTAAAAGATAGATATGAAGATGTGAAATTTTTCATTGACAAGTTAAAATACAAGATTGATGATTTGGAATCTGGAAAGGAATCAATTGTGCAGACTACGGACAATAATGAAGTAGGAAATATTCAAAAAGAAAATGAGATCTTGAAACATGAATGGAAAATTTTTGAACTTGAGTCTTAAGCGAAATGTTAGCAAGAATGAACCTGAACTCAAAACTAAGAATGTAGATCTTGGGTCCCATTTAAGTCTAGTTAAGTCTAGCTACATCTAAACTAGATACTATCAAGATTGAATCTACTGAGTTAGAAAAGTACAACATTATTGTGAAAGGAGACTTGACACAAGCTAAGCAATAGTTAGAGAAATTTTATTCCATTAGTGAGAAGATAGATTGGCAGATATTTCATCAGAGACCTTCTTATGACAAGATAGGACTTGGATATCTTATTAGAGAGAAATCAGCCAAGAAATTTAAAATCAGAAGAGAACTAGATCTAGCTGTTGAATCCCCTAAGGAATCAAATCTGATTAAGTTAGAATCAAGAACATCTACTAAAGTATCAAAGAAATTTGAGTTAATTGATCTTTTAGCTATACCTAAAGAACCTAAGAAAACATAGAACATTGATAAAACTAAGCAATATGGACCATCCAATGAAGTAAGACATGAGTTCAGAGGTAGATGCTTCATATGTAATGAAGTTGGACACGTGAAAAGAGATTGCATAGGTAAGCCTTTTAAACCCATTACTAATTTATATTGTTATAATTGTCATGGTTATGGAAATAAAGTAATAAAATGTAAGAAACCTAATTTTGATGGTAATAATGCAAATAGTAGAATGTCTAGGAATACTAATCCTACAAGCAATGAAAGAGGAAGATCACATAAAAGATCCAATGATGGAGAGACATCTAATGGAGAGAAGAACAAATTCATGTGTTACAAGTGTAACAACCATGGACATTGCAAGGAATTGTGGAGCACTTAAGAATTAGAATGGAACAAATCAGAAGAGAAATTCACCTATATGTCAGTTATGTAATAACTTCAAACACACAATAAGATATTGTAGAATGGACAGAAGGGGTATTAACAAGAATCCAAATAACAGAAGGAACAATAACAAAAATGATAGAAGGAATTCTAATGGCAATGAAAATAGTTAGAAGGAAGCAATCAAAGGAAAATGTTGATGAATTCAAGGAAGCATTTGTGAAAACTAAAGATCTTGAAAGCTCTTATACAGTTTTGGAGGAACAATTATTCGATGCACCAAATAAGACACTAAAGTCACAGATTAACTATGACTCATCCTACCTGAATTAAGTAGTTTTAGTTGTGGCATGGCATCAGTTGGCCCAAAATGATGTTAGAGTGAGAGTTGGAAGTTGTGTAGTTAATAGGAGGTTAAGGACATAGAGAAAAGGCTATGGTCAAGTGTACAAGTCTTGATATGTTTGCAGTGAGTATGAATTGAGAAATCAAGCTTACTAGTATACAAAGACAGTATTTGAATCTATGGTAGATACACATTTAGTGTGCAGTGTGATTTGAAATGATATAAGGATTGCAAGAAAGATTGTATATACCATTTATTCATTTGAAATTTCTTGAGTGAATTGAAGAGAGATTTGATAGAGAATTGAAGTGTGAAGTAAATTCTAAGAAGCAAAAAGTTGTAGAAGCCCTAAATCATGTTTTTAAGGTATTTTGTAAAGCTTGAATCTAGTTTGTTTTAGTAGTTCTAGTTATAGTTCAAATGACAAGTCAAAAAGTGCAAGATATAAGTGATAGACAACATTGTGAATTCAAGAAGCATCTATTTGTATCATTATTTGATGATCCAATGGGGGCATTTTCTCAAGTTCAAGAAAATGTGTTACATCTCAAAGCTATAAGAAGCTACATTCACTACAAGATTGAGAGCATAGGTGATGATGAAATTCATGAGGATTTGGCAAAGATGTACAACAACGGCTTATCTTTGAAGTTTGAGTATGCACACCTTGAGAAGTTGAATTTTGTGAAGTATATGTTTTACACAGAATTTGATAATCGTGACTGGACTCAAATTATTTTGAGTAGGGTACATGATGATATGTTTTGGTTTGGAGATGAGAAGATTGTTATCGACAATCACCTAATTCATAAGGTCACATAATTGAGAAATGAAGGATGTAATCCTATCAATGATAAGAATGTTAGGAAAATGGTTGAGATGAACCTAAAGATGAAGTTTGACAGAAGGAACATGAAGGTTGAACCTATTCATGATAGAGGAGTAAAGTTGTTAACCAAGATATTAGGGTACAAGTTGAACCAATGATCAAGGGTTAATTTAGTATGAGATGAATTTCTTCATGCAACTTATGTAATGGCAATTGAAGAAAGAAAGTTTAACTTATGTGAGATTATTAGAATGCACTTGTTGGATAACATTGCTAGGTTGAAGAAAAAAAAGAATGCAGCATTCAGATTTGAGTCCTTTTTGACTCATATATTCTTTTATGTTACAAGGAAATTTCCTAGTTTGATAAATTGTGTTAGCAACAAGTGTGCAATGAAGATGGTGACTCAATGCTATGGATCCAAGCCAAAAAATATCAAAGATGATGGCATTGATAAAATGATGAAAAGTTTCCAATCAGAGATGAAACTAAGGTATAAAATATTTCCCTCTCTATAGTAAAGAAGTACAAGGAAGATTTATGCTTCATGGTGGAGATAGACAACACCTGCATGGAAGTAGTGATTCTCAGAGTCAAATTCATTGAGCCTAATGGTCATGAGATGAGCACAAAGCTCATAAAAGGTTAGGCAAAGATCATACTTGAATCTATGAAAGACATAGAGTACCCTAGATTGGGAACCTATGAGGAGAGATTAAGAATAGTTTAGTTTGAACTATATAGCAGAGAAAGTAGAAAAAATGTTGAAAAGAAGATAGATTCCATTCTTAAGGAATCTGGCATGACAAGAAAAGAGTTCAATGAGGTTAAAAGAATTTCACTAGAGATGAAAGCTAGTGGTCAGATTGAGGTATTGGCAGCAACTCTCATTGTTGTGGTAGGACCTTCAGAAGGAGTAATAGTGGCACAATATACAAGCTCCTATTGTACCTTATATAGCAGTTGTACAAGTATGACTAATGAGAGCAAAGCATGAATAGATTAGGAGGTAGTTAGAGGTGGAAGCACCTACTACATAGAGGAAATCAGGGAGATTGGTAAAAGTTAAGTAAGAATTTGCACCACAAGCCAAGAAAAGTATCAAGTAGATTGCCACGGACCCAAAAAGAGGAGGAAAAAAATGCAGATAAGTAGTTCAAAAAGTTTTGAGGGTGAAGCTAGAGATAAACCTATTGAACAAGATGCATAGGAAGCAAGGATAGCTATAGGAAAGAAAGTTTGGAAACCCAAGGTAGAGAATCTGAATATGCAAATAATAAATGATGATAATTTTGTACAATTGAATAAATATTATAGTATGTATAGTGATATGGATAGAAGGAAATTAGAGAATACTATTATAATAAATATGATATTGTAAAAGAAGAAATTTGAGAGTATAAAAAATAAGATTCCTGAAGACCTAGACAATAGATTGATTAATAGGAAGAAGAAGAGACACAACAAGCATTCTCACCACCTCACATTGTTATGGCTACTTATTCCATGCAAGTCGATAATATGCACATAACTATGGATACTAAGGAGAATCCTTTTGTAGCATTTGGCCAATCCATTGTTGGTATTATTACTACTTATTCTATATTTGATGATGAGGAAGAAGTAAAGAAGAAAGAAGCAGAGGCAATGAGAAAAGAAAGAATACAAAGAGAATAGGTAGAAAAGAAAATGAAACAAGAAGATGAAAAGTAGTTGGAAGAAGACACAAAGAAAAAGGAAGAATAAAGGAGGAAAAGAGAAGACAAACATAAAAAGGGGAGGATAAGAAAATAGTTGAGGAGATAGCAAAGAAAGAAGCAGAAGGATGGCTAAAGAGAAGAAAAAGGCTTAGAAAGTGAAGAAGAGCACAGAACTGAAAACAATTCCACTCATTCCTAAAGTAGCTCTACCATCAATAGCAGCATCAGAAGTAGTACCAATACCATCTAATGATGATGATAATCAAAAGGGTTTGATGGTCACATTGAGTAAGTTGTCCGAGAAGAAAAAACAGTAAAATCTTTGGAGAAGACATTAACTAAAGTCTTTAACAAAATGCAGAAGATAGTTACTTCAACTGTATCCATTCCAGACTTGTAGCTAAAGACCATAGAGTTGGTGAAAATCTTTGATAAGGAACTTACAACTTTAGAAGAAGTAGCTTCAGTGAAAGCTCAGGTAACACATGATGAAGCACTATTCAACATAGTATGTAGTAATGTGTGCAATGATCTAAAGGCACTTGATGGAAATATCAAGGGATTGAGAAAGCATATTGATGAAGGTAAAGACTATATGGACAATATGCACAATCATACAAGTGCCTTACAAACTTTGAGAATTAGATCAAAGGAAAGTTAAGTGAACTTGAATTACTTTTGTCAAGTTACAACTCCCAAAATCCAGAATTGAAGACTATGGAGAAAAAGTGGAGAAGATACATAGTATGATCAAAGACTTGGAATCTAAGGAAGAGAAAGTAGCTAGGAGGATCTCTAGTCTTAGAGAATTTTTTTCATCTAAAATTAGTATTTTGTAGAGACAACTTGAGGAATGTCTTATAG
This sequence comes from Cupressus sempervirens, assembly GCA_028749045.1. Classification (NCBI taxonomy): domain Eukaryota; kingdom Viridiplantae; phylum Streptophyta; class Pinopsida; order Cupressales; family Cupressaceae; genus Cupressus; species Cupressus sempervirens. The sequence goes on along the minus strand of CM053785.1, from coordinate 871,128,247 downwards.
CTAAGGCTCCTATGAAAATTTTTCCTATACTGACTTGAGTGTAGTTGAAGTGGAATCTTATGGACTTTGTGCACTAATCAGTATCTCAATAATAGCTAAGGAGAATAGGAAGAAAGAAATAGAATGACTAAAGGTTGTGTAAGAAGATTATTTCTCCATATTAAGAAGTTGATCAATAGTAGATCAAAGTTTTGTGGATGCAATTTTTGACACCTTTTCCATTGATGTCAAATGGGGGGTATTATGTAGAAGGAGACAATTGTATGGATTTATATGTATATGTAATGGGGAGCTTATGTATGTATCAAGGTAAAGGAGTGATAATGGATGTAATGATCCATCAAAAGATGAATAAAATTGCTATGTTTTGAGGGTAATTCTGTAGTTCCTTTTATTTTGTTTTTGTTATGTATGATATCATTTTGGGACTTAACCAATCTTCCCAAATGTTTCCATCAATGCCAAATGGGGAGATTACTAGTGATATGGTCATATAGATGTCTTGATGTTTGTCATTTATGGCAACATAAATTCAACAATTCATTTATGCATCTAGAGTTAGAAAATTGTCTAAGTGTCAGACAATGTATAAATATTAAGTGTATGGATAATTCATTGAGAGTTACCTCATGTGTAGTTAAGGGAAGCTTGATCACAATATCATGATGATGTGTACCAATGCAGAGATATGGTTAAATTACTAGTGCAAGTATTTAACTGCAGAATAAAGCATCACAAAGAATTTGATTGGATGACATTAGGAATTATTTTAATTACAAAATAATTACTAATTTATGATGATATGACTATGTGGACATTATTATGTCAAGCATGTGAACACATGAAGGCCAACTGAGTATAGTTTTGTCAATGTGTGAGGTATAAGTAAAGATCGTATCTTGCGAAGACAAGTGTGCTATCTATGATAGACAAGCAAGTGATATATCATGTGAACTAATGTACAAAGATCTTGAATGATTTATGAGCCTTATGTGATGTGAATTCTAGTGTATGATCAGAACAAGTGTGAAGTATAGCAGACAACAAGTATTGTATATATATATATATATATATATATATATCTATTCTTGTGAAGAACTAAATTGTATAATTGCATGTTAGGGCAGTGGGCTCTTCTTGCATATGTTATATTTGATCTACCAACTCCTAATAGGTTTGAGGCTTCTAACAAGGCCTAGTCTCCTAATAGGGACACGAGACACTATATGTACTTCATAGACACCTAACAGGGTCAATATCCTTAATAGGATTCTATTGTTTAGTGAATCATCTAGTGGGTATCATCCCCACTAGGGTTTTCCCTTGGCTAGGGTTTTCATAGTTAAAAACTAATGGTGTTATGAGTTATCTATATGAATGGTTATATTTACTATTCAACATTGTTGGTTTACTTTCATATGCACATTATAAAGTAATTAACAATATTCAATTGTGGAAAAAAGTTTGTAGAATATTGCTCTCAATATTATCTATTTCTAACACACCTCCTCCATTGGATTTGGTGATCTCAACTCCATTTTCTACTACCTTCTTCTTCCATGTTTTCTTCATACCCTTTTTTATTTGATCAATTTCCACTTTTCCTTTACCCTTAGCATGATTATGATTTATTTTTGGTACTTGGGTTTTGCAATTTTCTCTTAAATGTCAAAAATTGTGACATTTGGAACATAGATTGTTTGGTGCATCACTCTTCCTTTGGTTATTCCAATAGGGCCTTGTCTATGATCTACATTCATATTCTCTATGTCCAAACTTTTGACAATTGTAAAAATAGACTTGAAATCTAGGTCTAGCAGGTATGTGATTCATCCTTCATCTGCATTCATGCACTTGATGTCCTTTCTTCTTGCAGTAAAAACAATAACCAATAAACTTAGGTTTAGAGTTTTGCATACCATTTTTAATTCTTTAGATGTTTTCAATATGACCAAGTTTTCCACAATGATAACATGTTGGTTTTCCTTTTGATTTTTTGTTTCTTTGTTCTCCACTCTTGGATGACTCTAACTTCTTGGTAGATGAATCTCCTAATCCAAAAGTACTGCCAAATGATCTCACTTGTCCTTCAAAGTATTTCATTACATTATTAGGCTTGTTAAATCTTTCCACAAGTTCTTTCTCAATTTTCAATTCATTCCTCAATAGATCATTCTATGATCTCTAATTATCTATGTCCACATCCTTTCTATTCAATTATTGATGGCAAGCATTAGTTGATAATCATGTCTAGTTAAGTGGTTGTAATCTTTTGTACATTGGATGAATTTTCTTCAAGTTTAATTTCCATTTTCTTTTTGTCTTCCTTAGTAAAAACCTTGTCTTCCTTAGCTTTCTTCTTTTTCTTAGCCACTTCACATAGCCTCATTAACTAGATCTCATGTTCCCTTTTTAGTCCTCTAACTTCTTCATTCAAGATTTTTTTTCTTTCCTAGTAGATCTCTAGCAGTTGCATCACAATTACTTGAATTTCCAATTTTAAATAATCCTTGAGTGTTAACTTCTTCATAGTTGTATTCTTTTATCTGTATGGCCAACTCATTTCTCCTTTTTAGGGATTTCCTCGAGTCCTATCTTTTTTTCTCAAGTTCTTGCAATATGATTTGGATGTTAATCACCTGATTGTCAGTAATCTTTCCCAATTTATAAGCTTACAAATCCATGATATGATCTCCAAGTTGTTAGACTACTTCAAGAGAAACTCAACTCTAATACTAATTGTAGGAACACTTAATTGGGAAGCTAAGATACTGAAAGTAGGGGGGGTGAATCAGGATCTATAAGACTTAAACCTTTTAACAATACTTTCTTGCAACCATCACATTCACCATATATGTTCAATGCATGCATAACATAGCATGTAAAATCAAATTGTAATAACATATAGATCTAATCTATCATTCACATGTATAAAATGTAAAAACATAACACAAAGATTTGCTTACCCAAAAACACTTCAATGTGAAGGTAAAAATAGGGTGGGGATGACACCCACAAATATTCACTACTATAGTAATAAAGTTAACCTATTATGGTTACAATGTTTGACCACTTCTAATGATCTACCCTATGAGGCATCTACCTTGATAAAAGATGTTAAGACTATTAGGTCTTACCTTGTGAGAGAATTTTACACTTACAACAAAGTAAGGACTTGGTTAAGAGATTTACAAAGATTTTCCAAAACTCAATCTATTAAAATTGATTCAGTACCTTATCCTCAGTATGCTCTAATAAATTGGTTTTGGATCTCATCTCTTTAGTGTGATCTCTAATTTGATATAGCTTTACTATCTTTCATTGCGTTGACAATGTCGCTTTCTCTATTCTGCGATAATAAAACTTAACTCTTCTACTTCTTTGTAAAGCTTGCACTTTCATGCTTGATCTCTATAATTGCAAAAATAGCTCACTTCTACTTTGTGTCAAAAATAAGTTTAGATCTACTCTATTTAAAGATTTCATAAAGAATATTTTAGATGCTTCCTTATTTTGCATCTTCATCTTATGGATTGATCAAAACACATAGGGATCTATGGTCTACATCATAAAATGTGTAATAACCTATATAAAAACCTCTATAGGTATTAAATATCTTATCAATGTCAGTTTAAAATGGATTTCCTTAAAGTTTGTATCATGTTGAAAATATAATTGAAAAGATCATTGTTGAAGAAAGAAGATTGTTTGCAAAGAGGGAGATTTTTGATAAAGAATGTTTTCAATCATTGTTTTGTCACTAATGTCAAACATGTTATTTTCTGGAATGACAATTGCTTATAAGATCCAAGTACTATCACTTAGTTAATTGATGAAGAGGATTTAATCAACAAGATGTAACAAAAGCACCTAAGGGAAAGGTTGAGTTATGGTTTTTTAATGAAGAACAAGAATTAGTTAAGACTGTGATAAAATGATGTATTGATAATGTACTTGAAGGTTGGCCACACTTAGAAACTCTATAAAGATAAGTTGTAACAAGGTTGTCTACAAAGCTTGACTAAGTTCATTAGTGGGTGCCGAGCAAGCTAGTTCATGTCAAACAGATTTTTAGTTAGTTTCAAGAAAATGAAAAATCTAGTGTGTGCCAAGTGATATAGAAGGAGTTGAGAAAGTTTAGGTGCCAAGAAAAGTAATAGGTGTCAAGCATAAAAAAAACTTAGTGGATGCTGAGTGAATCCATAGTAGGTGTCGAGCATCAGTAAAATATAGTTGATGCCGAGTAACATAGTATGTGTCGAGCACCAGAATTTCAATAGTGCAAGCTACTGCATTATTTGAAAAATCAAAGTTTCACCAAATCTGAGTCGACAAGTTTATTACCTTGAATTTTGTGAACCAAATGGAGGATAAGGATGATGAGTTGGTGGCATAGAATCTTAGATAAACCATTTTTGGGTAAATTTAGGAGGATTCTTCATGATGTTTCTAGAAGAAATAAGATATGGGCTAGATTCATTGAATCCTACCTAATCCATTCAATCTAAAATTAAGAGTAGGAAGATTCGAGTGGGAAAATTATTCTAGACTTTTATTTAAGGATTCATAGGCCAAGAAGTAAGAGTGGCTGGGGTGCCAAGTTGTGAAGTGGTTGAAGGGTGTCAAGGAGAAGGAATCGAGAAGGAAGAACAAAGCACAAAGACTCTGCTTCAATAAGTGGCCATATAGGAAATTGCACTAGTATATCGAGCATGAAGACTCAAGGAGACAAAGTTTGAAAGGAGGACAAGTTGTCAGAGCCACAAAGACTAAAAGCCAGACAATGTTATGAGCTGAAGTGAGATCTAAAATCTGCAAGTTAAGTTGTGAGTTGTATCAAGTCAAAAGCCCTTGTTGTTAATCTCTAACAATTGTATCACTTAGGGTAAAATCCTATGGACTTAGGTTGGTTTAATAGTCATTTGTAAATCCTTTAATAGGGTGGAATTCCAAGTGAATTTTCTAAAGTCCTCTAACCAGGCCCACTTCTAACAAGGTGGTTAAATCCTTTAACTAGGTCACATTTAACAATGTGTTGTAGCCTTTAACAGGGTAGGCCTTTTATAGGGCATGACTTCAGAAGAGTGAGAATTGAGTAGCATGTTACTGGTGGTTTTTCCCAAATTGGGTTTCCACATAAATCACTGTGTTATGTGTTGATTCTTCATGTGTAATTTTTGCATGTTGATTTTACAATAACTTTCTAAGTAGGAAAGTTTAAGCTTGGATGGATGAATAGTTTAATGGGCTCACTTTACTTGGTGAAAAAATTTTATTAGGACATTTGGACCTTGAACAATTGATTCACCCCCCCACCCCCTTAGTTATTCTAAATCATTTCTAACAATTGGTATCAGAGCCATCTGTTGATTTAGATTAAAGGTACTAGAAGCAGGAAGATCAAGATGTCTAAGAGAGAAGTTCCCAAGCTCAATAGAGATAACTTCACTACATGGAAAATTTTGATGAAGCTAAACCTTGGATCAATAAGTGACCATGCACAAACCTCAATTGAATTAGAACGTGTTGATCTAGTTGTACCCATTGCAGAAGATATGAAGAAGAAGAAGGAGCACAATCAAGCAATGTTGGAGATTGCCTCTACCCTCAACTATGCTAAATTTGATGACATCAAGGGATGTGACTTTTCATTTAAGATGTGGAAAGCCCTGACTGATATTTATGGAGGAGATCAAAATGTTCAAAGACCAAAAAGAGAAAGTCTCAGAGGAAAGTTTGATGACATGAAAATGGAGGAAGGTCTCTAGAATGAAAGAAGTAGTAAGTGCAATAAGAAGTTTGGGTGGTCATTTAGAAGATGATAGAAAATTCTTAAGAACCTTTCTCCCCATCTATATTATTAGATTTTTAGCCATCCAAGAGTTAAGGTGTGTACCAGGAAACCAGCTAACTTTTGAAGAAATAGTAGGAAGACTCACTACATTTGAGTTATCAACCTTTGATAACTACAGGCCTGAGAATCTTGAATCTAATTTCAAGGCCAAGTTATTATTGAAAGATACTAAGGAGGTGAAACAAAATAAAAAGAAGAAAAAGGTAAAATATGCATCCAGTGACAGCAACACAGATGAAGAAGATGTGGAACAATTGGAAGCACTACTGGCCAAAAGATTTCACAGAGGAAAAGGTAAATTCAAAGGTAAGCTTGCTATCATTTTTTTTAATTGCAATGAAGTAGGACATATTGCTGCAAGGTTTACATAGAAGAAGAACTATAGAGAAGGCACCAAGAACAAGAACAAAAGAGAAGATGGTAGCAGAGATTACAAAGATAAAGGCAAAAAGTGATACATTGTTCAAGAAGACAATTCTAATGAAAATGATGATGAGGTAGTCTATGTAGCCATGAAGGATGAGTCAAATGAAGATGAGGCAAAAACACTGGTAACTTGTGTGAACAAAAATGATAAGTGGATCATAGATGGTGGATGCTCACATCACATGACAGGAGACAAAAGTAAGTTTGTTACATTTACTCAGTATGATGGAAATAGTGTTAGATTTAGAAATGATGCTCCATGTCTAATCAAAGGAAAAGTTTTAATTAAACCTACAGAGAAAATTTCATGTGATAATGCATACAATGTTGAAGGATTAAACTATAATCTGTTGAGTGTGTCACAGTTAGGCAATATACGTTGCAAAGTAGAATTTGGAAAAAAAATTGCCAAAATATATGACAATGATGGAAATTTGATAAGAAAAGGAGAACAAACTAGGATTAATTTGTTTTACCTAGATATGGAAGATGCATCCTATTTTGTTGTTAGATTTGATGATGTGTGGTTATGGCATAAAAGGCTATGTCATGTCAACTTTGATAATTTGATCAGCATCAACAAAATTAAGAAAGTTAGAGGTTTGCCTAAGTTGAAAAAGCCTAAAAATACAATGTTAGCTAGGAAATATGACCAAGTCAAGTTTCAAAATAAAAACCCACACTTCCAAAGAAGTATTAGAGCTAGTCCATATAGATTTATGTGGCCCAATAGAATTGCAAAGCTACCAAGGAGACAGACATATAATACTATTTGTTGATGAATACTCTAGGATGATGACTACCATGTTCTTAAAATAGAAATCTGATGTATTTCAAATGTTTAAGTGGTATTTGGCCAGGATTGAGAAAGAAATAGGAAAGAGTCTAAAGTGCCTAAGATCAGATAGAGGAGGAGAATTTATGTCAAAATAGTTTGAGACATTTTGCAATGACAAAGGAATTAAAAGATAAACATCAGCACCTAGAACTCCCTCACAAAATGGCATTGCAGAAAGGAGGAATAGATTAGTGATAAATTGTGCCAGAACATTAATGATGCAGAAAGATGTTGCTCTAATGTATTGGAGAGAAGCTATAAGTATAGCTATTTACACCCTAAATTGAATACAAGTCAAGAAAGGTACAAATACAACACCTTTTGAATTATGGTATGGTCACTCACCCAATGTAAAACATTTCAAATTATTTGGTTGTAAATGCTATATTCTTAAAGATACTAGAAATGGAAAGTTTGATGCAAAGAGTGATGAAGGCATATTCCTTGGATACTCCACTAGAAGTAAAGCATATAAGTGTTTGAATACTAATACTAACAAGATTGTGGAGAGTGCAAATGTAAATTTTGATGAGCATGTAGAAGCTTAGGTTGATGATTTAATCAAGAAACTAGAAGAATACAAATCCTTTGTATACTTCCATGAAGGAATGCCTTCTAAAGAAGAAGTTGTCAATCAAGTTGGGAATCAGCAACAAGTTTTAGTATCAGCCGAGTCACAACCAGTGAATGCTAAGCTTCAGAAGCCAAGTTGTAGAATGAAGAAAATGCACATTCTAATTTAGGAATCAATAAACATGGTAGAGATCATGAAATATTAGAAAGAGATGTGCACAATGACTCTAAAACTAAAAGATCAAACATGGAAAGAAAGATAGAACCAAGACTATAAAAGTATGTGAGAAGACATCACCTTGCTGAACAAATCATTAGTAACAAAGAAGCCAGACCAAAGACAAGGAATGAATCATGTCTATTGAGAAAGATTGAACCTAAAATAGTGAAAGATGCACTACAAGATGATAATATGCATAAAGCTATGGAAGAAGAGATAGATCAGATAGAGAAGAACAAAACCTGGACCTTAGTTCCAAGACCAACTGACAAAAATGTGATTGGTACCAAATGGGTATTTAGGAACAAGCTAGATGAGAATGGTGAGATCACAAGAAATAAGGCTAGACTAGTCTACAAAGGTTATGCATAAGAAGAAGGACTGGAATATGGGGAAACATTTGCCCCTATTGCAAGAATGGAAGGAGTAAGAACTCTACTTGCATATGCTACTTACAAAGGTTTTAAAGTCTACCAAATGGATGTAAAGTCTACTTTTCTGAATGGTATACTGGAAGAGGAATTCTTCATAGAACAACTAGAGGGATTTGCTGATGACAACAACAAAGATATGGTTTGCAAACTATATAAAGCACTCTATGGTTTAGCAAGCAACTAGAGCATGGTATGAGAGACTACATAAATATCTTGTGAGGTTAGGATTTGAGAGAACAAATGATAATAACAACCTATATAGCAACATAGAAAAAGGTAAAGATATTCTAATATCTAAAATCTTTGTTGATGACATAATATTTGGAGGAAAAGATGACCTATGCAAAGATTTTGCTAACAAGATGAAACATGAGTTTGAGATGTCAATGTTTGGAGAAATAAAATTCTTTGTTGGATTGCAAGTACACCAACTAAAACATGGCATATTTGTGACCTAATCAAAATATATTAAGGAGATACTCAAGACATTTGGCTTAGAATATTCAAAACCAATTAGTACACCAATGGTAATAGGACATAAGTTATCCAAGAATGATGAGTCAGTTGAAGCAAATCAGACAATGTATAGATCAATGATTGGAAAGTTGCAGATGTTGTGCATGGTAGACTAGACATTGCATTAGCTATTGGAATAGTGACTAGATTTTCTACAAACCCAAGAGAAAATCATCTTATGGCAGTAAAAAGAATATTGAGGTACCTAAAAGGAACATATGACTTTGGCTTATACTACAAGAGGAGTGAAAAGTTTGAATTGAAAGCCTATAGTGATGCAGATTAGGCAGATAATACTGATGACAAAAAAAGCACCAATGGAGGAGTACTTTTCTTAGGTAAAAGATTAGTCACTTGGACTAGAAAAAATCAAAGTTGTACCTCATAGTCCACAATAGAAGCTGAGTATGTTGCAACTACTATCAATTGCACCAATATTGTATGGATCAAACATCTGTTGCAAGGTATGAAGGAAGAAATGACTAAACCTGTGATACTTTATTGTGATAACACAAGTGCCATCAACATATCAAAGAATCTTGTGATGCATGCCAAAACAAAGCATATTGCAATTAAGTATCACTATGTAAGAGAATTGGTCGAAGACAAGCAAGTAAGGATGGAATATGTTAGTTCAAAGGAACAAATTGCTAACATTTTCACAAAAGCATTACCTAAAGATGTATTTGAGTATCTTAGAGGTAAGTTAGGGGTGATACCCCTATCCAAGGTTGTTTTAGCAATAGCAAGATTGCCCTACATCAAATGAGTTGAAAGATGAAATGTTACAAATTGATGTAGAGGATACTTACGTTAGGTTTTTTCCTGATGTAGTGCCTACCCTCGTTCACATTTTTCTAGACACATTGCTGCTATTATTATCAAACTATGTTAGACTAGTTTTATGTTGATGGATTAGTGGTATTTTTTTGAGACCATCAGACATTATGTTATGGATTCAGTTGATATATGATGAGATCATTTAGACTTTACATTTCATGTATGCATGATGATCATTACATTGCTTTCAGTTATTGATGATGATTAGTTAGATGGTTTATTATCTCATGTGTTTTATTATGGATACTTACCCCATACTTGCATGTGTATGGTGTGCTTGTTTTCTCTTATTGTATGGCATTTTTGATATGGTTAAGGAAGGGAGTCGTAGTCACCTGCTAGTTGGGATCTACATGATGCACCACTTCCTGCCATTTCCTATTTAGCTTAGCATTAGTTATATTGTATGTACATGCATGATTTTTATGCAGGTTGTAGGTACCGGGTATCGAATTTCTTGAATAACCAGGATGAGCGTACCCTATTACACTATCTCAATGATAAGAGAAGGGAGAAATTCTCAAGTCCAAATCCCAAACCCTTAAACCATTGTCCGAGTGAGGTAGGACAAGTATCTAGATATTTTACCTTCCAAATGTGTCGGAAGACATATTTCGTGATTTGTAACCTTTTAGACTATTTTTGTGTGCATTGTTCTATGATGGGTTTCCATATTTTATCTTGGAGGTCTATGGTGAATTTTCTATTAATTAAGACTTAATAAATAGATTTAATTAATAAATTAATTATTTGGAGAAAATTAATATAATATCATGATCTTTGATATTTTGACTATAACTAATTAAATGAGAATTAATTGAGAAAAAGAATTAAATAAAAGAAATTAAAAATTAAAAATAATTATAAAATAATAATAATTTAACAAATAAATAATAATAATAAAAGTTATAAAAATTAAAATAAAAGTTATAAGCTTGCCTAGGAGTTAACGCACCTTTTTGAATTCTCATATGTCAACAACATAGGAGTTAGTGCACCAATTAAAGCACATGGTGTCTACACCCTTATGACTCATCTAGAAGGTCAGAAAAGATGCATGCTTAGTTGGTGATACCTTCTAGTTGTTTCTAGAGACATTTTAGGTGCTTCCTGAGAGTCCTTTATATTCAAGCACTCCTAGAGGCTTAGGGAGAGCATTTTTGGAGCATTGGAGGACTCAAGAATGTGGGAGAAGGAAGGAGCTTGCTCTACAATTTTTGAGGAGAAGTGAATTAGCATCAGAATCCGGGTAGACTCTTGTGATTTTGCTTATGTTATTTTCGAATCTCGCACTTCCTATCTTCTTTGTGTCTTCTAAATACATTCTAATGATTCTATGTGTGAATATTCCAATTGTTTATTCTTGTCATGGATATTTAAATTTCATATATGAGAAAACCCCTCATGCGTAGATCCAATGAAATTATGGAACTAGGGTTAAAATTTATAGTCAAATCTAGTAGAGGATTAATGGGTAAATTTAGAGAACAAATGTGTTATAGGGAAAAATTCTTAAGATTGAAAGCCCTTCAAATTATGTATATGTCTCATTTTAAAATGCACATATTTGTACAAATCTGAATACATGTATATATAAATATATATATATGTATGTATGTATGTATGTATGTATGTATGTATGTATGTATGTATACATATACTAGGGTTAAAATTTATAGTCAAATCTAGTAGAGGATTAACGGGTAAATTTAGAGAACAAATGTGTTATAGGGAAAAATTCTTAAGATTGAAAGCCCTTCAAATTATGTATATGTCTCATTTTAAAATGCACATATTTGTACAAATCTGAATACATGTATATATATATATATATGTATGTATGTATATATGTATGTATGTATGTATGTATGTATATATACATATATATATATATATAATTATTTATTTAGAAATGCTATTGTCATATCACAGTGGAATAATGTTTAATGAAATTCCTTATTTAAAAACGAATGTCGAAATTATACTCTGGGCCAAACGTTTAATAAAAATGTTATTAAAAAAAATTATATTAAAACTTTTTTTTGGGGGGGGGGGGGGCGAAACCCGTTCCCTCGTACTCGCTGTCCTCGCGGGTACCCGCTGTCGCTGCAGGCCCTGTGATCGCAAGGTATTGCGCACTGATGGCAGTACTCACACATATATATGTGTGTTATGTGATTTGAAATTTCATTCGCATGGGTGTGAAATCAAGTTCTTTTCATAGTTTGACTTTTTATAACATTTTAAAATATTATTATCATTTAGTATTAATTATATATATGTGTATATATATATGTATATATGTGTATATATATATGTATATATGTGTATATATATATATGTATATATGTGTATATATATATATATATGTGTGTGTGTGTATATATGTATATGTATATGTATGTGTGTGTGTGTGTGTGTAAATGTATGTATATGATATTAATAATTAATAATTATTATATTTGTAAAAGAATGGTACTAATAGTTATTTTCTTTAATAATTAATTATTTTGTAGATATTGATTTGAATTATGAAGGAAAGATATTAAAGGGAATTAGCATTTATTCATGTTAAAAACTACAAGGTGTCTTATTGATTTTGATGGGGGATCGTTTTCATACAATATTAAACAATATGTCAATAGAATAATTGGATAATCAATTCTAAGAGTTAGAGAGAAAAGCTTTAATCCATAAAACAATACATGGGTTAGGAAAACGTACAAATGTTCCTCCATTCCATATCTAAACTTGAAAATGAAAACTGAGACCTCCACACTCTATTTAGCTATGTAATTTTAAAACAAACCAAAACATGTGTTTGCATTGTGTTTTCTCTATGCTATTTGTTTAGGTTTTGGGTTGACTAGTGTTGACCAGTTATATGATGTCTACAGAGGCTTGGGGTTTATGATTGTGATGTCGTGATGATGTCTTATTTCCGATCTTTATTAACTCAACCATGGTTATGTGATGGAATTTTTTTAATTATTGATTGTTATAGTTGAGATTCTTATGTATGGGACACTTGACTTAACCATTTTTGAGTCATCAATCAGCTATCCTTGGGATATTTTCTAGTCGCCATGATGGGACTAAAATGTTGATTTATGATGTCATGTTGTGACATGTTTTGACTCAACCATTTTGGAGTCTTCAATCAATATGATTTGATATATATTTTGGTTATTGAGAACCAATGGATACTTTTGATTATCAGTGATAGCTTCATTTGCCAATCGAGAACTGTTGAGGTCATGATTTTCTATGGATGCTTTTCAGTTGCTCATGGAGATTTGATGCTTTTATTATGGATATTTTATGTTCTTATCTTTTGATATTTCTTTCCAGTCGCTTGTATGGGACTGGGGTGATTTATGATTCCATGAGCTTAGGGTAGGTAATCTGCTTGTAGTGTTAGGAAGTGGCTTGCAATGGGGGTCGGGGCCCTAAGAGGCTGCCAAGGTAACACATTGTAAGTTGTTTTAATAAGTGAAAACATTCACACCTAATACTAACTAAATAAACCTAAAAAAGATAAATTTTTTGTTCTCACCCATGCCTCGAGTGCTTGTACAAACTAGGATGGGAGTAGAGAGAATGCTTGGTTGTGACCTTGGATTCCATAGTATGCCTTGTCAGTATGAGAGGATACTAGTGGCCGCATGAGGATTAGTAGGGACCCATGGAGTATAGCTAACTGCCAGGGTAACTTCTACATGATATATGCGATGACACTTTCCCGCTTGCATAGCAGGTTTCCTACATGTCATTGTGTGCCTCTGGGAATTAGATGTCAATTTATGTGTTGGAACCTTTGAGTTAGTATACTTTTATGATTCCTAGACTTAGAGAGTATTATGCTATGTGATTTTGATAGCATGTTTGGGACTTGAGATTATCTCCTTAGCACAGTGGGATTGGACCGCTTAGGTACCACATGGTCGGGTGGTAGTGTTTTTCCACTCTTATCATTTGAGATCCGCTAAGACATCATGGCTGATGCGTCCTTCATGATGGTGGTTATGTATCCTTTCATTGATGATTTGCATATGTTAGATGATGTTATCTTGTGCTTACATTTTCATGTTAGATTACTTTCTGCATATGATGTAGTATGTATAGGTGTGACACTCCTACTATGCTAATATCAATGATCTCTTTGGTGATTTCGAATGTTATGCATGGAGGGATGGCTAGGATCCACGATGGTCTAATGATGCTATTTATATTTGGGAGGAACTATGCACTTAGTTTATTATGTTTGATCTTTTATGATGGATGTCTATATCTTCTATGATGATGTATCATGTATGACATGTGATTATCTTTACTTTGTTGCATCATGGATTAGAATAGGATGATGTACCTTATTTCACATATGTATATTCTTTAAAGCTTTTTATACCCTGTGACATGTATAGTGGATGATGAAGCATTTAGAAATGTAATGTATAAACATTGGACTTATCATTATTATTTCATGTGGTTGTTGTATTAGGTGGATTTAATAATGTTAGTTGATTTAGATGTAATTCAACGCTAAGGGATCCTTAAAGAATGTAACCTGTTATGTTTACTTTTAGATGGTTATTGCCATTGCTTCCATATTTATGTGTTAGTTGTAATTGGATTTGTTATAAATGATATTACTTTCTTGTAAAAAAAAATGCTACCAAACTTAGTGAAATTCTAGGTTAATTCTTTGGATCCCTTGGCGGGGTGTTACACCTGAAGTAACTAAAGTGTTGAAGTTCCAAATCAGTCACAAGCAAGGTGAAAAAGGGAGAAATTGGATTTCCTAAAAATGGTACACTTGCATGATGAGATGCTAAAATAATGTCTTTTTCATTGTTGTCAAAGAGGGAGAAATGGTAGAAAGTGATCAAATCCACATAATCAAATAGTCAGAAGGGAGAAATGGTAAAAATGAATCAAATCCACATAATCAAATAGTCAGAAGGGAGAAATGGTAGAAACTGATCAAATTCATAGAATCAAGTGGACAAAGGAAGAAATAGAAAATTTAAAAGGAACAAAATGTAAGAGGGAGAAATAACAGATAAGAAGAGAAAAACTGATCAAAGTAGTAAGCTACAGAAAAGAGGGAGACATAATATACTTGAAGGTTGGCCATAGTTATAAATGCTATAAAGATAAGTTGTAACAAGGTTGTCTGCAAATCTTGACTAAGTTCATTAGTGGGTGCCAAGAAAGCTAGTTCATGCCGAGCAGACTTTTAGTGAGTGTCGAGAAAATGAAAAATCTAGTGTGTGTCGAGTGATACAGAAGGAGCCAATCAAAGTAATAGGTGCCAAGCATTAGAAAAACTTAGTGGATGCTGATTGAATCCACAGTAGGTGTCAAGAATCAATAAAATGTAGTTGATGCTGAGTAACACAATATGTGTCAAGCACTAGAATTTCAATAGTGCTGAGCTACTACATTATTTGAAAAGTCAAATATTCACCAAGTCTGAGCTGACAAGTTTGTTACCTTGAATTTTGTGAACTAGATGGAGGATAAGGATGATGAGTTGGTGGCACAGAATCTTAGATAAACTATTTTTGGGCGAATTCAGGAGGATTCTTCATGATGTTTCTAGAAGAAACAAGATATGGGCTAGATTCATTGAATCTTACCTAATCCATTTGATCTGAAATTAAGAGTGGAAAGATTCAAGTAGGAAAAGTATTCTAGACTTCTATTTAAGGAGTCATGGTCCAAGAAGAAAGATTTGTTGGGGTGCTAAGTGGTTGAAGGGTGTCAAGGAGAAGGAATCGAGAAGGAAGAACAAAGCACAGAGACTATGGTTGGATAAGTGGCCATATAGGAGATTGCACTGGTATATCAAGCATGAAGACTCAAGGAGACAAAGCTTGAAAGGAGGACGAGCTGTCAGAGCCACAAAGACTAAAAGCCAAGCAATGTTATGAGCTGATGTGAGATATAAAATCTGCAAGTTAAGTTGTGAGTTGTCTCAGGTCAAAAGCCCTTGTTGTTACTCTCTAATAATTGTATCAATTAGGGTAAAATCCTATGGACTTAGGTTGGTTTAATAGCCATTTGTAAATCCTTTAACAAGTTGGCATTCCAAGTGAATGTTCTAAAGTCCTCTAACTAGGCCCAATTTTAACAAGGTGGTTAAATCCTTTAACCAGCTCACATTTAACAGTATGTTGTAGTCTTTAACAGGGTAGGCCTTTCATAGGGCATCACTTTAGAAGAGTGAGACCAAATTAGGTTTCCACATAAATCACTGTGTTATGTGTTGATTCTTCATGTGTTATTTTTGCATGTTGAGTTTACAATAACTTGCTAAGTAGGAAAGTTTAAGCTTGGATGGATGAATAGTTTAATGGGCTCACTTTACTTGGTGAAAAAGTTTTATTAGGACATTTGGACCTTAAATAACTTATTCACCCCCCCCCCCCCCCCCCCTCCCCCCAAAACCCTAGCTATTCTAAAACATTTCTAACATATCATTCCTTACTTGAATGGCAATTTTGTGTTGCTTGGTACTAACTATCTCTGATACTCGACATTTACTGTACATGTTGTTGACACTCGGTCTCTACTATTCTTGACACTTTCTATGTAAATCAGCATCACTATGCTCAAACTACTTGGTAAAAATAAGACTTAGCTTATACTAAAAATACTTGGTGACCAAAGAATCCCTCATCAACTATATAGCTCAGTGTGTACATGTTTATTTATAAGTCTTTTTAATTACTTGACATATATAGAGTAGCTTGGTCATAGTGATGACCTTCTAACTCATCCTAGTATATGACTAAGTGTTTGACACTAATAGACAACAATAGTTAGCAATACCAATAGATCCCTCATAGGGTAGATCATCTGATACATGATCAAATTGTAGCCCAAATAAGTGAACTTTATTATTGCAGTAGTAAATATTTATGGGTTTCATCTCCTCCCTAGTTTTACCTTTAACTTGAGGTGTTTTGGGTTACCAAAATCATTGTGTTATGTGTTGATGTTTTACATGGATGTTATGCTTAGATAAATTTCATTTTAGTATTACATTTTTATATTTATTTGGTATAAGATCTAAGGTATGAGATGGATTAGGTGTGAATACAATTAATTCTTTTATCAAAGAAATTGTTTATAGATCTTGATTCACTCCCCTCCCTTAGTATCTTGTTTCCCATTAATATTTCCAACAATTAGTATCAGAGCACAATTCTCTTGAATGAAGCCTAATAGGTTGAGAGCACAAGATCTTGAAATGGAGGAACACAAAATGGGAAAAATCATCAAGAACTAGATGATTGACATCTAGATCATACTGCAGCAAATTGAAGGAGCAAAAGATGAGTTAAGGAAATCCTTAAATAAAAGGAAAGATATGGCCACTAAGCATAATGACAAACTATACAGGGAATTTTATACACAAGGATTTATTAATAGTGGGATTACTAATGATAGTGAGGTAACAATAGAAGATCTACTAGAAAAGAACAACATTCTAAACAAAGAAGTCAAAGAAATCAATAGAGAACTAGAAATTCAATCAATAAGATTATGTGAAGTGACTAAACAAAAGAAGAAGTCCAAAGAAGACAAAATCATGGCTAAAAATATAAAAGATAAATTGCTACCAAACTTGAAGAAAGAGAATTTGATGTGTGAAAGCTTACAAACAATCAGTTGGACATAATGAACCAATTGTTAATTTCAAATCAAGAGTTGAACAAAAAGGACATGAAAATTACAAATCTGAGATTACAAAGTGACCAACTAGGAAATGAGTTGAGATCTAAGAAAGAACTTCGTGAAGCTATTAGATACTTTGAAGAAATAATGAGATCACCAAGGTCATCCAGTGATACTTCTAGTCTAGGACATGTCAAGCACCCTTCATCTACTGAGAAAGGAGAATCATCAAAGAGTGGTGAGCAAAGAAATACAAAATCTAAAGATAAACATACTTGTCATCATTGCGGTAAACTTGGGCATAGTGCTAGCATATGCAAGAGCAAGAATGATATGAAAAGCCCTCATCTTAAGTTTACTAGTAATTATTTTAATTGAAAGAAACAAGGCCACCAAGCACATGAATGGAGATCAATGAAAAGAGATGCACCTAGATTTGAAGGACATTGTTATAACTATCAGAAATATGGACATGGAGCTCATGAATGTAGATCCAAAGAAAAATCTAACTAGAAATCTAAAAATAAAACACATGCACCTAAGAAAGGTAACTCTTACAATTTGATTATTTTGGATTATAACACATGGTACAAATATCATTATTTTAGAGAGTACGGGAAGACTCTAGAGAATTGCATTAAGACACATTTCAGAGGTAACTATAAGAAATGGTTGAATGGAAACCTAGATTATTTTAGTTATCTTAAGATTGGACATGTTAGTAACAACTATAGGACCTCAGCACCAACACCAAATAGTGAAAGCAATAAAGAAAAAGGAAAAGTTGAGATGAACAAAATATGGAAAGAGGTAGTAGAATCTAGAAGCAGTGGACAAAGCAAAGCCAAGATCACTCAATCCAATGGATCAGGTGATCACATCACATCCAATAAGACAAAGAGGTATGTAAGGGACTGTATACTAAAACCTAATATCATACATTAGTTCCTAATAAGAAAATTGGTTAAAATTCCATATCAACATGAATTAAGATGCATCAACACAAATATGAGAGAAGTATTGGGTTGTTGAGTATGTTTTAATATCAAGTGTCAAGAATCAGTAATACAGACTATATTGATCAGGCATTACAATATAGGCTGAGAGCTTAAATCAAACAAGATGATATATTGGCCAATCAAATTGATATTGACTGAGCAAAGTGATAGTGATCGAGTATTTGAATAAAAAGAGGCACAAAAGAATAAGATAGCTATTGTACACCTACCTGAGTACAAACACATTTATTGAATAGCTAATTGGATAGATTGGGTATCTATGCAATTTTGACATTCATTTTTCAACTTAAGAAGAGATTTTCAGAGCTCAAGCAATTCAAAGGCAATTTTAGCAATTTAGCAAGAAAATCACGGTGTGTCATTGGAAAATTGAGAAATCACAATATATCTAGTTTTCAATACCAAGTAAGTTATTTGAAGCAAAATTGTGTGAACCCTAGTACATAGATGTCATCATCTACATCTGTATCTACAAAAGAAATGTAGAAGGAGATAAATTCATAGATTGTGAGGAACGACCAATTTCTCCCACCAAATCTCAAAGGATATCAAAATATTGTATTGAATGGTGATATTGTCAATTCCACCTAGCGTACTAATGGTTCAAGATGTATGTTCATGTTATATATGTAAATTTGGAGAGATTTTAGACTATGAACTTCATGTAGCATATCAAAAATTGTGTGATAATGGAGTGTTGAAGGATGAACACAAGATAGTTGTCAAGAAATGGCTAACCTATGCTCTAGCCTTTTTGGAGGTTTTCAAAGTCAAGTGGATACAGATTGTGTTCAGCTGCGTTCTATATATGAAGATATGGTTAGAAGGTGGACCAATTAAAATTAGTAAGTATATCATACGCCAAGTTACAGGTGATCATACTTTTCATAGACCTAAGTCAATAAGAAGTGTTGCAAGGAACATTGTTGAGAAGAAAATGAAGGCAAAGTGGAATGCTCGTGGCATTTCAATCGATGGGATTGATGACCCTATTACTAAATTTGAAGTACATGTGATTGTATAGAAGTTCTATTAGTCAAGCTGATTAAATAGCATGTATTTCATTGCAGTGGACCTCAGATACAAAATTGTAAAGAAAGATCAAAGTTATGATCTAGTCGAGATGCAACTGCAACAATTGTCAAAGAATCTTGGAGAAATAAGGAAAGCCAAGAACACATCATGTAATTTTCATTCCCTACTTGTACGTATATTTTTCTATGTACAAAATTGATTCCCTACAGTAGGAACAATTTCATGGGATAGAAGAAGAATGAAAATAGAGAAGATAAGTGACTTGATAAGTCAATTAGGAGAAAAATTTGAGGCAATTATGGATAACTATTTTAAGGAATTCAATAAATAAATGAAGAACCAAATGAGAATACCTAAGTCGGTTGTGGATAATTATTTTGATGATATATGCTTTATGGTAGACACAGATTTTATATAGGCACAAGTAGTAATATCGAGGGTTTCATGGTTGAGGCCAATGCAATATGAAGTTAATGTTGATGAAGTGACAGCAACAGTGACTACACTACTATCTAAAGAAATTGATGTGAATGTTGATCCATTCGGTACATATGACATTGCCAAGGGAAGAATGACTTTAGAAACAAAAGTTCCCAAAATAGATAGAAAAGGAAGAAGGATCTTGAGGAAAAACTTAGCAAAGGTCAACTTCAAATTATGAAAAGAAAAGGTGAGTATAAGGAATCTAAAGAAGAATCCCAAGCCGAGTCATCTAAGGGAAAATAGTTAGTTTTCTTTGAGCCCAAGGAAACAAAGAAAAAGAAAATAGTGATTATGGATCCAAAAGTTAAAGAGGATCTTAAGAAGCTTGTGAAGAAAGTTGTGACAACACCTAAGCTAGAGCCAAAAATAATTACAAGGTCAAAGGTAGCTCACCCCCCAACTATAAAAGAGAAAGGTAGTCTAACAAAGAGAGAGTTGATTAAAACACCAAAGAAAAATCTACATAAGAGGCTGAGGAGAAAACTAGTTATGACATGAGAGGTAGATGATAATGAAGAAATAGAGTCTAATGATCTAAGAAAACTTCATATTCTACCTAGATCATCTCCAATGAATGTGGATAAGGTATTTCAAGAGACTAGTGAATTAACAAGTTTGGCAAGATTCAAGGACATTAATTTTGCTTCTTAAAGTAAAGAAGACCAAGAGAAACTTGAAAAAGCTATGATTGACATGATGATACAATTCAAATATATTCCTATAGAGTTAGGTCAAGGAATTCCTAAAAATTTGAATAATAAAGTTGATGCTAAGCGGAAGTGGCCATTATCCACTGAAAGACAGGTCAAGGAGACCATGTTAGTACAAATAATGGATGATTTAGGGAAGACACATAAGTCTATAGTCCTAAAATATTTTGTGAAGAAATTTATGCCTAAGGAGAGGACTTATAAAAATCTAATGAATAAAGATCATGAAGTTTAGAAAGAGAGCATAAGTATATGAAAGGAAGCATTTGGGTTACTTATTTCATCAACTAATAAAGAAGATGAGGAAGAAGAAGAAAGAGGTGAAGAAGTCAAGGAAGATGAGGATGATGTAGCAGAAGTTGTAAAATTAAAGAGGAAATCAAGCAATTGGTAGAAGGGTGTGAAAAATAGGATGTTGTCACAATTGAGGATATTCTTGATTCATCATCATATAATTAGAATGTGTTGAATGAAGAAGATCTGAAAGATGTTGAATCAGATACATCTTTACCATGTACCAATCTAGTGTTACTAAAAGTACAAGATTATCCAATGTTTGAGAGTGCAAGTACTAAAGGTTTCAATATTATATTAGTTACAATGGTTTTTGGCATGAGTGTCAAGAAACAAGGAAAGGCTTTAATTGCTTTTCCACAATTTACCCAAGTCATTAGTGTAAAACTATATGAGAACAAGATAGAAGAAGAGAAAGAGATGAAAGAGAAAGAGAAACCCAAAGAACAAGAAGTTATCCAAGCTCTTATTCAAATTTTGAATGTCATTCCTATCAAGATCTTAAATTCTACATGTGTACAACAAGTTAAATTAACTCAACAAGAGAAGTCACCTAGATCAAGTCCAAAGGGAAAAACATTGTAGATGTCATTACCTAGTGATAACGCCCCTCAATCATACATAAAGGCACATAAAAAGGATACAATAGAGGAGAAAATGAGTTTAGGTGAAGCCATCACATTTCCTATGTATAACTTGAATATCATGACATTGGAGAAGATGGAAGAATTTCAAACCTTCCTACGTTGCAAGACAAAGCAATAATAATTGAGGAAAGAACACACAAAGAAATAGGTACTACATAGTATCAAAGGTATTTTTGTTGATTCATTTGAGATTATTGATGTTAATATGCAACATCCAATTTTAGATCAATTAGTATATATAGTTGACAAAATTTAGACTGAGGATATAGAGACCAATGATAAATTGATGAGATGGTCTGAAAAGAAGTTTGAGCACAAAGATTTGTAGAAATCTTCAACTGAACTTGCAATTAGGAAAGTTGAAATTTCTAACCTTACCACTCAATTGGAAGGATTTTTGAAAATAATTCATTCTTTGTACAGGAAACTTTGTGAATTTGAGTTCTTCATATTGGAGAATCAATAATCTATTCCTACAATTCAAGCATATATGAAGGCATGTACACATTTATTGAGTAAGAACACAAGTTAAAGCTTACCTTCATATAATAAGTTGACATTTGATCAATAGAGGTTAGCCAGGTTAATGGCTAGGGATAGTGGCATATAGAACAAATTGATTTCAATTCAATTCATACTACTACCACAGTTGGAGATAATTTAGAGGGAATTATCTATTGCTCAAAATTTAATGAAGAAAGACACATATCTTTCAACTACAAAGAGCTTAATTAATCTCACAGCTTAGCTAGAGATGCATATTCAAGATATGGAATCCGCAAGAGACAAATGGAATAAAGGACTTGAAGAAATTTTGGCAAGTTGTCAAACAGTTTTAGATAAATACAAGATAACACCAGTTAACCACAAGCCATAGGTGACAAAAATTAGGTGGAAATATCTACAAGAAAGGGGAAATATCCATCATGACATAAGTCAAAAATGAAATATGAAAATATGACATGAAGGGAGATGATAGGAATTAGATGAATCATCATGAAAGGTTAAAAACATGTATATATTGTATAGCAAAGATAGAGTTTTGAAGACCGAGTTGCAGTCTCAAGGTGAGTATTGTTTTGCATGGAGGGACATTTTTTTATCTTTAAACCTAAGTTTCCTATTAGTTTCTAACACTTAGTCATTTCTAAGGCAACATTGGATGGTAATCACTCCGACTGAGCCATCTAGAGAAGGTTGAGCTATAGAGGACTTGTCTACATTTCATCATAAGCTGAGAAAGTCAAAGGTTTTTAAACACCCCAGTAGTGACCAATTTTGCATAGAAGCTAAGTAACATAGAAGAGACCGAGCATTTGGGAACTCAATTTATGATGAGTGAGTTAGTATATGCCAAGTGTATAGAAGCCAAGTGACAACATGAATGTTAGTTATGACCGACTATCAGAACATTTAAGCATCAAGTAAAAAAAAATTGACATATGAGTTTGTAATTGCAAAAACACCTATATACATAATTTTAGCCAATATCTACATGATATTTAAAGACTTTAGAGATAATTAAGGAGAATATTATGCATTTTTTAGAATGCATTAGTCCCTAGGAAAGAAGATTAACCAATCAAAAAATCAGAAGGGTAAAATAGAAAAAGGATGAAATATGGATCGATTATCCTAATTTATAACTTTCTATGATTATCTATTTAATAAGTGTTCCTACCCTAGGATCAATGTATGAGTTTGAGAGAGAATAAGAAAGTGAAGTATAGAGAGAAGGAAGGCTAAGTCTGAAAGGAAATCAAAAATAGAGCAACTAGAGCAGTGAAGGATAGAATAGAGATATCAAATAAGGAGATCAAATTGAGATTTTGAAGAGAGGAGATCCATAATATGTTTTCAGAGAAAATTGAAGGGTTAGGTACTGAATTATTTTTAACAGATTGAGTTAGATAAAATCTCTTAACAAAGTGGTCCTAATAGACTTTATTTAAATCTCCTAATAGAGTTAGTACTTTATTGTAAGTGTAAAAGCCTTTAACAGGATAAGATATAATAGTCTTAAATTCTATTAGTATGGTATACCTCTCATTGGATAGATCATCTGATATGATCAAATTGTAACCCTAATCGGTGAACTTTGTTGTTATGGTAGTAAAGATTTGTGGGTTTTATCCCCACCCCAATTTTACCTTCAACTTAAAGTGTTTCTGGGTTTCCAAAATCATTCTATTATGTGTTGATGTTTTATGTGGATGGCATGCTTACATATATTTCATTTTAGCATTATAGGTTTATGTTTATATTGTATAAGATCTAAGATATGAGATGGATTAGGTGTGAATACAGTTAATTGTTTTATCAGAGAAAATTTTTATAGATCCTGATTCACCCCCTCCCTCCCTTAGTATTTCCAATAGGATTAGCATAAAATCTTTCAAAAATACCTACAACTAATGCAATGTTAGTTCTTCTATGGAAAACATATTACAATTTTCTAATCATTGACCTGCACAATGTTTGATTCACTTCAACAGAATCATCATTATTTGAATCTCTATGACCAGTGATCATAGGTGTTCCAACTTGACTTGAGTCTTTCATTCTAAAATTCTTCAATATCTCCTTGATATACTTTTATTTTATAATGTATATACCTCTCTTCATTTGGTAGACTTGCAAACCAACAAAGAACTTGATCTCTTCAAACATTGACATCTCAAATTCTTTCTTCATCTCAATAGCAAATGATTCGTACAACATAACATGTCCTCAAAAGATGATATAATCAACAAAAAATTTAGCTAGAAATATCTTGTTCTCATATTCATTTTTCAAATAGACATTACTATTGTCATTAGTTATTTCAAAACCAATTTTCACCAAATAAGTGTGTAACCTTTCATATCATTCTCTAGGGGCTTGTTTCAAACCATATAATGATTTGTACAACTTACATAACATATTTTTCCCTCTTGGGTCAACAAACCCTTCAAGTTGTTCAATGTAGACTTATTCTTCTAAAATTTCATATTTGACATCCATTTGATATACCTTGGAACCTTTGTAAGTAGCATATGCAAGAAAATTTCTCACTCCTTCCAACCTGGCAACTAGGGAAAATGTCTCTCCATAGTGAATTCCTTCCTCTTGTCCATATCTCTTAAAAACTAGTATTTCCTTGTTCCTTGTGACTTCACCCTTCTCATTTAGCTTATTTCTGAATACCCACTTCATTCTAATCACATTCTTGTCCTTTTCTCTAGATACCAATGTCCATGTGTCACTCTTCAACTTATTTTCATGAATCTTGAATCTTTATCTCCAATGATTTGGTTACATTTATTATTTTTTCTTACATACTTTTCTAAGATAGGTTTAGATCTCCTTTGTTCTTGATGTAAATTACTTGGTTTTGCATGTTCATCTTCTTCAAATATCTCTGGCTACAACTTAGTATGGTTTGCCTAATGTGCAGTTTCCTCTCTAATGTTTGTCTTCTTCTCTCTATGACACGGCTCCTACATCATTAAGTTCAACATCATGTTGATGCATGATAGAGCTTTTCTATTAAACTTTGGTAGTGTGTGACCATTGATGCTCAAAATTCTCTTTCTCTGGTTTGAGTAATGTAATAGGTTTAAATTTGTAGATGCACACAATATTTTTCTAATCTTTGGGTTCTTTCTTGCATTCTTCTTCATTCCTTTCTACAAATTCATCAACTCTAACATTTTCACTTTTTGCAATTTTGTTAATGTTAGAATTCAAAGACTTGTATGCCTTACTTTTAGTGGAATATCCTAAGAATATACCTTCATCACTCTTTGCATCAATTTTTCCTTTCCTTGCATCTTTCAGTATGTAACACTTTCTTTGAAAGGCTTTGAACTAATTTTCATTAGATGCATAGCCATACGAAAGTTCAAAAGGGGTAAATTGTTTGCAGCTTTCTTAACTTGAACTCAATTTAAAGTATAAACTACAGTACTTATAGCTTCTCTCCAATAATTTTCTGAAATATTATTTTTCACCATCAATGTTCTTTCATGGTCCATGATTGATATACTCCTTCTTTCAAATATTCCATTTTGTGGTGGAGTCCCTAATGCACTCATTTATCTCTCAATCTATTTGTCATTGCAGAATATGTTGAAGCCATATGATATGAATTCACCTCCTCTATCTGATCTCAAGAACTTTAGAATCTTTCCTATTTCCTTCCCAACTCTAGCCAAATACCACTTAAACATTTGAAAATAATCATATTTTTCTTAAAGAAAGATTACAGTGATCATTCTAGAGAAGTCATCAAAGAAAAAAATAAAGTATTTGTCACCATAATAGCCTTATACTCTAATAGGACTACATAAATTAGTATGAAACAATTCCAAAATATCATCAAAACAATAGGTCTTGTTCTTGAAACTATACTTTTCCATTTTTCCTATTTGACATTGTTTGTGCACCACTTTATCAAGTTTTTTCAATCTTGGTAATCCTCTTACTCTTTTTATCTTACTAATGCTTACCAAATTATCAAATTTCACATGACATGACCACTTATGTCATAACCAAATATCCTCTAAATGTGCAAATAGACTATTATCTTCTAATATGCCTAGACAGAACAAGTTACCTCTTGTTTCATCACCACTTCCAATTTTTTCACTGATAGCATGATCAATCTTTGCCTTCCAATTTTGGAATTCAACTTGGTAGCCTGAACTATTCAACTATGTCACACTCTATAAGTTATATTTCAAACCATAAACAAAATATTTATTGTCACATTTGATCTTATAATTTAGTATAATTTATCCTTTACCTTTCACATAAAATGGTGCATCATTTCCAAACTAAACACTACTTCCATTATAGTGTTCTAGCTTTTCAAACTTACTTGTATCACGAGTAATATTATGTGAGCAACCAATATCAAATATCCATCTTCCATTCTTATTCACATGTGAAATTAAAGAATTTCATCTTTCATTGCAACATAAATAACTTCTTCATCATTTTCATCAGAATCACTATCAAAACCATGCTCTTCAGCAATGTAACAAGATTTCTTACCTTTTCCCTCTTAGTTTTTGTTACCTCAGTTGTCTTGGTTGTATCTCCTTCCTTGATATTTGTTTTCTTTCTATTCTTCCTCCTTGTCTCTGTCAAGACATCTCACAACAATATGACCAATTTTTTTACATGTAAAACATATAATAGAGAGTTATATTTCCTTTTCCTTTTCCTTTTCCTCTCGGTAGCCTTCTTGCCAATAATGCTTCTAACTCATCAAGGTCATCAACTGATTCACTAGTAATATCCACATGCTCACTCTTTTTATTTCTTTTAGATTCATCAAGGGCTAGTTGATACTTGAAAGCACATTCAATACTAGAAGGTGTATAGGTATCAAAATTTAATAATTCAAATGCATTAAGTCTACCAATTAGACTATCCTAGGTCAGATCATTACTGAGTGTACATTTTAGTTCTTGAATTATAGATACTCTAATTGCTCCAATACCTCTAATAACATTCATAGCTTCCTTGATTTGGCCAAATGCTATGCAAGAGGTTCTCCTTCTTTCATTCACATGTCATCAAACTTGCCTCTCAAACTTTCCTCTTTAGCCCTTAACACTTTTTTGACTCCTTAATGAATTTGAGCCAACTTATCCCACATTTTCTTTGCATTAGTGAACTCCTTTCCATCATCAAATTCTAAAAAACTTAGGAAAGATGCTAGATATACCATCATTTGATTATGTTCTTTTTTCTCCTTTATTCTCTCAACCATCATGGGTTTGCGAACTTCAATATGTTCATTTTCCAAGTAGTACAATATATAATATCCAACTCCTGATAGATGCAATTTCATCAAGCATTGCCATGTTGGGAAGTTCTCTTTGTTCAACTTATGCACCTCTCTCTTTTACATATTTTTCTTTACCTTGAGTCCCTTCAAAATTTCCTTACAAGAATGAATACTCTAATACCAATTTTTAAAATGATAGAATAATTTATGGGGGGGAGGGGTTAATCAATTATCCTTAGATCTAGATGTACCAATTCAACTTTACTTAACTTCAAATAGCTTACAAAAACTCATAAAACTACTTAGTAAATATAACAATTCATCAACAACTTATCTTATTCACTCATCATCTAGCTCTCAATTCTATATATGCCAACTAATAGTAATAAACAACATTAAATAGCATGCATCATGAAAATAAAATTCACACATATTGATGATGGTGATGTAGTTTTTGGAGAGCATAAAAAAAATTATGATCACAAAGCATTTAAACTACCCTTTCCTCCATATGAAAAGGGAGAGACATCTAGATGAAAGAACAACTCCAAGGTCAACTATACATATCAAAATAATGATAATATAATCAATATGGTTAAACCTATGAAATATTAATATTGTGACATTATAATTGTCGATGGTAGGCCAACATCCCTCACAAGGTTTGTGACATGGCTTAACCATCTCTTATGATTCTATAAGACTATTGGTTGTATCAAGCATAGAAAGGTTGACATTTTGGTGCAATGACAACTCTAACCTTTCTAGAAATTGGTGTTAGATATTGGTCATAGGTTTGAATCCCGTAGGCCACAACGAGTGATGTTGGGAGAAGGATTATTAGCAGTGGGCCGACATCGCTTGTAGGGTTCATGACATGGTTAAACTAGCTTCTATGGTTCCATAAGACTAATGGCTATATTAGGCATTGACAAGTTGATATTTTGGTTCAATGACAACTCTAGCCTTTCTAACAATAATAATAAAAGGGAAAAGTTACAACACAACAAAACCAAAAAGTCTATTTGTCCTTTAAGGAGTTTCATCTCTTGAAGCTATTTAAGGATAATCTTAATTCTGTGAAAACACTATCACACAATCTCATGCAAAAAATAGTGTTCAAAGGTCTTGCACCTTCTACATATAACCCAAAATAGACTAAAACCAAACCTACTACTCACAATACCAATAAGAAAATAAAATTAGAAATGTCCTCTAGAAATGTCAACAATAGCATCTTTGATCAACTTTAAAGAACTAATGCATGCATAAAAATCTTTGAACTCCTAAAAACATCACCTTCTAATTGAGAGATGCTTCAAAATCCCTTATTGAGTCTAGTATACCTAAGGAGTTAGATCTTGATCGATTTCAATCCATGGTGGGTCACCTAACTTCACCACACTATCTATCAATCTCTAAGGAGAACGATCACTCTCTAAGTGATCCTTATAATCAACCACGTCATATCAAGGTCATGTTTAATAAGATCAATGTCCAATGTGTTCTGATAGATGGTTGTTGGTCTTGCTATCTATTCTACTAATTGTATCATCTTAAAATGGAAGAACTTCTATGCTAAGAATGTTTATCCCTCCTTAGGGGGTGCTTTGGGCCTTCATCAAGTTGTCCCCTATTTTATGCCCCCTTCCCATCATTTGTGCCTATTTGGGACTTTATTTGGGCCTCCCCAAGAACTATTTTCCCCTTTTGGCTCATTTTCTAGGGGTCCTAAACCCCTGGGTCAAGGTCGATCTTGACTTTGACCCCGGTCCCCCTTTTCATCAAAAGTTTTCTAGATGTGGTGGGAAGTTCAAAAGTTTGTTTTCCTGCTTCCAGGTCAGTTTTTTCAAGCTTCAGAATGGTAAACCCTCAAATTGTATTCAATCTAGGTCCATTTCTATGGGTTAAGGCTTAATTGGAATTTAATTCTCCTATGTCAGCCTCTCTAGAAGTTTGTGCCCTAGATTAGTATAAAATTAAGTCTTCCTCTCTCATTTTCACATCCACTTTTCATGAAGAGATATCTCCTTTTCAAGATCAAGCATCTGCCTTCCATTAAATTCAAGCAAGAAAATAAAGTGAGCAAGCAATCACCTATTCAAATATTCAATTTCTCCATTGAAGATTAAGGATTCAAGCATTCAAGGCTTTGAAGGAATTTCATTCAAGAATTCAAGATTCATCATTTAAACCCTAGATCTATCCACCATGGTGGTATGACCTTCCTTCAAGATCCTTTGTTCATCTTCAAGATCTATTCATTCTTCCTCAAGGTGGATTTCAAGAATACAATCATAGGGGTTTTTATTTACATTATTGATTCCAAGCTTTCATATCAATATAATTGTTTACATATCAAATATAATTACATATATATTGAAAATCATAGCTTCATTGTTAGATTTATTTCTACTACTTGCTAGCATTGTCTCTTTCAATTTCATTATTAAGGTTGATTCCAAACTGGGGTTTGACCAAGGAAAACCCCTCATCCAAATAGAAAAACCCTTTTTCTTACAAATACAAGATGAGGGACATTGAATATCAATCTAGTTATGAGTACCCTTTTTGAATAAAATTTGAGATCCGTGAACAGAATTTCCATTAGAGTAGTGTAGGTCAAGGTTAGAAATAAAGCGGTAAGATCTTACCCACATTTGGGTCAAGGTCAACTTGGCTTAGAAAAGAAAAATATTTTTGGGTTTTGTAGATCTCATAATTTTGGTTAAAGGGCACAAAATTAATAATTTTTTAGACTGTTTGATAGGGTTTTCAGTAGGTTCTTTTTCAGAGGTAAGAACTTTCATTTCTTCATTTCAGTATTAACATTTCTAGGTTTACATTCCATCTCCTTACAATTAAAATGTATGTATAATAATATGGGTTTAGGGTTTATTTCATGTGCATTATTTTAAACCTTATTCAACCGTATTTTTATATCTTACATTTTGGTGATCTTGTTTATGACAACTCTTTCTTTTGGGGGTTAGATTTTCACCTTGTGTTAGATCTTGCATATTTTCACTTTGATGAGGCTTTTATTACAAACAAGGATAGATCCCTTAATGAGGTACATGGAATGTGAGGATGAAAATTGGTTGAATGAGATATCCATTGATCCTATTCCTATTTCATCTTCCTCTACAACCTCTTTAATTAATGTTTACCATAGGGTGTGTGCATGATTACCTTCATGTTTCACTATTTACAACATTGATGCACCTAGAATGTTATATCCTCAAAATTATATTCAAGCTATAGAGGCCTTTAAGAAAGTCCTTTGTGATAGTGATTAAGGTGTTAATCTCCTATGTGGTATCAAACATTTAATTCAAGAAGTTCAAGATTCAGGATTTACTCCTCATGTCACTACTGTGGAACCTTCATCAATTCCTTTACCTAGAATCCCCACCTACACTCCTATAGTGGTTACATCTCTTTCATCTCTTCCTGTGAATGTTCCATCGGTGTCTTTACCTACCTCACAACCTTCTTACCATAGTATTCCTTACACATATTCCAACCCTTTTCCAATTTTGGTTCTAAGTGTTTGTCCGATTGTGTCTTCCATTCTTGTCACTTCCTACACTCTTCCTAATTGTATCCTTCCTAATATAGTTCCTAGTCCAATTCCCAATATTCATATTCCCAATTCTCCATCTACTATTCCTAGTTGTTTCGACACTTATGATGAGGCTCAAACTATGGTCTATGATGAAAATGTGCAAGAATTCTTTAAATTACCTTCCCCTTCTTATCCGATCCATAATGATATTAAAGAGAAGAGAAAAGAAACTTCCCCTTTGAGATTTCTTCATAATTCTACCCCTCATTCTTCTATAAAATAGATCTTTTCTCCTCTTGTCACTTTGCTAGGGGGAAAGAGGTATTTCATTCTATTCTCTAAGATCTATTATGTTTTGAGCTTAATTAGTTATCCTTTCTTTATTTTATACCTATGGTTTTGTATTATGTTAATAATCATCTATAGTTTTCTTTTATTATTCTAGATATATTTTCTATAAAAAAAAAATTTGCAAAAGTATCCCTTGTCTTCATCCCTAGGGGGAAAGGTTCTTCCTTCTTTCTCTTTCTCTAGGGATCTTCTTTGCTTAGCTTCATGGAATTTGTTTATCTTGCAACATTATTTCATTATAATGGCTGATGTTTTGACTATGGATATTTTTTTTTCTATGAGAGGTTGTTGTCCTAGGTCATCACCTATTCTTTATTTTACAAATTATGTTCTTTATAAACTCTTAACTTCTATTTTATGTTATATTTGTTTCTCTCAATCAAAGAATCATCTTCCTCTTGTTTGCAGGGGGCTTGATGATTTAATCTTTATTCCAGCTTCAATTATCTTTGAAATGTGATATTTTATCTAAAGAATTCCTCTATAGTGGGGGTCTTGTTGATAAGATATCTTTCACTTTGAGTATCCTTTTTCCATAAGTGACATATCCTTTTCACAATTATCTAGGCTCTTTGATGTAGGGGTCAATACTCTTCACTAAGAACATAGTGTACATTGTTTTTAACAGGATATCTCCTTATGTTGTGAAGTAGGTATCCTGTTTCTCTTCCATATCATGTCTAGTAGACAACCACAATAAGGAGGGGGCATATATAGGTTTTCCCTTGTACTATAGTTTTTTTATTTATATGCTAAATCCTCTTAAGGCAATGCACATAAGTTGCTAAATCCTGAAGAGACACATAGTTTTAAATTTTCAATATGCTAAATCCTCTGATGGTAATGCACATAAGTTGCTAAATCCTAAAGAGACACACATCTTTCAAATTTTTCAATATGCTAAATCTTTGGAAGATAACACACATAAGTTGTTAAATCCTAAAGGGATGTGCATTTTATATTCATGGTGATACAAGAAGGTGGATCTATGGGTATTTCAAAAGTTGTTAGAAGATGTATTACAATTGCAAAGAATAGTTTTTGGGTCAGCTATTGGGTTTGGTCACCTATTGGGCTCTCCCTCCTTGGTGATTCATGGTAAGGTAGGCATCTTACTAGATGAGGTAATATCTCTCTCTCTCTCTCTCTCTCTCTCTCTCTCTCTCTCTCTCTCTCTCTCTCTCTCTCTCTCTCTCTCTCTCTCTATCTCTCTTCTTTCATGCTAGTAGGACTAGATCATGAAGCTATGTTATTTATAGTGTTTCTATTGTCTTTCTTATGTTATCATTTATGATTTTATGATATCTTTCCAAATATTATATTAGTATAGGAAGAATTTCTTAGCAAGGTTTCCTTTACTAGTTGCTTTGGGTTTGTTTTAGTACAAACCCCTCTTTTTGTGTCTTTTAGCTTTGTTTTTGTTTTTGTTTTTTTTCACACCCTCGTTCATGTATGTTGAGTTGGGATCCTTACATTTGGGGCTCATGTCATCAACTAAATGTTATTCTATCTCATTGTGAATCCACTTGGATCTTTCTTCTCCTTTACTATGAGCATGTTGAATTTCCATACTCTCACTAAAGTGTGGGCTTAAATTATTGTCCTAAAATGAAAGCACTTCCATGTTAAGAATTTTTATCCCTCCTTAGGGGGTTTTTTGGACCGTCATCAATTTGTCCCCTATTTTTTCCCCCTTCCCATCTTTTGTGCTTGTTCAGAGCTTTATTTGGGCCTCCCCAAGCACTATTTTTCCCTTTTGGCTCATTTTCCAAGGGTCCTAAACCCCTAGGTCAAATTTGACCTCAAAATTGATCTAGATCCCCCTTTTAATAAAAAAGTTTTCCAGATGCAAGGGGAGTTCAAAAGTTCATTTTTCCACTTTTGGGTCGACTATTTTGGGCTTCCAAATGGTAAACCCTCAAATTTTATTTAAGCTAGGACCATTTCTAAAGGTTAAGTATTAATTGGAATTTAATTCTCCTATGTTAGCCTCTCTATAAGTTTCTGCCCTAGACTAGTATAAAAGGAAGCCTTCCTCTCTCATTTTCTCATCCACTTTTCATGAGGAGATATCTACTTGCCATGATCAAGCATCCACCTTCCATTGAATTCAAGAAATAAAATCATGTGAGAAAGAAATCACTTATTCAAGTATTTCAATTCTCCATTAAAGATAAAGTATTCAAACATTCTAGCCTTTGAAGAGATTTGTTTCAAGCATTCAAGATTCATCATTCAAACCCTAGATCTATCCATCATGGTGGTGTGATCTTCCTTCAAGATCTTTGTTCATCTTCAAGATCTATTCATTCTTCCTCAAGGTGGATTTGAAGAATAAAATCATGGATGTTTTGACTTACATTTATGGTTTTGATTTACATTACTAAGTCCAAGCTTTCATATCAATATACTTGTTTACATATCAAATACAATTGCATATCTACTGAATATCATAGCTTCGATGTTAGGTTTATTTCTACTCTTTGCTAGCATTCTATATTTCAATTCTATTATTAAAGTTAATTCCAAACAAGGGTTTGACCAAGGCATACCCCTCATCTATAAAAAAAAAAACCCTTTTTCTTGCAGATATAAGTGAGGGACAATGAATATCAGTGAAGATCTGAGTACCCTTTTTGGAAAACTTTTGAAATCCTCGAACAAATTTTTTGTCAGAGTAGTGTAGGTCAAGGTCAAAAATAAAGGGGTAAGATCTTACCTCACATTTGGGTCAAGGTCATCCTAACTTAGAAAAGAAAAGTATTTTTAACTCTTGTAGATCTCACAATTTCAATTTTTGAATGCAAAAATCAACAGTATTTGAGATTGTTTGATAGGATTTTTAGTAGGTTCTTTTTCGGAGGTAAGTACTTTCATTTCTTAATTTCAATATTATAATTTCTAGATTTACATTTCATCTCCTAACAATTCAAATGTATGTGTAAGAATATGGGTTTAGGGTCTCTTTAATGTGCCTTATCGTAAACCCTATTCAACCATATTTTTATATCTTACACTAATCTATTAACTCAATTGGACTATCATGAGGATTATATTGATCCTCATGGAAGAATTAAAATAAAAGCATATGATGAATAAGAAATTAAATTCAACTGACTTCTTGTACAACCTATTAGAGTGTGACATGTAGAGAGATGCCATATGCCAGGTCCTTAACATACCATTGGCATATAATATCCTATTGGATAGACCTTGGATACATGAGATGTAGGAATTTCCTTCCACATCCCACTAATGAATAAAATTCTCTTTAGAAGATGAGGATGATGATAGACCTATTTCATCCTCCATATACAAATGAGAAGATATTGCTAATGCTAAAGTCCAAAACTATGAAATAATTTTTAAGAGATATGGACAAGGCCTTAACATCATGAAATTACTAGGCTATAAGGGTATGTTCCTCTTGGTCAAAAGAAAAAAGGCTTCATCAACCCAATTCAAGCTAAATTTAAAAGACCTCAAGATACAATAGGTCTAGGCTTGAAGAAGAAATGGTATTTTTCCCAGGGATCAATAAGTTTATACCAAAACCTAATATTTCACCTAAGCAGAACCTAAAAATTAGGAAGAAATCTCATATGGAGAGGATAGCTTTTTTTTCCTTGTTCCTATAGAAGTCGCTACAGTGCTTGTAGAACCTAATGACTTGGTCTCACAAGTTGGTACTATTGAAACTAACAGTGTCTCTGATGAAAAGTTCTTTGATCACCCCTTTGACATAAGAATGGCTAAGAGAAATCAAAACTAAAAACCCTAGATGTCAAGAAAAAATGTATAAACTTCCACAACTTGAACATGGTAAATCTAGTCAGGCTCTCACTACTGAAAAAGTTGAGCAAGATCATAAGGACACTTAAAGTGGAGAGTGGATACCCATGACTGTAGGAGAATATTTCAATCTACCTTCATGAAATAGTAATTCTCATGAGTATGAATTTTACTCTCTATGTGTTACTATTATTGACAAATACATAGAGGTGGTCCATATATAAGACCAACTCAAAGTAGGAGAGGATTCTAGGGTTAGGTCTGATTATTCTAATTTTAATAATGTCAACTTATCCTCTTTGAACATCATTATGGATCAAAGAGATTCAAACATATCTCTAGATGAGATAGTGCTATGCATTGACTTATTAGATCACATTTTTTATGACTATGTTGTGCACACATTAGAACTAGATGATTCTCTTTTACTCTTCTATCTTGAGCTCATAAATTGGAACTCTAATTCTACATCTAGAAAAGTCCCCATGTTCCAATTGACTATGCTCTTGCCTATTACCTAAACACTATTGAACCTTTAATTTATTTTTCACTAAAAATTTGTGAGCATGACAAAAAATGTCATCAAATATCTCATTCATACAATTAAAAATTAAAAGAAAAAGTGCTTCGATGGTGAAAACCACAATTTGGAAGTGTTAGATCCTAAAATAGTAAAAATGAAAGACACAACTAAGGTGAAAACCTCTCTGAGGCACCTGAAGATGGGATATTTGATGTAATTCCAAATCATTTCTAGGAAAGGCAATCTTTACTTATTGAACTACCATAACTTGTGAACTTGGCCCCCCAGGAGATTCCATAAATCATGCATATCACAAAATCATTGTTAACTAAAGAAAAAGAAAAATTAACTACCTTCTTCTAGAAAAAGAAAATAAACTTCACATGGGCATAGTCTAATATGTCAAGTCCAAACCCTTATCTCATAATGCATCATATGGCC
The DNA here is from genome assembly GCA_028749045.1 of Cupressus sempervirens. Classification (NCBI taxonomy): domain Eukaryota; kingdom Viridiplantae; phylum Streptophyta; class Pinopsida; order Cupressales; family Cupressaceae; genus Cupressus; species Cupressus sempervirens. The sequence goes on along the minus strand of CM053785.1, from coordinate 871,092,218 downwards.
ATTGCACTAGGTGTGAAGCCTGTGAAAAAAAAACTCTAGAAGATGCATCCACATGTGGTACTCCTAATCAATGCTAAATTAGAGAAACTATTGATTGCCAGATTCATTCAAGCCATTGAATAATATCCAATATTGTGCAAGTTTCTAAGCATAAAAAATCTATGAGTATGTACTAATTTAATAAGAATTAAACAAGGAATGTTCAAAGAATGACTCTCCACTACACAACATTGACATGATAGTGGAAATGATGACTGGACATGAATTTTATTCATTAATGAATGGTTTCTCTAGATTCAATTAGATAATAATTATCTCAAAAAATTAGGAGAAAATAGATTTCATATTTTCTTAGGGTACCTTTTGCTAGATTGTAATGTCATTCAGCCTATAGAATGTTGGGGCCACATATCAATGAGTTGTAACAACAATATTTCATGATGTGATGCATAAAATAATGGAATATTATGTTGATGAATCATCTCAAAGACTTGAGCCAAATCTTAGACTACATTGAACAATTTAATCTTATAGAAAAACCTAAGAAATGCATGTTTAGAGTCACATCAAGCAAACTACTAGGATATGTTATTTCAGCTAAAGGCATTGAGGTGGATCCTAAGAAAGTTCAAGCTATCACGGCAATGCCTCCACCTTGTAACATCATCCAGATGATAGGATTACAAGGAAGACTCCAATCTATTCATGGATCATCTCATAGCTCACAAATAAATTACAACCATTCATAAAAACTTTGCATAAAGATCTAACATATGAATGAAATGAGGAATTTAATACAAGATTGACTTAGATTTAAAAAAAGATATTGCTAACCCACCTATATTGATGCCTCCTATTTAAGGAAAGCTTCTCATCTTGTAGATCTCATTAGAAAACACATCTCTGGATGTCCTACTGGCTCAACATGATTAGAATAAGAAAGAAGAACAATCTATTGCATAGTCAAACACTCGCATCCTATGAAATTAACTATAACATCATTGAGAAGGCTGGATTATTAGTTGTTGTTTTTTCTTTCTAGAAGATTATGCAATACATGTCAGAAACAATAGTCCACCAAGAGGGTGAATCAGATATCAAACAATTCAAACATTTATCTTCCTTAAATAAACTTAACCATTAAACCAAAGTAAATAGAAACCATAATAAGATGCACATAGACAATTACAATAGATATGTTAACGAAGGAAACCATTAATTAGATGGAAAACCCTAGTGGGAATGATGCCTACAAGATGATGTACTAATATAAGTGTTCCTTGTTAAAGGATGGACCCTATTAGGAGTCTATTACAACATTTAGTGCATATGAGTCCCTATTACAAGAATTTGAATCCCTGTTAGGAGGTTCCAACCGTATTAGGACTTGTAGTACAATGTATGCAGGAAGAGCCCACTACATGCAATTTCAGCTACAAGAAGAGCTCACTACTCAAACATGCAATTTACTGTTATGTTCCTCTTTCCTCTATTCTATCCACTAAACCAATCATTGTTAGTCCTTGTAGACTAGATCATGAAACTTGGATCCAAATATCAAACCTTGGATCACACAATAGAACCTTGGCAATGAAGTTTCCTTCACTTCCACTCTACCCTACTCAACTTCGAATTATGCTCTCTCTGTTGCTTACAATCACTTCTAATCAATACAATTCCATGCTTTATGGTAAATCAAATGTCCTTCCTTCATACCAAGCCCATAAAAAAATTCCCTGAGTTGGCTATTACACCTTCTCAATTAATCATTATAGGACCATATTAAGAACATGTTACACTTAGCGATAACATTAATCTTCTACCTTGCAACTTGAACAACTCTGCTAAAAGATATAACAAGTTTATCGAAACATGCCTCTATAAACTCTATCTCAGAACAAACATCACCAAAACTTACATAACTTCTTCCAAACTTAACATTTCTTCATCTAACATTAACTACATATACTAGATACTTAAAAGAATCTCCCATAACCTTAGATAGTGAGAATACTCAACTAGCCATCCATACCAGCTTGATCTTTTTGTTGTTCTTTCATCAGATACCACAGAAGATTGCTAGGTTGACATCAATGAAAAACTCAATCATGAATGTAACATATCATCATAGTAACATATCATCAACACTTCCCCATAGGAATATCATCAACATTAATGCTTCCAAAAATCTCCCCCTTTGGCATTGATGGCAACATAGATGAAAAACATCTAGTTCCGAGAATACCAACTACAAAAAACTGTTAATCTTTCTTTTCAAATCCTCTTCATCAATCATTCTTCCCCATTGATATACCTCAATGTGCTTTCCATCAAACTATCATTCCATGTTGTACTTCTTCTTGCTTGTTTTGCTTCTCCTCATGATGTTCTCCCCCATGATGTTTTTCATGCCATACTTCTCCCCCATTGACATCAATGTCAAAGGTTTTAGCAACCATAAAACTCTGCAACAACTTATTCTTACTAACTCAAGTGTCCAAAGACACTATTCAAAACAACATCCAACAAGAGTTCTAGATGACTCTATCCATCACAAATACTCCCCCATATAGGAAGCATCAACATTTAGTCCAAACAAAAAATGGTACTCTATTACACTAGACTAATGCTCTCTTGCATCATCTACCTTGATGTAGTAAGGGGCATAACTCCTAGCATACCTCACAAATACTCAAAAGTCTCTTTGGGAAGAGACTAAGTGAATATATTTGTAATCTGCTCTTTAGTGCTCACATACTCCAATATAATTTCCTTTTTTGCAAATTTTTCTCTCAATATGTGATACTTAATAGAAATGTGCTTGGCCTTTGAATGCAACACTAGATTCTTAGAAACATTAACTCTGCTAAGAGATATAACAAGTTTAACATAACATGCCTCTATAACTCTATCTCAAAATAGACATCACCAAAACTTACATAACTTCTTCTAGACTTAATATTTCTTCATCTGACATTAATTGCATCTACTAGATACTTAGAAATATCTCCCATAACCTCAGATAGTAAGAATACTCAACTAGTCATCCATACCAACTTGATCTTTTCATTGTTCTTCTATCAGATACCACAGAAGACTACTATATTGACATTAATGACAAACTCAGTCATGAATGTAACATATCTACAATACTCCCCCATAGGAATATCATTAGCATTTTTGCTTCTAACACTACATGCTTTCTTACTCTACAAAATTAGTTACAAAGTGATGGAGGAGCATCTTGGGTCTTAGAGCAATATTGCATCAACCAAAAATATCCCTTGATTTTGTACATGTTTGATGTTCATGAGGTAGTTGTTATTTCTTATGGTTTTATGTTATGCATGGTTAACATAATAATCATGACCTATCTAGGATCCTCCTCCTAAGTGCACAAGCCTTGATCATTTGTATTTCTTGATTTTTGATCCATTCTTTGCGATCTTTGTTTCATGTGTTTCTCTCCCAGCAAGGTGTGTTTTTTCTTGTAGCGTGGTTTCATATGTTAATGTGGTATGTTGCAAAGTTAGGAGCCAACTCCTCAGACACATATGGATCTTCCTTTGAGTGTGCATTTATTTATGTTTCATTTGGTAATGGTGTTGGTATACTCTTCCTAGGTTGGACCTATAATAGAATTAAATGCTTCACTAGCCAACTTGTGGCTTAACTGAAGCTTGGTTAAATGTAGAAGGTAGTAGAATATGATGTGGAAAGAGAATAGCATGAAATATTGAAGATAATGATAGGATGCAAACATAAACTCTAATTTCATAATTCCCTTTCTATATGGCCTCACAACCAGGCATGTTGAGATATTTATTTTAATTATTATACCAGTGTAATTTCTAGTTTCCTAGCCTCATGTAAATCATTGTTTCATGATATACATATATTTCTTATGTGTGTAACTATGAGCAGGGTTTTCTTTATCTCTAAGTTAGGTGGTATCAGAGCAGAGTTCTCTCTTATGGATTGGATCATGGAGGACCTTATTGGATTAGTTGTAGGGTGAAAGATTGGAAATATTACCTGTAACTTGTAGAAGGTTATGATCTTGCAAGAACTACTATCAAGATGATTCATGGTAGAGGAAATGTTGATAATTTTATAATAGATATGTTGAGGCAAATTGTAGCTAGGGTTGAAGTTTTAGAAACAACACAAAAAAAGTGTACAACTTGAAGATGTTAAAGTGATTATGAAGAGGCAGCACCCAATCCAAATCCTAAACCTAAAATTGAACAAGATGAGGAAAGAATTTTGAAATTTTTTTCTAGGGCTAACTCTAGACCTATTGTTGAAGTTTCTTGCTATGATGGAAGACTTGAGACCGATGTAGTATTAGATTAGATCTTTGAGATGGATAAATAGTTTGAGTATGAAGGTACTCCTAATAACAAGAAGGTTAACATAGTAGGCACAAAGTTGAAGGGTCGTGCATCTCTTTGGTAGGATCATTTGCAAACTAAGAGATAGAAGAGAGGAAAGGAAAAGAGATGCTAGAAAATATGAAAAGAAGTTTCTCCCAGCAGAATACCAGGTTAGTTTGTTGAGAAAGATGCCAAATTTGAGAAAAAAGGATATGAGTGTGAAATAATATATTGAGGAATTTTACAATTTGGATACAAAATCTGGACATTTAGATGATGAAGTTGAGTAATTGGCTAGATTCCTAAATGGTCTAAGGACATTAATTGAAGATGAGATAAACTATGTTAAGATGAATAGTTTGGAAGAAGCATATCAATTTTCTTTGAAGGTTGAAGAACAATTGAAAAAAGAATATGATCAAAGAAAAAGAGGAAGAGGTGAAAAATTTGAAAGAATAAGAGGCAAAACCTATGGAGAAAGTAGCAAATCGGATAATGTAGTACAAGATAAAGGATGGAAAGATGAACCTATTGACAAAAGAGGTAACTACTCTAGAGTTAGCTATCCTGGTTACTCTATGAATAGTAATGGTGGAAAGAAGGAAGAGAGATCTTGGTTTAAAGGTACTTGAACTGTAAATGTGGAGAAGAAGGACATAAAGGTTTTGAATTTACAAGCTTTGGAAAGAAGACTAGAGGTGATAGAAGAAATACTCTGGCCTATGAAAGAAATTGATGAAATACTTAATGAACCTGAGAATGGTGGGAATCCGATGCTAAGAAGAATCTTAGGGACTGAGGAGGCCGATGAAGAACCTATTTTGAGGAAAATGTTTTTCAAGACTAGATGTAAGATCACCAAAAAAAGTTACAAAATAATCATTGATAGTGGAAGTTAAGATAATTTGGCATTTGAAGAGCTGGTTAACAAATTATAGTTGCAAAATTGAGACATCCTAAGCCTTACCATGTCTCTTAGATCTAAAAGGAGCACAAACTACTTGTAAGTGAACAATGCCTTGTCAAATTCAAAATTGGGAATTATCAAGATTAAGTCTTGTTATCTCTAGAAGTTGTGCCTAGACTGGATTCTAACTCAATAAACTTTGAGTAACATGGAAACACTCCTAGATAGTGGGTGTATCAAGGTTAGGAGAGAATCTATAGGCTAGTTCCTTTTGATGTCTTGCCTATTTGCTTCTTCAGACAAAAACTAAACTAGAGAGGGAATGGGATAGGAGGATTACTTGAAAGTAAATGCTGAAAATAAAAGGGGTGATACACACAATATTTAGATGAAATGATTTCTTTCTAGACATGATGAAAATCTTTTGAATAGCTAAGATGAGAACAATCTTGACTTCATGAAACTCATACATGAATATTTCACAAGAAGGATAAACATTAGACAAGCTGTTAAAGGGAATGATAACATTCATAATTTCACAAAACTTGAAGGAAAGTAGAACATCATGACTTGCAACCTGTATAAACTTTCTAGAACTTCACTTGCAGTTAAAACTAAGACAAAACTCACTCAAAGATTCTAGATAAATTGTAAAAGCTATATCAAGTTAGTAATTAAGTAAGGAAGACACAAAAAGGGCTCTGAACTATTCCTTTATTTAAATTTCAAAGGTCATTTCACAAACATTGGTCATTTCACAAACATTCATCCAGATTGACTACAAAGTAAAGTAAGCTAAAAAAAGCATGAAAGATTCTTAAGAAATCTTGATAGAACTATTTTGCATTAAAACTTCAAAAATGCCAACCCTTTTGTCACATCTTGGAAATCCTTAAATACAGAAGGATTGCAACAAGCTCTATATATGAGGGGACATGTCAAAATATTATTGGAAGGATCAGAGATATTTAATAAAGTTACATTCACATTTATATTCTACATTCTCTACATTCGAGTAAAACCATAAAGATAATCATGAAATGCTAGGTGGTGCTTGCTACAAGAATGCCTCACTTGATTCTGTTGCTCCTATTGCCTTCAGTCATCATCTTTTCAACTACCTTTGCCTTTAAAATTAATATCTATATCTACATTTCAGAATTCTACCTCCTTCTTGGTGGTTGTTCTATGCAACTAATTTGATTCTGATTTTGATCATATCCTTGCTCCAGCTAAAAATATAATCTCTATTAAAACTGTGTTGCTTTAACCACCAACCCATTTTTTTGTTTGGTACCGACTTGCATTTTACTCTATTCTTCTTTATATCATCATTTCTACCACCTTAAGATCAAATCTTAGTTGACTACCAAGTGGGGTCTACATATCATTGTTTGATAGTTTGGACTCACCACCCTTCACATTTTTTGCAGCTATATTTTCATTCTGACCAAGTTAACTCGTGATGATACAATGCTACGATCACAACTAAATCACCTATCACCATAGTTAAACCCTTAACATCAATTTTGGCCATGATCATGTGACCAGTGGAAACACTGATCATGTCACAACTAGCAACATATCCTATGACCATTGGATTCTATCTGTGACACTGCGCTAAGCTTGAAAGTTGACTATTTGACTAAAGTGGTATGATATCGTAGGTTTACAACCTATATCTCAACTCAAACATTAACCCTTGTAACCAAGAGACAAATGCATCAATGCATCAAATCCTTAACCTTGGGTTACAATTAACCCATTATGATTCTGTGACAAGAGCATATGAACTATTGTCAATAAATGGGCCCACTAGTACACTTGTCAACTTCTCATTATGTCATTTTGGGTAACCTTCTTGCTTCTTTTGTTAGTGACATAACAATGATGACTAATCTATCTTTGATCAGATGGCTAGGAAGATTCATGATCCTCTCTCTCAAAGTTAAAATAGGGCCCAGAATGCTATGTGTCATCTCTCCATTGCTTCGCAAGCTTAACTCATGATTAGTCTTAATCCCTATCAAATATGCAAACAAAGAGGGATCCCATGCTCATGGCCTTAACCATGAGTTTTTATTAACTTTTGGTGATCTTGGAATCAAGTAGGAATCTTTGCTTCGCAAATTGTATCTTGACCATGGCATTTAATCTTGTGATCATGTGGTTAACTATAAGACTGACTATTTCCTCCTTTCGCACATGGTCACAACTTGAAACCTTAACCTAACTATTACCCTTATGATCAAGTGATACAAGTTTTCTCATCTTTTCCACATAAACCAATGATCATCTTTAACCCTCAGCAACTACATGAACAAGGCTTTCACAACATCATTGCATTAACTCTAAGTTATCCTTAACTATCTATGACTAGGCGATCCAAGACTTAGCCACTTGAATAGCTATGTTGCATCATTGCCACATAAAATGTAATTGCATTCTTTGTCATTGGGAAACTATGACACCCACCATGCATCGATCACTCGGTCACAATTTAAGACATGTTAGAGGTAAAAGCATAACAAGGTAGTATGACCAAGAACTTAGGGGTAAAAATATATGCATAGTTTTTACATAACCTTCTAATTTGTATGGCATTTAATGAATCAAATAAAAGGACCGTGAACTATGGAAACCACCTTAGATGGAAAAGACTGGTCAACACCTCTACCCATTTTTTTCATAGTGATAGAAATGGTAACACCTTTGGTGACTTCTACTAAATGGTTGTCGGCTAAACATAAAACCAATGGCCTTGGGTAATCTATTGGGTAAAAAGTGAAAACAAATATGTAGATAGATTTCAAAACTAGTTTCTCATCCTTAGATGTATGCATTTGGTTCATGAATAGCTATAAAAATACCTAAGAATGAGGATGCTTCTATACTGGCATGGATGTAACACTTTTCTTGTCTAGACCTTTAGAACTCAAGAACTTTATTGAAAGTAGGAAAAATTGAAACTAAGCACACCTGTGCTGGAACAACACTTAGGGGAAACAAAAATAGGAAATATATATACAAGAAAGAACCTACAGATCATACCTTGAAGCAAGATTTGAGGTGAATCCCATTCATAGGGATTGGATAAACATCTCCCTCTATAGTTGATAGCTAGTAGGCATTATGCTTTTGACATTTTGAAATCATGAATGTCCTAGTCCACATGTGATCAAACTTGTTATGATGGCCTAGTCTACTTTTTAAAACATCCAAGCATAGAACTAGATCTCCTTTGAAAACTTTGAGCTTGGATTTCTTATCCAACACCCTCTTAGTCTAGATCTACTGATATTCCATTGTCTAGAATGATTTATTCCTTTCCTCTTTGAGCTCTATCAACTTAGCATACCTCAGCTTCAATGGATCATCTTCTTCAAAAACCATTATATTATCATCCAACTCTAATGAGGGAAATTCTATGGAAATAGGCAGTATGGCTTGTTTCCTATATACCAAAACATAAGGTTAATTTCCAAGAATCCACTTGGGAGTGACTCTGTCAAGCCATAAGGCTGATCTCAACTTGGTCCTTTTCAAAATCCTTAGCAAGTTCTTAGTTGTACTCTCAGTTAGGCCATTGCCTTAAGGATAATAGTCTAATGAAGTATTGAGGTATACTCCATTCTTCAATGCCCATTCAATTATTCTTGTCCCCACAAATGCCAAGGAATTATCAGATATAATGGAGTCAAGAACTTCAAATTTGCAAATTAAATCATCATAGAAACTCAAAACAAAAGCTTCATTGGCCTCTTTTAGAGCTATTACTTCTATCTAGCACATGAAATAGTCTGTCGTAGTTAGAATCCATTTGTGGCTAGCACTACAATTTAGATTTATAGAACCCACAAAATTGATACCCCACTTTATAAATGGCTCGTCAATTAGAATAGGATGTAGAGGTAAGGTTGCCAACCTTTCCTTTCCAGCAAACAATGCACATTGCTTGAATTTTCTTGCCTAGGCATGAGCATCCTTAAATAGGTTGGGCCAATAATATCCATCCCTCATGATCTTATAGGTTGTTCTCTTTGGCAAAAAGAGACCCCCTTCATCATGGAATTGCTTCAAGAACTCATTGGTATGGTCATTGTCAATGCACCTGAGGAGGAGGGTAAGTGCATCAAGTTGTGGTGCCAAAAAGGGGGTATAAGTGGACACCTTTTTTTTGAAATCAGAAATTTCTAAACTTCAACAAGAATTTGAAGATAGTTACACTCAAAATTTTAAGATATGACAAAAAAAATGTAGTAGTCCTTTGAATCTAGTTTCTAAACTACTAATTTTTTTTCAAAATGGTTTAGTTTTAGATCCTCAAAAAAGAGGGCCACAGAAAGTGGTATTGTTTATTCCAAAAAAACATAACATAGTACAAAGTGTGGCACCCCTAAAATTTTAACTTTTTTTTGAAATTCCTTAATCGCTCTGGTCAAACGTTACCTAACATTATGTAGTTTATCCCAAATTTTTTGGGTAATTTCATAATGTGTATTATTTTTTATGAATTTTTTAATTAGACACATCCCAAAAATGTAAAATATATGTGTGCTCCCCCTAGAAATGATTGAAAACTAATCTAAAATCAAAACTTCTTTTTTTCAAAGTGTGTAGAATGGAGTCTAGTTTCTAAAACTCTAAGTCATTTCAAAATTTGATGAATGAGCTAAAATCTATAGCCCAATTAGTACATGTTGGTTTTTGACAAAAAATGGACATACATTCAAAAGAAATTATAGATAAAACTATCTTGCAATATTTCAAATAAAAAATAAATTATATGGTTATATAGCTAACACAGAGATCTACAATGTCATGTAACTTGATTTTATCGATGCTCAACCATGAGGAAACTTGAAGGAGAGTGCACAAGAAAAATTAATCATTTTTTGTATGTTTGCAGCAAAAAATGTCTCAGACCAGTTTACAGACTCAAACCTTTGGGTTGGATCCCCAAAGCAAAACCAAACCTTAGGCTTGGTAGAAGGCAAAGCTTTGAATAGCATGTGCACCCTACAGTGTGCAATAGTGCACGTGCACTATTTAAAGCTTTTTAAATTCTATTCTTAATAGTGCATATGCACTTTATAAAAAAAAATTATTTTGAAAAGCACGTATGGGCTATAGTGCATACACACTATAGCACATATGTGCTATAATGCATATGCACTTTTCAAAACTAGAAAAAAAAAGGTGTCATCTTCTTGGCAGCACAACTTGGTGCACTTACCCAAGACTCCATTCATATATTTTCTAAAGAAAAGACCATCCATTAATATGTAAGGTATAGACTGCAATCTAAAATACCTTTTCTTGGCTCTATCAAGTAATGGAGGACATTCTCCAGTTTGTAACAAATGAACCATATTTCATAGCCATCTTTCTAATTGATCTTGTTGGGGAATATCTTGGTTAGCTAGGATAGTTTTTGCTACTTCACCTATAGCCTAAGTCTTCTCATTAGTTAATTGTTCACATAAGCCCTTCCCTATTACAAGCTTGGTCACCTAAATATCTACATCGTATTCCATAACTCAAGTTATCCAACCAGCCCTTTTCTCATTAAGGTCCTTTCTTAATAAGAATTCTTTCATGCTAGAATGAGCTACCATAAGATGAATCTTGTTGTTAGACACCAAGTGTCTAAAAAATTTCAAGATTTTTACCATAGCAAGCATATTTTTTTCAATGAAACTATATCTCTGTTCATGTTCTTCTAAACCCTTAGTAAAGAAAGCAATGAGTTGTTCTAAACCTTGATCATTCTGTTGAACTAGTACTATAGAAATTGTATCTATACTACCATATGCATACAATGTGAAGTATTTTGAGAAATTGGGATTCACCAAAGTAGGAGTAGCTAATAATGCTTCTTTCATTGCTACAAAACTATGTTTGGCTTCTTTTGACCAACTAAAAAAACATATTGTTTTTGAGCATTCATGTCAATGTTTTTAGCAAGTTAGCAATGTCTGGAATGAAACAACATTGATTCTCCCAATAAAAAATTACAATCCCTATTTATGATGTGGTAGAGGTAGCTCTAGGATGGATGCAACTCTTTTAGGATCAATGGTGATGCCTTAATTGGATACAACATATCCCAATAGTTTTCCTTTATGGACAACAAACACACACTTCTTTGGATTGAGAGATATGCCAAACTCTCTACATATTTCTAAGATTTGCCTCTGATGTCCAAGGTGATTTGCAGCATGTTTGGAGAAAACTATGATATCATCCAAATAGATCAACATAGTTTTGTATATTAGATTATTGAAAGCCATTTCCATGGCCTTTTGAAATTTAGCCCTTACATTTGACAAGACAAAAGGAATCCTTTTATATGCCATGGTACCCCACTTCATGGTGACTGCAATTTTGAATTGGTCTTTCTCTTTGACTAGAACTTGAATATAGCTAGAGTACCCATCAAGAAGTGAAAACCTCTCAAAACCTGATATGTATTGAATCATTTGTTCCATGGATGGAAAAGGGTGTTGGTCCTTCAATGACACTCTATTGGGGTCTCTAAAGTCAACACATAATCTTATCTTCTCATTCTTTTTCCTAACAAGAACCAAATTTGACACCCAACTGGTGTGTTTGATAGGAAATATTATTCTACTCTCATTGAGTTTAAAAACCTCTTTCTACATTAAGGGTTCTAACTTTAGATTGATAGGCCTTTTCTTCTACTTTATGGGCTTAGAATTGGATTCTAACTCAATCGTATGTTAGGCAAGGCGTGTATCAAAGCCCTTAAGGTTTGCATATCCCTAGGAAAAAAAATCATTGAACTCTTGGAGAATATGAATGTAAGATTACCTTTCTTCTATAGGAATTTCCTTAAAAAAATTTAAATTCTTTCCCTCTGCAATCTCAAGATCTTCATAGTGATGTTTTTGAACTACTAAGTTGGTTTTATTCCTTTTGACTTGGTCATCAATGTTAAAAATAGAGTCTAGAGTGACCAATCCCTTGGGCATCTTATTGGAACTAAGTTGTATAACCTGATCATCATATTGTTCCTTCACTTTGTGTTGGTTGAAGGTTGAATGAATATCTTCTTCAAGTAGAAAATTCAAAATTTATTCATCACTATCAAAAACTTGCCAACTAACCTCATTGTTAGGTATGGAAGATCTAACCACAACTTAGATATTCTTTTGTACATCTTTTTTGCTAATATCTTCAACTATATCAAACTATGCTCCTACAATAGCCAATCTATCAGCATGTTGATTCAATTTTCTAGGAATAGCAACTAAATTTAAAAACATCAAAATCTTCAATTACATCCCACACTCTTTGCTTATATCCCTTTAATTTTTCATTCTTAGTCATGTGAAACCCTCTCACCTAGTTGGCAACTAACTCACTATCTCTAGATACTTTTATGCATTTCATACCTCACATTTTGGCCCATTCCAATCCTTGAATCAGCCCCTCATATTTAGTTGTATTGTTTGTGCATGCAAAACTAAAATGATATGTTGTATAATATTTATCTCCCTAAGGAGATATCAACATTCTTCCCCTACCTAAACCATTCTTGCTCCTAGAGCCATCAAAGTATAACTCCCAAACTTGATCTTGCTGCTCAAGTTGATCAATTGTGTATTTGACAAGAATCGACATCACTAACCCATCCTCTTGGAAGACATAATTCCCTAGACCAACATCTATAATATCTTCAATGGTAATATCATTGTCTCCTTTATTGATATATTTTCTAGTGCCCACTCATCTAGCAAGACATCATGGATACTATCAACTTGACTATTTGTATCTTGGGCAACAATGTCTTCTTCTTGATCAAGTGCAATACAATTAGCATTGATCACACTGGGTGCATAAGGTTCAATGTGTTCTTTTACAAGTAACTCAGACTTAATTGTTACTTTGGTCCCATATCTAGTCCTAAATGGAATATTTTACCAATCTATAGATAAATAGCCCCCTATCTTGGCTATGAATTCTCTTAACAAGCAAAGGGAAAAATATGGAGCCAAATCTATCATGAAGATATCTTGGGGAATAGAAAAAGTAGGACATGCATGGAGTTTTATACTTGCATTCTTTATGAGACCTAATGTGTTGACACATGAACCATCTAGTTGGACTACACCTTTCTCTAAGGGTTCATGTTTTAAACCTAGCTATTCTACTATCTTCTTGGGCATAACAAAGCTTGTGGCCCCACTATATACCATGCAATTATGCATGAAATTGTTTCCAATAATCAATGAAGCATAAAATGGTGGAGCTTTTACATCCTTACCTTTGATCTAACTTTCCTTCTTGCTGCTAGCCTAGGAAACAACTCCCTAATTTGTGACTAGAGCTTGACTAGACTCATCAACAACTTAATTTGGAATATCTATTGCCAAGGCTTCTTTCAACATGTCAGCTTGTTCTAGAATAGCTAGAGAATCCCACATGGACATGGTGATACTCCTCCTTTTCATGTTCTCAAAAATATTAAATGGCACAATAGCATGTATCTTTTCTTGGATTTTAGGGACAACATGATATACTTGTTAATTTGACTTCTCTTGAGTGATAGTAGGAGGATTTCTTTGTTTTTCTTTCTATCCTTGTAGTGAGGATGGTTTCTTAGATGACATGTCCTTGCTTGTCCCTACATTACTATCTAGGGTTCTTTTATTTGATCTAGTGCAAAAACCACTTGTTGTACTATCTCTATTCACACCACAATGTTCCTCTTCTTTCCAGTTCATGAATGTAACATCTGCGGGAGGAACTTTTGGTTGCCTCTCAGCATCAATGTCAGATATAGGTTGTGCATTAGAAGCATCTTGAATCATTAAGTCTTGATCTAACACTCCTATGTTGCTAATTACAAGGGTAACACCTTTCATAATCTTCTACTAGGTTATTTAGAGAAGGGACCATATCTCTAATAGTATTTGGAGGAGGAGCATCACTCAAAGGATTAGGATTATAAGGCTTGAAAGGTCTCTAATTATAATCATGCCTATTAGGTGTGTACTAGTTGTGAAAATGTTGTTGGAAGGGCCGATTTGGTATCTGATTTTGAGGTTGGGATGGCTACGTAGCTTGATAACCTCCCTTCTTAATATTTACTAGCTCATTAGTTAGGTTTTGCACGAGGTTTTCCATCATCTTTTGGCCATCTCTTAGCTCATGTAGCTCTAATGAAGGACCTGTAACTATGACTTCTTGTCTTGGAATAGATAGTAATGAGTTAAAAGGTGGTATGGCTAGAGATGTATTAGGTTGGATATTTGGATATATGGGCATTGGAGGCCTAGGAGAAATTTCACCTACTTGAATAAGACTATTCTTATCTCTTATAGCAATGTCATAACCTTGGGGTAATGAATAACCCCCCATAGATTGCATCATGATAGAGATATCACTATTTAGGCTCCTCAAATAATATAGAAAAGTACATTCTTTTGAAGGCCTTACCTAAATTGGTATTCTGCTCCATGTTCTTTGAAATCTATCATTGAAATCCACCATCTGCTCATAAGGAGCATGCTTGATGGTTGTGAGTTGTTCAACAAGAGATAGAAAATGTAACTTATCTTCAAAATGTTTCATCAAGACATTTCCCAATGCATCCTAGGAATTGATTGAACCCATAGTAAGGCTTTGAAACCATTACAGATCTTTTTGTTTGAATGAGATTTCAAGGAGCTTCATAGCAACATCTTCCTTAGTGACATGATGCACATTGCATAATGTTGCCACACCTGTAATGTGCTCAAACATCATTGTCTGGCCTTCTCCACTAAAATCTGGTAAACTCTTCAAGTTAGCTAGAGGAATATCATGATGTTGAGTGGAAAGTAGTGGACTGCCATGATTAAAAGGGACAAAAGTGAATTTCCTTACCATTGGTGCTTGAAAAACTCTTCTCCTTGGAGCTACAACAATGACAGGGATTATTGGTGGAGGGGTAGATCTAGAACTTCTCATATGAACAAGGGTATCCTAGATTCTTTTAGTTTTTTAACCTCTCCTTCTAGGTGGGACAACTCTCTATATCAAAATTTGTAGAGCTACTTCTTGTCTGCACTCTTCGAATAAATTATATGTGCTTCTCTTTCTTTCCATAGTTAGAATCACTAGATGTGTATATCCTTTACCTTTGAATAGGTTAATTACCTCTTGTACACATCAACAAAAACAAGGAAACATGAAGAAAAGACTGGAAATTCTTTTCTCAATCCCACCAGGCATGCTAGAATTGTTATCTCTAGAAGTTTTGCCTAGATTGGATTCTAACTTAGTCAACTTTGACTGACATGGAAACACTCCTGGGTAGTGGGTGTGCCAAGGTTTGGAATGAATCTTTGGGTTATCATTTTATTCATTTTTATGTCTCACCTATTTTCTTCTTCAGAAAAAAATTAAATTGGAGAGGGAAAGGGATAGGAGGATTACTTGAAAGTAAATGTTGAAAGTAAAAGGGGTGATACACCAAATATTTAGATGAAAAGATTTCCTGTTGACACGATGAATCACTTCTAAATAGATAAGATGAGCACAATCTTGACCTCAAGAAACTCATACATGAATATTTTACAAGAAGGACAAACTTTAGATAAGATGTTAAAGGGAATGATAACATTCACAATTTCACAAAACTTGAAGGAAAGTTGAATATCATGACTTGCAACCTGTATAAACTTTCTAGAACTTCACTTATAGCTAACATGGAGACAAAACTCACTTAGAGATTCAAGATAAATCACAAAAGCTATATCAAATCAATAATTAAGCAATGAAGACACGAGAAGGGCTCTAAATTGTTCCTTCATGTAGATTTCAAAGGTCATTTCACAAGCATTCATCCAGATTGACTGTAAAGTAAAGTAAGTTGTAGAAAAAAAACATGAAGGATTCTTAAGAAATCTTGACAACAATATTTTGCATACAAACTTCAAAAATACTAGCCCTTTTGTCACATCTTGGAAATCCTTAAATAGAAAAGGATTGTAAGAAGCTCTAGATGTGAGGGCACATGTCAAAACATTATTGGAAGGATAAGAGATATTTTAGAAAGTTCCATTCTACATTCTCTGCATTCAAGTAAAACTAGGAAGATAATCATGAAATGTTAGGTGGTGCTTGTTACAGGAATGCCTTAACTAATTTTGTTGCTCCTATTTCCTTTAATCATCATCTTTTCAACTACTTTCACCTTTAAACTTAATATCTATAATTTCATTTCAGAATTTTGCCCCCTTCTTCATGGCTTCTCCATGCAATTGATTTGATTCTGATTTTGACCATATCCTTGCTCCAACTGAAAATCTAATCTCTATTAAAATGGTGCTGCTCAAGCCACCAACCCATTTTTATGTTCTATACTAACCTACATTTTACTCTGTTCTTTTTTATATCAGCATTTCTACCACCTTAAGATCAAATCTCAGTTGACTGCCAAGTGGGGTCTATGTATCATTGTTTCATAGGTTAAACTCACCACCCTTCACATTTGTTACAGCTATATTTCATTCTGACCAGGTTGACCTACAATGATATGATGCTACAATCACAACATAATTGCTCTATCACTGCACTTAAACCCTTAACATCACTTTTGGCCACGATCATGTGACTAGTAGAAACACTAACCATATCACAACCTTGCAACATATTCTATGACCACTAGATTCTAGTTGCAACACTGTGCCAAACTTGAAAGTTGAGTGTTTCACTGAAGTGGTATGAGATTGCACGTTTGCAACCTATATCTTGACTCAACCATTAACCCTTGTGACCAAGTGACAAAATAATTACTACATCCAAACCTTAACCTCATGTTACAATTAACCTATAGTGATTCTATGACAAGGGCATATGAACTACTATCAAAAAATGGGCCCACTGGTACATTTGTCAGCTTCTTATTATGTCTCTCTCAGGAACCTTGTTGCTTCTTTTATTAGCAACATAATAACTACTATTGATCTATCTTTGATCAGATGGCTAGGAAGATACATTATCCTCTCTCTTGAAGTCAAAATAGGGCCCATAATGCTACGTGTCATATCTCTGCAACTTTGTAAGATTAACTCATGATTAGTCTTAACCCCTTGCAAACATGAAAACAAAGAGGACACCCATGCTCACATCATTAACCGTGAGTCTTTATTGACTCCAGGTGACCTTGTGATTAGATAGGAATCACTACTTCACAACTTGTATCTTGACCATGGCATTTAATCTTGTGATCATGTGATTAGACTGACTATTTCCTTCTTCTATGCATGGTCACAACTTGAAACCTTAACCAAACTATTATCCTTATGATTGAGAAATAAAAGCTTTCACTTCTTCACCACATAAACCCATGATCATCTTTAACCCTTCGCAAATGTGTCAACAAGGCTTTCGTATGTCACCGCATTAACTCTGAGTTATCATTAACTACCTACAATTGGGAGATCCACAACTTAGTTTCTTGACTTTCTATGTCATGTCATGACCACATAAAATGTAATTGCATTATTTTTCCTTGTGAAGCTACAACAACCACCATGAATCGATCACTTGGTCACAACTTAAGACATGTTAGAGGTAAAAGCATAACAAGGCAATATGACCTAGAACTTAAAGGTAAAAATATATACATGGTTTTTTACGTACTCTTTTAATTTGTATAGAATTTAATGAATCAAATAAAAGAACATGAACTATGGAAACCACCTTAGATGGAAAAGACTGGTCAACACCTCTACCCATTTTTTACATAGTGATAAAAATGGTAACAAGTCTTGTGTGATATTATGCCTATGGATTGTTGTCATATTATTTTGGGTAGACCTTTGCAATATGATAGACAAGATTGTCCTGATGGTAGATTGAATCAATATACTATTTTTGTAAATGGAACGAAACAAATATTATTTCTTTTGGTGGAATAGTCCAATGAAAATCATTGTACTATAGTCAGAGTATGCTTGGTTCAAGGTAATAAGTTTGCAAGAGAAATGAAAGAACAAAATGTTTGATATGCTTTGATTCTTAGAAAGACTAAGAAAAAACATGAGTTAGAACATTCACCAAAGATTGAACCTTTGCTAAAAGAATTTCATGACATCATTTCTGATAATGTGCCTAATGGTTTTCCTCCTATGAGAAGTATAAGTAATTGCATTGATTTGGTACCTGGAGCTAAATTTCCTAATAAAGCACCACATAGGTTAACACCTAATGAAAAGATTGAGCCAGACACACAAGTACAAGTATTTCTTGAGAAGGGTTTGATTAGAGAAAGTTTGATTCCTTTTTCATTACCTACTATGTTGGCACCTAAGAAGAATGGAGAATGTAGAATGTGCATTGATTCTAGAGTTGTAAAAAAGATAAAAGTGAAGTACAAATTTCCTTTGCTTAGGAAGGATGACATAATGGATAGTTTGAGTGGACAAAAATATTTTACAAAGATTTATTTGAAAAGTGGATATCACCAAATTAGAATCAGAGAAGGAGATGAATGGAAAACTATTTTTAAGACTAATAAAGGTTTATATGAATGGTTGGTTATGCCCTTTGGTCTAACTAATGTACCTAGTACTTTCATAAGGCTAATGAATGATTTTTTAATAAGTTCATGACTAAATTTGTGACTGTATACCTTGATGACATTTTGACATTCAATAAGAGTAAGGAAGAACACCTTAAACATATCAGACAAGTATTGAAGAGATTAAAAGAAGAATAGTTGTTGATTAATTTGAAGAAATATTCATTCATGAAAGAAGAGGTTGTGTACCTTGGTTTTTTGATTTCAACTAATGGACTAAAGATGGACCCTAAAGAGGTAAGAGTTATTTTTGATTGACCTAGACTAGAGAATGTTGGAGAGGTAAGATCATTTCATGGATTGACAAGTTTTGTCGGAAGTTTATCAGAAATTTCATTTCTATTTGTAATGTCATGACTAAAACTATGAGAGGAGATAAAAGGGATTTCAAATGGACACATAGAACACAAAGATTTTTGAAACATTAAAACAAAATATTGTGGAATTTCCTACACTTATCTTGCCTAGTTTTAGTAAAGTTTTTTCAAGTTAAATTTGATGCTAGTGGAAGTGCAATTAGAGATATTTTTTGTCAAGAAGGAAGAACCATAGCTTTCTTTAGTGAGAAATTTAATGATGCTAAGAGAAAATATTTATTTTATGATTAGGAATTTTATGTTATTTTTCAAGTTTTGAAGAAATGAAGACATTATTTCATGCCTAAGGATTTTTTGTTGTATACTGACAACAAAGCTTTCCAATATTTGGAAAGTTAGAAAAAGTTGAATTAAAGATGTATGAAGTGGGTTGAGTTCTTATAGAATTTTTCCTTTTAATTGGAGCATAAAATTAGACAGTTAAATAAAGTTGTTGATGCATTGATTCAAAGAAGAATTTTCTAACAGAGATGAGAGTTGAGGTACTTGGTATTGATTACTTGAAGTGTTTGTATGAAACTGATCTCAATTTTACTAAACATTGGAAAGTTTGTAAGGAGCCTAGAGAGAGTGATAAGTGGACTGATTATTTCATTCAAGAAGACATGTTGTTTAAGGGAATTCAATTATGCATACCTAGAGGATCTATGAGAGAGAACATAATGAAGGAGAAACATGGTGGTGAACTTGATGGACCTTTTGGGATTGATAAGATAGCAAAATTGATTTTAGATTGATATTTTTAGCCATATAGTTATAAGGATGTATAGATAATGGTTAGAGGTTGTAGAATTTGTTAAACAACAAAAGAAACTAGTCAGAATTTGGGATTGTATTCACCTTTTCCTGTACCTTATAAGCCTTGGGAAGATGTGAGTATGGACTTTATTCTTGGATTGCCTAGAACTCAGATGAGTACATTTGATTCTATTTTGGTGGTGGTTGACAGATTTTCAAAGATGGCCCATTTCATACCTTGCAAGAAAACATTTGATGCATTATATGTAGCTGAATTATTTTTCAAGTGGTAAGATTACATTGTTTTCCTAAGATTATTGTTTCAAATATAGATACTAAGTTTACTGGTTAGTTTTGGAAAATGCTTTGGAAGAAGCTAAATAAAAATTTGAAGTTTAGTTCTACATTTTACCCTCAGACAAATGGACAAAATAAAGTTGTGAATAGAAGTTTGGGTAACTTATTGAGATGTTTGATTGGGAATAAGCCTGCTAATTGGGATTTAGTTTTGGCACTAGAAAAGTTTGTGTATAATAATTTTATGAATAGAAGTACTAAGAAGATAGCATTTGAGATTGTTACTAGATTTCATCCTAAGGGAACTAGAGATTTGAGATATTTTCCTACTGAAACAAGAAGTGTTATAGCTAAGGATTTTTCAATTTCGATGATGACTTTGCATGATGAAGTCAAAAGGAATTTGGAATACATTAATCTAAAATATTTTTTTTTTTAAGTAGATAAAAGGAAGAGACATAAATATTTTGAGGTTGGAGATGAGGTTATGATTCATTTGAAGAAGAATAGATTTCCAATTGGTAGCCACAATAAGCTAAAAATCAAGAAGTTTGGACCATGTATGATTCTAAAGAAATTTACTAATGGAAATGCTTATGAAGTGAACTACTAGAAGACATGGATATTTAATCTATATTCAATATTGTAGATATCTTTGAGTACTTTGAGTTAGATGAGAAAATGGAAGATATCCTGGATTATCCTAAAAAGAAGGAAGACAGCATTGAGAAAATCCTTAGTAAAATAAGAAAAAGTACAAGAGGAAAACATTACATGGAATACCTAGTTTAGTGGAAAGAAAAACTAGTTGATGATAGTGTTGGTCATATTGCCCTCCCACCAAAATTAGTTTTGTCTATCAAACATGCCCAACGGTCATATTTATTCAAATATTCAAATGGCCCAATGTTATAATAATACATTTTTTAAAACCTTAAGTGATATTTTATTTCCTAAGTCTTTAAGTGGTCATGTGTTATAAAAAAAATTTGGTGGACCCACATCTTCTCACCCATTGATTAGATCTTGATCTACGGTCATTGTTATATCGCTATAGAAAAGTGCACAATCAAAGGTCATAGTAACATAGTGATAGAATGTCGTGTATCCTAAGTGGGCCTTCCTTCTCTATGGTTGGTGGAGTTGTTATATGAGACACAGATGGAAACATTTTATCTGTGCCTTGTAGAAGTGGGCTAGTTTCTTGACATACCTTGTCAATTGTCAGATTGGAGATCAATCGAGCATGTGGCTATGTCACTAAGAAAAAAAGGTACAATGAAAATGCATAGCAAGATAACAAAAATGTGACATGTGGAAATTTGGGTCCTATTCCCATTATGGACTACAAATAAAAAGAATAATGTCAAATGACTTGGCATAGGGCAATGTTTTCATTAGTCGAGGTACTAGGTGAATACATCTTCAAAACCATTAGATTGAATGTAGATCGAGTATCATCCTAACGTAACTAACCAAAGATGCAAGACCATTATCAACAGTGACATAATGATAGGAGGACACGTGTCTTATTGGGCCTAGGTGGCAAGTAAGTAGTTGGCAGTTGCAGTTAAGTTCATTTTTTATAAAATCATAGGCATTTCATGTTAGTTAAGGTTTAAACCATGATGACATGAATGGTATGTCGGTAGTTAGCTTTCCATGGTTCATAGGGTGTTGGATACAATTTTCTAATTGTGTGTTGTCTTTGATGTTACACAAATTTCATATCAGTTATCAGTCAATGTCTACCGAGCTCAGTTAGTTAGCAAAGCAATTCTTAGTGTCTACTAAGCTCAGTTGGTTAGCAAAGCAAATTTTAGAGCATTCCTAGAAATTACTGTATGTAGAGAGTATCTACTGAGCTCACTCAGGTGTCAAAGGAAAATGAGGAAGAAAGCAATGTTAATCGAGCTCACATGGTTAATGAAGGAAAGTTAGTGTTTACCGAGTTCACTCGGTCTCCAAAGGATTTTGCAGGGTTCGCAGTATTAATTGAGCTTCTGTTGGTTAACACAAAAAAATCATTTCTGGAATAGTGCTTACTAAGCAAGGTCGGCCAATGAAGGATTTTGTTGTTTTGAGAAATAAAGTTTAATTATTTGAAGTAATGATTGTAGCTAACTGAGGTAATGATTATTGGTAATTGTAAGTTGTAAATGAGCTGACTTGATAATTTGTAAGGTATATATGAAAGGTCAAGTTGAGAATTCAAAAGTGTAATGATTGAGTATGCAAGTGTATTGATTGTTTGAAGAGGAAAGTGTTAGAAAACTTTGAAGGATTGTTAGATATCCTTGAGGAGGAGAAAAGTTTTATTTGATCAAGAAGGATCTAGTGAGCAGAACAGAGATCTCTAATCAACAATTCAGTTGCATCTCATTTAGGTCATTTCATTGTTATTTTCTCACCATTATAGCAGTGACTCCTAAATCTCTTAATAGAGTTGGTTTAACAGCCATTTGTAAATCCTCTAACAAGGTGACAATTTTATTGAATTTTTCTAAAGACCTCTTGCAAGGTCACTCCTAATAGGGTGATTAAATCCTCTAACAAGGTCACACCTAATAGTGTGTTTTGTAACCTTTAACTAGGTTGGCTCCTAATAGGGCTTTCAGAAGAGTGAAAATTAATAGCTAGTTACCTGATGGTTTTTCCCATATTGGGTTTTCACATTAAATGTAGTGTCTCATGTGTTCATATTATTTCTTTTATGTTTGCATGTTAATCACTATGAATGTTTAAGATCTATTAAAGTTAACATACACTGCATCTACCAAGTTATAGCATTCTTTTGTATGTTTACTGAGTGATAGTAGTACATAGTTTTATCAGACATCTAATGGATCTGTGGATATGTTTTTGTGGTAACTAATTCACCCCCCCCCCCCCTCAGTTACTCCATCTATATTTCCAACACAGGGTCACTAGCATTTGATGTTAACCTAGAAGACTGTAACAATGATGTGAAGACTTAGAATCACATAGTCATTGGATTGTAGCATTTAAGTAAAAATGTCAAAGGCAAGTTGCAAAGTAGCGATAGTAGTTAGTTCAAGTAAGTTTGTAGTTTTGCAAGGTTAATAGTTAATGGGGGTCAAAAGGTGGTGAAGTTGTGATTGGAGTTACAATGCGAGTCAACATAAGTTTGAATGCTGGCAGGGTGGCAAAATAATAAGATATAAATAGTCCACATGGAAAATCCTAAAGGTTGACTCTAGTTGATCGATGACATGGCTTACTTGGCATGCTAATAACAGAGAAAGACAATATTTTAATAATGAATATGATCTTCTCAATCATTTGCAACCACTTTGATAATTCTCCATGTCTGATAAATGCAAAGGACATTCCTTTCACCACTTGGTTATCCATATACTTGGTCAGAACATCAATTGTCATTACTTCTATCTTCTTAAGATTTTGTTTGGTTAATAGAATGATTTTCATGCTTCTAAATGTGTACCATGATAAGATCTTTCTCAAATTTGCAGTGATTGTTCTCTATAATCTTAAATGCAATAGTTGAGTTTTTCCATAAGGTAGAAGCTATCTGAGTTATGCTTGCAATATAAAAGCAAATTTTGTAACCCTTCTTAGGGTCGGTCATTTTTCCAATTCTTTAGCATTACATTCCATGCTTTGCTACTATAATTTTCCTTTTGTCTATGCATGAATGTATTCTCTATTGTACCTCATTCTCCCATTAATATAAGTGTAGAATTTCTTTTCCTTTGTTAATGTCGTGTCCTCCATTCTTCAATTTGCATAATAGTATCTACTCTTTCCTTTAAATGTTATAAAGTGAAGTTCCTTCCTTGTAGCATTAGATTTGGTTTTATATCTATGCATAATTGTTCAATTGAGACAAAGGATAAATCAGTGTATCTTGAGATTATGTTGGTGAATAGTGCATTGTTAGGCAGAAATAAGGTTGAACAAACTATTTTGATGTATCACCCCCTTTAGATTAGATTAGGTAGTTTGTTTTCATGTATTCCCTCTCCCTTTTCCTCTCAAAGAGTAGTTAGGTGCACCCTGATAGTAAGGAAGCTGGCCTTCTCCATATACTTCATTTTCATAGTTCAAGTCCCATAGCTTGGATATTGTTTCCATGTTTCACAAGGTTACTTTTAGGTAAAAAATTTAGGCAATGGTGCAAGCTTTTGTGAAAATAGTTTTTTGGCATGCCTGATGGGACCAAAATTTGGAACATTTTAAGTTCAAATACATGTTGAGACAAAGAAGAAAAGTTCAAATACATGTTGAGAAGATAGTAGTATTTCAGGCCTTCAAAGGTTCATTTTCAAGAACTTAGCAACTCCAACTCTACATTTTGGTTTCTAGACTAAAGTTGCTATGATTTATGCCCAAAGCTCATACAAGGGCATCTTATAGAGGTAATTTTCAATATACTAAACTTTCATTTTCAAACCCTAGAACAAAGAGAAATAGATTATCTTTATCACTAGTTACGAGTTCAATAGCAACACATACACCTACAAGATCTCTTTCCACTCCTCTTGTTGATAGATCACAACCTAGGGTGTCATCCTTTCATTTGAATAGGTCATTGTTCCATATGGAACAACCTAGAGCACATGCATTTGCCACCTTTAATGGTGGGAGTCCACTCCTATTAGTTCAAAGACATGATATTCCAGTATCAACTTTCAAAAGTATACCTAATTTTACTGGTGAAACTTCCATCCCTATAGAGCATATCCAAGAAATATCAAATATCTGCAATATACACTGTATTATTGAAGATTATGTTGCTATTAGGCTTCTAGCTTCATCCTTAAAAGAAAAAGCATTACAATAGTCTATAGGTTTACCTCATAATCCATTACCGATTGGGATGGGTTAGGAGCAAGGCTTTGTAAGCATTTTGAGGACAAAAGTGATCACCTATCACTTTTAGAGTAGCTAACAACCATCAAGAGAGTACCTTATGAATGTATGACTGATTTTAATTATAGATATCAAAAGACATGGGATAGAATACCTACTGTAGTAAAGCCTTCCCCTGGTAATGCTTTCTTACATTACCTCAAAGAATTTAATAGTGATATAGCTACCACAATGCTAACTATGAGAGGGGATACTTTACCAGATGCTTATGAGATTTCCATAAAGACAGAAAATATCTTGATACAAAGAGGAAAATTAGCTCCAGGGCCTCCAATGCCTTTCTTTCCTAATATACCCAATCATTAACCTATTATAGCCCCTATCCCTACCACATCTACAAGTCATCCCCTTGCTATTGTCCCTTCAGCCTCCAAATATTCAAATGGAATAGATGAATTAAAGATATGTTGTAGTCTATGGTGCAAAATATAGACAAGAAGTTGCATAGTCAGGAGAGGAAGCTAGAGGATATTTTCTCAGTGATACAAAAGATGAGTAGCAAGGCGTGACCCTAGAAAAGCAAAAAGCTCAAAAAAATAAGCCTCCCCAACTCCCATATCAGGGTGCCATTCATAGTAGGCCTCCAAACCAAAATCAAGGTCATCTTCTACATAATCAGAATAGACCTATTGGTAATACCAATGTTGCAAATACAAATCCAATAGGATTTTAGTCCCTCAAAATAATATTGCTAAAGATCAATACTTTTTCCCTTATTCTAACTACTCCTATGGAAATTGTATGTGCTATAAGGTAGATTCTTACTGAGCTTTGACTACACAAGAGCAAACAGCAGGACAACAATATAATGTTAGCCAGCTTATTGATAGTTCTCATATACAACAACAGGGTGATTATTCTTTTATGAACCATCAATTAGAGAGAATTTTCATGGTAATCATGATGTTATAGCTCACAATACTTGAAGTAAGAGAAGGGTTGTTGATGATGTTTCATCTCCCTCACCTAATCAAGTTTCCACTTCAGATGTTGCTCCTCATATGCCAGTCATGAATACACAATCCAGTATCGCTCCTCAACAAAAACAATATATGAGCAACAAGAAGTTTATTGAACCTCAAACTTCTCAAATTTAGCCACCTATCCATGCAGCTAATAAGTAGCTAATACTCCTTTCAATGTGGTAGACCAAATGAAAAGGACTAATGTTAATATCTCCATATGGCATGTTGTTGAAACTATACCATCATAGAAGAAGATATTGTAGCAGGAGTTAGAGAGCATAGAAGTGAAGGATCAACCACCTAGAAAAGATGATGCAACAAGCCTAGTGCAAGGAATAAAAGCGGGTGAAATGAGTAAGAAAATCATACCTCCTCCCTTTTATGTCTCTTTGATCAAAGGAGATAAACTAGTCCATAATTGCATGATTGATTCAGGGGCTAGTAGTTTTGTAATGCCTAGAAGTGTAGCTTATCTCCTTGGCATAAAATATGCCCCTATAGTTAGGCATGTGCTCCAATTAGATGGTAGGTTTTTCAAGAAATTAGGAGTCTTAAAGAATGTAGAGATAGCATTGCATGCATGCCCTGGTTGTATTGTAATCCAAGATATGTCAGTAGCTGAGGTCAAACCCCATTTTACAATTTGTCTTTCCAGAGACTTTACTGCACAAATAAGTGGCTATATTTCATTTGATTGGTCTTACATGTTTTTTAGAAAAAGTTATAGGACTAAATCTTCCATAAGAGTATAGAAGCCTCTAGCCCTCAATCATATAGAAGCCTATACCCCTATTCCCACAAACATGAATTGCACTATTTTTTAAGAAGAATATGAAGACATAGAAAAAGAGTCTACCACTTCCTTAGCATAGGTGCTTAATTATCTCTTGGATGAATGGGCTTATGCTTATCAATCTTATCTAGTACAATAAGCCCTAGGGAGAGGCCTTGGTACATATTACATATCAAAAAATGATCCTCTTATTCCTAATCTCATTAAGAAGGAACAAGATATTGATAGATTGTGGAGCATGTTTTTTGATGGCTCAAGAAATAAGAATGGTTTATGGGCTAGTGTCATGCTCATTTCCCCTGAATTGGAGAAGTAATATTTCTCTTATAGGCTCCAATTCAGTTGCACTAGTAATGTAGCATTGTATGAAGCTCTGGTCCAAGATCTTCAACTTGCACAAAAGAGAGAAATTAAGGCTCTAAGAATGTTTGGTGATAGTGATTTGGTTTTTAATCAAGTAAGAATCCAAAATGTCACTAAGAATAATCTATTCAATTCATAAAAACACAAGGTATGGGAACTTCTTGAAGGTTTTCAATCATTTAACATTCAGAGTGTCGTTAGAAGAAAAAATAAACATGTTGATAGACTTACAACAATTAGTGTTTCTTATGATGTACCAAAGCATATTGAAAATAAAAGAGAAAAACACATCAGAGTAGTCATAAAATCAGCAATCCCATACGACAATACCAACTAGCAGGTCTTTGATTCTAATGTACAAATTG
Source organism: Cupressus sempervirens (assembly GCA_028749045.1). NCBI lineage: Eukaryota > Viridiplantae > Streptophyta > Pinopsida > Cupressales > Cupressaceae > Cupressus > Cupressus sempervirens. The sequence goes on along the minus strand of CM053785.1, from coordinate 871,064,526 downwards.
TCAATTTTATACAAAATGAGGCACAATTCTCAGAGAGGAACCAGTCCAAATTGCAAGGCTAGTATGGTGATCAAATCATGAAACTTATTTCAAAAAAGTTACCCAAATGCCTAATCACTTTGGAGATTATCTTTAATTATGATGATCAAGAAAGGAGCAAAGGTTTGAATCTAGTTGCAAACAAAGAGGATCACATACATGTCATTATTGTTGATGGAAGATCTCTCAATTTGGGAAAGGTATGCTCTGAAGTTGAACAAGAAAAATTTGTTCACTTATCTCAAGAATTGAATGATGTATTTTCATGGACATATGATTATTTAAAGGGTTTTGACCCATGGTTGTTCCAACATACTATAGATTTGAATAGTGATGCACAACCTATTAGGCAAAAGCAAAGACCGATCAATCCTAGAATTGAGCCATTGATGAGAAAGGAGTTATCCAAGTTGATAGAGGCCAATATAATTTTTCCTATTAAGCATTCCTCTTGGGTAGCTAATCTTGTTCCTATTAGGAAGAAAAATGGATAAATTAGATTTTGTGTAGATTTTAGGGACCTTAATAGGGCTTCTCTTAAAGATCACCATCCTCTCCCTTCCATGGAGAAAATATTGTCCAAAGTTAGTGGTTTAGAGAGATTTTCTTTCTTAGATGGGTTTTCTAGTTATAATCAAGTGTTAGTCCAAGAGTATTATATATACAAGACTACTTTCACTACTAAATGGGGAACTTATGCCTATAGAAAGATGCCTTTGGACTAACTAATGCAGGTGCTACCTTTAAAAAGGCAATGGAGATTGCCTTCAAGAACATGATTGAGAAATTTTTCTTAGTATACCTTGATGATATAATAGTCTACTCCAAGAATGTGGCAGATCACTTTGATCACCTGAGGCAAGTGTTCATCAAATGCAGGGAATATGGTGTGTCATTGAATCCAAGCAAGTGTGTGTTTGTCACTAATCAATGGAAATTTCTTGGACATATTGTGTCTAAGGAGGGTTTGACTATTCATCCAGAAAGAATAAAGGCAATCCTTTCTCTCCAACTTCCTACTCATAAGAAAGGACTGCAAAGCTTCCTTGGTAGAATCAACTTTGTAAGGAGATTTATCCCTAATCTTGCTACCATGGTTAAGCCTCTTACAACTATGCTCAAGAATGACATGGTGTTTACCTGGACAAAGGAAGGGAGAGCCAGTTTTGAAGAGATTAAAGTAGTAATAGCATCAAATCCTACCCTTATCAATCCCAATTTTGATAAGGATTTCATTCTCTATACCCTTAGAGGTGAATCAAGTATATTAGTTGTCTTGACAAAGCTGAAAGATGTAAATGAAGAACAACCTATAGCCTTTTTTAGTGAAGGGCTAAAGGACTATGAAGATAAATACATTTATGTGGAGAAGTAGGTCCTCTCTATCATGAGGGCCTTAAATAATTTTAGACATATCTTATCACATAACAAGATCCAACTCCTAGTTCCTCATGCAAGTGTGAAGGACTTTCTTTTATATAAAGATGTCAATTAGAAAAGGGTCAGATGGATCACTAAGGTCATGGAGTATGACATAGATATCAAGATCATGAAACTGGTCAGAGGTAAAGGACTATGTGAATAGATGATTTCATCCCAAGAGCCAACTGGGGTTGCTCTAGTTATAGGAAATGCAGAACCAGCAGGTGATGGAAATCTGAATGATTGGATTCATGACATGACAACCTTCTTACATTAGAAGAAGGATATCCACAAGTGTTAGACAAAGATATAAGAAGGAAATTTAGATTGCATTCTATCCCTTTTGTCCTAGTGGATGGGATCCTTTTTTAGGAAGGATTTGAGTGGATCCCTATTGAGATGCATCAACACTGATCAAATTGATAGGATGATTAAGGAGTTTCATGATGGTCCTGATGGTGGCCATTTCTCAGCTAGAACAATAGCTATGAAGATCATGAGACTTGGTTATTATTGGCCAACTTTGTTTCATGATTATTATAAACATGTAATGAAATGTGAGAATTGTACCTTCTTTTTAGGAAAATAAAGGTTAGTAGCCCTTCCCCTATATCATATTCAAGTTGATCAACCATTTGCTCAATGGGGGCTAGATTTTATTAGTCTAATCAATCCACCTTCTAGCTCTGGTCACAAGTGGATCTTGGCTGCAACAAATTATTTTACAAGGTGGAAAGAAGTAATAACTTTGAAGGATGCCAAAAAAAAATTAGTGGTTGAATTCCTTGATGGAATTGTAACTAGATTTGGTACTCCTTCAACCATAATATCAAATAATGATAAGTCTTTTGTTGGGACCCACATTTGTTCTTGGGCAGTTGACCATGGTATCTATTTGAGAACTTCCTCAAATTACTACCCCCAAGGCAGTGGCTTATTTGAGTCCTCTAATAAGAATCTGATCAGAATCATGAAGAGGATTTTTGAGGACAACTAGAGGTGTTGGCTCTCAAAGTTAAAGACTACCCTTTGGGTTAACAGAATTACACCTAAGAGAGAAGTAGGGAATTCACCTTTCATGTTGGTATATGGAAGGGAAGAAAGGCTTCCTATTTCACTAGAGTTCCCCTCTCTAGAGTGAGCTCATCAATTAAAGCTAATTGAAGATGATGCCATGACAGTCAAAATGGCAGAATTGATGGAGCTAGAAAAAAAGAGACAATGGGCTATGCATACACTTGAGATTCATCAGCAACAAGTAAAAAGGGCCTTTGACAGGAGGGCCAAAGCTAGGGTTTTTAGAGAGGAAGACCTTGTTCTCGAGTGGGATGAAGATAGAGCCAAACTAAGCAGGCACTCCAAATTTGATGCTATCTAGAGTGGGCCTTATGTTATCACTAGTTGCAAGAAAGTCAATACTTTCCAGCTATCTAGGCATAATGATGATGTTCTATCCATTCTAGTTAATGGGATCTACGTCAAACCATATTTCTAGTGAGGGTTAAGATTTCATGTATATATTAGGTTAATTCTATTTTAACAAGAAGTGTCAAGCACAAGGTGTCTCTCTATTCTTCTAGAGATAGCCAAGTTTTGAAAGTTTTGAGGTTATAGAGAAGACAGAGATAGGATTTTCAAAGATTGATTGTTGCAGAGGTTGTAGCTCTTTAGTATTCTATTTTTGTAGAGAAAATTCCTAGTTTTTATGACTCCATAGCCCAATGGATACTTAATGTCACTAATCATATAATTAGTAGGCTAGTATCCCCCCAAGTTTCAAAAATTCTTGGTCATATTTTCCCTCCCACCAAAATCAAGTTTTGTCTATCAAACATGCCCAGTGGTCATATCTATTCAAATGACCCAATGCTATAAAAATACATATTTTTAAACCTTAGGTTATATTTTATTTCCTAATTCTTTAGGTCGTCATGTATTATAATAAATTCCAGCAGGCCCGCATCTTCTCCCCCATCAATTAGATCTTGATCTACGATCATCGTTATATCTGCATCTTCTCTACTACTAGGGGAATTGTCAAATAAGGCACAGCTAGTGAGGTTTTATTCATGCCTCACAAAAGTGGGCCAATTTTTTGATGTACCTTATCTGCTGTCAGATTAGAGATCGATCAATGCATGTTGCTATGTCGCTAAGGACAAATGTATGACAAAAATGCATGGCAAGATAGTGACAATGTGACACGTGGATGTGTGGACCCTATTTCCATTATGGGCCATAGAAAGAAGGAATAATGCTAGATGAGTTGGCACAGGGAAGTCTTTTCATTGGTCGAGGTACTAACAAGGTTAATACATCTTCAAGACCATCAGATTGAATGCAGATTGAGCATCGTCATTATGTTGCTAACCAAAGATGTAAGGCCATTATCCATAGTGACATAATGATGGGTGGACACGTATCTCAGCAGGATCAGGTGGTAAGTAAGTAGTTGGTAGTGGTAGTTAAGTTCATTTTTTGCAAAATCGTGGGCATTTCATGTTAGCTAAGGTTTAAGTCATGACAATGTGAATGGTATGTTGAAAATTAGGTCTCCATGGTTTGCAAGGTCATTGACATTTGATTTTAACCTAGAAGACTATGGAAATGATGCGAAGGCTTAGAATCACAGAGTCACTGGGTTGTAGCAGTTAAGTAAAAATGTCACAGGCAAACTACAAAGTAGTGATAGCAATTAGTTTGACTGAGTTCATAGTTTGTAAGGTTAATGATTAATGAGGGTAAAAAGGTGGTGAAGCTATGAGTAAGGTTAAGACATGGGTCAACATAAGTTTGAATGCTGGTAGGGTGGCAGAATGATAAGATATAACTGGTCCATGTGGAAAATCTTGAAGGTTGACTCTAGTTGACCAATGACACGGCTAACTTGGCATGCTGATAACAAACAAAAATAATCTTTTAATGGTGAATTTGATCTTATTGATCATTTGCAACCACTTTCATCATTCTCCATGCCTAATAAATGCAAAGGACATTACCTTCATCGCTCGGTTATCCATCTACCCGATCAGAATGTTAATGGTCATTGTTTCTATCTTCTTAAGGTTTTGTTTGGTGAATAGAATGATTTTCCTACATCTGGATGTGTGCCATAATCAAATCTTTCCTAGATTTGTAGTGATTGTTCTCTGCAATCTTAAATGCATTAGTTGAGTTTTGTCATAAGGTAGAAGCTATCTAAGTTATGCTTGCACTATAAATGTAGATTTTGTAACCCTTCTTAGGGTCAGTCTTTTTCTAATTCTTTAGCATTAGATTCCATGCTCTGTTACTGTAATTTTCCTTTTGTCTATGTATGAATGTATTCTCTACTAGACCTCATTCTCTATTGTACCTCATTTACATAATAGTATCTACTCTTTCCTTTAGATGTTATAAAGTGAAGCTCCTTCCTTATAGAATTTCATTTGGTTTCAAGTATGTGTGTAACTTTTGAGTTGAAACAAAGGATAAATTAGTGTATCTTGAGATTATATTAGTGAATAGTGCATTGTTAGGCAGAAATAAGGTTGAACAAACTATTTTGGTGTATGACCCCCTTTAGATTAGATTAGGTAGTTTGCTTTCATGTATTCCCTCTCCCTTTTCCTCTCAAAGAGTAGTTAGGTACACCTTGATAGTAAGGAAGCCGGCCTTCTTCAGAGACTCAATCTCATAGTTCAAGTCCCACAGCTTGGAGATTATTTCCATGTTTCACAAGGTTGCCTTTAGGTAAAAACTTTAGGCAAGGGTGCAAGCTTTTGTAAGAATAGATAGTTCATGGATTACACAAGATGAGTTGGATCTTTATGATTTAGGTCAGAGTATGAGTAGTGCTTGATGTGGACATCAGTTCTTTATTAATCCTAGGTGTTTGATGTAGGAGCATCTTGGGTCTTGAAGCAATCTTGCATCAACATAAAATATCCCTTATTTTTTGTACCAGTGTATTATTCGCAAGGTAGTTATTGTAGCTAATGGTTTCATTTATGTGTGGTTAACATGATAATGAGGACCTATCTTGGATCCTCCTCCTAAGTGTGAAAGCCTTGATCATTTGTATTTCTTGAGTTGTGAATCATTCTTTGTGGTCTCTATTTCCTGTGTTTCTCATCTAATGGGGCATTTTATTTCTTTAGGCGCAATTTCATATGTTAACGTGGCATGTTGCAAAGTTAGGAGCTGACTCCTCTGACACATGTGAATCTTCCTTTGAGTGTGCATTTATTTATGTTTCATTTTGAAATAGTTTTGGTTTATTCTTCCTACATTGGACCTATAATGTAATTAAATGCTTGACTAGCCAACTTGTGGCTAAGCTGGCTATTTAAGAAGATTGGTTAGATGTAGTAGGTAGTAGAATATGATGTGGAAAGAGAATAGCATGAAATATTGAAGAGAATGATAGGATGTGATTTTGGACTCTAATTTCATAATTCCCTTTGTACATGGCTCAAACCTGGAAGGCCTCACAGCTAGGCATGTTGATTTTTTTTTTAAAATTATTACACTAGTGTGGTTTCCCATTGCCTAGCCTCATGTAAATCATTGTTTCATAATATACATATATTTCCTCCATGTGTAACTCTAAGCAACAAAAATTCTTTGTCCCTACATCACAAAGATCAATTCATCGAAATACATGTTGAGAAAATAAACTCTATCAGTAAGACTAGCACAATGGGTAATGATACTAAGTGAGTTTGACATCGAATATGTGGATAGGAAATCTATCAAAGAGAAATATATCATTTATCAGTTAGTAGAGGAAACATTAAAATCTTCACCCTATGAACATTAAATTTAATAATGAGTCTATACTACTTTTGACACAACAAAGATGGAAAATATTCTTTGATGATTCATTCACTCAATAGGGTTATGGTGTTGGAAGACTATTCATCCCAGCTTAGAAATATTATCTACCTAAGGTATACAAGATCCTACTTCCTTGTACCAACAATATTTTTGAATATGAAACCTTAATCAATAGGATGAAGATCACCAATGACTCGAGACTAGATGAACTAAATATCTTTGGAGACTTACAACTAGTGAATAATCAAGTCATTGATTTCTATCAAACAAAGGATGCAAAATAAGTGACCATTGAGAGAGAGAGAGAGAGAGAGAGAGAGAGAGAGAGAGAGAGAGAGAGAGAGAGAGAGAGAGAGAGAGAGAGAGCACGAGGGAAGGAGGGAGGGAGAGATTTTATGGGTTATTTAGAGAGAGGGGGTAGGTGTTAGCTAGAGAATGAGAGATGTTAAGGATTATGAATTACATAGAGATAGGTTAGGACTTATTAAGAGAATGAGAGAAGTTAAGAGTTAGTAAGAAATACAAATTAGGAATTAGTATGTGAATCTCTCATTCTATGTGTGTGTGTGTGTGTGTGTGAGAGAGAGAGGGATGGAGAGAGAAGGGGGGGGGATGGTAGTGGGTGGGATATATATATATATATATATATATATATATATATATAGAGAGAGAGAGAGAGAGAGAGAGAGAGAGAATGGCTACCTATTTTAGACCATGCCTTTTTCAAAGGGAAGGAAAAGAAAATCTTGATTTTCTAGGATTATTTTAGTTGTTTATATTTATATCTCTTCAATAACTCTCCAGCACATTTCAAATGGAGTCCATTAGACTCTGGAAATGAAAGTTGTGGCCTCTAAAGTAAAGCCTATTTTTAGTTCTTCAAACCCCAATTAGGTTTTGAAGAATTTTATGATCTCTCTTATGTATAACTTGATCAAGTTTTGAGGATACTTTTATCCTTGGAACCTAATCGGGTTTTTTTTTAATGTAATTTAGCTAGGATTGGTAATGAAGCATGGCCACTTTTAGAAATTTCAAATAACCCTATCGAGGTTATCATAACCCAATTGGGTTATTGAGATTTTTGGGTTTTTTTTTGTGGTATCCACTAAATTGTACACCATATTGGTACACACACCCTTTTATCTAAGGAATAAAATGAAGAAATGACTCCTATTGTTACATGTAAAGGGTGGAGAGGAGAAAAATCCTTTTATAATATTTTTCCTTTTGAGATCAATTTTCTTCATTCTAGATCAAGTAAACCTAAATAAATGTGTCACATTTATGCCTTTTTTTACTTATAGAATTTCTATCAATTTTTTATCATGTACTATTAGTCAATTTATCCACTTTTCATCATGTAGGCTAACTTGGATTTTGTAACTTTTCTTATGTGTTGGATTATACAATTCATGTGCGATCATTGTAGAAAATTTTGAGAAACTAGAAAAGATTATCCTTAGGAATTGTGTCATTCAAAAAGCTATGAAAGTTGTAAATACATGGTATTCAATTGAAGACATAAGAATGACCAAATATAAACACATTTCTTCACCAAAGTGGATAAATTTATGAGAGGAAAAAGGTGTTAAATGATATTGGTCAAATAAATAGTCATTTTGTTTATAGTTCAAGAATGAATGTAATTTTGGTTCCCACATAAGTACATTGAAACATCCAGTTATGTAATCTAAATCTCAAGATGATCATTATGATTATAGATTAATTATTTTTAAATATTACTTTAATTTATGGAGATGAGTTAGTAGTTTTATATTATAGTAATCCTTATTAGATATTTCTCACAATTTAGGGATCTAAATATGGTATTTGTATGCATTCATATTCTTATACATACTCTTTCTTATTTCAAGAATCAAAAAAAAAAAATCATTTTGTGCTCATTATAGAGTACTATAGAAAAAAAATGGTACTTTTTAGGTTTCATTCATATCTATGCCATGAAATTCTTTAAATGACATGTTAAATGAATCACGTATAATAAGTCATAATAATGGCATATGGAAACTATGAGTGATGTGACATTGAGAAATAAAATATCATATATAATTGAATTACTAGAGGCCACATTATTATTTACCATCAAGAAAGACACATCCTAAATCAATCATGTGATAAAAATATTTTCAAAGATAAATGAATCGCTACACTCAAGTATAATAGTATCACTATGTGAAATTCTAAGAATAGCAAGATATAATGGCATGCGTATCAACTTCGATAAAATATTTGGGACACATATAATCAATAATAAAAAATAAAATAATCTGGAGAGGGGAACTCGTCTTTAGATTTTATGATGAAATACCCTTGCTAGACTTGTAATCTATTGCTATTTGATAATTATATGATAATTTAAATAGTTAATATGCCATTTTATAAAAACACATACTTGTGAGAATAATGAATTTTATCTTTAATCTTATTAATTTGATCTACAATGAAATATTAATCAAATTATAAATGGGATCAATCTACATATAATATGACCTAATAACTTGTTCAGCTTTATCTTCTAAATAGATAAACTTGTGAATGTAGGCATTTGAGGGCTTTGATTATGAATGTATAAAATTAATAGGTGATTAATTTCTCTTATTTCAAACTATTTTTTGGTTGATACAACAATCATAGTCAATGCAATTAAAAAAATACAAATATAAATGAAAAATAACCTATGTGATAGTAATGTAAGCTTCAAGACATTATTAATTTATAAATCTTAATATTCTCAACTTACTTTCCTTATCCTAATGGAATTAAGTACAATGGATGCTTCAGAATCAAAAGATAATATAATATGTTTCACAAATATGCATGTTGAGTTAGCACATGATGACTATTTGGAAAAAAATCATAATGAAGATAGGACATTTAAATTTTAGTTTCGTTGTCACAAACGTCAAGATTGAACCAACTTAATCCTAAGTCATTCATAAATGTGGCCTAAGTAAAATCACAATTTTGTGATGACGCAAGAAAGAATAGAAGTCATTTCTAATGATGTTGTAGTAAAGATAACTAAGCAATAAATATATGGGAAATAAAATATAAAAAGGGTAAACAAAGATAAATATGTGTCATAACATAAGAAAAACTTAAGAAAAGATTTTACCACTTGTTTAGATATTATTAGTTCCTGCCATAGGCAGGAATACTTATCCATTCATGTCATTCCTAATATGACATTAACACTCACCAATCAAATCAAAGAATTTAAAACATCATATGAAACTTCAAATGTTTATATCATTTTCTAATTTTTCATTATTTTATAAATCACATTTTTCATCCATTTTATTGGTCCATACTATTTTTGGTGGGGGAGAAAATTAATTTTCTTCCACAAAAATACAAATATTTTCTAACTTCATCTTGCATTGCATTAATGAATGCATTAATTACAACTTTATCTTTTCCATATTTGGTGATAAGATTCTTTTTCAATTATTTTATCTTCCACCTCACACAACATGTCTAATCAATATTAATTCTTACTAACAATATAATTTCAATATGTTATATCTTTGTATTTGAATTTCTAATTTTTTTAAAACTTTGATTTTTTAATAAATGTAGTTAAATTATTACTATTATTTTACTTTTGTAAAAATAAATTAAGCAATATTATTTTTTAATTATATTTTATAATCGTGTTTGTAATATGTATAATTGATAAGTGTTACAATTTGTAAATTATATCATTTATTATTATTAATATTTTATATTTAAACAATTTATCATTTAGTTTAAATATATTTAAAACTTAAATATATATTTTAATATTAAATTAATAATTATATTTTACATCAAAAAAACATACTAAAGGAAATAACCACAAAAAAGAAATAATTCAATTCTAAAAGATATGTAAATTATTATTAAGTTTTTATAAACTATGTATTAAAATTAAATAGTTATATTCTATTTCTTATTTATTACATCATATTTATTCATCAACATCAAATTTATATGTATTAGTCGTTGAGGGAGTTTTTCCAACTACTTATGGTTCTCTAGTAGCATGCATAACATGCTTAAACATATAATGTGATAATCCAAATGCTTCATCACTTCTTCAAGTTCTATAATTCAGATATTGGTATGGATAACTTTCCTCATTGCACATATTTTAAGTTGTCAATGTAGAAGGTGCAAATTTGTCTAAAGCATATGTATTGATCGTAGTATGATATTAGGTAGTTAGTGCCATATTGGGTACTTTGGCCTCTTATTTTTGGGCTTAAATACTCAAATATATAAGAATATAATATGAGAACTTAATAACAAAATATGAGTCATTCTATCAGATCACAAGTGCATTTCTAGGCAAAAATTAATGCATTCACAATGTTAATTTAGAACTATTTAACCTTATTCTCACTCATCTACACCTCTACAATCATTATGCATTAGGCAGGAACTATGACGCATCGCGTCTCTTGTTTAAGTTGTACACTTTTTATTAAGAGAGTTGAAAGATTAGAGGATGAAATTAAAAATAATTTTTAGTTCAATTGTGACACTACTACTAGAATTCAACTATATGCCTTTGAATCAAACTCATTGACCTAGATTTCATGAGTTGTGGTTCACAAGAACCTATCTCTCATGTGAATGGACGAAACACTTAGCACTTATTACATCTAGGTGATACTTATAGAGGTTGAGCATTAAGCCTTCTTGAGAGGTCACTCATTCTAATACCACTCTGATTCAAATGTGTTTAACTATGAAATTAATCCCAAAAGTAAACCAACATAATTTACTATTCTATTTCCAAAACCTTTAGAAAACATTGTACTTATGAACTATTCATTATGGAACCCCTATAACTCATTCATATAAAATAAATTTATAAAGAAATCAATCTTCTTATGAAGAAAAAATTTTACTTAAAAATGACTCAAATTAAAATAGATTTAAATGTAGAGGCTCATTGATTGAAAAGTAGAAAAACAAACTCCCTAACATCTACATGTCTTCCATAGATCTGTGTAGACATGCAGATTCAAAACAATGACTTGCACTTCCTCTATTCAAAGTACACCAAAGGAGCCAAAGGGTTACAATCAATCGATTGACAGATGAGATCCTCCAACTATACATGACTGATAGTCGAAGGAAGCTTCTAATATATATATATATATATATATATATAATCTCTCAAAAAGTGAATATAATATAATTAAGAAGGGAGAGACTGAATAATAGAGGAGAATACAAAATTTTAAACCTGGCAAACCATATTATATTTTCTATGTTGTCATTAAGCGTAGAAAGTTAAAAATGATTTTATATATATATATATATATATATATATATATATATATATATATATATATATATATATATATATATATATATAATCTCTCAAAAAGTGAATATAATATAATTAAGAAGGGAGAGACTGAATAATAGAGGAGAATACAAAATTTTAAATCTGGCAAACCATATTATATTTTCTATGTTGTCATTAAGCGTAGAAAGTTGAAAATGACTAATCATTGGAATATAATAGAAATTTAGTAGAATATTAAATTATCTTAATTTTCCAAACCCTAGGAATTTACGTAAGCAATCCAATGGGATTACACAACTGGTGCAATGGCTAAGAGCTCGTCTTGGGTATCTGTGATTTCTTTGAACTTTTAGCAATCCCGAGGAGTTCAACAAGATTTTAATCAATGAGCGCTCTAAAAACCATACTTAATTTTTAGGTAATCAAAGAGAAAGTTGTGGATCTCCATCAAAAAAGCCGTGTATAATTCCAAAGATTACCTTAACCTTTATTGAGCTCATTGTATATTTTTGTGAGGTCAACTTTGCTGTATTTTAAATTGCAACAGCTAAATATCTCATCAACGTCATCTTTAACAATGTCGTCAACATTGAAACTTAATAAATATTTTGTAGACCAACTTTGCTTTGTTGATATCAGCACTCTAAACTAAGTCTTTATAGTCTTAATTTGTCTATTCTAATGGCCACAATCTTTATTATTCCTTGAATAGGCATTCCCTCGATGATGAAATAGTCACACAATTAGTATAAAGATTTGAATTTATTTTCAATTTAGCATTTATTAAAATTGAGAAGTTAGAAAAATTACTTAGACATATTGCACCTTTAGAGATGACAAAACTACACAATTGTACGTCTATTTTTAATTTATTTTAATACATGTGTTTCTAATGTAGAGTCTTATTATTCAATAGGTCATTTTTATGTACTTGGTGGTCTCTTTTTTAAATCTAATTCTTTATCATCATGTCATATTGTTCAATTGAAAGTCTTTGAGTGGTCATAATTGAGTACGGATTAAATATTGATTTTACTGTTTTGTTGTAGTTGAATTCTATTTAATTGGAGTTGAGTTCATTTATCTATAGAATTTTTGAGGAAATCTTTAATTTATATAATCTATTTAAGTGATTTGGTTTTAATCTTTTTTGATCTTTTGGGAAAAAGTGACTATATTTGGAAAAATAGATTCATTTCCTTAGTTTTGGTTTTTGAGAAACCGAATTTTGCTTCGATTTGCATTAGAGAAAATTAATGATTTTCTCCTTTTTAGTCCTCTCATCAAACTATCATTGGTAGAGTCTCATTGGATTCATGCTATATTTGCTTCCATTTGTCTCAAGTCATTTCTATTTTAAAAAAGAATCCATTTCTTCCACTAATTTCCATGCTTGCAAATTGTTTTGATAGAGGGTTCTATGTGTCTCTTATTTCTCTTTGCATTTAAATGTAAATAAGTTTTTTATTTCTATGGGTTGATAAGTAGTACGTTCCCCCACAATCACACTACTTTTTGTTATCTATTGAGGCTTTCATGAGTATTCCATATTTTTACAATGTCAATGTTTAGGTCTTGGGATGTTATGTTGCTTATTGTTTTATTTGTATCTAGAGAAATATTTTTCAAAGGAAATTGTGATGTTGGAAACCTTCGATAAGATGTGTTTAATTATTTTTTCTTTATTAGAAGTATTTAAAAAAATATGATTTTTGAAGGAACATCAATGGTGATTTCCTTGACGATTGAATGTAGTCCAAGAGATTTTCTTAAATTTGCATGCAATTTGGGATTTGGAATTAACTCTATGATTCTAGCCTTTGAGTGGTTTCTAGTTGTTGAATTTAGATCTACCTTGGAATCCATGCTCAATGTTGAGACCACATCAAGAGTGCATTTTATTGTACCATGTTAGGATCAAAAGTTGCACGCCCTCTTAGTTGAGGTTGATGGAGCTTTCTTATATCTGTTATGGTTATTAGGATTGGAGTCTACACATTTGTTCCCTGTGCCCCATTCTTAAAATGACATGATCTTAGGTATCGTGTAGTAGAGTGGAGGGGATCATGTTAGACCCAAATAATATGTAATTTTATAGTGGGAGATTGTTAGCTAATTATGCTATGAATGTATGTAAAAGAGTCAAATCAGTTGTTATATTTTCATTGATGTCAATGTCTTAGTTGGCTAGATATTATGCTAACTCAGTAGAGTACTATATCATTTATATTAATAAAGAAGATTTGATTGATAAAGAGGATTTCAAGAAATTACATCATGAAGATAGAAATTATATGTAAGGTATTTAATGTGTACTTAAATGAGTAGGAAAATGGTAATGTATTATTGGTTTGATTTTTTTACAATCATGTATTGTTGTAACATTTGTATTGAAGAACACAATCTTAACCAAGTCACAAGGTTAATGAAGGGAGACTATATTCATCGATTGACTACACTATTACTTGAGTGATTGGTAAAAGAAGAAGGAAAAACATAGTGTTACCTGAGTGAGTCAATATTAACCAAGTTATATGTTGTCCGAGTAAATGTTATATTTACTGAGTAATAGTTGGATGAACAAGTTTGGAAAATTGGAATCTAAGGCCAACTTTTGATGGAAAATTGGAAAGTTCAAGAAGGTTTAAAGCATGATTTAAAGTTTGTTGCAATATCTATAACTAAGAAAAATCAAGAAGGGTCTTATGATGAAAATTGTATGAAGTGTTAGCATGAATGTTGATGGTATTCCTTTGGGGGAGTATTATAAGCATTGGAGAGACTATGTACATGATTGAAATGTTGCATCCATGACTATACTATATTGACAATTAGGTCAAGCGCAGTTGAGGATGAATTCTACATAGTGTTATGATGAAGTGGAAAAGTGCACGTACAAAGAGTCAAAGACATGTGGCAGTTGTTCATGAATTATAGAAGACAATAAGCAGACAAAATACTTGATAAGTGGTTTCTGATGTTTGCATTGCATCCCTTTACAAGGATAGAATTGTAATGTGCACAATTAGATAGTGATGTAGATATCTTGATCATGACATCAACAAGTTCACAAGGTCAGAGGTCACATGTGCGATAAGTTGTAAAGATTGTGAGCCGATAGTTTTGTGTAATTGTAAAATAATTATATTATCTTAATGAGGTCCTATTCTAAATAATCGGGAAAACCTCAAGGCCAACTCAAGAAATTATTTTGAGGATATGGTATAAAGGAAGGTTATTTTTCTTATTGTAAAATGTATGATTAATGAAAGAAGTGTGAATAGTAAAAATGATATGCAAAGTTGGTAAATGTGTGTAATCAATCCAAGAGATTATTTGGATGCACAGTAGGGGATTTTCTATTGAGATCAAAAGAGGATTGGTCTGGTCAATAGGAAAAAGGAGTTCAAGATCATTTATTTTCTATTATTCTGCAAGAAATAATATAAAGACCAATTGGACAATGAGTTTGGTGTTTTTACCCTTGAAGTTGTTTGGAGAGTGGGTCCTTCTTCATTCTACAACTCCTAATAGGATTGTCACAACTGCTAACATGGTTGGACAATTATTCAATAGTATATTATCATTGATGTTACACAAATTTTATACTCTTACTGAGCACTGCCAATTGGAACCGAGTTCAAAAGACTCCAGCATTCACCAAGAAAAAGGTTAGAAGAAGAGAAGTTCAAGAACTCTTGTGTAAATTGAGTTAGATCAGATACAAAAGGAGATCAATGTAAACTGAGTCAATTCGGTTACCAAGGAACTCAGTGGTAACTGAGTGACCCAGTTTTAGCTTACCTTTAGTAGATTAGCTTTATCCATTTGTTGGTTTATGCAAGCTGACTCAATGGTGTTATTTGTTTGTTTGTAAGGTTATTCAAGCTAATTTGACATTGGATTTCATATATATATATATAAGGTCAAGATGTTGATTGAATAGTGTGCAAGAAGTGAACAAGATAAGATACGAAAAGAGAAGGATATCTGATTAAGAGAAGAGTATCCAAGGAGCTACAAAGAATATTCTGATCAGGGAGGATCCAGAGGATAAGCTAGAATAGTGATCTAAATCTCCAATCTAGTTGCTTCATAAATTAGGTCAATCATTGTTGCTCTCTAATAATTGTAGTAGTGAAGAAATATTTTAACAAAGTTGACTTAGTAGTCATTTCATGAATTCTTTAACTAGGTGGCATTTCTAGATTGAAGTGTCTTAAAACTTTTGATAAGGCCACTGCTTATAGGGTGATTTAAATCCTTTAACAGGGTCACACCTAATAGTGTGTTTTGTAACCTTTAATAGGGTTGGCTCCTAACACGGCTCACTTCAAAAGAGTCAAAAGTCATAACTAGTTGCATTGGTGGTTTTACCAAATTAGGTTTCCACATTAAATCTTGGTGTCACATGTGTTCATGTTATTTTCTTATTGATTTTTTTTTTTGCAAATAAGTTACTAAATGTTAATACACATTTGTATATCAAATTGTTTTGTTAACTAAGTTACAATGTATATCCAGTTCTAACCGAGTTGTGTGTTTCAAGGAACTATTATTGACATCTAAGGAGTGTGGAATTGTTTTAATGGTAACTAATTCACCTCTCCCCTCTTAATTACTCCTCTTAGACAAAGGAGTTCAATATTGATGAGCCTATAAATTTTCATATCTATATCCATTTATTATAACACTTTACGCAAGCCATTTCCATACAAACCTAATTTATGAAGCATTAACTATGATTAATGACTTATTGATTAGCATTTGTATGTGTAGCTAGTTGATGATAGATTGTGATAATTTATTGTGATAAATGGTTATTATTGAATAATAATTATCTTGAGGTGATTAACACATTTTTTGTGAGATATTTGATTCATTCATGTAGTTGGAAAGAAGGAGAAGCAAGTTGGCACTTGTCAATATTCAACAGTTGCAGGAAATGCAAAAAAAAGTCAAAAGTTAGTTTCAATAAAATAGGTATATATCACTCAATTCTTAATGAAATTAAGAATGACTTATGGATTTGGAAAGCTGAACAAAAGGCACATGAACCCTTTTGAGAATTTGAGTTAGTTTGGAATAGTTAATGAGCACCATGGATTGGAAGTTGACTGAGTAAAAGGTGGGACATTTTCAGGCAACAAAAAACCACTTTCAATAAAATGATCATAAATTTCACATTTCTTAATTAAATTTAGATTTTCAAAATGATATGGAAAGATAAAAGGAAGGAGAACCATGTATTTGAGTGGATTGCTAAAAATGTGGAATAGAAAATTAGCACACTTAGTCATTAGTTTTGTAGTATAGCTCTTCCTTGTTTAAAGGAATGATGAGACACTTGTTAGATGGTTCTTAGAGAGTCAATAAATTTATATATTTTAAATTTTAATCAAACATTTGAGACAAATATGTATATGGAGATATATATATATATATATATATATATATATATATATATATATATATATATATATATATATATATATATATATATATATATATATATATATATATATATATAAAGTTGTAGTATACAATTCCTCTAGCCATTACTATGCAGTTTCTTGCAGTTTCCTATAGCCATTATTGTGTGCTTACATTTATTTCCAGCATTGTTATAGTTTTTATTTTATAATGATAGAATAGCTTAGAGATTTTTATAGTGCATATACTTTGCAAACTTGTTTCAAGTATACGTCCTTAGGTTGACAATTTAAATTATTCTTCCCCATAACAAAGATAGCTACTCATTTTGGATGTCCAATCTATGAGTTGAGTTCTTAGAACCAAGTTATTAATCTAATTGGGAAGCCAAAAAAGATCATTTATTTTCTATTATTCTACAAGAAATAATACAAAGACCAGTTGGACAATGAGTTCAGTGGTCTTGCCCCTAAACTTGTTTAGATAGTGGGTCCTTCTACCTTCTACAACTCCTAACATGGTTGGCACAACTCCTAACAAGGTTGGAATCTCCTAACAGAGATTCAAAGTCTCCTAATAAAGATTGATACATATTGAATGTATTTCATTGACCACTTCTAGTTATCTTCCCTGTTAGGAGCAATGAGGACTATTAGGTCCACCTTGTTAAAGGATTTACAAACATACAGTGAAGTATGCACTACATTAGGAGATTTAACAAAAGACTATTAAGTCCACCCAATTAAAGGATTTGATTGATGCACCTGTTAGAATGAATCAGTGGATGATCTTTGATCTACAACTTTGGTTTTCTAAGTGAGATTCCTTGAATTGCAATGATCGCCCAACTATGATAGATAAGTCTTTACTTTACCATATACTACTTGTAGCCTTCTTCAATTCGCACACATCTACTCTTGCTTCTTCACATACTCATACTCAATTTTCATTTGGATATGATACAATACATTACATATATATCAATCCAATTAACTACTTACTAGAGTTGGCAACAATACCAAATTTTTCATAATTCACAAAGTTGGCCCATTGTTGTAACTTAGGTTTAGAAGTTAACTTGGTGATGTTCTGACACTCAGAAAACACTATCAATGCTTGACAAACTCTAGCACTCAGTTGAAGTTGAATCTCGGTCCATACTAATTACTTCAAGTAGCATGAACTCAATCAACACTTTATGACTCAGTGAACACTGATAAACTTGGTAGATGCTAAATCACTCATTTAACACTGCATGACTTGGTCAACACTAGATTCACTTCATTAACATTGTGAGCTTAGTAGACACTATAGAACTTGGTTAACACTATAGAGCTCGACTGACACTAATATCTTCATCACTTCTACTGGATAGCTCAGTAGACTCTGCTATGCTCAAGCTATGCTATAAATTGTCTTAAATGCTTAGTAGACATTGTGAAGCTTGGCATAAAGTAAAATTTGACTACTTAGTTTGGTAGCAATTGAAACACTTGGTTAACACTGCTAGATGAGTAATAAGCTCAGTAGAAACAATGGAGCTAGGTAGCAATGTAACCAACTGACTAAGTATTAAGTCACTAATAGACAAATTGACCTTAATGTCAACACAGTCATCTAAGGAAAATGTGGTTGGGTATATTAACATTTTAAGACTTAAAATTCAAGATGAGTTAAGTATGTTGATGAATAGTTCAATTATTTATGTGTATCAGTATACCATGAAGGAAGAGGATAATATGAATAGAAGATAAGTTATACCTATGGTAAGGATAAACTAGTTTGTGATAAGAGAAAGGATAGGCTTTTGATTGAAGAGGAAGTTGATTAAAAGATTCATGGAAGTTTGAATAGAAATAGATATTTCATAGGTACATTTTTTAAGTATAAAAATGTTAGACATAGAGATTAGCATTGTTTGGTTAGTTCTAAAAAAGAAAAAGTGAAACAAAATCTAGTGGCATGGGAGGTGCAAGTTGACGATGAACTTCTTAAAGGAGAGGTTACACCTAAGACAAAGTAATATATAATGCTCAAGATATTTATGTTGAGTAAGAATGAATTGGATCCTATGAAGAGAAGGTAATTATTATGAACAATGTCTAAATCAGGAGGTAAATTTTGCAAGGTGATAAAGGACATGGTAGTGTTAATAACCTTATTATAAGAATTTGGTATAGCTCTAATACCATGTAAGAATTTTCCTAAGACAGTAATTCAATTCCAAGATCAAGAAGCTCAGTAGATAGCACAAGAGAGACAAATTATGATCAAATAAGAGTGGATATCAGATGACTAGATAAACACATCATAGAAGTGCCTTGTATATAAAGGCAATTGATATGACTAGGAGTTAGCAAAGATATAAGCATACCAACTAAGAACATGTCCACCATGAGTGGATTATCTGTTGGAATTATGATATATTTGTCATTAGTGCAAACACTTATTCGATTCTGAATTCTTATTGAGCTCATCACTTAGTCTACAGTTCACACCGAGCATTCAGCGGTTACCTTATAAGTTTAGTAGGTAAACAGTTCACACTGAGCATTCCAAAGGATACCGAGTGAATGGGCAGTTCAGTAGTGTTTATCGAGTGAAGAAGGTAAATGAAAGAAAGTAGTGTTTACCGAGTGAAAAAGGTAAACGAAAGAAAGCCGTGTTTACCGAGTGAACCAAGGTAAACGAAGAAGATAGTTTCTACTGAGTAACAATACATCTACCAAGTCGCCTATGGTTACCGAGTTCAGAACTACATCAGGTGATTAGTATGGACCGAGCCTTCACTTCTACCAAGTGCATGATGATGCCGAGTAATGTAGTGGATGTCGAGTATCAGAAGGTCACCGAGTTAGTTTAGTGAACCCGAGTTTTCTACTATATGGCCGACTCAGTAATGTTTTGTTCACTTATATTTTGGACGACCTTACAGTTGTAAATAATGAATGGTATATATGTAATGTATGATATCAGTTGTAATATGTATGGTGTGTATAAAATATATGAGAGTAAGGTTCGCATGTGAAAAGGTATTGCTATATTTTGAGAAAAGTGAAAACGAATCAGCAGCAGAGAGAAAGGGATTCAGCAAGGTCAACACAGGAGCAGAAAAGATATATCTATCACATTACGTGATCAATACAAAAGGGATCTTATCAATAGTTACAAGCAGATCCACTGTTTCATCCTAACAGGTGAATCAGTTTGTAAATCCTTTAAGAGGGTAGACTTAAAAATCTTTTGTAAATCTCCTAACAAAGTGCATACTTCAATGTATGTTTGTAAATCCTCTAACAAGGTGGATCTAGTAGTCCTACTTGCTCCTAATAGGGTAGATCATCATAAGTGATCATTGTAAGCCTTAACCGGCCAACTTTATACTACAGTATTGAAGTTTAGTGGGTATCATCCTCACCCCAATTTTACTTTGTATTTAGAAGGTTTCTGGGTCACCAAATCTCTGTGTACATATAAAATGAATGTTTGTTCTTTCAGTTATGCAGTAGATTAGATGGATGAATGGTGAATATGTTATTATGCAGAATTGATTTGAAAGTTTCATAAGTTACTGATTCACCCCTCCCCTCTCAGTAACCTATCTTATCCTAAATATTTCCAACATTATCCTCTATTGTGCATGAATGTACATACAACAATGAGAGGATAAGAATGTGAAGGTGTATCTCATAAAGAGATGTAGTAGACAACATGTGCTCAATTGGAATGCAAACTACTATGTTGTCAACATGACAACTCATATGAATATGCAAACTCCTAGTTGTCTACATGATAACTAATATGAATATGCATTAACTTAAGTAAACTTAAGTAAAGTGTAAATAGTAAATAATTATTTACACCAACACTTATCTTAGAGGAGATGGTACATAATCTTGGGTTAAGGAGACTCAAAAAACCTTATCCATATGGGTTAAGTTAGCATAAAGATAACCTTATGCTGGAAGTGAAAGAACAATGTTGGCTTAAGTTCAACATTTGACCATATCAGGAAGAGGTATTGTGCAATGTGTTTGACATTAGTACTTGTTGGATACTTTTTAGGAATACCTTGGTAGTATTATATTGGATCTATTCATGGTTATTAAAGTAATATTTTATTTATAGTGGAGAATGAAAAGAAGTTAACTTAAATTTCTTTAAAGGAGGAGGGAAGGCTAAGAACCTAAGTACATAATGAGGACTTATACCGTAGGGGGTCATTCTATTTTTTATCAAAATGATGAATTTTTCATAGTTGGATAAGAAGTTTTTTGAGGTTATATAGTTAATAAAGGATTTTATGTATTGACCTAAATTTGTGGATCTGAAGGTTGATGACAAAAAGATGGTGTTGCATAAATAGGTTATTGAAGTGATATCAAATGATAAGTAGGATCTTATGAGTAGATCAAAGGAAAAGAAGATAGTGATAAGTAACATAAGTGGAGTCAAATATTAGAAGACAAAGTAGACATTGACTGATGATTATAGGAGAGGAGAAGACAAAAGCACTTGGTGTGAGTTGGATGAACATAGAAGAGTTTGTGGAAGTAGTAGTAAAGCTCTACATGATGATGGATTTTATACTATTTTGATTGTAGATTCGAATTATTTAAATTTTTTTATAGAGAGTGGACCTTATAGATGAGGATGACATGTGGATCAAGAATGATCAATTTATGTCTTGAATCTTGTCATAAGTTATTCTTATGGAACATATTCTATTCACCTAGGGTTTCTAATGTGTGAGTTTCATTGGGTCATTAGTAATCTTTCATCACCCAAAAATGTTTTTTTTTTTTTGTTTGCATTCTATTCTAGTTGGGAATTCTTTTGTATTCTAGGTAGCATATTGGTCCTAAGTTATTACAATATTGCTCGAGGGGGTAAATCATTAATCATAAAATAAAACAACCTTTTCATCTTTCAAACAACTAACTATAAATCAAACTTAAAACATCAAATGAAACATCCAACACATGAAATCATACACAAATTTGACAGAGATATTTTGGTTATGTGGGAACCTAGCTTGGATCAAAACTACATTGGGATTAATTATTCAAAAATAATTTTCACTCTTCTAAAGTATTCCTTGTTAGGAGTGTTACCTTATTAGGAGTTTACAAACATATGATTAAGCACCACCCTATTAGGCGATTTACATCTATCCCTATTAAGATATTTGCATTTGTGGTATTCTTGTTAGAGGAGTTTAAACACTAATTAAATTGCAACGTTGTTGAAGGATTTACAATGAGGAATTATTAGGATCCACCTAGTTAAGGGATTTCACCTGTTGCACCTATTAGGGAACAATAGAAATAATAATCTATGAAATAGCACAACCTCCACCTATTCAGATCTACTTCATCTCTTTCTCTTTTATCTCTTTAGAACTCTCTTCTATAGTTGGACTACACTTTCCATGTGTTTACACACCAACTTGACAAAACACTAAACATATTAACATTGGGAAATTCAAATGTTCCACTGATCCAACCACTATAATATATTATCTAATATCATAAGTCATCTTTCATGATCTCACCACTAATTCATAGTGTTTTATGCCATAGATCAAACACATTTTTGACCTATCATGAGATTTTTCTAGAATCTAAAATACTTGATCTTGATAATTATGATATTTGACATCACCTCCACATGTATATCAATGTCAAACAATTATATCTCACTAGTTACAAGTTATTATAATATTGGAACCTTTTATTGATTCCACTTAAATGATCATTACTCAAGAATTCATTATTTGATAGTTCATAGATATCACATCTTCATTGGTCATCATCCTTAACCTAAAACTATCTTACCTATCATATTTCCATACTAGAAACACTTTGCCTATAATGATAATGCTTTTCTATTATAACTAAATCAGCCTCACTAATTAGTGAACATCCTCTTATGATCATTCAACTCAATTCATCATGGATAGTGATAATGATAATGATGTTCTTTAGAAATCATGGATAACCTATTTCTAGAATTTCAAATTAATTTGATATCTCCATATGAAGTTATCTTATGATTTGTCTGGTCCTATACTTGGTTTCTTGTTCTAATAGCCAAGCTGGCAAGATTTGGCTTGCAATTGAGATTCACGTTATGTGAATCATAATGCCACATTGTTCTATGTTTTTAGACAAGTGGTTGATCTAATCATGTTATTGTACATCATAATGTATCCAATTCAAGGATTTTGTATGGATTGTAGTCATGACCTATATTATTTGTACCATGTTTCTTTATCTTGGAGATTGTTGATCAGATAATCTGAATTGTGGCACATGATATTGTATATAAGTATGGTAGTAGTTATTGTTTAGAGTAGAAATCAGGAAATAAGTTTGGTCAATGAGGTAGAAAATATCGAGAATAAGGCTTGCATCCTTAGTAAGAAGGCATGTATGTTGAATATCTATAATCTTCACTGAAGAAAATTTTATGATAATTGAACATCATATTTATGTATTTACTCATTTGTTCATTACTTTGATTTTTTTTTTTTTTTTGTCTCTAGCTACAAGGTTGGACATCTCCTTCAGGGATTGACTCTAATTCCTTCAACCACATCATATGTTTACAGACTTGTTTTGTAAAAATGAGAAAATGTTCCTTTTTAGGCACCTACTTGAGAAAACTAAAAAGACATTTATCTTGGTAGCCACCTAAAGAGGTTGAAAGTTTGAATCTATTATATATGTGTTTTATTTATTGATAATCATATGTTTTTTACCAAGGGGGGACTAGATTTTCCAAAAGATGCAAGGATTGTGTTAAAGGGAGGCTTGGGCTAAATGTTGTCCATTTGGATTCATTTTTTTCTCTTCATAGATAAAGAGTAGTAGTAATGGGTATATACAAATTACTTGTATTTCTATCTTACAAAATTTATAAAGCCTATGTGGATAATATTTTTCAATTAGAAAATGCATATTTCATTGAAATAGAAGAGTGTGTACATATTTTTGATCAGAAATGCCTTTTCTATTAAAATTTATTAAGAGTTGGAAGGCAAGTTATTTCTTGCAATTTTTTATGGAATAAGAGATCATTTATTTTGAGTGGAGTCACCCTTATATGGAATAAGAGAGCATTTATTTTGAGTGGAGTCACCCTTACATGGAATAAGAGAGCATTTATTTTGAGTGTTCTAGGGGAGTCCCCTACATCATTAAAGTTGTATTTCCAAGGACACATGTTAATAATGGATTCTAGGGGGAATGCATCTAATGGTAGCTAAGAAGTGTTGGTGTAAATAATTATTCACTATTTACACTTACTTAAGTTTACTTAGGTCAATGCATTATTTTATTATTTTTTAGTGAGACACTTACGAGTTTGCATACTTTTATGAGTTGTCATGTTGATAGCACTAGAGTAAGCAACTCTAATTCAGCAAATGGTGTCTACAACACTAGAGTTTGCATAATTAACTGAGTTGTCATGTAGACAACACAGTTATTCACACTCCTATTTTAGCACATGGTGTCTACAACATAATTTTGTGTGCTACACCTTTGTAGGCTTATCCTCTCATCATCACACTTACTCCTGTTCTTAATGGAGGATAATCCACTCCTGGTGGACATGTGCTTAGTTTTAAGACTTATTAGTATGTTGATTCCTAGGCATTCTATAAGCATTCTAGAGGACTTTATATACAGGCACTCCTAGTATACTTTCACATTGAATTCAATATCATATTATCATTCTCATCATACTCTTCTAGTCTATTCTTGTGCTTGTGCTTGAGTTCTTTGATCTTGGGTGAATTTTTCCCTAAGGAAATTTTTTACATGGTATCAAAGCTTGGAGAATTTCTCTTCACATAGTCATTCGAGACCACTCTTGTTTCAGTACCTCAACCCAAATCTGGAGTATCACAGTCATTGGGAGCATCTAGAGCCAAAGCAAACCTCACCATTGCATCCAGAATGTCGATTCAGTGAAAATAACCTATAAATTTGCCTATGCTAGGCCAAAGTCAATTTTGAGGCAAATTTTTTTGTAAATCGGTACCTAAAAGCCCGATTTGCAATTTCGATATGATCGTTATTTAGATCTATAATTTTATTTTTAGATCAAATTTCATTTTTCTCTATGATTTTTGAACAGAATTTTTGAAAAAAAAAAATCCAAGAACCAAGTCTGGACTTACGTGTCTGATATAGTCAAGTGACACATGTCAAAATTCTTAGACATAGTCAAGTGACACATGTCAGACACACAAGTCTAGACCCTCCATGTCAGCCATTTCGTACAGTAGGTGCCACGTGTATAGTCATACCTTGCTGACATCATTTGATACATCACTAGAGGAGGCTTTTTTCACTAACGTCAACCAGGCACAAGGCTAAATTTGATTTTCATTCCCAGCTAAATTTGAACTATTGTGACTACCATTTGACCATCAAATTTAACCTTGCAATCTACTGCCCAGACCCTTCTCCAGATTCAATTTTAATTTGACAATCCAACTTTGGGAGGCCATAACTCAGTCATCTATACTCCAAATCAAGTGCGATTTTTTTTAATTTTGGGTACAATTTCCTAAAAAATTTAGTGCTACTATTCTTTTCTAGTTTTGGTGCATGTATTTGTTAGAAATTTCATTTTTTGGTGACCATAACTATCCAATCCTGCATTTTGCAACTTTAAACACTTTGTACGAGCTCATCTAGACTCAAAAATAGGTTCTTTTTTTTTTTTAAGTGCTTAATTTTTCATCTACTTTGTAGGTCTATAATTAGATTATAGGGTTGTGCAGAAAAAAATATCACTTTGAGAATTAGGGCTTTTTCTGCATTGTATTGCTTTGATTACTTTTCAAAATTGTTGTACATCTAAGCTATAGTGCTTAGTGATAGATTTGAGCCTCAAAAGGTAGTTGTAAATAGAAAAATGAAAAGTTCGCTTTGTATATTGTGACAAGTGGCCTATTGTACACACACTACATATAAAGTGCCAAAAGCGTCTTCTTCTTTTTTGTGGGGGCAAGTTTCTTTGATTGAGTGAATAAGGGGGTGTTTATTGTGTTTCTGTGTCTCTCTTTTGTGCTCTTTTCAGTTTTTGCATCATGGGTTCACCTAAAGGTCCACTTCTATCTTCACACAATTATTCGACATGGAAAGATATTGTATGGAGTAGATTAATGGAAAAAGGTCTAAATCTTTATGTTGATGGTACAATTCCCAAACCCACTGATGCTATAGCACTCATTGATTGGAAAATTAAAGACAATTAGGCTTTAGCCATTATCAAGAGTTATGTACATAAAGATCTCTTCTTCCACATTTCCAGTTTCAAGGAAGCCAAACCTACTTGGGACAAACTTGAAGCATTGTATGGTAAGGTGGATGAGGAAAAAGGATTCCAAATTGAGGATGATGTACTTCTATTGGATCCAAAGAATTTTGACACAATTCAAGATTATATCAATAAAGCCAATGAGTTTAAATCACTTCTTAAAGATTGTGGTAATCCCATGAAGGATGATTGATTGATTCATCGCATCCTGAAGAGGCTACCTTCAGAGTATGCTTCCTTTGTTTTGAGTTATAACACTCATAGGTTGACCATGGGAAGCTCTTTCCAAAATCCTACATTTGATGCATTTACAGAAATGTTGATTTTTGTACAAACCAAGTTGATAGATGTGGGACTTCTCACATCATTAAAGACCAAAGCATTGGTAGCTAGTGATGAGAACCAATCAAGTGAAGGAGGAAAATTTTCTAACAATAGCAAGAAAAACTAGTGGAAGCAAAAATCACAATCTAAGACAAAACAATCCTCCTCACAACAAGGCAGTTCTTCTTCCAACAAGAAGGGAAACAATGAAAAGGACAAACTTTTCTATGCATATTGCAAGAAACTGAATCATGATGAGCATCATTGCAAGACTAAGAGAATCAATGAGTTGGAAAACCCACTCAAGAAGAACAAAATCAATGTGCCAAATGCTTCCAAGGATTCAACTCCTAGCACTTAAAAGGGAAAAGGGCAAGCACTTATGGCTGGTTCAACTTCTTCATTAGAATGGATTCTTGACTTAGGTACCTCATATCATATGGGTTCTTCAAAGGGAGACTTTTCTTCACTGAAACAGTCACAGGTACCACACATCTTTGTAGGAGATGATACAAAAATGGAAGTTGAAGGGAAAGGACATGTGGAGATGGAAAATGGGGAATTCAAAGACATTCTCTATGTTCCAAACCTTTTCTCTAATCTCCTATCAATTTACCAAATCACTCACCTTGGAGATGGAAACAAAGTTAAGTTCCTTCTTAATTTCATAATGGTGCAAAATCTAAAAGATGATTCAATGGTTGTAGTGGAAAAAGTTAATCATCACAAAAGGCTTGATTCTTTTTCCCACTTTGTGCCTAAGTCTCCTTCACATGCCTTGTTAACTCAATCTCATTCACAAACCAAATTATGACATGAGTGGTATGGCCATCTTGCCTTCCGCTATCTTCAGCAAGTTTGCTCAAAAATCATGGTCAAAGGTCTACCTACAATCAACTTTTTTAAGGGTGAATGTTCAACATGTTCATTGGATATGCATCTAGAGGAGAAACTTGATAAAGGGAAGTCTTCAAGAGCACCAATTGTTCTTTAGTTGGTTTCACATGGTAGTAGTAGGTCCTTTTGCAGTGACATCAGTCAGCCAAGGTCGCTACCTACTCACTGTCATTGATGATTTTTCATGCTACACAAGGGTCTACTTTCTTCATCACAAGAATGAAGTGGTTGACAAGCTTCAAGCCTTCAAGAGTCATGTTGAACACCGATCAAGGAAAGCCATCAAGGTTTTTAGGATGGACAATGAAAGTAGATATGTGAACATAAGACTTATTTAGACTTTTGCAAACTTGAGGGTATTGATCTTTAGAATCCACCAACATTTAGTTTGCACAAGATAAATGTTGCAGCACTGAGGATACAAACTCTTAAGTTAATGGCAAGTTGCATGATACAAGCCAAGTCTCTTGATCCATCACTTGAAGTCAAAGCTATTAGCAGTGCCAATCACATACTTAACAAGTCTCCTCATAATGCCTTAGATGGAAAGACTCCTTTTGAGGCATGGTGCGGCAGAAAACTAGTTGTAAAACACTTTAGAGTCTTTGGTTGTCTAGCATGGGAAAACATATCTTCCAAGGAATGCAAAGCACCACCACCAAAGCCTTGTACTTTCATTGGATATGAAGACAGTGTTAAGGCATACAGACTTATGGATCCTAAGACACATGAGATTTTTATAGAGAGGGATGTACACTTTGAGGAAAGTTCACCCAGCTTATCCTCTAATCCTCTCCACACTTTATACATTGTGGAAACTAATAGTGACACCAGTGATAGTGATTCAACAGATTCAGATATGTGGGATCCTATTGACAGATGCAGAGAGAGGCCATATCATTAGCACATTCCACTTGCATACATTTCCATAGTGATAGGTCCACAATAGTAGGGTACATCTTGTCTTCCTACTCCAGCATCAGGTGATGACTACATAACAGATATTTCAAGTTTGTTTGTGGAGTCATACATAGCAGATTTGGGAGACATCGTTGATGATATACATCTTCTCTTTGATGACAACAATCCTTCTTCAGTTGTTGCAAGGGCTCACTCTGACCCTCTTGTCCATTCTCTACATGATTAGTCTTCATAGGTTGATATGATTGTGGATCCTTATGTACAACAGTTGCGAGAGGTCTCTTTATCATTTGAGGAGATAGTTGGTTCTTTGGGATAGGTTCTACATCTATCCTTGCTAGATCTGCAATCATTCTTTTTAGCAGTCTTCGAAAGGGCAACCATCAGCATTAACACAAGGATAGTTGAGAGAGTTTTAGATACACCATTCATCATCGAGATTCTTTCTACACATAGGGGAAGCATCTCACTTGTACCTTGCCATTGTTTCTTCCAAAGGGGAGGAACATTATTCAGCACTCATGGACCAGCTTCTTCCTTGGAGCAACTATCACTGATTGGCACTTTACACTTGGGGGGCAGCTATCTTTTCTCTCTCCTTCTTCTCTCTTATGGGGGGGCCTTTTTCCTCTTATGGCATTTTGTTCTTCTCATACTTCTCTTTTATATATACTTGATGTATGTCATAATGGGGGGGTTTTGATTACTCCATCCATCCATGCATCTTGTCTTTTCATCTCTCTTTTTGGGGGAAGGTTTTTCACATGAGGTTTTCCCTCTTTCTCTACTTTATGAGAGATTGCATTTCATTATGTACATGGGTACCTAACATGGCCTAGTAGCCAGGACCCATTATGCATTTCATCCTAGTTTTTGTAAGCTTAAGTGCATTCCCCTAACTTGCACTTAAGGGGGGTGTTGGTGTTAATAATTATTCACTATTTACACTTACTTAAGTTTACTTAGGTCAATGCATTATCTTATTATTTTTTAGTGAGACACTTAGGAGTTTGCATACTTTTATGAGTTATCATGTTGACAACACTGGAGTAAGCAACTCTAATTCGACACATGGTGTCTACAACACTGGAGTTTGCATAATTAACTTAGTTGTCGTGTAGACAACATAGTTATTTATACTCCAATTTTAGCACATGGTGTCTACAACATAATTTTGTGTGCTACACCTTTGTAGGCTTATCCTCTCATCATCGCACTTACTCCTGTGCTTAATGGAGGATAACCCACTCCTGGTGGACATGTGCTTGGTTGTAAGACTTATTAGTATGTTGATTCCTAAGCATTCTAGAAGCATTCCAGAGGCTTTTATATACATGCACTCCTAGTGTAGTTTCACATTGAATTGAATATCATATCATCATTCTAATCATACTCTTTTGGTCTATTCTTGTGCTTGTGCTTGAGTTCCTTGATCTTGGGTGAATTTTTTCCTAAGGGAAATTCTTACAAGAAGGATAAACCCAATTTAGGACCCTCCTTTCCCCTTTCCTCTTCTACTCCCAATGTTAGTGATGAGTGTTAATGATGCCCTCCTTTACAACACTTTTTGAATGCGGGATCAATTTTTTTTTCTATCAATAGGAAGGATCTAAAGGACTTAATGACAATTCCAAGGGATGATGTGGTGGACCAATTTCACCTATCTAAATAGATCTTCCTATAGATTAACTATTCTAAAATTTAAAATTTGGTTCACACAATGTAATATATATTCCATTTATAGTAGAGAAGACACCTCTAGGTTTGAGTATGATGAGAATAAGATGTCGGTCATTCTAGAGAATGTGGGAAGAGATGCCATGACTTCAAAAACTAATTTTTAAGGATGCAAAGTTGGATTGGAGAAAAGATAAAATTGATTAATACAGCATGATTAACCTAATCAATTTGATTTTAAGGGATATATAGAATAATCTCAAAAGTAGATAGAAGCAAGAAGTTAGGTCTCAATTCCCTAGAAGTCCACGGATTGAGATCATGCTCTTTTAGAGATTGGTACCCATTTTTAAAAAAGGGCACTCGTATCAGGCTCGGGTGCCTAATTCGAAATTCAATAAACAAGCACCCATTTTTTTTAAATCAGGTGCCCATTTTTTATTTTCAAAAAATGGGTACCGATTTTTGAAAAAAAAAAATTTAAAATGAGCACCCATTTTTAAAAAGTAAAAACGAATACCTGTTTTTAAAAAATCGGGTACCCATTTTTTACTTTTAAAAAATGGGTGCCTGATTTTTTTTTTTTTTAAATTTAAATTTTTTTGGGGATTTTAAATGCATTTTCAATGTTGATTTTACTTTTTTAAAACAAACACCCATTTTTGAATTTCAAATAACAAGTGTCTTTTTCTTACAACATGGAGCGAGATTTTTTTCTCCTACCTTAGATTTTGGTTCGAGATAGGCTTGGTGAGACCAAGTCTATGCCTTGACCTCTCAAGATTTGGCTAAGGCATTGAACTGACAAATTCACACCTTGCCATAATTTTTAGAGGGTCTTCTCAATCAAATTTTTTTAGGAAACAAAAACCCATTAGAGTTCTCATTGTCCTAATTTTTGATATATAAATTTTATAGTGTTATGATTTTATTTACTATTTTTGCATTATTTTTTAATCAAGTGGTACCTAACTGTAAAATAGTGAGGTTTACTAACACTTTAATAACTTTATATTATATATTTTTTTCTTAAATTAATTTATATGTCATCAATCTACATACAATTCTTTTGAAGTTTTAAAAAAAAAAAAATTGAAAAAGGTGAGATTTTTAAATTATGGTGTCCGTACACAAGAAGTTTTAAAATTTATCTTTATAGCCAATAGAATAATAATAATAAGAAAAATAAGAAAAAATATTATCATCAATACTTCTTTATAGCCAATAGAATAATAATAATAAGAAAAATAAGAAAAAATATTATCATCAATACTTGGTGTGTTAGGGAACTTCCTTTAAAAGGATTTACAAAAATTCATTTATTTGTGTCAAATTATGTTGTCTGTACACAAGTGTGGTAAAGTCCTAAAACAAGGATTTTGAAAAAGTGGTTTTCAAATATCCATGCCAAAAAACAAATCTATCATATGGGTACACAAATAAATTACACATTCAAAAAATAGATTCTGAACAAAACAATTTTAATTTCTAAAATTCTTTTTTATTCAATCTGTAAATGCCTCAAATTTTGACATCAATTGATAAGAAATTTCAAAAATAGGAAAAACACTTCCACTTTTTACCCAAAAGTGAGACCCAACTTCTTGCACTTACCCAAGTGTCACGTGTTTAATAGAAAAGTGGGAAAATCTTCAATACACCAAATCACTTGATAATTCATTTGTGGATTTGGTGCAAGCATGAACATCTAGGGTTTTTTAAGAAGGTCCATGAACTCAAATACAAAGAATTATAAATGAATCTATAGAGTCAGCTAAAAATGATTTTTAGACACTAAAACTTGTACTAAAATCTTAATGTTCAATAGGACAAAGTGTTAATTTTCTTAAGAACCTCTAATAATATTTTTGTGTGTTGTGATTTTACTTTATCAAGTTATCAATATTTTTCTATGGTAGTTTAATCTTAATTGTTGTTTAGCTATTGGTGTCTTGATGAAAGCATTTTGTCAGTAAGATTTTGAATCCCTCCAAAACATAGTTTACTCCTCAATAAGATTTTGGATCCCTCAAAAACATAGTTTATTCCTAATCAAAAATATTAAATCGAACAAAAAATACTACTTAAAAAATTATGGATTATAGTAAAGTATTGTTGAACTACAATAAATTTGAATTATTTTTTATTTTATTTTTTGGATATAATTTCTAAATATAATTAGCAATAACTATTATTATCTAAATTAAGATGAGAATTCATGATAAATAATTTTTTGATAATATAAATATAAGTTTATAACTTTTTATAAATTATTTCTTCTTAAGAAAAAAATTAATTTAGGAAAGATAATAACTTGCATATTATAAGTTTTATTGTGTTTGGTTGTATTTAACATGTTACTAATCTATAAAAAAATTAATGGATTCAAATTCTTAAAATTGTGATGGCTTAATATAATTATATTTTTAAAGAATAAGTAAACAATTTAAATATGAATGTAATTTATTTAGCTAATTTTCATTGTATTTTAATGTTTTAAATTTAATTAGTAGGAGTTAAATAGTGTCTTTATATTTGTGATTATTCATTGTTTAGGTAGATAAATGATTTATTTTTTCATTAAATTAATAGGAAAAAAAGGTCATGTTCTCTTAGAAACATCTCCGTAAATATTTAAAATATCATAATAATATTACTAAAACCATACACTAACCTATAATAATCAAATATAATTTTAGTAGAATAGCAACCCTAGGAGCCTATAGTACAATGATAATAAAGCATAATAAAACTCTAACCATCCAACTCCAACCACTAGTATTATGTATAAGACTAGATGAAAAGTTTTTCAGAGTGCTTTTGTTTATAATTCAAATTAAAAATTAGTTAAAGAAATTTACATATGCCAATTTATTCTAAAATAAGAAAATCAAGTTTATATATTATGAGCAAAGCAGAATCCTTATCACTGCTAGCTTCAAGTGTTCTTTACTCACAAAATGTGACATGCATAGTGTTTTTTATAATGCTAAACATGCATATTGTTGGTTTGAAAATAGAGAATGTACATTGTGCCACCATGTGTAATGTGGCAAAGATATGCTAGAATTATTATTTCAAGCAATGAGAATAATGTGGTCTAAGCCTACACATGATATTACTCTTCCATATGTTTTGGATGAATATAATGAACTAGTGAGATGCCCATTCAATATCTTTGGGATATTGGTTGATGCATCACAATCACTGAGAATAATGTGGTCTAAGCCTACACATGATTTACTCTTCCATATGTTTTGGATGAATATAATGAACCAGTGAGATGCCCATTCAATATCTTTGGAATATTGGTTGGTGCATCACAGTCACTTTTTGGAAAAATGGGTACATAAAATGATTAAAAATATATAATAATATGAATCATCACCAAAATTCAATTGAAAGTACAAAACCATAAATATAATTTAGCTCAAGATGGACAATGCTCTTGAAAGTGGATGAAAGGGACTATTAATTGAATAACATGACATAATTAAAAGATGATATAAATGTTAGATCAAAGATTGTATCGAAATTGACCAATTAAATAATAGAACTATATTTAAGACAATTATATAAAATGAGATTCTCCATACAATCCTACAAGTAAAATGTCAATTATTTTTTGAACTTTTGATTTGTATTAATGCTCTCTGAAAAATGTTTCAACTCTTTATACTAGCTGGCTGACTCTTTTGTCATCGAGAGAGTGCATATTCAAGGTATAATTAAGAGTGTCGCTATTATAGTTGACAATTAAACCTACCCATGTACTATTGTCAGTAGTGTAGAAAAAACAGAGGTCTATAACGACTTTGATTAGAGAGCTGAGCTCATGAACAAAGAAAAGTTGGTCAGAAAAATATTTATTAAGTTTGAAGGTTGACGAAAATTGTGGAAGCTGAAGTTGATGGGATATTTAGCTGTAAGTGAAATTCTGCTGCTACAATTTACAATACAACATAGTTGACCTCAGAAAAATCTACCATGAGGTAATCTTTGGATTTTTATCTTTGGATTTTTCTACGGCTTGTTTGATGGAGATCCACAATTCTCTCTTCTTTATCTTAAAAACTATGGTTTTCACAGCTGTTATTGATTAAAATTTTGTTAGACTCGTTGGGACTGCTGATAATTCAAAGAAATCACAGATACCCAAGATGAACTTTTGGCCATTACACCACTTTTGATTTTCGGTTGGTTGTAAACTTATTGAATTGCTAACGTGAAATTCCCTTACCATATTTGAAAAATATAATTGATCTGTTGTATTATATTCTAATCAGAAGTCGTTATTTTCTTGCTACAGTTATTTACAGCACAGATGGATAATGTAATATAGTTGTTTATTCTACTCTATCATTACTTTCCTTCCTTGGAATACTCTAATTTCACCTGCCCAGTCTGTTCCCAGATTCGATTCTTATTTTCTCACGTTCAGGTGGGAGAATCTCAAGGATGTATAAAGCTTATTTTAATTTAATATAAACATATGAAGCACAGTATTATACATATTTATTATAATAATAATTTACCATTATATTTCACATCTAGATCTACTAAAAATTGATTGCATTTTACTGATCTCTTGATTAAACTTAGAATCCTAATATTTAGCAGTTATTCGGTAACTGAGATGATTAATTATATGTAATCTTTACTTATATGTTTATCTTTATTTTTTATTATTATCCTAATTTTAATTTAATGAAGTAACTATGATTTATAAATTTTGGATATTATGTTTTGATTAGATCAAGTGAGAGAAGGGTCGAACCTAACAGCAAAGTAACATCAAATTGAAATGAGAGAAGAAAAAGAATTCACAAGAAGTGAGATTGAAGAAGTTTTTTACGAACAGGTGAGACACTAGGTCTCCATCTCACCAGAAAGTTACATGTGAAGAACAAATGGGTTATACAAAGAACCTAGAACAGCAATCTAAGATTGATAAGTGTGTTTTGAAAGACTTCATTTAAAGTGAAAGAGGGCGGGCCAAACCCTTAGCAACAACAAAAAAACATTAAGTCCAGCCGACAGCAAAAAGAAGTTCACAAGAAGTGAGACACAACAACTAACTAAACACCCAACACCAGCCACACAAAAACTAGCAACCACCCAACTACACAGAGAACCCAAATAGGAACAAGCTGAACGAAGACCACTACTTGCTCAATTCCTTGAGCTTCTCTAGGAAAGAGGCCTACTTGAGGGACCTAGACAAAGCCATGTCCCAGAAGCCACATCAAATTTACCTGCAGATTAGAAACTCTTGCCCCTACCACAACTTTCCTCTATGTGTTTCCTCTTCAATTTCATCTCCTCCAACTTACTCATGATTCCTCCCCTTTGGATATTATGTTGTTTGTGATAATCTAGTATTAGACTTTGATAAAAAGATGTGAAGTACTTTTTAAAATAATGATTCTTTTATAATTAGCTATGTAATTTTTTAATCTATCTATGTCAATTTCTTGTTCATGTATTCATAAACCTAACACCCAACTAAATATGGAAATCATTTTCACCTTGTACTTAAAGGCGGAAATATCAAGATGGTACCATCTATATATAAGAAACATGGAAGCTATTTTAGTAAATTGTGATGTCTTCTTGTTTATGATTGAATTATAACTCTACTATATGCAAATCACATTTATTGTATATAAAAGATTTCATCATAGCATATACTACCATGTCAATAGTGAGTTTTCATTATGGTCTAAGGTGTTTTTTATTTAATGTCTTGTCTTCTTTGCTAAAATGTCTTAATGAATAATAGATGGACAAGTAGTCATTCTTATCCTAGGTTAGGCTTATGTATGATCTATATCCATCTTTATTTACTCAGTCTACACAAATTCTTCTAACGATGTCATTTATTTATCTTTATTTTAGTCTCATTCATTATATATTTCACAATGGAATTTCTTTAAAATTAAGATTTTGTCTAAGTTCCAATTATGAATGATCTAGGATTGACATAGTCCAATCTTGAAGTGTGTGGGAATGACCTTCAAAATTATTATTCAAATAAAGAGCGTAACTTCTCTACCACTTCATATTGTTCATTATCATATTTTAATTAACACACAATTTTGCAATATATTAGTATGCCATTGAATTTAAAGGAATTCGTATTGTTTAATTTCAGGAGGGATAAGGAAAATAATTAGAGAACACTAAACATGATTTCTAAAGTAATAAAGAATTTGAGCTAACGACTCCTCAAAATTATCATACATGAAAGATAATACAATGAATATACTTTTGCAAGTGCTTGTGGTAGAGTTTGAATGAGTGTTAACCTAATTTTAGAAAGTAGTGTGAAAAATTTTGTAAGAAAAAAATAGTAATAAAATAATAATTTAAACACAAAAATATACCATCATTAGCAACTCAAACTCATCTTTAAAATTATTTTAAAACACAAAGTATTTTTCCATTCATTTATTAGAAATGTGGATGCAACTTAGTAACAAACCAATAATGTTCAATTGATAATGCATTTGGATAGATTGCATTTACCAAAAAGACTTCTGATAAAACTATCTATGAATGAATGGAGATAATTATAATACATTGAGAAAAATAAATTAAGATATTAAAATAAGTTTAGACACCTAAGTTAACTATGTAGAAGTCAATTTTAAACTCTCTACACCCCAACGTTACCTTTGCCTTTGTGAATTTAATTATTATTATTTTTTTATATATTTTTAATTTGATTTATATTTTTTATTATTCTTCTTTTTTTATTTTATGAACTTTTATCTATATCTTTAAATTTATCATCTTTTTTCCATTTTCAAATATCATAATCACCTCATTTCTATTTTAATTTTCTTTAATCCTACTTCTAATCTATCCTTTTCAATTTTAGATATGCTCATCTAACTTTTTTAATCTTGTGTATACATTTTTTTCAACAAGTATCTTTCTCTTATATATATTTTATTTATTGAAGTGTCATTTATATTTTAATTATTATCCTTCTTTCTTTAACTTCATTTTTTTAATTTTGTATCTCTTCATTACTTAGATAGTTGGTATTTTTATTTTTTTTTCATGTTTACTATTTTATTTATTTTTTCTCTGTATTCATGCATCTTCCCTCAACCAATATTAACAATATTTAATGTAATTTTTTAGTTTGTAAATTCAATTATTTTGTTTTATCTAATTCACTTTTTAAATGATGAATTATAGAATATGAGTTGAAATGTAGATAGAAGGGAAAAAACATATATGCATTTTAAAATTTAAAAGCTCAAAATCAAGAGATAACATCATGATATTTCTCCCTCATTTTTTTTATTAGAATGAGACTTTCTTCTACACACACCTTTTCATTTGTTTCTTCCCAAGGGAAAGAGTGTTGTTTATTGATGTTCTAGATATTCTTTACATTTATGTTTATTCATTGACCATTTCCATAGGAGTTACTTTCATACAGATTGATCTATAGTCTTAGGCTTTGATCTATAGTCTTAGTCTTCTTCTCTCATGGGAAGAAGTAAATTGTATATTTTTAACGGATCTAATCCTTTGTGATCATGTTGAATGCTTCTTCATGTTTATTTTCTTACATTCTTGTGCTTCAAAATGGTTATTTTATAGATGTGTCTCATCTACTTCATATGATTTTTTAAAAAATGGTATGTATGAGAAAAGGCTCATCATCCATATATTTGTGCAGCGTTACAATATGTTTCTCCTCCCTAAGTTGCATTTAAGGTGTGGATTTGAACATCTATTATTATCTTTCAGATTCACATTCTATATCATGTTTACACTTGGTTGTAAAGCTTACTTATGTTTAACTTAGAATCATCATCTCTTTGTGTCTCATGTCATATGATTGTGATGCATGTATTATTTTTATGTTCCCTTATCCTTTTACTTTTTTTGTATAAGGAAAACCTCTTATTATCCATTTGATTATTTTATGAGCATTCGATTCATAATCTTGAAATCTATTATCTTTTTCGAATGTGTAAAAGGTTCCCTTTCATTTTATTTGAGTAAATCTTACAAATGACACTCTGATTATTAATGAATTATCTTGAGTGTTTTTACCAAAAGATATGCATGCAATGTAGCATTCAAGTTGTACACTAATATCATTTGTTTTCTAATCCTATTGTCTTTTTCCATATGTTAAATATTATAAATTGTATTGATATGATTTATGTATATAATCATCGAAATGACATATACACATATTGAGTTATTATTGTATACAAAATATTTTTTCTTGATTTGTTTCATGTAAAAAGGTTGGGATAATAAATGAGAATTATTGAGTATTCAAATACATTTAAGAAGTGGAAAAGTATGCATATCACATAAAAATGTAGAAAAGCTTATGACTTCTTTTAATTTCTAAAATTGTAATAATTTGTGAAAAAAAGATTTACCAATAGCCGCTAGAGGTTCCAGTGATCATGAGGGTTTCATGATTGATACCCCCAATTAAACTTTTTAATTAGCCTCCAAAAATGGTAACACATGTACTAATAGATGATCACACATGCACTAATAGTTGTTCTTGTTTTAGCTTTCTTGGTTGTTGATTGGACTAATGGGTATGCTGAAACCTTAACTTTAAGCTCTTGAGTCACCTATTAGGAGATCTAGGTTAATTGTTTTTATTATTTGTTGGAATGACTTATTAGTGTGTTAAGGTAGAGTAGACTCGAACTCAAGACCTTCCACATGAGAAGCTCACAAATTACAATTGTGCCATAGGCTCTTGCCTAGTTTTTCTATAATTATTAATTATTATATTACTCCTAAATATGTCTTAAAAATCGTCAATACTAAAAAATTATTTTTAAAAAATACTTCTTTATTCAATAAAATCATTTAAAATATCTTATACTATCACACTCACAAAGTTCTTAAAGATGAAGAATATATAGAAATGTTATTAAATGATACGAAACATAAATATTTCTAACTATGTTGGTGAAATAGTGTATATCACTTTACCAAAAATAATATAAATATACAGTATTTAACCAACAAAATTATAAATCTTTATGTCTTCGAACCAGTTAATAAAACCTTCATTTGATATTACTAACTAACAATAGTTTTAAACTTTTTGGGCCGGCATGGAAGAGTCTTGAGGCTTTCAATACCTTGAACATAATAAAATGCATCTAGGCTGCTTCATTTAAGTCGTGAAGGACTACAAGTCTCTCCAAAACACAAATCTTGCAACTCAATACTGGATATACAAGCAAGCCGCGAAGGACTATAAATACACTTAAGAAGCAGATGAAGATAGTACATGAGATTCTGAAGAATGGGGGCTAGACCTCAAAGCAGTTGGATCTCTCATGCCTTCTCCCCACTTGGTCTGATCTGCATTGGGTATTATATTACTTACTCCATTGCTTGCTCCCCCCTTGGATTGGATCCCTCTGCTACTGATAATGGAGGCTATGGCGTTTACAAGGGCAGTTTTGAACTTAGGATCTGAAGTAATGGAAGCAGTAGTTTGAGTAATGTTCTCAATCGGTGACTGAGAAGAGTATTTTGAGAGAGCTCCTTGGATGGCTCTTGCGGAGGGATTGTTGGGTAATGAGTTGTGAGCATTTTGGTGCTGCAAATGCAAAATCTGGCTAACAAGGTCATAGTTTGTTGTTGAAATTGATGAATTGGATGAATTGGGCCTGTGGTATGCATGATTATGTGGTTGGGTGTAGTAGAGATGAGTATTGGTCAAGGGATTCGAACTTGGAATCACTGGTAATGATTGGTTGGTATGATGTATTTGCTTAGGATGATGAAGGGTAGAATGAAAGTTGGATCCTGCAGATGGGTATTGATATGGAAGAGAGAAAGTTGGAGGCAGTGATGTGGAGAATGCTTGTAGGTTTATTTGTGAGGTGGACTTATTGGCAAGATCTAGTGTAATTGTGGGGAAGGAAGTTGAGGTGGTAATGGTGGGATTGGAGGCTATGAATTGGTCTAATCTAGAGCTGTATGAATTGTTGGCATTCATGGCTTCCATGCTTGTTGAGGTTGAACCAGAGAGGAGCATGGTGGCTGCTGATGCTGTGGTGGATGCCATGGCAGTGGCAGCCATTGGAAGTGGATGGTTGTGACTTCCCTCATATGTTGTTATAAGTATAGCCATGTCATCTGGACATCTTTGTACCTGCACCACATTGAGGCAAAACCCATTAACTTACATGATTGAAAACAATTTTTTAGCAATATTTAGATGATAGTTTAATTGAAATGTATGGATACCTGCTTTCTCACTGGGCATCCAGGGGCCACACTACAACGATAGTAAGCTCTGGGACAGGGATTGCCCTTGGCTAACTTTTGCCCATACTTCCTCCATTGACACCCATCTTGCATCTGAAAGATAAATGAGAGTTTAAACCAAAAAATAGAGTATTATATGTTAAAAAAACAAAAAAATCATTCAATGTGAATGTGATTGGTAGATTTCCATGAGATGAAAAAAATATGTTTGGTAAAAGTTACCTTTGCATTAAAGGTGGGTTGATTTTATAAGGGTCAGTAGTATACTTGATAGAAGCGGTCCTAGGTTTGAATTTTAGCTAATCTATGAAGTGTCCTAGTTTATCTATCAAAACTTTACAATTACAAAGAAAAAATATTGTCTTACCTGATCCATGAAAGGTCAACAGATATCAAGAAAATTGTTGCCTTAGCTGATTCGTGAAAACTCCACAAGTATGAAAAAAAACTGTTATCCTAACTGATTTCATGATGAATGTTCATGACTATGAAGAAAAAGTGTACTTACCACTGGGGCTTGGCATCTAACACGGACAGACACTCTGGCTTTTCTAATGGTGGGTGCAACTTCTGAATTTTCGCCAAAAGTCTTAACTTCTTTATATGAATTCATCAATTCTTCATCCGATTTAGCCTGGCTGATTGTTGGAGAGACGCTCCTTTCTTTATTTTCTTTCCATGTTTCATCTTCATCCTTGAAAGCTAAGCTTAGATTGAACCCTTTGAGGTCCTCCTGTTGCCCTTTTGTAGTGTGTACAACATCTTTCCCACATTCCCCGCCAAAGGTTTCTTCCTTGGCAGCTTTAGTCGAAGAGAATTTTGTCCCAAGAGACAAAGCCACCATATCTGACTCCTCCTCCCACTTTTTTGATTCCTGAAATAATATCCATCAAAAGCTTTGAGTTATCTGTTTGTAATGACTGATATGAACATTAATGGTCATTTTTTTATTCTATCAATGCTCACCTTTGGAATTTCTTCTGGCTGTGGACTGTTTTCTTGTTGCTTATTTTGCTGTGTAACACTCAGTAGGTGCAACTGAAGGTTTTGATAATTGTTCATCATCTCAGATAAAGCCAATTTCAACTTCTTGTTTTCCTCTTTCATCCGGCCTATTACTACTTGCAGAGACTCGAGCTATTCACGCACAACCAAAACCAATAAGACTACATGCAGTTAACAAAATTATTCTGGCCAAAGTGAGCAAGAGATTGAAAGAGAGATAAAGAATCGATCATTACCTCACTTCCAGAAATAGACTCTTGTGGTGAGCTACAATCTGATCGATAGTTCGTATTCATTTCCTTTTGGATCTGCAAACCCACATCAATTTTTGTTTCAATGTCTTAGCTGGCCGTAACCAGTTAGTGCTGAATGCTATTATTATTGAATAATTTAACTGAACATAGAACTCTCAACCAAGATGAATCTTGAGAGTATTCAATGAGAGTTAAAAGAATAACAAAAATAACGTATTCTATTACTTTAGCATCATAACATCAATTAAAGTTGATTACTTTTAATGGGTTGTGTGTTAATGAGAGAAGATTAAAGATACAAGGATTTTTCAGTGGTAAAACTAATCTTCAGAGACAATTCTTTAATCGTACCAAATTCAAAGAGAAAGAGTGTTAATTAAATTATGGAATTTGTTCGAGGACAATAGATTTATAAGACTGTGATAACATCCATCAGATAAGAAGAGTCTAATTGTTTGTTTTAAATACACATAAACACACATTTTGTTATTTGGGACATCTAAAATTCAAATAACAAATTAAATATTAGTGGTATAGATTCGCTGGTACACCAAAGTTTACAGGTATTAGTGAACTTCGAAATCAGCATC
Organism: Cupressus sempervirens; assembly: GCA_028749045.1. Lineage (NCBI taxonomy): Eukaryota > Viridiplantae > Streptophyta > Pinopsida > Cupressales > Cupressaceae > Cupressus > Cupressus sempervirens. The sequence goes on along the minus strand of CM053785.1, from coordinate 871,022,197 downwards.
CTCATTAATATTCAGACTAGTGCTTAATTCGGCAAGTTAAGCCATAAGTAATTTTTTAAGTATACCTAGTAGTCCGAGCAAATTGATCTTAGATTGAATCTCTGATATTATAAATAGACTTGAAACTACACCAAAAACTTTTAGTGAATTTCCAAAACAAAATTTCCACCTATACCTAAAATAATGGAGAATCAACAAGATCAATTCCTAATGACAATTATACCAACAATCAAATAAATTCAATACCTATATTATTAGTTGACAATACAATATAAGCACACCCAATACTAAATATAGATTTGAACTCAAGTTGATACTATCTATAAGTTTTTCATTGCATCAAACCTTTAAAATGATAGTGAACTTCTAAATCAACATCACTATTTCTACCCCAAAATAACGATTAAATCACAAGATCAATTCTTTCAAATGCACATAATAATGAAACAATAAGATGAATCCATTGTCTATGCTGATTAACAACACTACCCAATACTTCAAAAGAATCATATCACTTCTTGATTCAAACCAAATCAAAGTGAGGAGAAGTTACATACCTTGGATTGTTCTGTAATCTCACAATCAGTGAAAGAAACAGGGAACTTCTGACAATCATAATCCTCCATAGCCTTTCTCTCCTCATCTTCTCCAACATTCCTTTCAACCTGCTCCAAATCATCCACCAAATTCCTCATAACCATTGAATCCCCTCCATCAAAATCGTCCTCTTCCATTATCTCCATTGGCCGACTACTTTCCAAGATCCTCATCTTTCTGAAATTATTAATACCCATTTGATGAGGATGATCAGCATCATCATTATCATCAATCACGGAATCCATTACAAGAGGCCTTTTCATTTGCCCACCCTCGTGACTCACTTCAATCACAAATACAAATTGCAAATGCCCCTCAAATCATATATAACAAACAAACAAAGAAACTATGAATGAAACAAGAGAGTGAAAAGCATCTTGCATATAAATTCAACGCCTGACATCCTTTTTGAACATGACCATCGCCGGATGCTCCGTTATCTCTTCAAATTCTAAAACTATTGCTAAACAATTTTCAATTTACGAAGCCCAACAAACGTGTAAAACCGTTGACCTCCATTAAATAAACTCTCCAGCTGGGAAAGTAAGACGCAGTCTTCGTCAATGCTATTTACTATTATCTGCATCGCTCCTTGCACGTAACTTTCCCACAAAGTAAGATTTATTTTTATTTATTGCAGGGTACCATTTTTCTATCTTACTTTGAAAAGTAGGTTTAGATTTATTTTTCTTGATGGAATCATACCGTGAGAGAGAAGTCGAAAAACCAATTTAAAATAGGGATTCAGTTCTATTATGGGCTTCAGGTCTGACAGAGATTTTAATTCTATGAACTGCAAAGTTTAGCCTTTTGTCAGAGATTATTATGTGAATATTTATTTTTATGTAGTTGCATTGACGTGTTCTCGTTTTGCGTGAATATTTTATACACGCTTTTGACTTTAGGGTTTCCTATATGTAATCACATATATGTCTATGTAATACTCTCAAATAAGGAAACTTCTGGTATTATTTGGAAAGACAAGGCCATGATTGGTTGGCTCTGATTTCAAAAGTCAAGTGGGCGTAGTTAAAAGAGTCTTGAGTTATTTCTTGAGACTTTCCTTTATTGAAGGCGAGTCTTTGTTTGATCAATTCAAGTATTCTATGATGCCGTAAGTAAACGAGAAGCAAATTCAACTAATAATGATGTGATTATGATAATGTTAGTCCTTGATATTTCATTTAATGGAGTGAGATGCAATGGATACTTGAGTGACCTAGTCTAACAAGGTGTTGACATTTATTAAAACAAGGAGTCATATAGTCTAAGGGGATATTGTTATTAGTTCTTGCATAGCATTCAATGCACTTCAATTTTTTAATTTGTTTGTCTAGTTAGATCAATTTATTATTCACATATTTTTTGAGCTATAAAGTTTGCATATTTATTGCATGAAAAATAATTCAACACAATATATGTATTGACACATACAGGGAGTGCAACTTTTTCATATGTCTGTCCAATCAGAATAGTTTATTATTCAATTACTTTTTGGAACTATAAATTTTTAAAATAAAATTGTAATTATAGACTTTTCTTCAAATGTTTAACCTTTTTTTAAGTATGTAGTTTTAATTTATGTTGATTTTTAAATAATCAAAAGAAATTATTTATCTAGCATATTCATAAAATAAATCTATCCTCAATATTTGGTACCTACTATAACAAAATCTATAACATTTATTTTAATTATTAAATAAGACTTTACATGAATATTACATCTTTTGATTAAACTCAACAAAACTCAAAACTATTATTAGCAACACAAATCAAATTTACTAAACTACCATAGGCAGGAGCTAGATGCATTGCATTGTTATTTTTTAAGCAAAGGGCTGATTTAATTGTAGGATTGGTGCAAAATGTAAAGTATCAAGAGTATTGGATCGATGTGAAAGGGTTGTAACTTTGATGGATTGAACATGGATTTCTTAGTTGAAAATAAATTAAGATTTAAATTCTTTTAAATATGTTTTAGGCATATATTTTAGAAGTTTTTATATAGGAATTTGTAAGTAATGCTCGTAGTTAGAACTAATTAAATCAATGATAATAATTAATTTTCAAATTTTCAAATTAAAAAAAATTAGTCAATATTGTATCTACAATTTTAAAGGGGTGCTCTTAAAATAATGTGAGTTGGAGAAACTTTATTAAATTATTGTCATTTAAGAAAATAATTTAGTAATCTATTTTAATAGAACATGGAAAGATCAACAAATTATTTTCTAATATCTAAATTTTTGCCACCAATCACTTAATCATGGGTTAACTTTCTAAATCTTTCTAAATCTATTCTATTTGATGGGAAAAAATTGACACAATAGAATGTTTCAAGGAAAACATATTTTCAAGAAGGATATGCATGTGTACAAGAGCTCTAAGGACTACCTCAATTGTAATGAAAAGCTTGGAATCATCTCAAACAAGACTAAGCAATGTCAATAATGTTCATCACCTTGCTATTGCAAAATTGTAAAATTTAGTACACTTTCTTTGATACTTGATATTTTTGTAGGCAACCCTTAAATATCACACGCTAAGCAAAATATTAAGCTTAGAAAAAGAGAGTCAACTTTGACTATTTAACACTTTTAGTATAGAAATTAAACCTTAATGTGTGATGTTTAAGTTGCCTAATCTTTGTCTTACTATACATATTTTCTTATAGACTACCATTTTTCACAAGCTTGAAATATTTGATTCTACCTCCTCAAAATTATTTACAGAAATATTTTTTGCACCACACTATTATAAACAAACTTATTAACATGTCTTTTGTTAATTTGTTATACTTTTCTAGTTTTAAGAGTATGAATTCTAGTATCTTTATTTTACTTATGTTTTTATGTAATTCGTTAAAGGGTCTGTTTGGTTATCTGCTAATTTTTTGTTGATTTTTCGCTAGTAGTTTCATCACTGTTGCATAGTGCACACACCCTTGTTTTGATTGCTTTTATATAAAGAACAAGTTCATTAACATATTTAGTGTGAAAGAATAAAACTCAACCTTTATTTATAGAAGTCTAAGACTAATACTCAATCCCAACTTAATGCTTAGAAACTATATAATGTTAAAATTCCTAGAATCTTGCTTCAAATTTCCTCCAACCTCCCTCTACAAATATGAAAGTGAAACTACCAAGCATACTTTGTAGTTCTTTAAGAATGTCAAAAGGATATAGGAAGACCTTAAAGTAGCCAAGTTACAACCTAATCCTCCCATATTTTAATGGTGAGCCAATGTTTAAATTATTTAATAATATATATCTTTAAAATTAGATTTTTTAAAATGGAAGCTATACTAGCTGGATGGTTGTAGACTTCGAATCTGAAGTAACGTTCTCAATGGATGACTGATATCTGGATAGAGCTCCTTGAATGGCTCTTGTAGCGAGGTTGTTGAGCGATGCTTCAAGAAATGTTGGTTCTGAGATTAGAAAATCTGGTTATAAAAGGTCCTACGTAGGTGTTGAAATTGACGAATTTGGCCTGAACTTCATGCAAAGTTCAAAACTATGAGGATAGACGTAGTAATGATGAGTATATTCTAAGAGATTTCAGCCAGGAACTGTTCGTATTGATTGGTTGGAAGGGAGTATTGTGTGTTAGAAAAAAGGTTGGACCGGGCAAATTCAAATGGGTATGGTAATGGAAGACGAATAGTTGAAGCAGTCATGTAGATGATTGAAGTGCTATTGAATTGCTTATAAAGTCTTATAAAGTTCAATTGTTAGGTAGGATTCTATTTATCATTTGACTCAAAATAATGTGATGGTTAAACTCAGTCATGATTACTAGATTGCCAAGAAACAAATAAAACTACGAATAGAACTTGTTCTTGTTATTGAAGATACTCATCTAACATGTGGGTAGTCTAGGCAAGCTTGAGTTTTCATTTGAAGTCTTGTGAGTTTTATATAACTTGGTCAAGTGTATTAATCATAAATAAGATATTTAGTATTTGAAATATAATATAATTAAATTTAAGTTTTGATTAACTTTAGTTTGGAAAGGGTTAAAATTCAAAAAAAAAAATGTTAAGTCATATAACAGTTTAAGGAGAAATCACAAGTAATAAATTCAAATCAGCAAAATAAATCAACAAAAAGACTATCAACTAATCATAGAACAAAATTAAAACAAGACACTAAATCATATTGTTCATTATTTTATATTTAAATTTTGTAAAAATAAATCATATCATTTAGATTTATTGGGCTTCCCCAATTATTAGTTAATTAATCATCATGAGATATTTAATATGTGAAAATATATTCATGAGGTTGTTGAAAGTGTTTCATTTTTGTTGTTCTCGCTAAGTTGGTTTTCTACAATAATGTTATCAACATTATCTGTGAGGTTGTTGGAAGCATTCATTATTTTGTTCTTGTCAATGACACACCATGGGGCTTCTTTAAGATTGGTAAGGGCATAAGACAAGGGCGAGGGGGGAGCATTTTGACTTATCTTTATAATGGTAGTCAAATTTATAACCCAGAACTTTGACCACGTAATATTTGAACACGATATCCATGTTATGCATGTAGCCACCACCCTTCCTCTAGATATTCAACAACTGTAGCTAAGAAACTAGCCATCACATTTCTCTCTCTGAAAGTGTGCTCTAGAGAGAACTCATCAAGATTTTTTAGTAGGGAGTCAGATGTTGGAATACTTTTAGAATAACTGGGGGGGTAAATCAGTTATCCAAGGTCTAGATTTCTTAATAAAACTTTTCATAGCTTAGTGAACCCATAAAATATTTATCATCATGCATGCGTCCATAAGATTATGCAATCACTTAAAACTTGTAGGTTACTATCAAATCAACTTGTAGAAATGTAAACATGAAACATAATAGATTCAGCAACACATTTGACACAATTATTTACGTGGAAACCCAATTTGGAAAAAACCACCAGTAACATGCTACTCTTTTTTACTCTTCTAAAGTGATGCCTTGTGAAAGGCCAGCCCTATTAAAGGTTACAATACACACTATTAAATGTGACCCTATCAAAGGATTTCAATCACCCTATTAGGAATGAGCCTTGTTAGAGGACTTTAGACCATTCACTTGGAATGTCACCTAGTTAAAGGATTTACAAATGACTGTTAGGTCAACCTTAATCCAAAGGATTTACCCTAAACTGATACAATTATTTGAGAGTAACAGTAAGGCTTGATCTGATAACAACTTACAACTCTGTTTGCAGATTACAGATCTTTGTTTTAGTCCTCCATTTTGCTTGGCCTTCATACATTTTAGCTTTGATAGCTTGTTCACCCTTCAAGCATTTGTACCCTTAAGCCTTCTTGCTTAACATACCAATGCAAACTCTTCTCTTAGGTCACTTTGTGAAGCAAAACCCTTGACTCATTGTCTTCCTTGGGTTCTCGTACATGACGACCTTTGCTTTTGACCAACCATTCCTATAAATAGGAAATTAAGATCTTTTTCCCCTCATTCTTCATCATCCAATTTAGGGTTAGGACAGATTAGGTAGGATACAATGAATCTACCCTAGATATTTCTTATCTCCTCTAAAAACTTCTCCATCAATCCTCTTTGAATTCACTTTAAAATAGTTTACCTTGAATTTTGTGCCTCTAGCTCATCAATCGTATCTTCCACCTGGTTCACAAAATCTAAGAAAATAAACTTGTCAGCTTAGATCCATCAAATTCATGATCTTTCAAATAATGTAGCCACTTGGCGTCATCTGGCTTCTAATGCTTGGCACATGCTATATTTCTCGGCATCCTTTCTAAAATTACTTGGCACAAACTAAAGTTTACTAGTGCTCAACATCAACTAAACTTTACTCGGCATCCACTATTCTACTCGGCATATGCTAGAATATACTTTAACTCGACTCCAATTGATTTTCTGCTTAGTTTTCACTAACTTTGCTCAGCACCTACTATACTCGGTCAAGCTTGGCAAACAAACTTTGTGTAACTTGTTTTTCTAAACTTTCTTAGTGTAACTAGCCTTTGTAACCTTAAGTAGATTATCAATGCATCATGTTATCAATGTCTTAACTTATTCTTGTACTCCTTTACATAATCATAACTCAACCTTTCCTCTAGGTGTTATTGTTACATCTTTTGATCAAATTATCTTCATCAATCAAATAAATGATAGTACTTAAATCATATAAGTAGTTGTCTTATTAGCAAATAGCAAGTTTGATATCAGTGACAAAATAATGATTGAAGCATATTGATCACACTTGTATCAATCCATTCTCAATAATCTCTCTCTTTAATAATCTTCTTCAATCTATTTTCAACATTCTCCCTCTTTAGCATTGATGGCAAACCAAACTAATCAACCAAAATGACTAGGTTAAAATAGTAAGACCAACAAAATAGCAAAAATAATAATTCCTTGTATTGAAATCTCTCCCTCTATCAGAAACTTCCATCTTTTGAATAGGTTACAAAACTCTTCCTTATAACCCCCTCTAAATTTTTCTTGTATATCCCTCTTACTAGGTAGATGTTAGAATTAAAATTTCTCTTTCTTTGTTCTCCTGATCAATGACTATCTCACTCTTTCTTGTAATTCCTTTGATCAACAATTATCTCCCTCTTTGACAACAATGCCAAAGACTTGTCATCTTAACATGTAGATATGAACTTCTTTAGGTTCTCCCTCTATCACCTTACTTGTGACTGATTTGAAGTGTTAGTTCTTTGATTGCATTAGGCAGCTCCTAAAGTAAGATCCTCTGCATCAATTTGTAGTATCTAAAAAGCAGCTTGTTTGATGCAGGGCACTCTTTTTGTTACTTAGATAGCCTTTAATATGGGTATCACCCCTAGTTTACCTCTTAGATACTCATGAGCATCCTTAGGTAATGCTTTTGTGAAGATATCAGTAATTTTCTCTTTAGTGTTAACATATTCCATCTTCACCTCTTTATCTTGAACTAATCCTCTCAAGTAATGATACTTGATTGAAATGTGCTTAGTTTTTGTGTGCATCATAGGATTCTTTGATATATTGATAGCACTTGTATTATTACAATAAAGTGTTACTGGTTTTCTGATCTCTTCGTTCATACCTTTGAGTAACTGTTTGATCCATAAAATGTTTGTACAATTTACAACAACAAAAACATATTCAGCTTTAGCAGTAGATTGTGAGGTGCAATTTTGTTTCTTGCTAGTCTATGTAACCAACCTCTTGCCTAAGAAAAATGCTCCTCCACTGGTGCTCTTTTTGTCATCAATATTTCCATCCCAATCAACATCAGTATAGGATCTTAATTCAATTTTATTTTATTTTTTATAGTATAGACCATACTCCTTTATTCCTTTCAAATATCTCATTATTCTCTTTATAGCCATCAAATGATTCTCTTTGGGATTAACAGAGAATCTTGCAACTATCCCTACGAATAATGCAATGTCAGGTCTGCTATGTACAACATATTGTAATTTGTCAATCATAGACCTGTACAATGTTTGATTTGCCTCATTTGAATTATCATTCTTTGACAACTTGTGCCTTGTCACCATAGGTGTACTTACTGGTTTAGAATCCTCCAATCCAAAGGTTTTTAGTATTCCCTTGACATACTTTGACTGGGTGATGTATATACCATATTTCATCTGATATACTTGCAAACCCACAAAAAATTGATCTCTCCAAACATAGACATTTCAAATTCTTGCTTCATTTCATTTGCAAAAGTCTTACATAAAGTATCTTGACCTCCAAATATGATATTATCAATAAAAAATTTAGATAAAAAAATACCTTTGCCTTTTTCTATCTTTATGTATAGATTGTTGTTATCATCAGTCCTTTCAAATCCAATCTTCACAAGATAGTTATGAAGTCTCTCATACCATGCTCTTGGTGCTTGTTTCAAACCATAAAGAGTTTTGTGTAATCTACATACCATATTCTTATTGTTAACATCAACAAATCCTTCTAGCTATTCTATGTAAACTTCTTCTAATGTGTCATTCAAAAATGCAGATTTAGTTCATCAATTTGATAAACTTTGAAACTTTTGTATGCAAAAAGAAAGTAGAGTTCTTACTCCTTCCAATCTAGCAACAAGAGAAAATGTCTCTCTGTATTCAATTCCTTCTTCTTGTGCATATCCTTTGTCGACTAATCTTGCCTTGTTCCTTGTGGCTTCACCATTTTCTTTTAGCTTGTTTTTGAATACCCACTTGGTGCCAATCACATTTTTGTCTTCTAGTCTAAGAACTAAAGTCCATGTTTTGATTTTCTTAATTTTTTCAATCTCTTCTTCCATGGCTTTACTCCATTCCACAGCTAATGCATCTCTTACTGATTCAAGTTCCTTCATACTTAGTAAACATGTATCATTTCTCAATATATTTCTTGTCATTGGTCTAGCATCTTTATCTCCAATAATTTATGCAACAAGATGATGTCTCTTTACATATTTGGATAATCTTGGTTCAACTCTAGTTTCTTCAATTTGTCTTTCAACTTCAAAATCACTGTGTACATCTCTATTAGGTAGTTCATCATTTCCACTAATCTCTAAATCTAAATGTGCCTCAACTTCATTCTGTAACTTGGCATCTGAGTGTAACTTGGTTCCTAAATGCAACTCAACATTCATAGTATGTGACTCGATAGTCACTGAAACGTGTTGTTGGTTTGTGGCTTGATTTATAGCATCTTCTTTAGCAGGCATACCTTCATAAGAGTATACAAGTGATTTGTAGTCTTCTAGTTCTTTCACAGGTTCAACCTCATGTACTTCTGATTCATCAAAATTTACATTTGCACTTTCCACAACTTTGTTAGTGTTAGTATTTAAACACTTATAAGCTTTACTTCTTGTGGAATATCTTAGGAATATACCTTCTTTACTTTTTGGATCTAGTTTACCATTTTTAAAGTCTTTAAGAATGTAACACTTGCTTCCAAATACCTTAAAATATTTTACATTGGGTGAGTATCCATACCATAGTTCAAAAGGTGTTGAATGAGTACCTTTCTTGACTTGTACATTGTTCAAGGTATAGATAGTTGTACTTATAGATTCTCTCCAGTATTTCAAAACAAAAATTTTCTCCATCATGAGTGTTCTAGAACAATCCATTATAGATTTGTTCCTCCTTTTAGCAATTCCATTTTGTGGAGGGGTTCTAGGGGCAGATGTTTGTCTTTTGATTCCTCTATCATTATAGAACATCTCAAACTCATTTGATGTAAATTCTCCTCCTCTATCAGATCTCAAACACTTCAAAATTTTACATATTGCCTTCTCAACTCTTGCTAACTATCACTTTAACATTTGAAAAGTATCAAATTTCTATTTCAGAAACATAACTGTCATCATTTTAGAATAGTAATCAACAAATAGCATAATGTATTTATCTCCTTTGTAGCTTTGCACTTCAATTGGTCCACACAAATTAGTATGAAAATCTTTAGTATACTTTTATAGGTATGAGTTTTACTCTTAAAACTTGACTTTGTCATTTTGCCTAACTAACATTGTTTGAAAATTCTTCAACTTAGGCAAACCTCTAACTTTTCTTGCATTACTAATACTGACCAGGTTATCAAAATTGACATGACATAACCTTTTGTGCCATAGCCATACATTATCAAATTTTACAACTAGTCAAATAGCATCCTCTATATCAAGATAGAATAGACTACTCCTAGTTCGGTCACTCTTTCCAATTAGTTTTCCATTTGTGTCATATATCTTAGCAACCTTTTTTTCAAACTCAGCCTTACATCCCAAATTATTCAGTTGTGACACATTTAAGAGATTATAGTTAAGTCCTTCAACATAGTAAGCATTGTCACATAAAATCTTACATGTGAGTTTGATAGAACCTTTTCCTTTTATCAAACATGGTGCATCATTACCAAATCTTACACTATTTCCATCATAACAAATCAGGGTAAGGAACTTACTTTTGTCTCTAGTCATGTGATGAGAACACCCACTATCAATGATCCATCTGTCATTCTTATTCACACAAGTCACAAGTGCAGTTGCCTCATCTTTATCAGATTCATCCTTCATTGCTACATATACCACTTCATCATCATGTTCATTAGATTCATCTTTTGTTTTCTCCTTGGCAATATAACAAGACTTCTTATCTTTATCTTTGTAGTCCTTGTTGTCTTCATCTCTCCTACTTTTATACATGTCACCACCTCTGTAGTTCTTCTTATTTAGACATCTAGCAGCAATATGACTAACCTCATTGCAATTGAAACAAATGATTGGTAATTTACCTTTGAACTTTCCTTTACCTTTGTGGAATCTTCTTTCTAGTAGTGTTTCAAGTTGTTCTACATCATCCTCATCTGTATCAATTTCATTGGACACATGCTTCATTTTTTTCTTTTTCTTCTTCTCATCAAGTTCCTTCAATGACACCTTAGCTTTGGAAGCAAATTCAATATTCTCAGGTTTGTAATTATCAAAGTTAGATAGGTAAAAGCACAAACCTGTGTCACCTTTTATAAAGGAAAGTGATATCAGAATTTAAACTCTTCAACTTTAAAGACATAAAAGTGGCATTTGTGTTTAGAATTTGAAGATGATGTAAACTAATGAAATGTGTAAAATTGGATGAAGTTTATGTTTATCATTTTTATTTTTTAATTTGAGTGAAATTTTTATTTATTTTTGAACTTTTAAAGTCTATTTTTAATTTTTTTTAAATGCTGAAAATATAGAGTATTTTTCCTGTCAAACAAATATATGCAAATGATCATATTTTGGTCTGATTATGGAATATGTTAGAGTTGACATGTATATGTTGAAAATATTCAAGACTGCTAAGTTACTGAGAGGGTAGGGGTGAATCAGTAACTTAAAAAAACTTTACCAAAATCATATCTTAATTTTAATAATCCAATAACCATTAAATCATTAAACCAAATCTAATCAGCATGCATGGGAAACTAAAAACATAAACATTCATGGCACATGAACACAATAATTTGGTAACCCAAAAACCTTCCAAATAGAAAGTAAAACTGGGGTGGGGATGATACCCACAAAACTTCAATATTGCAGCATAAAGTTGGCTTATTAAGGCTTACAATGATCACTTCTGATGATCTACCCTATTAGGAGCAATTAGGACTACTAGGTCCACCTTGTTAGAGGATTTGGAAACATACAATGAAGTATGCACTCGGTAAAGAGATTTAACAAAAGACTATTAAGTATACCTTGTTAGAGGATTTGAACTGGTTCACCTGTTAAAATGAAATAGCTGATCTCTGACTTACAACTGATTTTTTGATAGAGATTATTTGAAGTACTGATCACCTTTATGTGATAGATATGACTCTGCTACTTCTTTGCTGATGTCGCTTTACAATATATTTTGTTGCTGATTCGCATTCGCATACATTCATCTATTCATTCCTTCATATATTTTATGCTCAATATGATACAATACATTACACACACACACACACACACACACACACACATCAATCCAATTTACAAAATTACAAAGTCAGCCAATATACAAGTTAACGCCAATATTACAATGTTTGCTCGAATGAAGATACTCAAGTTCTGAAGACTAACTTGGTGAAGTTCTGATACACGGTGTCCACTGTCATTACTCAACATCATCATGTATTCGATAGAAGTAGAATCTTGGTCCATACTAATCATCTCAGAGTAGTCTCAAACTCAGTCTGCACTAGTGACTTGGTAGATACTGTATAACTTGGTAGAAACTGAATTACATGTTTACTATGATTGTACTCGGTAAACACTGATCATTACATAGCTCGGTTAACACTATCTTGACTTCACATGAATTGTTGGCTTGGTTTGAACGAAGCTTGGTAACCACTAAACTACTCAGGTTGAACTGCTAGACTTCACACTGAGTGATTTCACTTGGTAATCACTTGGATGCTCGGTAGGAACTGTAAAGCTCAGTGGCTACTAAATTACATGGCAAACACTATAGATTGTTCAATGAGCTCGATAACCATACAGAATCTGAATAAGTTTTGTCACTAATAACAAACTTGACTTAATGTCAACAATCTCCCCCTTTGGTATTAGTGACAAAAACACTTATCAACCAAAACTTATATACATCACAATGTGATACTAACTCAGTACTGTTTTTGAGATTTTTCAAAAAATTTCTTTGTAAATATATACAATATACTTTCCTTTCCTTTTGCATGATTCTCCCCCATACAATAGACATATTGTTTCTCTTATATTGATTCTCCCCCTTTTTGACAATAATTCCAAAGATTTATTTAAAGCTTATTCACATAGAGACACCAATATAAGAAAGAAACTTAGAATGTACCTTAAGTATGAGTGTTAAAGTCTTATCCCAATTTTCTTGCAAAAATTTGCATGTATGTAGAGCAACTTGGACTTTTGCAGAGAGTTCTATCATGTGATCTGCAATTGAAAAATTATTGTCATAGATCAATGTTTTTGAGTAAACAATGTGCTTTTGCATTTTGTCCATGATGGGAATGATCATATTCTGAATATATATCAATGAAGACCGGGTCCTTACTTTCTCTCTCAAAAACTCTACCTGCATATCTGACAAGAATCAGATTTTCATATGATGTGCAGAGCTTGAACTAGGGTCAAGTTGCAACTATTGTGCACTAACCTTCATATCTTCATCAATCTTTGTCAGTTTTCCCTTTATTTCCTTTGTGAACTCAATAACATTACATAATTTCCAAAAAAGTGATGTTACATTTGTGCAAGAGTTCTCAAGATTGGTCAAAATTGAGGAAAGCTCCACTTGCTGGATGGAAATTTGTTGAGCAATGTGCTCAAGAACTTTGTTATCAAATTTCTTCTCTACTTTCTCAATCAATTTTTCTTGACCACTGGAGTCCTTATTAAACTTTTGGACTGCTTCTTCCAATTGAAACAAAATGTGTTGAGAAGTGTCAACTTCAACACCTATTACCTTAGTCAAAATATTCTTAGCACTTTCAATGATTTTATGTTCTTTGTCTCTTTCCTCTCTTAATTTCTTCTACTTTGCTTTCTTTTGGAGGAGTTTACTAGCTATTTGCATTTGATCTACAGTGTCATTATCAAAATCCCACTTTGGAATCTCAATCTCTTCATCTAGATCAATATCCTCCTCTATCTCCTTTCCACTCAAAAGTCTTATACTTTGTTGAGCCTTAGGTTCAACTGTCTTTGTACATAATGCCTTAGAATTCAGAATGGAAACAATAGTAGAGATAGCAGGACTAGCAATAAAAATTGATATAATACCAATAGATAGAACACCGACTAGTATCCTTACTGAATCCAAAACTGATATGCTTACAAAAGTATCTGAAGCTATAGAAAACAAAACTGTAGAATCCAAAATTGTAGAACTTGAAACTATACTTACTACTGAAGAACACAAAATTGTAGAACATACTATACTCATTACTATTGATGGTGACTCGAGAACTAAAGAAGAGGGAGGCTATATCTTGGTATATGAAGTGGTAGATGCTTCAATTAGTGATGTGTTGAGCTATGAGGGAGCGAAGATTGATTGGACATTTGATGTGTCTACTGTGGTCACAATCAAACTTGATGAAGTTGTCTTTGAACTTGATGTAGCTACTAATTTGCTTGGAGAATAAGGAAGTGAGGCAATGACTGTTGCTTCTATCTTCATATGATCAATATCCTCATCATCTTCTTTGTCTTCCTTAGTAGCTTCTTCCTCTTTATCTTCTTCAACTACTTCATTGTCAAACTGCATTGTCTCAAAGTGTGTTCCTTCTTCCTCATCATCACTATCATCATCCTTGACTTCTATTGGAGAGTCACTTTGTTTATGCAAGTGATAAATGTTCTTCCACATGTCTGTAGCATTCTTAATTGCATGCTCTATATCCTTCAACAAAATTAAACAAGTATTGTAAATAAGAGTCATCTTGTCTTCATGTTTCTTCAAAGACTCTTTTACTTCAACATTGGTAATGCTCGGTAACAATTGCCTCAAGGTTTTTTCATAGATATATTTTTCTATCTACATAGCTAAGTCCCATCTTGGCTTCAATCTCTCTAAAATTTCATTAGAAATCTAAGAGGCTATCTGATCAAAGGAATACTTCCATTTTCCCATCTTGGTTAGCTCCAATTCTTCAATCTACTTCTTCTCAGCCTCTGTCCTAGTCTCATACTTCAATGATTTGAAGTTGGTTATGCCTGCACCTTCTTCCAGTTGTTTCAATTTTTCTTGGAAGGTGAGAGGAGGCTTGCTAAACACAACTTCACTACCTTTCTTCCTGGATCTTCTGGTAAACACTACAGTGGATGGCTTGGGTAACTTGGTGATGATCACCTTGCCTTTCTTCTTTACTGGTTCTTCTTCCTTTTCTGACTCTTCTTCATCCTCTACATCATCATCATCTTCTCCCTTACCCTTGATCAACATAAGAGGTATGTTGGATTTGAGTTTTGCTATTCTCATCTTGCCTTTGTTAACCACCTGTGGAAGCTTGATTTCAAGCTCTATTTTTGCCTTAGCCTCATCATATGTTCCAAAGTGTGGTGCCTTTGGATCAGTAGGTTCATTTATCAAGACCTCAATTATGTCTTTTGCTTCATCAATGTTTACCTCATAGGGAAGAGGTTTTACCCATACAACTCTTGAAATCATTGCCTAAATGTAGACTTTGTCACTGTTTATCATGAAACAAACATCATCTTTGTAATCTTCAACCAATTTCCTAGGAATCATGAATCTGTTATTCATTTTCTCCTTGAAGACATCAAAGTAGTTATCCATTATGCTAACAAAATTCTCACCCATTTTTGTAATATATTCGTTAATCTAATACAAAACTGGCACATCCTTTCTCCATATTATTGTACCTTTAGAAGGGAAAAAATTTTGAACATAGAAGAATATGCATGTCAAAAATGAACCAAATTTGCAAGGGTTATTCTTGGATTTCCTAATACTTTACATGTTCTTGTTAAGCTATTTCAACAACAAGTCTACAAGATCAAATGACATATTGTTCTTCATGACTTTGAATGCCAAGTCTACTACTTCACACAACACACTATTTAGATGACTAGAATTTTAGATCTTGTGTGTTATCACATGTATGTCGAATTTTAGTTCTACATCTATTACACTACTAATCTTCATACCTCTACTGTCCCACTTGACTAGGGTTTTCTTCTGTAACTCCGCTCGACCTAGGGTTTTAGTAGTTTTGGCTTTGGAAAGCATGGGAAGGCTGGTGATATGATGAATCATTTTCTTAGTGATCAAAATTGGTTTCTCAAGCCATAACTAACTGTTGTGAACTCGGCTTAAAATGTATCTGATCCATTTGATTTGGAAACTCCGAGGCAGGTGGGGAATGTGGGTTAAACCTTTATCTTCCAAGTGCTTATGTTCGGGTTTAAGAACACCATTCACACATAATTCACCTAGGGCATCATCCATTTCTAGGGTTCCAATTTCTTGAATTACACACTTAGAATGAGTCTAACTATCATTAATGAGTAGTACCTTAGGAGGGATTTGTGATTGCACTCCATTTGGATAGAGGGTTTTCGCAATTGCTGGTACAAGTTTGAAATCTAGTGGTTTCCATTCAACTCCTCAGACCAACATTTCTTACCCTTTCTTTGTCTTGTTGTTGCTACTTGATGCTGCCATGACTACTTGGTAGGTTACAAAATACTTTGAAAATTTTTACTGCTCGAAATTGCTTGATTGCAACAATACTTTTGAAATTCTAGGTGAAAAATGAATTTGATCTTCTGCCTTTTGATAACATTTTTCCATTAATGCTTGGTACAAAAGAATCATTATTCTTGTTAGGCTATCTTCCACTATCTACTCAGATCGCTCAGTGAATGCTTCATAACTCAGTAACCAAACATGTGTGACTAGTTACTCCTGACCTTGCTCGATAGAGTCCATGACCCAACCTTACTCGGTAGATAAAGTAACTCAGTGATAACTAATCTAATATTTTGTGATCCTTTCGTATCTTGAATACTAATTTGGATATTTGCTTCCTTTCAATTTTGAAACTATTTAGATGTGACTATGATAACACAATTCTAGTTCTTGCTTAAGAACTTAGTTGGAAATGGTGGAGTCACCCACTTCTTGAGTGACATCACCATCATTGCTTGGACTAGCTTCCTTAGTCGATTTAGGAATCCATTGCTACCTCATTTGCTTTCTGGTGTTGTCTACCTTAGCTTTCTTTTCATCTTCAACTCTACCTATATTCATGCAATTCTTAGCTAGATGACCAAGTTCTGTGCAAGTGTAACATCTTATGGTGGTATCTCTCTTCCTTGTGTGATGTTTAATACAGTTCATGCCAATGTGTCCACACTCTCCACAGTAATGACATCTGCACCAGGTTTTGTAGTCCCAACCAAATATTGATTTCACAGTTTTCTCTACTAGATTGAATGTCTTGGTTCTATAGTTTGATGCCTTGTGACCTTGTTTCTTGCATTTGTGACATATGCCTTCAAATTTTGGTTTCTCTTTACATTCATTAGCCTTGTGACTATGCTAATTGCAATTGTAACATTTACCATTGAATTTTGCTCTACCATTACTCCAAATTTTGTTTGATGTATGACCTATCTTACCATAGTGATTGTAAATAGGTCTTTGATTCCTTTGAGCACCTTGTTTGGAGGATTCACCTTCTTCTTCTTTGTATCCAATTCCTGCTTTACCCTTTTGTCTATAGAGATACTACTCATTTAATTGATTCATATCTACTTGTGATTTCATCATTCTCTCATTGATTTACTTTTCAGTGTTTAGGTCATTTTTCAATCTTTCACTGATTTGCTTTTTAGATCTCATCTCACTTCTTAATCTTTCATTGATTTTCCTTTCTAAAATTAGATCATTTCTTAATCTTTCATTGATTTGTCTTTGACTCATGATTTCTTCATTTGCATTGGAGATTTGATCTATAAGATCTTCATGTTGAATGGATTGGTTCTAGATCTCATTGTTTCTTCCATCCATTTCTTCTTTCATCTTGTTTCTTTGTTCCAAGATTTCACATAGCCTTATTAACTGAATTTCTTGTTCCCTCTTGAGCTTTCTTATTTCTTCTTGCAGGGAACCATTCTTCTCTAAGAGTTCTTTAATTGCACATTTGCTTCATCTGAACTGCTTGAAGGAAAAAGGTCTTCAATCTTTTCTTCAATGTACTGGTGATCATTCATCTAATTTGCAAGTTCCTTCCTTCTTTTTAGGGATTGGGAAAGTTGCTCCTTGGCTTTCTTGAGTTGTACAATGGCTTTTTCTAGATGTAGCTTTTCATTGTCAATTGCCTTATCAAGTCTGAATATCTCCTTTATCCTTTATCTTTGCTTGAGTTGCTAAGCTTTATCCTGAGAAACACAAATGCTCTAATACCAATTGTTGGAAATATTCAAGACTATGCTAAGTTACTGAGAGGAAAGGGCTGAATTAGTAACTTCAAAAAACTTTACCAAAATCATATCTTAATTGTAATAATCCAATAACCATTAAATCAGATCTAATCAACGTGCATGGGAAATTGAAAACATAAACATTCATGGCACATGAACATAATAATTTGGTAACCTAGAAACCTTCCAAATAGAAAGTAAAACTGGGGTGGGGATGATACCTACAAAACTTCACAACTGTAGCATAAAGTTGGCCTATTAAGGCTTACAATGATCACTTCTGATGATCTACCCTATTAGGAGCAATTAGGACTACTAGGTCCACCTTGTTAGAGGATTTTTAAACATGCAATGAAGTATGCACTCGATAAAGAGATTTAACAAAAGATGGTTAAGTCTACCTTGTTAGAGGATTTGAACTGGTTCACCTGTTAGAATGAAACAACTGATCTCTGACTCACAACTGATTTGTTGATAGAGATTCTTTGAAGTACTAATCACCTTTATGTGATAGATATGACTCTAATGCTTCTTTGTTGATGTGGCCTTACAATATATTTTGCTATTGATTCACATTCACATACATTCATCTATTCATTCCTTCATATATGTTATGTTCAATATGATACAATACATTTTATATATATATATATATATATATATATATATATATATATATATATATATATATATATATATATATATATATATATATATATATATATATATATATATATATATATATATATATATATATATATATATATATATATACTCGAGTTCTAAAGACTGACTGTATAACTTGGTAAAAACTGAATTACATGTTTACTATGACTGTACTCAGTAAACACTGATCATTACATAGCTCGGTTAACACTTTCTTGACTTCACATGAATTGTTGGCTTGGTTTGAACAAAGCTTGGTAACCACTAAACTACTCAAGTTGAACTGCTAAACTTCACACTGAGTGATTTCACTTGGTAATCACTGGGATGCTCGGTAGGAACTGTAAAGCTTAGTGGCTACTGAATTACATGGAAAACACTATAGACTGTTCAATGAGCTCGGTAACCATACAGAATCTGAATAAGTGTTGTCACTAATAACAAACTTGACTTAATGTCAATAGTATACCTAGTGCACCAAAAAAGAAAATTTGAAATTTAGCTAATATTTTTCAAGTTATAATTGGTCAAAGTCAAAGTTATTAGAAATTGACATTTTTTTTCTCCCATCAAACTTTTTCCATCAAATCTACATTTTTTTTTTTTAAATTATATATTCTTGAAGAAGACTCCCTCCTCTAGTGCAACATTAAAAAATAATAATTTTTGAACATGATTTACTATTTTTTTTCCTATTTTTGAATAGACATCTTCCTGAATTTTAAAACACCTACTTGTAATATTTTCAAATTATAACATATTATCCATAATAAAAATAATAAAAAATTTATATGATCATAATCTTGACTCCGAGACCTACAGAAGTATATTTTTAGTTTTCAAAAAAACCTCATTTTAGTAGGTCAAATTGGCCTTCAAAGGGAGATATTTACAAAAGTTTTTTTTTTTGCTTGTGTGGCTACCACTTAGGATGCCACATAGATAGTTACGGTCGAAACCCTTTCGGTCGTTACCCTTTCAGTTGAAACCCTCGTGCATTATAAAATCATTGTCAATCACTTTTCAGCTATTTTTTATGATATTTTGAGACATTTAATATTGTATGGGTACATTATTCTCCACATATATTTTATTATATATATGTATAGTGAAAATGATAGCCGAAAAGTGATTGACGGCCATTTTCTAAAGCATGAGGGTTACAGTTGAAACCCGTTCGGCCAAAAAGCTTTCAGCCTTAACCCTCCATACCACGTCAATGGGAAAACCTTCTGCGTCTGTATGACTGGAACATGTTCAGCTGGAACCCTTACGGTCGAAACTATTTTGGCCGTAACCCCCCCAAATATCACGAACGGTGACACAAGTTTGTGTTTTCACCCTTTATGGCTCAAAAGTAGTAAGCCTACCTACCAAACCTTCAAGTGATAGATTATTTCCTAGTATGCATCTTATTTCTTGAATTGTAGAAAATCTAATAGCATATATAGGTAGCAGTGTCCATAAAAATTTGCATCATTTATTTTTCCATTAGCTCCTCTTATTGCATTAACAAATTTATTTATCCTTGCAACATATTGAGCAATATTTTCACCTTCTTCCATTCTCATATCATCAAACTTACCTCTGAGACTTTCATCTTTGGCTCTTAGAACATAAGTGTCTCCTCCATAGATGGTGGTTAAGGCATCCCACATTTTCTTTGTACTGTCAAGGGCAGAGGCAATATCAAGCATTGTTTGGTTATGTTCTTTCTTCTTTTTCATATCCTCAACAGTTGGGGCACTAGCAGGATCAACATGCTCAATAGTAATGGTATATTGTGCATGATCTCCAAGTCCTCTAAGGTGTAACTTCATCAAACTTTTCCATGTAAGAAAGTTATCTCTATTAAGCTTGGGTACTTCTCTTTTTGACATCTTGATCTTTGTACTTCTAGTACCTTCAAACTAGTCCTCTTAAGCACATGGCTTTGATACCAATTATTGGAATACTTTTAGAATAACTAAGAGGGGGGGGTGGGTGAATCATTTACCCAAGGTCTAGATGTCTTAATAAAAAAAATCTCAACTTAGAGAACCCATAAAACATTTATCATCATGCATGCATCCATAAGATTATGCAATCACTTAAAACTTGTAGATTACTATCAAATCAACTTGCAGAAATGTAAACATGAAACATAATAGATTTAGCAACACATTTGACATAATGATTTATGTAAAAACCCAATTTGGAAAAAACCACTAGTAACATGCTACTCTTTTTCACTCTTCTAAAGTGATGCCCTATGAAAGGCCAACCCTGTTGAAGGTTACAATACACACTATTAAATGTTACTCTGTTAAAGGATTTCAATCACCCTATTAGGATTGAGCCTTGTTAGAGGACTTTAGACCATTCACTTGGAATTTCACTAGGTTAAAGGATTTACAAATGACTATTAGATCAAACTTAATCCAAAGGATTTACCCTAGACAGATACAATTATTAGAGAGTAATAGTAAGGGTTGATCTAATAACAACTTACAACTCCAGTTGTAGATTATAGATCTTTGTATCAGTCCTCCATTCTTCTTGGCCCTTATACATTTCAGCTCTGATAGCTTTTTTTTAGTTTGTGGTGATTGATCAAGGAAGTACTATACATACTTCATAACAAAAAAAAATTGGTACTATTTGTCAATTCGCCACTAAAGTTTGGGCTAGTATTTGTCAATTTATGATCGACATGTTATAACCCTAAAGTGGAAAAAATACTTGTATAAAAGGGCTTAAGGTTAGGGATTGTTTCATTGTGAGTGATGCAAAAATTAGTTCTTGTGGCGGTGTTGAGCTATAAGGGATTACAAATTGTAACCAGGTTGTAATCACTGGTTCATAATAATA
This sequence comes from Cupressus sempervirens, assembly GCA_028749045.1. Lineage (NCBI taxonomy): Eukaryota > Viridiplantae > Streptophyta > Pinopsida > Cupressales > Cupressaceae > Cupressus > Cupressus sempervirens. The sequence continues at coordinate 871,000,631 of CM053785.1, read as the reverse complement.
TTAGACTTGATGTTTGGTGGATGTAGCCAAGCAATTGGGTGAACCACGTTAAATCTTGGTGTCTTGTGTTCTTTTCTATGTGATATATTTTTTTGTTATTGGTTATATTTGTATGTAATAGTTATTTCTATCTAAGGTTTAATCCTAACACTTGTTTACCCTTCAAGCATTCATACCCTTAAGCCTTCTTGCTTAACATGCCAATGCAGACTCTTCTCTTAGGTCACTTGATGAAGAAAAACCCTTGAATCCTTGTCTTCCTTAGGTCCTCTCACATGACAACCTTTGCTTCTGACTAGCCATTCTTATAGATAGGAAATTAAGATCTTTTTCCACTCATTCTCTATCATCTAATTTAGGGTTAGGACAAATTGGGTAGGATACAATGAATCTACCCTATATTTTGTATCTCCTCTAGAAACTTCTCCATCAATCCTCTTTAAATTTGCCTAAAAATGGTTTACCTTGAATTATGTGCCACTAGCTCATCAATCTTATCTTCCACCTGGTTCACACAATCCAAGAAAAAAAACTTGTCATCTCAGATCTATCGAATTTATGATCTTTCAAATAATGCAGCCACTCAGCATTATTTGGCTTCTGATGCTCGACACATACTATGTTGCTCAGCATCTTTTGTAAAATTACTTGGCACGAACTAAATTTTACTGGTGCTTGGCATCAACTAAACTTTACTCGACATCCATTGTTCTACTTGTCATACACTAGAATATGCTTTTACTCGGCTCCAATTGATTTTATGCTCGACTTGCATTGACTTTACTCGGCACCTACTATCAACTCGATTAAGCTTGGCAAACAAACTTTGTGTAGCTTTTTCTTCTAAATTTTCTTAGTGTAACCAGCCTTTGTAACCTTAAGTAGATTATCAATGCACCATGTTATCATTGTCTTAATTGATTCTTGTACTCCTTTACATAATCATAGCTCAACCTTTCCTTTAGGTGTTATTGTTACATCTTTTGATCAAATCCTCTTCATCAATCAAATAAGTGATAGTACTTAAATCATATAAGTAGTTGTCTTACTAGCAAATAGCAGGTTTGACATTAGTGACAAAATAATGATTGAAGCATATTGATCATATTTGTATCAATATGTTCTCAACAAAAATCTCCCTCTTTAATAATCTTCTTCAAAGAACTCATCAAGATTTTTTAGTAGGGGTCAGATATCTTGTATAATATTTCTCATTTGTCAACCAGTGCACATATTTCCTTTGGTAGCTTCAATGATCAGTTTATCACCTCACTATTTCAAAAGTATCAATTTATCACCTTACCATATCAAAAGTATCAATTTATCACCTTACTATTTCCTTCGATAGCTTCAATGATCATTTTATTATCAAAAGCACTTTCTTTTGATACCATAAATTGTATAAAATACTTTGTATAAAAAGTATTTTTTTATCAAAAGTACTTACTTTTGATAGAAACTACTCTTGATCAAAAGTACTTACTTTTGGTAGAATGTCTTTGATCAGGAGAATTTTGCAAAGGCCAATAAATTTATAAGTGAATCATGGCTTGGGAACTTAATTAGAGGGCTCAAGTTGAATAATGAGTACAATATCATTTGCATGACACAAGTACTCATGATGAGCTTTCTAATGATTATAGACTTGAAAATTTTCAATTTGTTATGTACTTTTTTTTTACATGAATTAAATGTAGGTTCACTATAAAATGTTACATAACTGAGAGGGGAGGTGAATCAGTTATCACATGTCCTTAAAAACAATTTGTATAGGGTCCTTTAAATTTATCAACAAATAACTCACTTAAACATTCAATTGACCAACAACAGTTTACAACTTAATATATATGAAAAAATAAATAATATGCAATACATCCAATCACACATTAATACCAATATTTAACGTGGAAACTCAATTTGGCTAAAAACCATCATGGGAATCATCACCCACAAAGAAATTCACTCTTCTAAAGTGAGCTCGGTCAAAAGCCAACTCTGATAAAGGTTAAACAAACATATTTGTTAAAATTGTGACCCTCTTAGGATATTTTCACCAAAGATTAGCTAGATTTATCACCTTATTCATGAGTGGCCCTACTAAATGACATAGTACATTCATTAGAATGACACCTTACAAAGGATTTTCTAATGCCCCTCTAGGGAACCTGAAAGGATAAGACAAGTTGATTCAAAGTTTGATGAATAATTATTATTTTCACTGATTTCACTTACTATATTTTATATATTTAGTGGTACTAATAGGTTGCCTAATGTCACCCTTAAACATTATTATTTAATTGAACCTTTCTAAAATTTCATCCTTACTACTTAAGTTAATCCATCTATTAGTGTTACATCTACTTCTGATTTAATACATTATCCATCCTAATATCCCTTTCCAAATTAGGAACTAATGTCCTAGTCCTTACACTCAAAATTATGTACTTAATATGCAATAAAGATACATGAAATAGATTAAAACCATCAACCATACATGTAATCCAAATCACCTTCTATTCACTAATAACATTATGAAGAGTACATGGTTCTTTATTTCATCATACATTCATCTAAATACAAAATATACAACATTATGGCATCATCATAACTTCATTCATTTTTTGAAATAATATAATATACATTCACATTCCCCTTTATTTATCCTAGAGATACACTTTACCATTATTACATTTCTTTTCATTTCATGATACATATAGATACGACTTTTTCTTTCTTAAATATTTTTCATTACAATATTGCATTCGTTTCTTCCAAGAAAATGTAACAAACAGACTTCAAGAATCAATCATCAACAACTTCTCAACAACAATCCATATAAAGTCATCCATAAAAATGTGATTAGTATTGTATCGTCTTAAAATGGATGCACTTGCCATTTAAGACTATTAAGCTCCCTCCTCTTCATGATTCCCTCTTCACACCATGGACATGCTCATGCTCACTCTTCTTTTCCCCTTTTTCTTCTTCTATCTTCCACCTTTCTTCCTTATCTCTCTAGCATCTTCCCTATCTCTTTGTGGCACCCAAGACCTATCCTCCTAGACCAAGTCTACCCAAGTTGACCTAGCCCCTAGCAGTTTCAGATCTCTGGGCTCAAAAGTCCTCAGAGGTTTAATTAGTTAATGATTTTTATCTAGTTGGCCTATATTGTTTTCCCACTCGAAAAATCATAGATAAGGAGACTTTGAGGCTTAATTTTCATATCATTTACATTCAAGATCATTCATTCATCCAAGCTATGCTCTGTAGTGAAGATTTATGCCTTTTGCATTCAAGTAGTTCAAGCATTCAAGTGTTCAAGCAAGGAGATTTTATCTAGCATTGGAGAATCCTTTGTGAGAATTTCCTCTTCAAGATCTAGCATATTGTTGGTCATCAAGAGAGGAGATTTGCATTGAAGAATTCATCCTCTTCATTGATGCATATCCATAATCATGGTGCCATGATGGAGTTATGATAGATTTTTCATTTCCAAGTGTGGAGATATCCTACATCCCTAATTTGAGATCTAAATTACATACATACAAGCAAGGTGAATCTTAACATTTATCTTGTTCTTTACAATCCTTTGCATTTATATTTCTCATTAACAATTACTTCCTTAACTTGGGACTTAACCAAGGCAAGCCCTCATCAAACCCCAACCCTCAAACCTTTCTTTCTGTAGTGATTTGCAGGTTTGGAGCAAAAAAAAGTGTAGATCTAGAACCTACAATTCGTAAGCTTTTTGGAGTCATTAGTTTTGGAGCCACCGACTACATCAACTTGGTTATAGGACATCCTTCCATGTCAATCTAGTCCTTTAGTCTCAGATTTTGGGGAGATTTATGGGTTTTGTTCCTTTCATCATTTCATTCCAAGATATGTGGATGAAAGTTTAGAAAATATTCTAATCTAAAAGTTATCAAGCAAAAATACATCTTCCTTTACACATTTCAAGGTGAGTCTTTTACATTTTATATATTTACCCTAGATTTCCATCTTAATTTGGCTAATTGTATTCACATAACATCTAGATTTATACTTCCCAAGAAATTAGTTCAAATTCACATTCACACTATCGTATTAAGGTCCTAAGAGAGCATATTTATTTGTATTGCATTCCTCTTTACAACCCAGATTTAGTATTAGCAACCTTCTTCCTTTAGGTCCTAGCTAATCTAATTCAGATAATAAGTGGAATCAGACATGAAAATACCCCTCTTTCCCTCACATATACATATTTGAATGGGTTGGTGTCATGTAAAGCAAAGGCCTCCATCCTATTAAAGTGCTTCTGTTTTACCATTGGATATTTTGGTGAACCCGAGGTGAACCCCTTGCCTTTTTGGTGTTGTATTATTTTGCATATATTCTCCTCTTATATTGGGTGTTCTTTACTTTTTTTATATCTCAATAGGTTTTTCTTTTGTGATCTCCTCTTTTTATAAGCCTAATTACATGAAGCCCTATATATAATATTCTCGTTAGGTGAAGTTTTAGACCCATGGGTTTATTTGATGATTCTCGCATTTTTTCGCATGATCTTAATCCTATCATGGAGCATAACTATTCTCACTCATCTCATGATGAGGATGATGCTTTAAGAGTTCCTCTTTCACTAGTTGATAAGCTTTCTAGTGAATTTGATAAATTGGAAACTTGGCTTGCTTAAGAAAATCAAAATCTTGATAGCATTGTTGTTGTTGAAGCTCTTAAAAAGCTTGTTAATAATGATGATAATAAAATTTCTACCTTATGTAGTATATCTCACCTTATTATTACTCATGCTAAGTCTTTGATGGAATGTGCTCAAGAGTTAGGATACCCTCTTCCTTCATCTGCCACTATTGAACCTTCTATCTTGATTTCTACCACTCTTTCCAACATACCTACATATGCTTCACCTCTTATGACTACTTCTACACGAGTTCCCACTCCTTTTAGTATTAGTCTTCCTAGTCTTTCACTTCCCATGAGTGTTCCTCCTACTTCCATTCTTTCTTCTTTACCTTCGTATATTGAGGTTTCTTTTACTTATTTGAACCCTTTACATGTTCCTTCTAATTCTCTACTAACATCCTTACATATTCCTTCCACTTCTAATACTTTTCCTAATCCATCTAGTATACCTATGGCTACTAGTGTATCTTTTGACCCTACTATGTACCTTGGTTCAAACCGTCTCTACTTTACAACTACAACTTTCTCATTTAACTCAATCTAAGTACAATATTCCTACATGTGATGTGGTTGATTCCCTTTCCTTAGATATACTTCATATTGCTATTCTGCAACGTGTTGAGGTACATTTTCTTGAGGTTTATAATAGTAAGGGAGATTTCATGATTCATGTTAAAACTTTCCAAACTATAAGAAGTGTTTTTGTTCATGAATATAGGCTTATGGCTAAATTGTTTTGATGCACCTTTAGGAATAGAGCCTTGCAATGGTATTGCTCTCTACCTCCTTATTCTATTGGTTCTTTTCAAACTCTTGCTAATGCTTCCATTCAAAAGTTTCAAAATAATATTGGTCCACAAGTTTCTTTAACTTATTTAATTCATTCTAAGAAGAATGTTAAAGAGAAAGTTACTGAATTTAGTGGTAAATCTAAACATTTGTATGCTCATATTTCTTATCATGTGCATGTGATAGTCAACACATTTTTATTTCTAATTTACAAAAATACATTAGGGATAAGATTTTCTTTGCTGAGTATATCTCCTTTTCACACTATGTATAGTGCTTCACCATTACCAATTACAAGTGAGTTAACTTGAGAGCTCTACTCTGATGGCTCATGTTTCTAGTGATAAGAGTGATGTCGTCATACATTCAAACAAGTCAAATCTTATTCTAATAACTTTATCAAAATCAAATCTCCACATACAGATGGTGACCAAGTGACTACTACATCTTTAGGTGTGGCTATTTTTTCCTTTTTATTTCATTCTAATCATCAATATACTAAGGGTAACTACACCAAGATGGTGTAAAAAAAGCGGGGTATAAGTAGAAACATTTTTTCTGAAATCATGTAAACCTAAAATTGGATGAGCGCTTGTGTGTCATCCACTCAAAATGATAAAATATGTAAAACAAATAAATTGTAGTTCTTTGAATCTACTTTCTAAACTACTAGAGTATTTACAAAATGGATAAGCTTAGGTGTGTCAAACTCTGCACACACACAAAATATTTCTAGTTTTTCTAGAAAAAATAACATGGTTTTTGTGTGCAACATAAAAGACATAGTTATATTCGATATTTTATAAATCCCTTTGGTAGGATGATAGTTAAGAGTAATATCTAGAAATTTGTAATTTTTCATAATTTTTTAAGAATTATTTAATTGACTATATCCTGAAATCTCAATACATGATCATGTGTTGATCATAACTTGCATCAAAATAATCAGAAATGGAAACTTTTTTAAGTTTATAGAGCCAAGTGTAGAACAATAATATGTAATTTATTTTGAATTTGGCTAACTATATCAAAAGTTGTTAAAAAATGTGGACATATGTCTGTGAGGACTGTCAAGACATTGGTAAAAATAATTAAAGTTTTAAATGATAATGTTGTCCAAAAATAGAAAACTTTATATGGTTAGAAAGCTAAGAAGATGTGTAAGATTATGGTGGTGATTTTAGAGATACCCATTTCACCATTAGCAAACACAATGAAGGCAAAGACAAGAATTCATCTTAGAAAATGAAAAAATGTCTAAAGGGAAAAAATGGAGGGAAAATAGTCTCCCAAGGCTTTCGGTCATTTCCCTAGGCTATTACCAAGCCATAACCCAATCAGGTTATGAAAATAAAAAATTGCATTCAAAACCCGATTGGATTATGAAACCCGGTCAAGTTTTGAAGAAGTAAAAATTTACTAGTTCAAAACCCTATTAGGTTTTGAAGAACTAAAAGTAGGCTTTACTCTGGGGGCCAAAACTTTCACATACAGAGTTTGATTGACTCTGTTCAAAATGTGTTGGAAAGATATTGACAAAATATACCACGTGATGTAGATAAACCAATCCTATGACATCAAAAATTAAAATTCCATTAATTTGAATTAATCATGGTCTAAAATAGGTAGTCACTATTTCCCAAATATGCAACCAATAGGTAAAATTAAATGCTAACATATTTTTAATTCTCTCTATCTCAAACACACACACATACACACAATAAATAAATAACTCCTAATATATCCCTCTTAGTAACTCTTAGCCTCTCAAATTCACTCAATAACTCCTAACTTCTCTATCTCTAACTGGTTATGCTTAAGTTCTCTCTCTCTCTCTCTCTCTCTCTCTCTCTCTCTCTCTCTCTCTCTCTCTCTCTCTCTCTCTCTCTCTAACACAAACACACACACACACACACACACACACACACACACACACACACACACAAACTCCTAGGATCTATCTCTTACGAACACCTAATCTCTCACATTCTCTCATGAACTAATAACCTCTCTTTCTAACTTCTAACACTTAACTTCTCTTTCTCTCTAAATAAGAGAGAGATAGAGAGAGGGTTAGGAATTAGTAATATAATTAGAGAGGTTAACAATGATTAAGAGATAGTGAGAGAGAAATATTGGAATTTAATGAGTATGTGGGTGTGTGGAAGAGAGAGATTTTAAGAGTTAGTAATAGAGATATCTTAGGATTTTTAATTTTTTTTGTATGTGTATTGTGTGTGTGTGTGTGTGTGTGTGTGTGTGTGTGTGTGTGTGTGTGTGTGTGTGTGTGTGTGTGTGAGAGAGAGAGAGAGAGAGATAGAGAAAGACTAAGAGTTAGTGAGTGAGTTTGTGTGTTTGAGAGAGAGAGGTAGTGAGAGAGGGAGAGAGGTGAGAGAAAGTTAAAAACTATGATAACACTCTTACCTACCCATTCGCTCCATATTTTGAAAATAATGACTACCTATTTTAGACTATGATTGATTCTAATGGATGGAAAATAACTTCATTTCCTAGTATTATTTTAGTTGCATTATATTTTAGATCTCTTCAATAGCTCTTGCATTTTGAACAGAGTCAATTGAACTCTAGATGTGAAAGTTATGGCTTCTAGAATGGAGCCTATTTTTATTTCTTCAAAACCTGATCGAGTTTTGAAGAGATTTTTCATCCTAGAAACCTGATCAGGTTTTGTTTTTTATGTATTTTAGACAGGCCTAGTAACCAAGCCTAGTCTCTTTTTTTAATTATTCATAACTCGATCAAGTTATTAATTTTTTTGGTTTTTTTTGTGGTGTCCACTAAATTGTACACCATATTGGTGCACACACCCCTAACTTATATGATCCTTTCTCTAAGGTGATGACTAAGTTGATTCACACTGGTGTTTTTAATCTTCCTCCTATTCATCCTATTGATCCTTGTAAAACTTTCCCTAATTCTTTTTATTCTAATGCTTTCTATCAATATCACCATCAACTAGGTCATGATACTCAAAAGTGTTATGGTTTGAAGAACGTTATTCGAGACCCTATTGATTCTAAGGCTATTTCTATTAATGCTCAAGTATGTTGCACTGCCTAATTAGAATTTGTAGATTTATACTAATCCTTTTCCTTCACACGTAGTAAATGTATTTAGTCAACCTTCTTCTTTTGATTTCCATATTTATTATGATGAGAAGATAGAAGAAGCAAATTGTGTGGTTAATCATGTGAGTTAGAGTCTCAACCTTTGATTTATTCGCCACCTGATCCTCAACAATCACGACCTATTATTCAATTTAGTCAATTTGATATGTTTAAGGCACCTAGTGGTCCTCTTTACATTGCTTCTAGAGGCTCATATTCCTTCTCATGGTATTTTGGTTGATCATTCCTCTATTGTGAATGTTATCACCGAAGAACACCTTTTTAATGAAGGGTTACATAGAGATACTTATTATTCAACTCCTGTATGGATTCAAACTTGTAATGTTTTTCTTTATTGACCTCAAGGTTCTATCACTTAATGTGTTACTATTTTATAGAAATCTATTTTTACTATATTTTTACTTACTCCTACTTCTTATCAATTTCAAGTTAAGCTTGGAATTCCATGTCTTTTTGTCATGCAAGTTGTTTCTTTTCCTATTCATAAATATCTTAAATTTCCTTGTGATAGAGTCATTATTATTGTTAATCATTTTCTTTATAAACAATAACATCCTAGAGATTGTGTTGAGATTTATTTTTATTGGTCATATCGTCCTGAAGAACCACCTACTCTTCTTGATCATCTTTTTAGAAACTATCAATAACATAAATTAGCTAAGATTATGGATCTTAGTCTTCCCAAGGGTTGTTTACCTTTGTCTATCATGCCTACTTTGTCTAAACCTTGTGCACATATTTTATCCTTTACATCTATTCCTTCTACACATCTCAACCTGTTGATATTCCTTTTGTGGAACCTATGGTAGTTGATCCTAATCATTCTACTATCCCTCATAAAACTATTTGTAATCAACATGGTCATCAACATTTCAAGAACCATCAAGCTAGAGCTAAGGCTCAAGCTTATTCTCTTGTGTCTCAACCTTTACCTTCATTTGACCACACCCTACGTGTGTCTTTTGAGGAGGTTTGACAAGGTAACACTATGCATTTGGATAAACATGATGATTCTATTCATATTTTAGATTCTATTAATCTAGATATGGAAGATAATTTACATCATAGTAGTGATGAAAATGATTTACCTAACATGTTTTCTACATAACTTATAATCACTCCTAGTAATGTGCATAGTGACTCTCAGAGTCCTTGCTTAGAACTCGATGTGATTCATACTATTATTGATATGGTTCCTCTCGTGAGTTGCCATCCTTCCCCTAAAACTTTGGACCAAGATAGGGAGCCATGCAAAATGCTTGATATGAACTCCATTCATAATGGTAGTTTTTAGTGTTCTTGTGTTGTGTTTCTCCTCTGTTGTGCTTTTATTTTCTATTTATTTAGACAATCCTTGTTTTTTTTTTTGAGTGTAAGGGGATAAAGTGATCACTCTATCATCCACATTCTTCTATTTAGATCTCTCTTCTTCTATATGTCTTTCTATGATATGTTGTGCATGTCCTATTGTTCATACTAGTAATCTTGTCTAGTCTTATTGATCGCTTATGATATAGTAGCATTGATTATTTTTGGTCTCCATTTTCTTGGCTCAAAAAGACTCTTCTTTTTATCTCTTTTGTGTCTTTTCCTCCATTGTGTTGTAGTTCTACTTCCTTTGGGGAATGATATTATTTTCATACTTGACATAGTATTACATATTATCATATGATCTTACTCACCCTTAGTTAGTGGATCCCTTTTGTGCTCTATCTTTTTGTTTTTCTCATTTCCCTTGCTATGTTTCTTTTCTTGGGGGCATCTCATAGTGGAAACATTCATTTGTAGATGTATGTATGCTTCTATTAAATACATTTATCCCAATAAGATGTTTGCAATTACTCTAACATGGGGGAATACACTCTGCTCATTAGGTATTTCTATGAAATACAAATACAAATTCTATGTATAGCTTGGAGTAGTTCATCCTTAGTGCTTGGTATGATTTCTAAGGTATACCCAAATCTATGCATTGTTATTTCATGCCTTTTATACTCTCTCTAGATAATTCCTAGAGCTTGTAACAAATTCAAATCAGCAAAAATACTACCAATTAATCATAGAACAAAATTAAAAATAAGACACTAAATCATATTGTTCATTATTTCATATTAGAATATTGTAAAAATAAATCATGTCATTTATATTAATTGGGCTTCCCCAATTATTAGTTAATTAATCATCATAATATATTTAATATGTGAAAATATATTCATGAGGCTATTGAAAGTGTTTCTTTTTTTTGTTCTTGCTAAGTTGGTTTCCACGATAATGTTATCAACATTATCTATGAGGTTGTTGGAAGCATTCATTATTTGTCAATGGCACACCATGGGGCTTCTTTAAGGTTGGTAAGTGCATAAGACAAGGGGAGTGGGTGTGTTTTGACTTATCTTTATAATGGTATAGAAAGTTATGACTAGTAACTTTGACCACTCAATATTTGAACACAATATCCATGGTATAAGTGTAGCCACCACCCTTTCTTTGGGTGTTCTCCAATTGTAGCTAGAAAATTAGTCATCACATTTCTCTCTCTAAAAGTGTGCTCTGGAGAGAACTCATTAAGATTTTTCATTAGGGGGTAGATGTCTTGTATAATATTTCTCACTTGTTAGCTTACCCACATATTTCCTTTGGCAGCTTCAATGATCAATTTATATCACCTTACTATTTCAAAATTATCATATCAGTTTACCACCTTACTATTTCAAAAGTATCACTTTATCAACTTATCAATTTATCACCTTACTATATCAAAAGTATTAGTCTGTCACCTTACTATTTCCTTCGATAGCTTCAATGATCATTTTATTATCAAAAGTACTTTCTTTTCATAACATAAATTGTATAAAATACTTTGTATAGTAATTATTTCTGATCAAAAGTGCTTACGTTTGATAGAAAGTATCTTATTAGGCTAAGTTTGCAAAGGCCAATAAATTTATGAGTAAATCATGGCTTGGGAAATCAATTAAAGGGCTCAAGTGGAATAATGAATACAATCTCATTCGCATGACACAAGTACTCGTGATGATCTTTTTAATGATTATAGACTTGATAAATGTATAGTTAGTTATGTACATGTTTTTTACATGATTTAAATGTAGGTTTACTACCCAAAATAATGTTGCACAGTTGGGAGGGGATGTGAATCAATTATCGCAAGTCCTTAAAAACAATGTATACCCTTTAAACTTATCAGCAGATAACTAGATTAAACATCTGATTGACCTACACTAGTTTACATATATATATATATATATATATATATATATATATATATATATATATATATATATAATGAACTAACATGCAATACATCCAATAACACATTAACACTAGTATTTAATGTGGAAACTCAATTTGGGTAAAAACCACCACAGAAATTGTCACCCACAAAGTAATTCACTCTTATAAAGTGAGCTCGGTTAAGAGCCAACCCTATTAAAGGTTACAAACATATTTGTTAAAAATGTGACCTTGTTAGGAGATTTTCACCAAAGATCAGCTAGATTTGTCACCCTATTCATGAGTGGCCCTACTAAATGACTTAGTACATTCATTATAAGGACACCTTACAAAGGATTTTGTAATGCCCCACTAGGGAACCCAAAAGGATAAGATAAGTTGATTCAAATTTTGGTGAATAATTTTTTAAAAAAAATTGATTTCACTTACTATATCTTATATGAAATGGTCCTAATAGGTTGCCTAATGTCATCCTTAAAAATTATTACTCAAGTGAAACTTTCTAATATTTCATTCTTACTACTTAAGTTAAACCATATATGAGTGTTACATCTACTTATGATTTAATACATTATCCATCCTAATATACCTTTGAAAATTAGGAACTAATGTCCTAGTCCTTACAATCAAAAGTATCTACTTAACATGCAATAAAGATACACAAAATAGACTAAAATCATCAACCATACATGTAAGCCGAATAACCTTCTATTCACTAATAACATTACTAAGAGTACATGGTTCTTTATTTCATCATACATTCTTCTAGATACAAAATATACAATGTGATGGCATCATCATAACTTCATTCATTTTTTGAAATGATACTATATGTTCATATTTCCCTTTATTTCTCCTACATATACCCTTTACCTTATTACATCTCTTTTCATTTCATGATACATGTACATATGACTTGTTCTTTCTTAAAGATTTACAATATTACATAGGTTTCTTCCAAGGAAATGCAACAAATAGACTTCAACATTCAATCATCAACAATTGCTCAACAAGGATCCATATAAAATCATCCATAAAAACTCCATCTATATTATACTATCTTTAAATGGATGCACTTGGCTTTTGAATTCATTGAGCTCCCTCCTCTTCATGATTCCTCTTCAAGCCATGGATATGCTCATGCATGCTCTTCTTTCTCATTCTCCTCCTCTCTTCCATATTTCTTCCTTATCTCTCTAGCATCTTCCTTGGCTCTCTATGGCACCCAGGACCTCTCCTCCTAGACCACATCAATTCAGGTTGACCTAGTCTTGAACAAGGTTGACCCAAGTTGACCTAGTCCCTAGTAGTTCTGGATCTTGGGGCTCGAAAGTCCTTGGGGTTCAATTAGTTAATGATCATTATCCAGTCCGTATATAAGGTGACTTGGAGGCTTAATTTTCATATCATTCACATTCAAGATCATTCATTCATCCAATATCTACTCTCTAGTGAATATTTATGGCTTTTTCATTTAATTAGTTTGAGCATTCAAGCATTCAAGAAAAGAGATTTTTTTCTAGCATTGGAGAATCCTTTGTGAGTATTTCCTCTTCAAGATCTAGCATATTGTTGGCCACCAACGGATGAGATCCACATTAAATAAATCATCATCTTCATCAATGCATATCCATATCCATGGCACCATGACAAAGTGTATATAGATCCATTGCAAAGTGTGGAGATATCCTACTTCCCTAATTTGAGATCTACATTACATAAAAATGGGAAAGGTGAATCTTAACATTTATCTTGTTCTTTATTGCACTTTATATTTACATTTCTCATTACAATTAATTCCTTAACCTAGGGCTTAACCAAAGAAATCCCTCATCAAACCCCAACCCCCAAACCTTTCTTTTTGTGGTGATTTGTACATTAGGAGTTAAAAGAATTGCAAATCTGGAACCTACCATTCATAAGCTTTCTAGAGTCATCAGTTTCAGAGCCATGTACTCCATCAACCTAGTTGTAGGAAGTCCTTCCATGTTGACATAGTCCTTCAATCTCAAATTTTGGGGAGATTTATGGGTTTTGTTCCTTTCATCATTTTATTCCAAGAAGTTCAGAAAATATTCAGATCTGAAAGTTATCAAGTGAAAATATATCTTCCTTTACAAATTTCAAGGTGAGTCTTTTACATTTCATTTTATTTCATATCTTTACCCTAGATTTACATCTTAATTAGGGTAATCATATTCACATAGCATCTAGATTTACATATCCCAAGCAATTAGTTCAATTTCACATTCACATTATCCTATTAACAACCTAAAAGAGTGTATTTCTTTATATTGCATTCCTCTTTACAACCCAAATTTAGTATTAGAATCCTTCTGCCTTTAGGTCCTAGCTAATCTAATTTAGATCATAGTTGGGATCATACTTGGAAATCTCCCTCTTTCCATCACATATACATATTTGAATGGCTCATATACTGCTTCTATTTTGCCACCAAATATTTTGGTGAACCCGATGTGAACTTCCTGTCTTTTTGGTGTTGGATTATTTTGCATATCTTTTCCTCCAATATTGGGTGTTCTTTACTTTGGTTAGATCTAAATAGGTTTTTCTTTTGTGATCTCCTCTTTTTATGAGCCTAATTACATGAAGCCCTACATATAGCATGCTTGTTAGGAAAAGTTGTAGACTCATGGGTTCATTTGATGATTCTCACATTTTTCTCATGATCTTAATCCTATCATGGAGAATAACTCTTCTCACTTATCTCCTGATGAGGATGATTCTTTAAGATTTCCTCCTTAGCAAGTTGATAAGCTTTCTCTGAATTTGATAAATTGGAAACTTGGCTTGCTCAAGAAAATCAAAATCTTGATATCATTATTGTTGTTGAAGCTCTTAAAAATATTATTATTAATTATGACAATAACATGTCTATCTTAAGTGTAATATCTCACTATATTAATACTTATGGTAAGTATTTGATGGATATGTTCAAGAGTTAAGATACTGTCCTTCTTCTTTTGTCAACATTGAACCTTCTATCCTGAATTTTACCACTCTTTCTAGCATACCTACATATGATATGACTCTTATGACTACTTCTACACCAGTGTCCACTCCTTTAATTGTTAAACTTCCTAGTCTTTCACTTCCCATGAGTGTTCCTCCTACTTTCATTCTTTCTTCATTGCCTTCATATAGTGCGGTTCCTTTTACTCATTCGAACCCTTTGCCCATTCCTTCTAATTCTTCATCGCATCCTTACATATTCCTTCTACTTCTAATACTTTTCCTAATCCATATAGTATGCCTATGACTACTAGTGTATCTTCTAAACCTACTATTAGTACCTTGGTTCAAACCATCTCTACTTTACAACAACAACTTTCTCTTTTAACTCAATCTAAGTACAATATTTCTACATGTGATGTGGTTATTTCTCTTTCCTTAGATATCCTTCATGTTTTTATTTCATAACATGTTGAGGTACCTTGTCTTAAGACTTATAGTAGTAAGGGAGATCATGTGATTCATGTTAAAACTTTCCAAACTATATGTGGTGATTTTTCTCATGACTATAGGCTTATAGCTAAATTGTTTCCACACAGCTTGAGGGATTGATCCATGCAATAACATTTCTCTCTACCTCCATATTCTATTGATTATTTTAAAACTCTTGCTAATTATTTCATTCAATAGTTTCAAAATAATATTGATCCACAAGTTTCTTTAATTGATTTAATGCATTGTAAGAAAAATGTTAAAGAGAAAGTTAGATTTTTAATTTCTGGATTTGATTGTGTAGAATTTTTTTACCATCGACATTTTGGATCATACTATATTATCCATCATTAGGATGCAAGAGAACATGAGAACATCATTTTTGTTCTTCATGTTCTCTTACATCCTGATGATGGATCATGTAGTATGATCTGAAACGTTGATGGTAAAAAAACTCTACACAATCAAATCCAAAAATTAAAAATCTCATTTTCATGGATTGTGGAAATCTAATAGATCTAAAAGAGAAAGTTACTAAATTTATTGATAGACTTAAAAATTTGTATGTGAAGAATTCTTATCATGTCCATGTGCTATTCAACACATTTTATTTCTAATTTACAAAAAGACATTAGGGATAATATTATCTTTGCTGAGTATACCTCATTTTTACACCTATGTACAATGCTTCACCATTATTAGTTACAAGTGATTTAACTTGAGAGCTCTATTTTGATGCCTCCTATTTCTACTGATAAGATTGATGTCGTTAAACATTCAAACAAGTCCTCTAAATCTAACAACTTTATCAAAATCAAATCTCCACATTCAGAAGGTGATCAAGTGGCTACAGCATCTCGAGGTATGACTACTTTTTCCTCTGTAGTTTTTCCTAGAATTGTCAATGTACTAACTTATCTGAGCCTTTTTAAGAGGTGATGACTAAGTTTATTCATGCTCATGTTCTTAGTCCTCCTCTTATTCATCATATTGATCCTAGTAAACCTTTGCTTTAGACTTTCGATTCTAATTCTTTCTATCATTATCACTATCATCTAGGTCATGATACTCAAAAATTTTATAGTTTGAAGAATGCTATTCAGGACCTTATTGATTCTAAGTCTATTTTTGTTGATTCTCAAGTTAATCATACAAATAAGTATGTTGTTCTGCCTAATCAGAATTTGTCAATTTATGCTAATCCTTTGCCTTCAAAGTCAGTGAATGTTATTAATCAACCATTTTATTTTGATTTCAATATTTCTTATGATGAGAAGATAGAAGAAATAAATCATGTGGTTAATCATGTTAAGTTAGAGTCTCAACTTTTGATTCCATCTCCACCTAATCCTCAACAAACATGACCTATTATTGGGTTTAGTCAATCTAATATGTTTAAGGCACCTAATGGTCCTCTTTACATTGCTACTAGAGTGGATCATATTTCTTCTCATGGTACATTGGTTGATCATTCCTCTACTATGAATTCTATCATTGAAGAACACCTTTTTAATAAAGGGTTACAAAGTGATACTTATGATTCAACTCCTGTATGGATTCAAACTTTTAATAGTTTTATTTACTGGCCTCAAGGTTCTATCACTTTATCTATTACTATTTTATAGAAAACTATTTTTACTACCTTTGTGGTTATTCTTACTTTTGATCAATTTCAAGTTAAGCTTGGTATTCCATAGCTTTCTTCCATGCGAACTTTTTCTTCTCCTATTCATAAATATTTTAAATTTCCTCATGAGGGAATCATTATTACTATTAATTATTCTCTTTATAAACCATCATATCCTAGATATTGTGCTAAGATTGATTTTAATTGACCATCTCATCCTAAAAAACCACCTACATGTCCTAATCATCTTTATAGAAACTATCAACAACATAAAGTAGCTAAGATGGAGCTTAGTCTTCCTAATGGTTATTTACCTCTACCTATCTTGCCTACTTTATCTATACATTTTGCACATATGTTATCTTCTACATCTATTCCTTCTACTATTACATCTCAACCCATTGATGTTCCTTTTGTGGAACGTATGGTAGTTGATCCTAATCCTTCTATTATCCCTCATAAAAAAAAAAATTGTAATCAACATGCTCATCAACGTCATAAGAACCGTCAAGCTAGAGATAAGGCTCAATCTCATTCTCTTAATTCTCAACCTACATCTTCATCTCAGAGTTTACCTTCCTTTGACCACACCCTATGTGTGTCTTTGGAGGAGGTTTGACAAGGTAACACTATGCATTTGGATAAACATGATGATTTTGTTCATATTTTAGATTTTTTTAATCTATATATGGAAGATACTTAGGATGATAGTAGTGATGATAATAATTTATCTAACATGTTTTCTATGCAATTTATAATCACTCCTAGTAATGAGCATAGTGACTCTCAAAGTCCTTTCTTAGAAATCATTGTGATTCCTACTATTATGGATATGGTTCCTCTCGTGAGTCACCATCCTTCCCCTAGCATTTTAGACCAAGATGGGGGGCATGTAGAATGTTTGATGTGAAGTCCATTAATAATTGTAGCTTTTAGTATTTTTGTGTTGTGTTTCTCTCGTGTTATTCTTTTATTTTCTATTTTCTATTTTATTTATTTAGATGATTCCTGTTGCTTTGTTGAGTGCAAGGGGATAAAGTGATCACTTTATCATC
The DNA here is from genome assembly GCA_028749045.1 of Cupressus sempervirens. NCBI lineage: Eukaryota > Viridiplantae > Streptophyta > Pinopsida > Cupressales > Cupressaceae > Cupressus > Cupressus sempervirens. The sequence continues at coordinate 870,982,611 of CM053785.1, read as the reverse complement.
TACATTCTTCTATTTGTATCTATCTTCTTCTATACATATTTCTATGTTATGTTGTGCATGTGCTTATTTTTGTACTAGTGGTATTGTCTAGTCTTCTTGGTCACTTATGATATGGTAACATTGATTTTTTTGTTCTCCATGTTATTAGCTGAAAAAGACTCTTCTTCGTATCTTGTTTGTGTCTCTTCCTCCATTGCGTCATAGTTCTAATTCCTTTGGGGAATAATGCTATTTTCATACTTGACATAATATTACATATTATTATGTGATCTTAATTGCCCCTTAGTTAGTGGATCCCTTTTGTGCTCTATCTTTTTATTGTTCTCATGTCCCTTGCTATGTCTCTTCTCTTGGGGGCATCTCATAGTGGAAAATTTCTTTCGTGGATGCATGTATGCTTTCATTAAAGCTATTGCTTTTGATAAGGCATTTGCAATTTCTTTAACATGGGGGCATATACTTTGCTCATCATTTTTCCATGGAATACAAATACAAGTTCTGTGTATATCTTGCAATAATTCATCCTTATTGCTTGGTATGATTTCTAAGGTATACCTAAATCTATGCATTGTTATTGTTAGCATGAATGTTGATGATATTCCTTTAGGGGAGTATCCTAAGCATTGGAGAGACTATTTACATAATTGACATGTTGCATTCATGATTGTGTTTATCATTGATGTCAACATAGTACTATTTTTGTGAAGACTGACAAAGTAGCAAACATAGAATGAGGTCATACAAACTACATATTGATAATCAAGTCAAGCATAGTTGAGAATGTATTTCAAATTGTATCCTAATAAAGTGGACAAGTGCATGTACAGAGATTTGAAGACATGCAAAAGTTATTCATGAATTACAAAAGACAGTAAGCAGATAGAGTACCTGATAAGTGGTTTCAGACGTTTAGATTATATCTCTAAATTGGGATAAAATCATGATGAGTGTAGTTAGATAGTGATAGTAGACAACTGGATGATGATGTCAGCAAGTGTGCAACGTCAGTGATCTCATATGTAAAATTTTGTAAAGACTGTGAGCCAACAATGTTGTTTAATTGTTTTAATATCTTAATGAGTTCTTATTATAGTTAATTGGAAAATCCTCAAGGCAAACTCAAGGAATTATTTTGAGGATATGGTATAAAGGAAGGTTATTTTCCTTATGATGAAGAGTGTAATTGATAAGAACAAGAGTGCTAGTGCAAGTTGTGCAAGTGGATTATTTGGATGCCAAGGTTCTTATCTAGTATTGAGATCAGAAGAAGATTTGTTCATTCAAAATGACATATGAGTTCAAACATCATTCATATTCTATTATTCTACAAGGAATACTATAGAGACCAGTTGGATAATTAGTTTGATGGTCTTGCCCTTGAATTTTTTTAGACAATAGGTCCTCTTGCCTTCTACAACTCCTAACAAGGTTGGCACAACTCTTAACATGGTTGGAATCTTCTAACAAGGATTCAAAGTCTCCTAATAGGGACTGATATGTACTAAATATATTTCATTAGATCCTAACCAAGTCCATCCTCTTACAAGGAACGTTAATATTAGTACATCATTTTGTGGGTACCATCCCCACCAGGGTTTTCCCTCTAATTAAGGGTTTCCTTAGTTAACATATCTAGTGTTATTGTGTGTGATTATCTTCTTATGATTACTAATTATATTTCTCATATGATTAAGATTTAATAAGGTTGATAAATGTTTTAATAGTTGGATAACTGAATCACCCTGCCCCTCTTGGTACCTTGGTGAACTGGATAGTTCCTAAGGACTTGGTCTCTTTTTGGATCTCTCTATAAGCTTTGATAGTTTGGAAGGCATGATCCTTATTTTTTACCCTTCTTTTGACTACTAATAGTCTAGGAATCATGATCTTGATCCCATAAGGACACACACATCCTTATGCTTGGATTTTCTTTGGATTCTTCTTCTTGGGACATGGAGTTCCCTTGAAATTAAATCCCTTGATCGATAGACTAGCATGCCACACACACTTACTAGACCATTTGGTTTATCTCTAATGGGTTGACTAGCATGCCATAAACACTTGATAGACTATTCAATGCCATACCCTTTTGCAAAGACCTTTTCCCTTGTTCTTCCATTATTCCTTTTCCTTGTGTGGTTCACAATAAGGCAAACAAACCTTATTGGGAAAGAATCTACACCCCTTTGTTTTGTAGTGTTTATTTCTCTTATTTTGACTTTGGATGTGATAAGACTCAAGTCTACTAGGGGCTTGATGATTTATTTCATCTTTAGTCATAATACAATCTTCTCTTTTGCTCTTGGTCTACTTTACCATGAGTTTGAGGAGTTTCATACTCCCACTAAAGTGGGGGCTTAATGCACCATCTTAAAATGGATGCACTTACCTTTTAAGACCATTGATCTCCCTCCTCTTTATGATCCTCTCTTTGTACCATGGATATGCTCATGCTCACTCTTCTTTTCCCCTTTTTCCTCTTCTCTCTTGTATCTTTCTTCCTTATCTCTATGGCATCTTCCCTGGCTCTCTGTAGCACCCAGGATCTATCCTCCTAGACTAGGTCGACCCTGGTTGACCTAGTCTAGAATAGGTGGACCCAGGTGGACCTATTCCTCCTAGGTCAACATAGTCCTATACTAGGTCGACCTAGTCCCTGACAAATCTAGATCTCAGGGCCTAAAATTTTTTGGGGGTTTAATTAGTTAATGTCTGTTATCCAATTAGCTTGTATTTTTTTCCCACTTGAAAAATCATATATAAGGTGACTTGTAGGCTTCATTTTCATATCATGCATATTCAAGAACATTTATTCATCCAAGCTCTACTCTCTAGTGAAGATTTCTTCCTTTTTCATTAAAGGAGTTCAAGCATTCAAGCAAGGAGATTTTATCTAGCATTGGAGAATCCTTTATGAGAATTTCCTCTTCAAGATCTAGTGTATTATTGGCCATCGAGGGAGGAGATCCATAGTCAAGCATTTATCCTCTTCATTGATGCATATCCCTATACTTGACACCATGATAGAGTTATGATAGATCCATTGAAAAATATGGAGATATCCTACATCCTTAATTTGAGACCTACATTACATACACATGGGAAACATGAATCATAACATTTATCTTGTTCTTTAAAATCCTTTACATTTACATTTCTCATTTATGGTTAATTCCTTAACCTAGGGCTTGACCAAGGAAATCCCTCATCAAACCCCAATCCCAAACCTTTCTCTCTATGGTGATTTGTAGGTTGGGAGTGAAAAGAATTACAAATCTAGAACCTACAGTTCACAAGCTTTCTGGAATCATCAATTTTGAAGCCACAAACTATGTCAACCTAGTTGTAAGGTATCCTTCCATGTCAGCCTAGTCCTTCAGTCTTAGATTCTAGGGAGATTTATGGGTATTGTACCTTTTTTCATTTCATTTTGAGATTAGCGAATAGAATTTTAGAAAAGATTCAGATTCGAAAGTTATCAAGTGAAAATACATCTTCCTTTACACATTTCAAAGTGAGTCTTTTACATTTTATGTCTTTACCCTATATTTTCATCTTAATTGGGCTGAATGTATTCACATAGCATCTAGATTTACATTTACCAATCATTTAGTTCAATGTCATGTTCACATTATCCTATTAATGGCCTAAGGGAGTGTATTTCTTTGTATTACATTCCTCTTTATAAGCTGGATTTAGTATTAGCATGCTTCTTACTTTGGGTCCTAGCTAATCTAATTTGGATCATAAGTGGAATCATACTTGGAAATTCCCCTCTTTTTGTCACATATACATATTTGAATGGCTCGGTGTCATCTAAAGTAGAGACCTGCATCCTATTAAAGTGCTTCCATTTTAACACCAAGAAAGTACATCAAAAATAGTTTACCACCCAACCACGTGGAGCCATAAATGGTCCAATCCCTAAATCTAGGAGATAAGACCATGATCTACATAGGCTCTAAGATAATCTAAGTCTTATACTCCAAAATCAAAGTACAAAGATATTATAAGGCTACAAAAAGCACATTGCCCAAAATGAAATCACAACACAAATAGACATATAGAGGTAAAAGCAGAGTTAGTGGTTCAACCACATCTAGGTGAGTGTCTTCACATACCCCTCAAATGTTGGGATCAACCTCCTAAACCAATGCAGCTCTGTTGTATCAAGACCTTATACAGGATGACATATAGTCCCAATACTCAAATAGGACAAGTATGGCCCAATATCACTTATCCTGATTACTATGTTAACCCAAACCCTAAATTACCCATTTATTTAATTAATGTTTCCACTTGATTAAAAACTCACATGTAGAGCCACCTACTCAGGGATCTGGTCTCTACTACATAGGATCCTCTAGTGACCACTTTTGGGTCTTGACACCTATGGTGAGCCACTAACTTAGGGTCTCTACCTAGGAAAAATTCCAAAATCAAAATCGTAGAAAATTTAAGGGTACAACATTTTTAGGGTCCCACACCCCTAGATAAAACAAAAACTTAACATATTATATAAGGATCACAATGCATAGACAATCAAAAGGAACAAAGGCTATAATAATATGTCTTTACAAGAATTTTAAATACAAAACATAAATGGTATACATCACATTATAATTTGTCATGCCTTTGATGTCTTAAATAGCAATTGGGAGTATGAAAACCCAAGTAAGAGGTCAAACTAGTTTTAAAAGCCCCAAATCAAGCATAGGATTCCAAAGCATATAATAGAATCATGTAGCATGCACAAGAAACTATGAATAAGAACACTTGAAAGATATCACAATACAATATTCCATGACTCAAGTTGCCAACAACCCTCTCACAAAAAATAATATATCTTCAAAAACTAGTGGTTAAAAACCATAGGAAAATACATAGCAATTTGCACAAATAGAAACTCAAAGCATCTAACTAACTCTAGAAATTAAATATACAATTATAGTTCATCAAGAGAACATATAAATATCTCTCTATATTTAGTCACATAAATAATGCAATTAATAATTTTAATCCATACCTCGAGTCCTATGAAGATTCAAAGGAAGCAAGAGCAAGGAGACCTATAGAGTAAAATAAATCCACTTGAGACGCATCATTTAGATCCTCTCCACTTAAAAAGAAATCTAATGGTAATAAATCCCTCTCTCAGACCTTAAATTCTCCTATATAAATCTCTCTACTTTCCCTTGCATATCATTAAAAAAAATTTATAAAAATATTCATAAAAGTACAACCAATCTCTCTTCTACCTTTCAGCCATACTCCTCCTTCATATTTGCATTTTAAACCACATAAATATGTTCTTGGATAGCTTTCATACCCCTTTAGGTAAAAAGACACCACCCTTTACAATAAAAGTAATTCTAAAATCTGAAATTGCCTTAGTTAATGTAATTAACTACTATTTTACAAGTTGTTTAGGCATTTTACGTGTATTTTAATTCCTTTATTTATATATTCTAATAGATATATCTCTATATCTAAGTGTATAAATAAATCACTCACAACTAATTTATAACATATACAAATATATTAACTATGTAACAATGTATAATTATATAAGTATATATATGTGCACCCATATATACTTACATAAATATAGTAGAAAAACATCATAGATAATATACATGAAAATACAAATATCTAGAGATCATGAACACATAATTATAAGCACTAGAATCCATGGATCAAACCATAGAAAGAAATGATAAAAATATAATCCCCAAACTAGGTAACTAAATTCTGATTATATTTCTAAGAATATAATGAGGCCTATATGGATCATGGTTCCATCTCTTTTTTAACAACAACTAGTTCGAGGATTTTGAGGTACGCTCAAACCTACGTAGCTAGGTGGAGTCTATGTTTGGAACTTACACACACCTACATCACCAACCAACAAGATACAATACATATGTACATGTATACACATAGTGACAGACAAGGAAGGAGGAGTGAGACATCGTGTAGACCTCTTGAAGAAGTGACTATGATTTCCTCCCCTCATCTAGAAGATACACCAATTAGAGTAAACATACACATATATATAAGGCATCTTGGATTAGCTAGGTTAGCTTAAGAACAACTAATATTGTGAATATTGTGAATAGGATATTGAAAGCTTAAATAATAAATTTAGAATAACATATTGAGCATGATACAATTCAAACATATACCAAATCTTCTAAAGACATTATAAAGAACATGATCAAGTGTCTAATGCAAATTAAATCTAACATCATAAGCAAGAAATGATGTGTATGATATGTCTTAACATATTATAGCATAAGAACCTAGTTGATTACCAATTTTTGAGTAGATAGGTACCATTCTTTTGTGTTAAGAATGTGAGATGTTATCTCATAGTTTTACCTATGCATGAATTTGTAAGGTTTTGAAATCAAGGAGTATCGAAAGTAACCTTATCCCCCAACCTACTCCAAGTGTAATTATACGATCTTCAAAACCCTACTAATACTTATTAAGATAAGAGTTGTGTTGTAGATTTAGAAATAGGACTGATAGATCCACTTGGTTTAGAGATATTCTGCTACAATAGTTAGAAAGTAGCAGTGAAATGATTGGTTGAAATAGAATCTTCCTTTGCCTACTCAAATCTCCTTTCTTCTCAATCCTCTTCTTTGCACTCTTCTTTACTTGGCTAATCAACACACACACTTTATTCAACTCTTTCCTACACTTGATTCACACTTTCCTTTGCATGGTACACCCTTCTATTCTTGGTCTTCTATCAGCAACTCTAACCTTCTTCCTCATCATTCATATAGGTGATGTTTTCCACTTAATATCCTTTATTAGTTTTTCCTTGAATTTTTCTCATCCATTAAATCATGTCTCATCTTACATACAATGTATCTAACACTAGGTAAAATATGTTATGCATCGCACCAGCTGTAATTCACCTTAAAACTTGAACTTTTCTTGGATCGTGAACTTTTCATTGAATCTCTTCCATTAGATCTTACCCAACCAATTTTATCCATAGATTTCACTAAAAAGCTTACTATCTTCCTTAGAATCTTCTATAAAAATCTACATTCACACTTGATGTCATCCCATAATTGATTTAAACAAAATTGTTCTCCTTCTCCAATTTGTGCTCTTCCTTTACCGAATAACCTCATCTACTTGGTTAACATCGTTAACTCAATTACACTATCTTTCTTGGTAATACTTGCTCATTTAATACTTGCAAACTTAGTTTTCATACTTATGCTTGGTATGCTTTCACTAATCAATATATTTTCTTACCAACCACTAGTTCCATCTTAGTAGCACACACTTATTCATTTTCTTTTTACTTCACCAATTCAAATCTGTCTTATCAACTAATGTAACTGACTTATTCATCTTTCTAACTCTTCATCAAATCATCTAAAACAATCAAACCATTATTACCATATCAAATATTGATTCTTTATTTTATCATTGATGCTCATATACTTAACATCACTTCATCATTTCATCTTCTAACTTTTACCAACCTTTTCTTTTTTAAACACTACATCCTTCAGATAATCTGGAAACTTACACAATTAGTATCCAACATATTAACCTACTGGTATCCTTTAGTCTAATAGGCTTGACATCAATGAAAAAATAACAAATGATCCAATTCTCCTACATTCCTTTCAGTGCTTAGTTTTCTAACCTTGTTCATCATCAACATCATCTTGAGTAGAAATATCAGTTGTAGTAAAAAAGAAACACCTGACTTATATGTTTACAAAAAAATAGTAAAGAAGAGCATAAAAATTCTAAGAACAACCAAAATCACTGTATCGAATGAAGGAGATAAAAGAGTGATATCTTATTGCATAACATATGGAGATTTTAATACAATTTTGGTTATATATAGTTACCAATATCAGTTACCTTTTATACTATAATTATAAATAGTTATAGGTTTAATGTAGTATTCCAACATTCCTCCCCTTAATACATCAATTCTTAAAACTCAAAATCTACCTTAGGGACCCCCCCTCCTCCCTCCCTTAAGTTTTACAAAGAAAAACATGTTCAATACACAACTCAAATACATATATTAAGAAAATGTTTTTTCTCTAAAGTAGTAGGCCTTGAACCAAGCAAGGCTCCATCAAGATGGCTTATGACACCTCAAAAAGGTGTAACTTTGAGTTATGCTTGTAAACTCTCATTCTTGAACACCAAGTCTTGAATTATTCAACAATGATCCCTAAGAGATGCAGCAGGTCTCTATCATTGTCTAGTGACTGTAAAAGTGTATAATTCTTGATCATCTACTCTAAAGCTCACTTGAAAACAATCCATATTGAGTGCAATATCAAGTCCCAAACCTATCTTCAAAATTTGAGCTTTACAAAACATGTACTCTTCAAATTTATCAGCATTGAAAGCCAAAACAAAGCAATAAATTCAAAAACTCAGAAAAAGGCTTCTCATGTAGAGAACCTTCCCAAAGCAAGAAGCTAACTTGAGATTATGAAAGTTCCTCCATCCTTTGATGCCACCAAGCTCCAGACTACTCCTTTTATGCTTTACACTCTTAAAATTGTACCACTAGAAACAATAAAAATAATATTGAGGGAAGTAATACAACCTCTTAGAGTACAACTCAAAATATTAAAGTGATACTTTGGAATAGGTTATTTTCCAAGATCATCATACATAATCTGAGTGGCATTAGAATGGATCCCCATGACAATGATTTTGAGCTCAATCCTTCCTATAACCATTTCCAAACCTTTTATCATCATATGCATTACTTGGAAACAAACAAGAACATAAATTGTATTCCACTTATTCTATCTTTATATTTGTAATCAATTTATCTATAACATTTTGTAAAGAAATTGAGATAAATTATATTCCACTTATTCTATCTTTATATTTGTAATCAATTTCTATGTGACATTTTGTCAAGCAATAGATGTGTTGTGTCCATAAAGGGGCAAAATTTTGATATCACTCTACTCCTCAGTTCTTTGATATTCTATGTATTAAATACATTCACTACCAACATTTTTCTATGTTGCATTCATAAACACTTCTACAAATCATATTCATAATACTATTATAAAGCTTTCTTCTCTTTATACTCAACATTCAATACATTTCCTTCATAAGAAACTTAAGATATATGTATAGATATATGTATACATACATACATACATACATACATATATATATATATATATATATGATTTTATAAAAAACCCTTATTTTATATACTGTTCCAAAATGGCCACCTCTAAATAGCAAACTTACCATTCCAAAATGGCCAGGTCTAAACAACAAACTATCTTACAAAGAATGGTTTTTAACATATTTGTCCATATCTCCTCTTCATAGATCCACAAGTTAAGATCTTATGAGAACCAAATTTAAGTGTACCTTTGGCTGACTATATATCATTATCTTGATTGAGTAGACAACTTCCAAACATGAATATATCTCTTTTCATTCATAATGATAAATTTTGTCCAATTGATCTCATCTCATATCTCTCATTAACTTCAACCAATAATTTAACTACCATACCAAATGATAACTACATTTTATTCTTTTTACTCTAGCCAGATTGAATGCCATATTTACTTTGTGTCAACCTCAAAAATAAAAATTCAATAATTCTGAATTCATGGGCTTCATTGGTAAAGAAAGAGTCTTTGGGTTGAATCAACACCTGATCCATTCAAGAAGACACTGGTGAGGAGAGAAGTACATAAGGAAACATGCATCACAAATAAACTTGTGCTAGTTTTGATCTATTGTAGACACCAATAGAGTAATATTGACTGGCAACCAAAGATATTTTTTGTCAACAACTCAAAGAGAATGATATCATTATAGCTAGAAAAAAATAATTACACTTCATTGCATAAGCATGAACTTTAGTTGGAGCTCTCATACCATATGAAGGAGATAAAAGTGTGATATCTTATTGCATAATATAAGGAGATTTAAATACAATGTTGGTTAAATATAGTTACCAGTATCAATTACCCACAGTTGCCTCTTATGTTTTAACTATAAACAATTATAGTTGTAATGTATTATGTCAACATCGAAGTCTTCTCTCTATCAGGAAAAATAAATTTTGGAATTGGACAAATATACAAGTTATGTGTTTCAAAAAGAAGGTATGCTAGAATTAGAGTTAGGTCAACTTCAAATATTAATAAATATGAATTACTAATGATAAAGACATGAAACCAATTCCATGATCTAGATATGGATGTTACTAAACTTAATTCAAAAGAATCATATCTATTTTAGAAAGAAAAAAAGTTATGTATTACAAAAATAGTGTCACTCGTTAAAAATTAGGTTTTTTGCAACCTACTAATTTTTGTGGGAGAAAAATAATTTAATCAAATCAACTCAAAACTACAAATTAAAAAATATATTTAGAATCTACACAAAAATTCCTAAAATACTCTAATTTATTTTGTCTTCAAATTTGTAGTTTTTTAATGGCAATATACATCCAAAAGTGAAATTCTTTTAAAAATTCACAATTCACTATCCATTTACGCAAAAAATGTGTAATCCACCAAGATGGTATACAAAAAGTGGGGTATAAGTGGACACCATTTTTCTAAAATCAAGTAAACTTGAACTTGGACAAGACATTTGAAGGTCATCCACTCAAAATGATAAAATGTTTTAAAAACAAATTGTAGTACTTTAAATCTACTTTCTGAACTATTAGAATTTTTACAAAATGGAAAAAATTAGGTTGGTCAAACCTTGCATTCACAAAAAAAACAATTCCTAATTTTTTAAGAAAATATAATATAGATTTTTTTGTGAAGCACAAAAGATGTAATTATATTCAATATTTTCTAAATCCCTTTGGTGGGATTTATAGTTAAGAGTGATATCTAGAAGTTGTATAATTTTTTGTAATTTTATTATTAGTATTTATCTTATGAATTATTAAAGTGTCTGCATCCTAAAATTTTGGTACATGTTTGTGTATGGGGCATAACTTGTATCAAAATAATTGAAAATAATAATAAAAATTAAAGTGTATAGAATAAGGTGTTGAACAATAATATGTAATTTATTTTGCATTTGATTAAGTATATAAAAAGTTATTAAAAAAATGTTTGACATATGTCGCTAAGGACTGTGAAGACAATGGTAAAACTAATAAATTTTACAATGTTAATGTTTTCTAAAAAAGGAAAGATTTATATGGTTGGAAAGTTAAAAAGACGTGTGAGCTTATGGTTGCAATTTCAAAGATACTCACTTTATCATTTGGAAACCTGATGAAGGCAAAGATTAGAATTAATCTTAGAAGATATAAAAATGTCTGAAGCAAAAAAATTTGAGGGGAAATGAGATCCCAAGCCTTTGGATCAACTCCCAAGGATATTACCAAGCCATAACCTGACCGGGTTTTAGCTTTTCAAATAACTCAATCAAGTTTTTAAGGCATAGATTTGTGTTTCCATGTTTACATAACCCAATCATATTATGATTGACTAAATTGCAAATATTGCATTTACATAACCCAACCTAATTATAATGATAACAATAGCCTGATTGGGTTATGTATAATCTTAAGTTAATGCTATAAATAATTAAATATTTATATGTATATAACTAAATTCATAAATAATTAAATATTTTTATCATATATTTGTATATTTAATCACATATATCTATAACATCTCTCTTTATCTCTAAGTAACCCTTAACACCTACTCCCTCTAACATGTAACCCTTCTCTCTCTAGACTAACCCCTAACCCCCTCTCTCTCCTCAAATTCCTAATTCTTAACCTCTCTCTCTCTCTCTCTCTCTCTCTCTCTCTCTCTCTCTCTCTCTCTCTCTCTCTCTCTCTCTCTCTCTCTCTCTCTCTCTCTCTCTCTCTCTCTCTCTCTCTCTCTCTCTATCTATCTATCTATCTATCTATCTATCTATCTATCTATCTATCTCTAATTTCTAACCCCTAACCTCTCTAAACGCCTCACTCCCTTCCTCTCCCTCCCACTAACCCTTGCATCTATTTTTTTCCATATTTCTACATAACCTGATCAATTTTTGCAAAAATTGATCAGGTTATGAGATCACATGCACATTATACTTAGGAGTTAATAACTTGATTAAGTTATTAAGAACCTGGTTGGGTTATGCAAAATCCAATCGAGTTATGCATAACTCGATCGAGTTAATAAAAAATATTAATATATAAACTTGTCAACAACTAATAGATTGTTTCATTATGTCCACTGAGGTCCTATTGTCGTATCACATGTCTTCCTACAACAAGTTTGCATATGTTTAGTTTTTTTCCTTAGTAATGATTAATTTTCTCTATTTTCTTATGTTCATGATATTTTATGTTTGTATATTGTCATTCACTATAAGGTCATCTTGTTTTTCACTCTGTTGGTTTACTTCAACATATAAAATAATGATGCAAATCTTTTTTTTTGTATTTAATTATGTATTTTTCTCATGTTATTTTTTGTAAGGCAATTTGGATCTACAATGGGAAAGAAAAAGAGAGGAACAATTGAAAAATGAGAGGTAGAAAAGGCACAAACAAGGGAGTGTATAATCAGATTACGTCAAGGTACATCATCAAATGCACATAATATAAGTAGTGAAAATGTAAAAATTCAAATTAACATGATCAGTGCATCTAATGTAGGAAATGAAAATCATTAGCATACACCAATCGATATTGATACAAAAAATGCACCTAGGCTCAACAACAACAAAAAAGGATCAACATACACCAATTCAAATGATAATGACTAATACACCTAATTCAGCTAATGCACCTAATGTGGCATCTCAATTTTACATAAGGAATGCATGTAATGCAAGAAATGAAAATGTTGATCATGCACCTACATTAACATCTCCTAAACTAAGTCATAGAAAACCAAAGCTTATAATTGACATTGTTGAAAATATTTTGAAGCCAATGCATGATAAAATGTGAGAAGAAAATAGTAGAAGAATAATTAAGAATATTTGGAATACCTATCTTGAAAAATTAAATCAAAGTGGAAGATTCCAACTTGTTTTTGAAATGCTTAAAAATCTGAAATTTAGAGAGACAATGAGAATTTTAGGGTTAAGAACATGTGAAAATAGTAGTGAAAGAATTATTGTAAGAAATCTCTTTGTTGCATACCAATCTATTGGTTCAAAATCATGCACTAAAGATGTTAATATTGCTCCACAGGTCCTCACATAAACATAATAGGAAAGGAAATGAAAAAATCTCATATAATAAGAAAAACAAGTAAGTCATTAAGAATAAGTAGAAAAATGTTAGTCAAAGTCTTAGAGAAGAGAGAGAAATTTGAGGACCCTAAGAATACTTCTTTTTGGTCATTCTAGGGTAGATTCCCTTGTAAGGATAAGGTTGTTCTCAATGCACTAAAAACATTGATTGAAAACATTTTCTATGACAACATAAGGGATTCACCAAACAAAAAATATATTGTTAAAAGAAGAATTGGAATTAAAAATCATAAGCCACATGCAAAACATTATTTTCATATGACTCAAACACAATTCTATAAAATGTTTCTTCAAATATTTCCTCAAAGTAAAATCAGCCAAAGGTTTTATGAGATGACCAAACCATTCTATGTTAAGATAAATCATACAAACACTACATGTTGTTGTAGGGTTCATATTGAGTTTTCTATGAATTATGATGTTTATTGTTATATACGTTGTACTTTGCACACTAACAATATATGGCAAGAATGTGGTCTATAAGTACCTCCTAGAAGTCATTGAGAGAATTTATTGCAACTGCACTATGTAAATTAGATGACAGGAACATTTATTATAAGACCATGTGTTTCAAAGGATTTTCCCCTAAATGTGGTGGTTTGCAACATTGCATAGATACCTACATCTAGATAGCACACATGAAATTGGTAAGAAACTAGTTTCTTTTGGAAAATATAAGTCAGTTACATATGGTGTTAAAGATAGAAAAGAATTAAAGAGATGTGAGTTAGTCAAAATGGATCTATGCTTAATTGATTTTATGAAAATATTTCAAGAGAAACTAGTCTATGAGTATATACATCATACACATGGAGCTATATGATTAAATGAGAAATTAAAGTTGTGTAAGGACACTTTTTCCCTGGGTACTATTGTGTTATTTTTTGACTTCACTAAAAACTATACACTAAAACATCAAAATTAAGTGCAACGAATGTATTACCACTCTACATAAGTGTCATTTTTTGTACACATAGAAATCATTTATGCACATGATAGCACAGAGGAGGACAAAAACATTTAAAAGAGTATCGCTTCTATATTAGTGATGATAAAACTCATTCATCAAATTTATTTGAAGGATTTTTTAGAGTTTTTTATGTGAATTTAAGGCAAATATGTGTAAGATACAATCAACACATAATATGGTCAAACAATTACACCGCACAATTCAAGAATTGAAGGATATTCTATTGGTTGATTAGGATGCATGTAACAAGTGGAGTGCAGCATTTTTAGAATTTTATTAAAGTAAGACATCGAAAGGGAGAGAATGATAGTGTTGGAGCATCTATGAAAGAGCTCTTAATAGAGAGGAATTAAAGTACAAAGGTGGCACAACATTAGAAAATGTAGAAATAATTGTGCAATGGTGTAACTCTATGATGGACCAGCTAATACAAGTATGTATATGGTTGTTGGATAATTTTGGTTGATTCATGCACCTAACATTAAAAATTTACAAGATTTTTGCACACCTATAAGATCAAGTGATATGCATTCATTTAGAAGTTCAAATACAATGTCAGTAACTATTCATACTAGAAAGCTTGCATACTTTTTATCTTTTTGTATGCATCTTTTATGGGATGAATGTGAATCAAAACAATGGGTTGACCAATTGATTCATATCAACTCTGTACAACACTAAAGTTGAACCAACTTAAAGCATCAATAGAATTTGACCATGTATCTCACCTAGTTGAACCGAGTACTTTATCAATTTAATACTTGGTTAAAATAATTTTTGTGTCATTTTAGTACAATATCCATTTCAATCTTGGCATTAACTTATCATTCCATATAATGTAGGCCATGTGTATGTAGTTATTACAGATGACAATAATGAAGAAGGATTTAATTACTTTTTATTTCATTGTATTAAGGCCAAAAAGAAACTTATAGCTACATTCATTAATGGTGATGGTATTCAATACCCAATAGGATTTTTGTTGTTGTGACAAGAACATGGCTAAGAAGGTAGTATATTTTTGTCTAGGGGCATTAAGACCTATTTAAGTCAACTTATCATGCTTAATGTACCAATTTTGACGTTAAATTATAATTATAATTAAATGTAGGTACCCTATCAACAATTCTCACACATGTTTGTTTAAGGATTTTGAGACACACAGACATATTCCTCATTACTCGAACCTTATTATTGCAAAAAATATTTAATTGATATAGTATCATGGTAGACCTCTTAACAAGAAGTTGTGGAAATTTTATGAATATGGTCACAAGGCAATACATGATACAATAAGGGAAATGATTGATCTGAAAGGTTCACTTGATTGATTATGGACTATCTAGCAAATTGATACTACATATGGTAGAATAATTTTGAGAATTTTGTATATATTTTATGTATAATGTTGCAACTTCATAGTGATGTGCATATTTATATGTCAAATGTTGTATATAAAAAAGATAAGACATTTAACATGTGCATATTTAGATGCCAATTATTTCATAAATAACTGAGAATAGATGTAACATATGCATATTTAGTGTTGGAAGTCTAATGGGAAAGTTAGCTACTGGGGGGGTCATATCAAGATCTATAAAACTTTTACCTTTCAAACAAATATCAAATCTGATAACTTCACCTCTAATCCTTATCTCAACAATATCGTAATCACATAAACATTTACTACTATGATGTATTTTATTTAACAAATAATTGCATCCATGAAACATGTAAGCAAATATCAACACGTAACACAAAGATTTTGGTCACCTAGAAAGCCTCCAAGGTAAAGGTAAAACTAGGGTGGGGATGGCACCCACAAATCTTCATTGTTGCATCAATAAAGTTCACCTATTAGGGTTATAGATTTTGATCACTTCTAATGATCTACCCTATGAGAGGTATGCCATGTTAAGAGCTTACAACACTTATATAGTCTACCTTGATTAAAGGATTTAAACTTACAACTAAGTAAGAACTTTGTTAAGATATTTACAAATGTACGTTAGGACCACTATGTTACGAGATTTACCATGATTACACTTGCCAAAATATATCAATACTTGATCCTTTAGTTTGCACTTCAAATACTAATAATGGATCTCCTCTTTACAATCCCTAATCTGATATATTGTTTCCCTTTCTAGCATCCAAACTTTTAACCTCTTTAGCATGCATTATGAATTTAGGATTTGTATCCTCTTCTTATAACCATCTAAAGAAGTTTCTAGATCAAAATCAATGATCTAGATCCATCTCTTTTACCAGTTAGTCCTTCCATGATTGGCTACCTTGCATAGGGATTAATGATCCTTAACCAAATGCATAATCACCTCCATGATTTACTTGTCAAACATTTTAAAATGCATTTAAGTTAGAAAAAATGGTTTCCCTCAATGTTTGTGCCATTCCAATTAAGTATATCATAACTAGTTTACTTAACACCTGAACATTTGGATGCTCATATAATGTTCATGTTGTCATTGGCCTCTATCTACTTGGCTTATACTGTATGACTCGACATTTATATGCTCAACGTAAACTATCTTCTAGATAACTCAACATGTATTGGAGTACTAGGTGACCATAGACTTGCTTATCTGTAACTACTACTCAACATCAAATAAATTAGATAAAAGTCTTCATTCCTTCGCTTAGCCTAGGTAAGATAGATCAGTCGCAATGATGACTGAATAATCTTGCCTTGTGAATGATTAAGTGTTTGACACTAATAGACAACATAACTTAGGGATCAACAATTTCCCCCTTTGAAATTAGTGGCAAAAAAAAAATTTCATGATCAAAATATATGCAATACAAAATTGAAATACAAGTACTCCCCCTTAGATTATAACCCATACCTTGCTCGGTATCCACTATACATATATTGACTTTGGCACTCATTATATACATGAAAAACTTAAAATTTTCAAATTTTTTTTTATTGAACATGTCCATTATCCCTCATTTCTTGATCATGTCCTCTATCCCCCTTATTTTTGTCACTCATGATTGTTGGGGTGGACTAGTGGTAATGCCATAGTTATCCAAAATGGCTTATGAATCTATACTATTGTGGCTAAAGCATGATCCCAACTTATCTTTATAGACTCCAAGTTTCGAATCCTAATTTCTAGCATAGTAGCTAGATAAACCAAACTATCAACAATAGAAATATTTGGATCTCTTTGTACTACCTCAATTGTTGATATAAGCTTTCTCTGCATAACCTCCAAGTAAGGTGTTAACATTATTTGAATAGAGATAAGATTGACCCTTATTCTTCCATAATTAGTGATCAACTCGGCTAACCTAGCTCAAGCACTTATCAGTGTGTTAAAATAAAATGAACTATAACTTGTGTCCATGTTCAAAGAATGTCCAATTGACCTTAAATCTCATGTAGTCTATCAATAAGATCTTGATTTTCTTTTGTAAAGAATGTAGCATCAGATAATTTTTTACACAAAGAATGAATATTATTGATAATTTCTTCTACATTATTTAGAAGATTTGATAAATATACTTTCCTTATTGCAACTTCAGTGGATACTTTCTCTATCACTTTCTTCTCAAATTTTATTGATGTTCATTGAATCATTTCCTCATTTGAATCAAAATCAGTATCATTTATCTTCTCCACAATTTGAACTAGCTGAGCAATGATTGGAGCCTTCTCATCAATATTTTCAACATCAAATTCTTCTCCAAAAATTTCCTTGATCACATGCAATACTAACCTTTGTTGTTGCCTCCTTATCAGCTCCTCCTGTCTAGGTATCCTTGCCAACAGTTCTTGCAAGGTTATCATATGGTCATAAGTTAAATTATTATTGTCCCAATTCAAAATCACAATAAATTCATCCAATGTCACCAACTTGGTAGGTGACTAAGTCTTCTTCTTCTTACTCTTACATTTTGAGTCTATAGTGTAGTTTTAGTTTGGAGCTCTAGACCAGGTCATTGCACAATATCTTATGTGCCCTTGGAACCTTTTGGTTTCTTATTTCTTACAAATTTGTAAGGAAACTCGGGTGCAGAAATAGCTTCCTACACTAATCCCTTAAGGAAAGTATTGTGCAAATTCCTATTAAATCCTAACAATTTTAGATTCAATATTATGTAAACAATAATATTATAGTCAACCATGAATACAGAAAACATATAGAGAAATAAAACACATAAACACAAAGATATGCCAGTGGGGAAAAACCTTTTAGTAAAACAACCCCACCCTTCCAAAACTTGCACAATATATTATCTTCAACATAATGGTTACAACATACTTGCAATGAAAGTTCCTTCAGGACATAGCAGACTAATCCAATAGCAACCAAAAATACACTTTTCACTCTATCTTATCTGCAACCCTAAAAATGATTATATCATGCGCTTTCCATTTTTACGGAAACTTCCAAAGAAAAACTATATTAGGGTTTTACCATTCTCAAGAAAAGTAGGAACCCAAAAAAAAATTGGGTTGATGCCTCGAACCCTGCACACTAGATGGAGACTTGAGTGTGTAGTACTCAATGATCTATTTCCACATGTCTTCATATCTTCACTCATGATCAAATCTTCCAAAGATAGCTCTTATGCATCATAGGAATTTTTCATAACCATTTTAGTCATGATCTCCTTAGACACTATTCAAGATGCCAACACATGTAAATGAAGTGACACATCAACATGCTAACTAGACATGTACACTCGCACTTAATTAAATTATTTGCAAAAAAAACATTTATAAAACAAATAATAAGAATAGGAATTATCCAAGGTTGAGACACCTTATTCCTAACAAAATTCACCAGTAGAACCTAGTTGTTATGTCTCCTTTTCTCCCTAAATTAGAGGTCCTAAGATAATTGGCCCTTCAATGCATGTAGTATATTACTCTACTTGTGTATTTTGGCTCTCTAGCTCCTTATTCTCTTCTTGTGTGAGCTCACTCTGTTGCTCAACAACTGCAACCTATGCTTCATTTTACATTTTCATTCTTGATTTAATAGTAACATTAGATGTATCTATTAAGTTCACTATTATTGGTTGAGGTGGTTGTTGATCACCAATATTTGGATATTCCTTTATCTACAAAATTATAGAATTGGTGTCCATCAAAGTGTCCTTGATAGATTTAGGAGCTTGCTCCTCTTTCTCTAGATAGTTAGACACTAGCATTTATGTCTTTGTAGTCACATTGGGCAATGTATTTTTAGGGGTTTCATCCTCAATGGTGATTGTCTCTACCTATTTTACACTCTCTTATGCCATCTTTTGAACTATTTCTACTAATTTCTTAGCATCAGTGTAAATATCTTCTGCATTGTCCAGTTCAACTCTTTCATCTTCCTTTTCTTCTTCCTCTATTGTTGTATGGATCAATCCAAAAAAAATCATCCCAATAATTTTTCTTTCTTATACAACATCCTCAATTTTATTTCTCAAAATTTTTTATGACCTTATCTTTGACATAAATTTCTTTGCATAGTCTTTCATTGCTATTACCATGTGATTCTTCCCTAAATATGGCATGACTTGGGCTAATGTATCCTCTCTCATTTTATTTTTATTAATCAATGCCCATTTCCATTTTTCACCAATCTTATTGTATAACTCTTCTAGAAATTCTTTTTTTTAACTCTATCGGTGTACACTTAAAATTCACCATCATATCTTGATGGGGAGCTTCTTCTTCTTAGAGCCTTTGTGCTCTATCAAGGATATTTCCTAGCCTCCTTAGGGTCTCTTCTCTAACCCTAACCTATAGGATTCTCTCCTAATCCCCTTCCACCAAGAAACTATCTTGTCAATTCAAAATTCCACTCTTCTAACTCCAAAACCCCAGCTATGCACCTTTTGGCTTATCAAGCCAAAATCCCACCAAATGCTACCTAGTAGGGAAAAATAAATTTTAGGCCTTCCTCTTGAGGTTCTTGACACATTTCAAGTCATTATGCACCATATCGTAAGGTTTCACACACCCACAACCCATCCTTGCTTCGTTTGTCCTTGTAGCCCTATGAGCCCCTATTAGCCCTCCTAGAAACAAGGTTTCTTCAATAACTTGTAAAACCTCTTAACAAGTCCTATATATTTCTATTATACATTATCTCATATTGACCTAGACTTAAGGATTTTCTAGGTCTCAGGTCCTCAAAGTGCCAGTACCATACTATTCTAGAAAACCCTACTTTTAAGGGTTTCTAAGGCAATGACAACAACTTCACTAATAGGGAAAATAAAATTCCACTCTAGACCTCCTCCTATAATCCAAGGAGACTATTCACTTTTCATTATCATTTTCCAACCTTGATTGGCACACACCAATCCAATTCTCCTTTCACTTCTCTCCTACAAGCATATATGTACCTTCTTAAGCTCCTACAAGCTTGCATAGGGCTTTCTTGCAAAAAGAGTAAACAATATTCCCCAACATCCAAAATTGATATTTACATAATATATAGTGTATATTAGTAATGTTAGTATGCTAATAGAAACCAAATTTAAATAAAGCTTCTACAAACCAAACAAAATTCATAAACTTCAAGATAGACTAAGATGAGCTCTCAATTGAGAATATGAGCCATTAATGGGCTCTCTCAATGAGAAGCTCTCTTGTTGAGTAGCTTTGTCTAAATAGATAGGATGTATGCTCAAGCTTTATGCTTCAAAAAGGGCTTCAAATGGAGTTGGAATTTGGGTGTGAGTGTATGGTTTTGATGTAAAATGGCTTCTTAAAATGGCATTATAACTTTACTTCATGGATTGTGTTATTTTGCAAAGGGGAAGGATCCAATTTATAGGCAAGAGGCTTAAGGGATTGAGGGCTAAGATGCAAGGATGGGAAAAAGCTCATGGAGGGCTCAGATTGCATGAGAGGAGAGCACATGGATTGTGCTTCCTTACAGCCAATCAGGGAGTGACACATGTCACACGGTGAGAGGATGGAGGAAAGGAGAAGGATGAGTCAAAAAAGGAGGCTCAAGGGATGAAATCTTCATAAAGACCCTCATAATGACTTGTAAGAGCAATAAAAGGGCTTGGAAGAGTCATTTATGGCCTAGTGGGCTTCATAAAGTTTTATGGTTGAGATATTTTGAGGGAGATGAGAGCAATTTCGACTTGGGCTTGATTAGGAGGGTTTTAAGCTTGCTTAAGATTGTGCAAATGATTAGAAGATGGATTAGGATGGTTTAGGATTAGCTTAGGGATAGGCAAGTGGATGGCATTTAATGAGGGTGGGTGAAGGAGGAGATATTTGTTAACTTTGGCTTGGGTTAGTAAGTCTTAACCCATGTTTTGGGAATGTGACAAGGTTAGGAGGGGATTAGGATTAGGTTTAAAGACATCTTCTAGAAGAGTCTAGACTTTGGATGAGGATAAAGACTTTCTAGAATAGTCTAGAATTTCCTAGGATGAGGATGAAGACTTTCTAGAAGAGTCTAGAACTTCTTAGGATGAGGATAAATTAGATTTTTAGGAAATAAATAAAGTTTTATTTATTTCAAGGGTTTGGGTTGAGGAGATATTTATTAAAAAAAATTTAGTAAACATGAGGATTAATATTTAATCTTAATTAAATATTTTGAGTTGGGATTAGGGGTAGGAAATGATGGGATTAGCCTTTAATCAAAATTAAAGAAGGATTAGAAGATTTTGGAAGAGGTTAGTGGTCTTAAGGAAATTGGCCAAGTTTTGGGCAAAAAATAAATTTTTTATTTATTTTGGGTTTTTTGGTCAATTTATTAATTAAATAATTAATAAATAAGGAAATAATGTTTAAATAAAATTTAAACATTTTTGGGAGGGATTCCTTAATTAAATATTTTTAATTAAGATAAAGGGATTTTAATGGCATAAAAATAAATTAATTAATTAAATAATTAATTAAATTAATAAATGATGATGTCATCAAGAATTTTTTAGAAAATAAAAATACTTTATTTTCTAAAGGTTTTTAGGTGTCTACATTTTGCCCCTCTTTGATGTGATGCCGCAAGTGGCATGGCATCAAAGATAAGAAAATAAGATGCCCAAGGCTAGAGCAGAAGAGGAGAGAATGGACTGCGAGATGCCCCCTCAAGAAGGCGGCGGGGAGAGAAAGCGAGGCTCGACGACTTCTTGAAAAGTACAAGAATTTGAGATGAGCAAGAAGATTCAGATTGGCAAAGAGAAGGGGTTGAATTAGCTCAAACTCTCACTATGGGAGAATGATAAAGGAGAATCAGATGCACAAGAGGAAGCAAGCTTAAGACTTTAGGGAAGGTGGAGGATGAAGGAGCAGAGCGCTATAAAAAGGAATCCAGCATAGGGAGATGGATGAGGGGATTATAAAGCTTGATGTAATAGGATTTCAAAGAGTCAGATTGGCGGAAGATGGGTTTCAGAGATCCCTAGGACTAGGATTGTGGATCTCGAAAGATGAGGCTTGGTGGATTGATCTGGATTGGTGGATCCCTAAGACTAGGATTGTGGATCCCTAAAGCTAAAGGTGAGGAGTGATTCAAAGAGATATTGATGCATAAGCTGGGGTAGGAGAGACGGATGTTGGATATGGATGGGGGATAATGAAGATGAAGGAAAACCATTGAAGCTTTTTGAGCGGGGGGATACTTCAAAGAGAAGTACCATCATGTAGTTGAGCACTAGATTTGCTATAGGACTATTGGTTAGTTGCCAAGGTTACCAAGAACATCAAGGCCTTTTCACCAACTATCCAGAGGACTGACAAACTGACTCAAAACAAACACACAAGGATTACCCCAGTATCACACATGAATCCCAGAGGAAGTACTATGGAAACGACACAGGGTAACCCCCAAGCAAAAGACATGATCAAGACCTTACGCTCTGATTGCCCCATTCGCAGTATACCATGATATGGAAGATTGTGGTAACCTTGAGGAGGGAACAAGGAGATTGCTTGGAAAAGATATTTCAAGACCCAACAAGGAAGAGTCCAAATCAAAAGAAAGCGAAAATCCAAAAGAGAACCGTTTGCCAACGAGATGGGTAGGACGAGGTACTAACGGACCAAGATTAGACATGAGGAAAGCTATATCCTGCAAGGATCTATCAGAGAGCACCTAAGGTGATGGATCTAGATGAGTGATGCATCTGGCAAGCTGAACTAAGAAGGATAACACTTTGGTGATAGGAGATCTAGTTAAAGGATGCATTGGAATAGCTAACCAAGGGTTGTGCGATGTGTGAAAGATGCTAATCAAGGAGGAACTGACACAAAAGCTGGATAGATACAATGGTACTAAGCTAAAGAGGATTTACAAGCTGACGGACCAAGATATTTACAAGCAGGCTAATCAAGATATGGTACAAGCTAACGGACCAATGATAGGTATGATACAGATGGATAAAAAGCTCAGGATGAGAGGATAGCGAGATGGCTCAATTTGGTGCAAGAGGCAGAAACTAAGGATGAGGTGATAACAAAAGATATGGATTTGACAAGATGCATCCAATGATAATGATGGGGAAAATGCTATGGTTGGTCGTAGCTGAACGGATATATGGTGCTAGAGTGAATGGCTAATGAGAGGATGACATTAGATTTGCATGAGGATAGCCTAGAGCGAGATGCCAATGACAAGGGAGGATGGAGAAGACAAGATCTCCAAGGAATAAAGTTCCCCCAGTCAGAAGATGACATGCGAAAGGAGGTCTTACGATGGTTGTGATAGGACTGAAGCTAGGATGCAAAAGCTGAAGGCGCTAGGGAGATGGATGATAACTGGGATGATGGGGTGAGGTTGCAGAAGATAAGTAGATAGCGATAGATAAAAGCTGGAGGATGAAATATAGGTGGATAAATTGGAAGATGGAGCTGGATGGCAAGATGTGACCAAAAGCATGAGGATGATAGGCTAAGCTGGGGATGGTTGGATTACACATGATGCTTGTTTGCCAAGTTTTCATCATGGTACTTGTCCAAGGCGCTTGAATTTCCAAGTTTTCACCAGTGGACGCTTTATTTTTCTTTACTTCTTTTCTTTTTTTTGACTTTTTGACTTTGGACTTAGCTAGAATGATTTTGGATTTCTTCAGCTATTTTTGGCTCATAGATGTTGGTAGGATGGATGAAAAAGGATTGGATTGAACAAGTGGAATGGTGGGTGGGAGTTTGACAAATAATGGATGCGAAGACATAAGGCTTGTGGGTAAATGGATGAGGAAAATGGAAAGATCATCATTGGCACACACCTTGAGAGGTGATAAAGTAGTGGGAAAGATCATTTTGAGCAAGGTTGAGGAGAAAATGGAGGAAGAGAAAGATAAGGACTAAAAGTAGAGTTGAAAGATGGAGGATGGGAAATTTAGGATAAGAAGCATATGGACTAAAAGTGGATTGGGGGGATGAAGGATGCATATATGGGGATTTGGATGAAGGATGGATGGATGAGGCTTTTTGAGTAGCATGAATGGATGCCAATTGAGATTTTTCTTTGAGATGCATTTCTTTTATGAGCATCTTGGGTATCCACATGATTTTTGACTTTTTTAGCTTGGGCTTTTGTGGCCTCTTGACTTTTTCTTTGATTTGGATTAAATGTTTCTTGTTTTGAACATGTATTTTAGAAGGGACATGTTGAGACTTGGATTTTTGTGGATTTTTGGATTTATGCTTTTGTATTTTGGCATCCAATATGCTTCTATTAGCCATGGGATGGGAACAAGAGCATGGAGGAGATGGAGGGATAATTGATGGAGTGATAGGGTTTAAAGGTTGGAAGGGATTCAAGGGTGAGTGCCTTTGATGATCTAGCTGGTGGATTTGAGGGGATGGAAGGATAGATTGGAACATAGGATATGGATGGATATAATTTCCCAAAATGGATGGAGGGAAGGAAGGATATGGGCCCAAAATAGATGGAAACAGGGAAGGTGTAGGTCCCAAAATAGATGGAGGGAATAAAGGATTCATATTAGGCATGTAAGGACCCAAAATGGATGGAAAGGGTGTGGGATTTAGATAAGGGATATATGGACCCAAAATGGGGGGTTGAAGATAAGGAGTAGGATGAGGGCCCAAAATAGATGCAGATTAAGATGGATGGGAACTTTGGGGTGGAGATGGAAGGACTTGGGACCATGCAGGAATAGTGGGGATACCAACATCTAGAAATACATTTTTCATTTCTTTTTTCAATATGATGTTCATTATTTGGAACACAAGATGTGAGTCCATTACTAGCTGAAGGAGTTGGGGCTTCGGATATGATAATTAGTTCTTCTTCGATGGATCTATCATCATGGATTATGGGAGATGTATGATCATGAAGCAGAGGAGATGGGAGGATAGGATCTTGAGTTGGGTGGGCTAAGGGAAAGGGATCTTGAGATGGAGTAAGTAAGATGGTAGGATTTAGATATGGAGGGGATGGTAAAAGTGGATCATGTAGGGGAATAAGTGGGATGGCGGGATTTGCTATTCTGTTGGAGGATATTTCAACATGCTTTTGGACAAGATCTTGACAGGAATGGATGGGAGTGGATGCATGAGGTTCATTATATGGGAGTTGGATAATGCTTGGAGGAGGAGATGTGGATGGGATTTGGAGCGATTTGATGGGTGGTGGGAATTTGATGCTTGCGGGAAGTGGAAGTATTTTAAGAAATTTGATGGATGGTATGGGGATGATAGCTATGGGAGATGGGAGTGATATTATAGATGCGGAAGCTTCATCACTAACTATTTCACATGGTTGGATTAGATGACATGGCTTATTGACTGTTGGAGGCGACTTATCTTGTATTTCCTCTAGGAGATTCCTTGGAGACTCGTGTGTCGGAGGTGGAGGTGGTGGATTGATAGGAATAGCTGGTGTGATGAGGGTGGAAGATTGGAAGCTGGGTTGATTGGGTGATGGAGGAGAAGCTAGGATATCAGATGGCATGACTAGATAGTTTGGAATAACTCTTGGATTTTGGGGGATGGTTGGTGGAAGGCCTCTAAGGCTTTCAATATACCCGTCATAGTCAACAAGATTTTCATCATCATTGGAATAGGAGGTGGTGGGAGCAAGGACAATACGATCGAACACATCATGATAGGTTTGGGATTTCATATTTTGATGATGAGTCGGATGGGGATGGGGTCTTGCATATGGATGAACACGGAAGCTCATGGTTGGATTTGGATTAAGCACAGATTTTGGATTGGCTGATGAAGGATTTCCTAGGGAGAGTCAAAGTTGTATGAAAAACCTAAGGAGGATTGGCTGGAGATTTTTGGCTTTCCTGTGGATGGAAGACTTCAAGGGCATGCTATCAAAAAGTGAGAGTTTTACTTTCCTATGCAATGGATTGGTGGAGATTGTGTCAACTTAAGGATAGACTAATGATCCTATGGGCATGACACGAGATTGACCACTTGTGGATCCCAACCTTTAGCTCAAGGTGATGAGGGATAACAAGTGACAAAGCTAGATTACCCTAGACAAAGCTCTGTCAAAGGGATAACCATGGTGAGGTTGGTGGATTGGTTGGATTGATTGGATAGCAAATTCTAGTAGAATGACAACAACTCTCTAAAGGCTTGGGTGTGATTTTGGATTGGGTTGCTAGCTGGCTGGGGGGGATGATTTGGAGAGACTTTGGATTTGAGATTGTTCTAAAGCAAGGAACTAGATAGATTCGGTTGTAGTGGGGGAGCTTGGATAATTTTTTGATGAGGCAGTGACTACACTAAGTATGCCTTAAGCTGGGAGATTTCTATTTTTTTGGGATTTTGACCAAAGTTGGCAAACATTCATTCAAAAGCTATGAACAAACAAGCAGAAAAAATTTTGGAGCAAGCACGTCAAACACACCAACATCCTAGAAAGCTTTCTACAAGGATGAAATTTGTTATAGCTAGGGAGTCCTCGATATACGCAAGGTACGTGAGGCCCAAATCCATAGATGAAACCAAAAAGATGTCACACCGTCGAGAGGAGCAGTAACCCACTTCTCCTCTTTCACTTCTCAAGGGTATAAAGTTCCTTGAGGCTTAGCCTGAGTGACAAAATCTTGATTCCAAGAGAGGTGTCTTTGGATTCACCTCCCAATTTTTATACTCCATAGGAACGCTGGAGTTGAGGTCGTCCCAAGGGGTGATGAAATCCCCAAGCAGGCCTCCTAAAAAGTGTAAAATAAGACCACATACGTGATCTTGGGCTTTAAAAGACACAGGTTTATTCCAATTGATGATTTAGATTTTGTAAGCTATGATTGAAGACACTTGTGATTATGGCATACAATGTTCATTCCAATTTGACAACATCATCAGCATAATGAAAGTCGAGAGATCGTCAACATAAGAAATGTGAGCATCATTGAAAATGCATCCAAACCATGTAATGTTCATTGATTGTTAAGCATTCAAGATTGAGCATGAGTTTGTTTTAAGCCCAAAACAAAGATGTGTGAAACTTGATTGCCAAGCGCGCGCTCGGAGGCCCTCCACGTCAAGATTTGTCCAATTTTTATGCCCAAATGAAGTGTGAGCGAGATTAATGCACATTCAAGGAATTTTCTAACTTAGAAAAACTACTAAAGACCCAAGTGAGTGGAGTTTGATCTTTGTGGAGCACTTAACACCCTCTTAGGTACACCCATCCCCATAGATGGCGCTGAGATTGCAACCAATGGTTAAATTGATGGGTGATTAAAGAGGGTGAGTCCAACTACAAACTTACTCAAAGCGTCTTTATTAGTTTTTATAACTTAGAAGATTTCAAAAATTTGGATTCTTTTTATGCCCCAAAAGATGATTATTTGATCTATGGCATTCAAGATTGGATTTGTTTTTTTAATCATGCATTCATAAAATAAAAAAACTTGATTTTAATCCATGGCACTCAAGAGTGATTTTAGCAACATGCATTCAAAGACAAGTGATTAAACATTCAAGTTTTTTCCTTTGAGCATTCAAGATTGAGATTTTGTGTGTTGTTTTAAGAACTTTGAAGTGCTTTGTTTTAACCTTAGATCATTCAAGATTTTTTTGGACTCAAAAGTGAAAATGACTCTTTGGCCTTTGGTTTTCATTCAAGATTTTGTGTTCTAGTTTGCATATTTTAAGCCCAAAAATGATATTCATAGATTGTTTTGATGCATGAAAAACCTAAGAAACATTCAAGATTTTGCAACAAGACATTTGTTTGGAACAAATAAAAAAGCTTTTAGGACAATTTTTGGCAACCATTTAGGACTCTTAGTTTTCATGAGATTTTTAAAAGAACTTTAAAATATTTGCAAATGAGGTTCATTTTATCCTTGATTGATGCTTTGAGTTTGATTTAGATTTTAGTGTGCACTTAGTGTTGATTTTGAACCTTTTGAAATGAAAACTTGAAGTTCTTTTTAAATTCTCAACAATGAAGTGTTCCTAACTTTGCATGAATGCATCTAAAACCTTGATGTTGCAAGGATGCAAATGATTGGATTGGTTTAGTTTCACTTGTTAAAAGAATTTTATTTTTTTTCCAAATTTTTAATTTTTAATGGATTTAAGTATGATTTGGGGGTTCATTTTAAGCACTAAAAAGAAGTGTGTATGATTTTGCTTCCTTAAAAAAAAAATGGCCAAGATCTCCCACAAGAAGAAGAAGAAGAAGTAGATGGAATAAGAAGAATATAGACAAGAAGAGGAAGAAGAATTCCAAGTGCTTTGTCCACCTACAAGCTTGAAAAATCTGCAAACACTATGAGATAGACTATGAGTTCCTTTGTCTTTTTCATGCTCATGTGGACCTACAAAACCAATTTATACAATCCTACCAATCACAAAAAACAAGCAAAATTAGCCAAAATTAGCGAATGACATACAAAACTTGACTAAAAAAACTAATGAAGATGACCCATGTGGGATCCCACCGAGCGTGCCAAAATGTATATGAGCAATGTTAGTATGCTAATAGAAACCAAATTTAAATAAAGCTTCTACAAACCAAACAAAATTCATAAACTTCAAGATAGACTAAGATGAGCTCTCAATTGAGAATATGAGCCATTAATGGGCTCTCTCAATGAGAAGCTCTCTTGTTGAGTAGCTTTGTCTAAATAGATAGGATGTATGCTCAAGCTTTATGCTTCAAAAAGGGCTTCAAATGGAGTTGGAATTTGGGTGTGAGTGTATGGTTTTGATGTAAAATGGCTTCTTAAAATGGCATTATGACTTTACTTCATGGATTGTGTTATTTTGCAAAGGGGAAGGATCCAATTTATAGGCAAGAGGCTTGAGGGATTGAGGGCTAAGATGCAAGGATGGGAAAAAGCTCATGGAGGGCTCAGATTGCATGAGAGGAGAGCACATGGATTGTGCTTCCTTACAGCCAATCAGGGAGTGACACATGTCACAGGGTGAGAGGATGGAGGAAAGGGGAAGGATGAGTCAACAAAGGAGGCTCAAGGGATAAAATCTTCATAAAGACCCTCATAATGGCTTGTAAGAGCAATAAAAGGGCTTGGAAGAGTCATTTATGGCCTAGTGGGCTTCATAAAGTTTTATGGTTGAAATATTTTGAGGGAGATGAGAGCAATTTCTACTTGGGCTTGATTAGGAGGGTTTTAAGCTTGCTTAAGATTGTGCAAATGATTAGAGGATGGATTAGGATGGTTTAGGATGAGCTTAGGGATAGGCAAGTGGATGGCATTTAATGAGGGTGGGTGAAGGAGGAGATATTTGTTAACTTTGGCTTGGGTTAGTAAGTCTTAACCCATGTTTAGGGAATGTGACAAGGTTAGGAGGGGATTAGGATTAGGTTTAAAGACATCTTCTAGAAGAGTCTAGACTTTGGATGAGGATAAAGACTTTCTAGAATAGTCTAGAATTTCCTAGGATGAGGATGAAGACTTTCTAGAAGAGTCTAGAACTTCTTAGGATGAGGATAAATTAGATTTTTAGGAAATAAATAAAGTTTTATTTATTTCAAGGGTTTGGGTTGAGGAGATATTTATTAAAACTTTTTTAATAAACATGAGGATTAATATTTAATCTTAATTAAATATTTTGAGTTGGAATTAGGGGTAGGAAATGATGGGATTAGCCTTTAATCAAAATTAAAGAAGGATTAGAAGATTTTGGAAGAGGTTAGTGGTCTTAAGGAAATTGGCCAAGTTTTGGGCAAAAAATAAATTTTTTATTTATTTTGGGTTTTTTGGTCAATTTATTAATTAAATAATTAATAAATAAGGAAATAATGTTTAAATAAGATTTAAACATTTTTGGGAGGGATTCCTTAATTAAATATTTTTAATTAAGATAAAGGGATTTAATGGCATAAAAATAAATTAATTAATTAAATAATTAATTAAATTAATAAATGATGATGTCATCAAGAATTTTTCAAAAAAAAAAATACTTTATTTTCTAAAGGCGTTTAGGTGTCTACATATAGGCTATTACTTTATTCCCAAATTCCATAGGTTTTCAACAATGGGAACTCAAGTTTTAGCCATTTTAGTGCAGCCTTGCCAAGTTTGACTAGCAACAATGATGGAGCTAAATAATTTTTAAAACCTAATGAAATTTATGATAAATATTAGAGTTATTACATGACCACAAGAATCTATTCCATCCCAAAAAAATAAAACAAAACAATCAAGATCTTTAATTAATCCTTAAAAAACCACGTTTTCTATCAGCAACTACTCCTCCTTACATCAACTGTCTATACAAATGACATAACCAACCCCTTCTAAGGAGTTATATTATGTTTAAATAGCCTTTCCTAACCACCCTAAACCTTAGGTAAAATTTTAGGTTCACATTATCTCTTTTCACTAAAGAGCAAAAAATTGTCATTACAACTTTGCAAAAAAAGATGCAAAGTTGTCAATGAGCAACTTTGACAATTTTTGACAATTTGGCATTTGAGCCCTAGAAACTTGCCTAGTTTGGTTTCAACCCTTATAAAATTATCCTATAACATCTAAGGACCCTTCTTAAACACTCCTTTCTCCCTCTAAGGAATTTTTCCATATTTTTCCCTTTTGGAGCAATGTTTGCATTGCTAGGCTCATCAGGACCCAATTACAAAAAACATGACTCTAACCTTAGATCCTACTTATCCATACCTTATAAAAATTCCTTGTTACTTTATCATTATTCCTTATTCATAAAACTGTTGGCTAGACCATTTACAAGCCAAAATTACTTTAGGGGTTTGCCCTTCCCCAAGGTGCTCCTGCACCATACTCCCCCTACAAGAAGAAGCCTAAGATACCTATGGTGAGAGGAATGCCTTACCAATGCCATTCTTATTGAAGTCAATCTCAAAAATCCAAGTTGACTCAACTTCAGTCTTATCTTTCCATTTCACCGGATTTTCTTTGTAAACTTTGTTCCTTGAACTCTTTTTCACCCTAGAGTCCAATATCTTCTCCACTTGTGGTTGGTTCCTTTTAGGTACTTGTAACTCTTATATGTCTTGGTTTATCTCTATCTAATACTACTTTTCATCAATATCTGGACCCTTGTAAGGTATCAAATCTTTAACATTGAAAATGGGAGATGTGGACATGCCTTTTGGTAAGTCAATTTTATAAGCATTGGAACCATACTTTTTTACCACCTTGTATGGCCCAATACTCTTCATTTTAAATTTTCTTGGGATGCCCTTCTATAGTCTAGCTTTATCTAAATAGACCATGACCAAATCTCCTACCTATAATTGGAGTTCTCTCCTTCCTTCATCCTTCTTTTCCTTTAACCTCTGATTTGCCTCCATTAAGATCTTCTTAACCTGATCATGTATCTCCTTCATGGACCAAAAAAAATCCTCTGCATGTCTACTAATGGTTTCATGTGCTAGTAGTTCTCTAAACTCCATTATCCCCCTTGGATGTGACCCATACACTATTTGAAAGGGACTCAATTTAGTTGTTCTATTCTTGATATCATTATAGGAAAACTCTCCTTAAGGGATGACTTGTTCCCAACTCTACCCATAATCTTTAGTAAGACATCTTAATAGGTTTCCTAGGGCCCTATTAATGACCTCTATATTCCCATTTATTTGGGGGTGGTAGGTAGAACCATGAGCCAAATGTGTACCTAATCTCTTCCATAAGGTCTTCCAAAAATGTCCCATAAACTTTTCATCTCTATCAATCACAATACTCATTGGTAGCCCATGAATTTTGACCATCTCCTTGAAGAATAAATTAGCTAGATTGCTAGCATCATGAGTTGTTTAGAATGGTATTAAATGGCTCATCTTGATGAACCTATCAACTACCACAAACACATTGTCTAACTCTATCTTAGTCCTAGGTAAGCCCACTATGAAATTCATGCTTATGCACTCCCAAGGCCTATTAGGAATGGGTAGTGCTTGATAAAAACCTACATTAGATGATGTAACCTTTGCCTTCTGACATATGCTACATTGCTCTACATATCTCCTTACATCTCTTTGCATCTTGGAGCAATAGTAAAACCTTTCTACTAAGTCTAGGGTCTTGTTAAGGCCAAAATGCCCACTCATGCTTCCATTATGTTTTTCCTAAATGTGATTCTCCCTCATGGATCCCCTTGGGATACATAATTATTGACCCTTAAACAAAAAACCATTCTGCAATGTATATTCAAAAAGATAACTATGAAAATGATTTTCAAAATTAGTACATACCATGTATGCCTCTAAGAAATCAATGTCTTTACCATATAGGTCCTTGAATCCTTCAAGCCCAACACTTAGCAACTTGACCTCTTGCACAGTTAGAAATTTTCTTCTCAAAGCATATGCCACCTTGTTGTTTTTTTCTTGCTTGTGTTTGATGGTAAAAGTATAGAATTGCAAGAATTACATCCATTTTATGTGTCTAAGGTTGAGCTTCTCCTTTAATTTTATAAATCTTAATGCTTGGTTATCAGAAAAGACAACAAACTCCTTGGGTAGTAATTAATGTCTCTATTTCTTAAGGGCTTGGACTAAGGAATATAACTCCAAGTCATAGGCTAAATACCTTGTTTTGGTCTCATCAAGTCTCTCACTAAAAAATGCCACAAGCCTCCCCTCTTGGCTTAATACTACCCTAACTACTATGTTACTAGCATCACACTCTACCACAAATGGTTTCTCAAACCTTGGAAAGACCAATACTAGTTGGGTTTCCACCTCCTTCTTTAGCCTTTCAAAACTCTCATCTGCAGCTTTGGTCCATGTGAATTTTGTTTCCATGCCTCCCTTGATGGTATCATTCATAGGTGCACAAATTTCACTAAACTTCCTCACAAACTTCTTATAGAATTGTGCTAGGCCATAGAAACTTTTGAACACAGTAGCAAATCTAGGAGTAGGCCAACTCAAGATTGCCTCTACCTTACTCTTATCCATTTTTAGACTTCCTTGGGAAACTACAAAGCTCAAGTACACTAGTTCTTCTTTCATGAATTTACTCTTTTCAAGATTCATTGTTAACTTCTCCTATTGGAGTTTCCTCAGCACCATTTCTAAGTGCTTCATGGGCTCCTATTTTGTCTTACTAAAGATGAGGATGTCATCTAGGCACACAATTGAAAACACTCCTATACAGTCCTTTAAGGCTTCATTCATAACTCTCATGAAGGTGCTTGGTGCATTGGTAAGAGAAAATGGCATTACCAACCACTCATAAAGACCCTTAGTAGTTTTAAATGTAGACTTCCATTCATCTCCCTCCTTCATCCTTATTTTATAATAGGCACTCTTAAGATCAATTTTAGAAAAGTATCTAGCTCCACCAAGACAGTCCATTAGATCCTTTGTCCTAGGAATAGGGAATCTATATTTAATTATAATTCTATTGATTTTCCTAGAGTCTATACACATTCTCCACTTACCTCCCTTTTTAGGGGCTAGGACAACTGGGGCTACACTTGGACTAATGCTCTTCCTAATCAGCCCCTGGTCAAGCAATTCTTGGACTTTCCTTGTTATTCTTATTCTTTTCTGGTGTTATCTTGTATGCAGCCTTATTTGGTAAAGATGCACTTAGTATGAAGTCAATTTGATGACTTATAACTCTCTTTGGAGGCAAGGTTCATGGTGCTCCACCACATATGATGTCCTTGAACTAATCTAGTAGTTCTTGTACTTTTGCAGGTATAGGTGGTTGTTTTGATGGCTTCTCCTCCTTTGGCTTCACCATGATAGCATACCCTTCTCCTTCACCTTCCTTTAGGTCTTTGAGGAATTATTTCCCACTCATCAACATTATATTAGCAATAGTCTTTTCCACTTTGTCTTCCTCTAACAAGGACTATATTCTATAGGTGACTCCATCTTTCTTGAAGGAATATTTTTTTTCCTTACCATGATGCACTCCCTCCCTATTATACTACCAAGGCCTTCCTAGTAGAAAATGGCAAGCATCCATTGGAAGTACATCACATAAGATCTTGTCTTCATACTTTCCAATGGTGATGTCCACCCATACTTGTTCATTCACCAAGATGTTGTGCCCTTTGTTCAACCATGTCACATTGTAAGGACACACATAGGGGATCTTTGTTAAACCAATTTTTTGTACTGCCTCCTCTTATATTACATTATCAATAGACCCTAAATCTATGATTACCTTGCACACATTTCCAAGTATTTTACATGTAGTCCTGAAAAGTGCCCTGCTTTGCTTAGCTTCTTCCTTCACTAGTTCTTTGACTAGAACTCTCCTTAATATTAGACTCTCACCCTTCTATAATTCAAGGTACACCTCACTTTTCTTCTTACTGTCACCTTCTTGTACATAAGTAATTTTCTTCTCTCCATAAGATGTTGATGCCTTCTATGGGCACCTATAGGAAGGATGCCCTAGCTTCGCACATTGGTAACACTTCATGTTATTGAAATGTGATCCCCTACTACTATTCCCATATCTTCCTTAGTCACCATTATCAGAACCTCTTCCCCTATTGTAGTATCCTATTTGATTGGTCTCACTGGTTTGCTCAGCCCATTTGGACTCTCCATAATTCTTTTGATCATTGGTCCTTTCACTAGAACCACCCCTTGAGTTGCCTCTGAAATCTTTACCCTGGCCTTTGCCTTTAGAGTTTGAGACATTCTTCTTCCTCAACTTGTCTTCCACCTTTAGAGCCATTTGGAAACAACTATGCAAGGTAGTGAGACTAAACAAACTTAGTTCATCACGTATGGACCACTTAAGGTCATTTAGATATCTTGCTACCCTGATGCTTTTTGCCTCTTGTGCCCTTGACCTCAAAGCTAGCTTTTGGAACTCTTTAATATAATAAGCCACATCAAGATCCCTTTGCTTGAGGTTATGCCTTTTCTTGTGAAGTTGGGTCACATAGTCCTCTTGTAAATAGGTCTCCTTTATCCTTGCTACCATAGCCTTCAAGTTGGCTATTGGTTTCTATCCTTCACCCTCTCTTTCCTCTTGCACAAACTTCCACCAAGTCAATGCATTTCCTTTCAATTTAGATTTTTTCACCCTTGCCTTTTGAGCCTCTATTACTCCTTCACATTCAAGACAATTCTCAATATTTTCAATCCATTCTAGGACCACTTTTGCATCCATCTTCTCATAGTACATTGGGATATTCTCAAGAGTCTTCCCTCCAAATTCTTTGAGGGCCTTGAGGAATGGTTCTTTCTCACCAAGTGGAGGATTAGGTTCAAGGATCTCATCTGCCAAGTCTACCTTCTTCTTTCCTTTACAAGTTCTAGTGTCTTCATCTTCCTTTACTAGACCTACCTCTTGAATTTCCTTCAATTTTTCCTTCATCTCTTCTATAGCCTCATCTAGAAGCCTAGTTTTCTCATCCATGATCTTCTTCTACTCATCTACCTCCTTAGCCAATTCTACATTGGTCACCATCTTTGTAGACCCACTTGATTTAGTAGGAAACAATATACCACTACGAGTCTTAATCTTATGGCTCTAATATGACTTTGATGGGTAGCTTCTTCTTCTTAGAACTCTTTTTCTCTATAAAGACTATTTCCTAGCCTCCTTAGAGTCTCTTCTATAACCTTAACCTAGAGGATTCTCTCCTAATCCCCTTCCACCAAGAAACTCTCCTATCAATTCAAAATTCCACTCTTCTAACTCCAAAACCCCATCTATGCACCTTTTTGCTAACCCCACCAAATGCTACCTAGTAGGGAAAACTCAATTTTAGGCCTTCCTCTTGAGGTTCTTGACACATTTGAAGTCATTATGCACCATCTTGTTAGGTTTCACACACCCACAACCCATTCTTGCTATGTTTGTCCTTGTAGCCCTATGAGCCCCTATTAGCCCTCCTAGAAACAAGGTTTCTTAAATAACTTGTAAATCCTCTTAACAAGGCCTATATATTTCTACTATACATTGTCTCATATCGACTTGGACTTAAGGATTTTCTAGGTCTTAGGTTCTCAAAGTGTCTGTACAGTACTATTCCAAAAAATTCCAAGGCAATGACAACAACTTCACTAATAGAGAAAATAAAACTCCACTCCAAACCTCTTCCTATTGTCCAAGGACACTAGTCACCTTTCTCTATCATTTCCCAACCTTGATTAACACACACCAATCCAATTCTCCTTTCACTTCTCTCCTGCAAGCATATTTGTACCTTGCCAAGCTCCTACCAACTTACTTAGGGCTTGCTTGCAAAAATAGTAAACCATATTCATCAACCTCAAAAATTTATATTTACATAATATATATAGGCTATTACTTGATTCCCAAAGGCCATAGGTTTTCAACCATGGGAACTCAAGTTTTAGCCATTTTAGTGCAGCCCTGCCAAGTCTAACCAGTAGGAATGATGAAACTAAATAAATTTTAAAACCTAATGAAATGTATGCTAATGAAAAAAATATGATTGTATAAAGTTATTAATTTACCACAAGCATCTATTACATCCAAAAAAAGTAAGTAGAAAAATCAAGATCTTTAATCAATCCTTCAAAAACCATGTTTTATGTTAGCAACTACTCCTCTTTACATTAATTGCATGTACAAATGACATAACCAACCCCTTTGAAGGAACTATCTTTTGTTTATATAACCTTCCCTAACCACCCTAACCCTTAGGTTGAATGTTAGGTTCACATTATGTCTTTTTCACCAAAGAGAAAAAAGTAGTCATTGCAACTTTGCAAAAAAATGCAAAGTTATCAATGAGCAACTCTAACAACTTTTGACAATTTTGCATTTGGGCCCTCCAAACTTGCCCACTTTGTCTTCAATCCTTATAAAATGATCCTATAACATCTAAGGACCCTTCTTAAACACTTCTTTCTCTCTCTAAGGAATTTTTCCATATTTTGCCCTTTTCGAGCAGTTTTTGCATTTCTAGGCTCATTAGGACCCAATTACTAAAAACAAGATTCAAAGCTTAGATCGTACTTATCCATACCTTTGAAAAATACCTTGCGACTTCATAATTAGTCCTTATTCATCAAATGGTTAGCTAGACCATTTACAAGCCAAAATTTCTTTAGGGATTTTCCCTTCCCCAAGGTGCTCCTGCACCATATCTACAACAACCTGCTCTACTTTTTCTTTATCTACTTTCTCTAAATTTTCATACTTGACACACTTAAAACTAGTTAAATTAGCTAATCTCCTTATATCTTCACATACATTATCTATGCCTTTAGGTTCTCTCCTTAGTACTATTTGAAGCTTGATCAAGTCATCAAATTCAATCCTTTCAAATTCATCATCTTTTCATAAGGTTTGACTACTAATTTTCTCCTAGGGCTCTTCTTTTGCTGGCCTTGCTCAGCCTCTAATAGTCTCTTCCTTGTAAATTTTCCCTTGACTGACCTTGTGATTTTCACTATTCCTTTCCTTGTTGTCTTAGTAGTTGCAAGGCTTTCCACCTTGGTCCTTTTTCTGGTGATCCTCTATGGTGCACAAGTGGCTTCGATTACCACTCTCTTTAATATCTTTTTCACCTTAGGATCAACTACAAAAAAATAAAATTTCCCTTAGTTGCGTGAGGCTTGGCAATAAAAAGTCCTTTTCCTTCATCTTCTCAATCATTGTCACCTTCATTGTTGAGGTCTTCTCCTTTGCCTTATGTTATCTACAATGGTGACTATACAAGCTTTCCTTCCAAGGCTTGGATCATATTCTTCCTTTTCCTATCCAACTTAGGGACTTTTGTTAGCATCATCATTTTTATCTTGGCAATCTTATATGTGTCAAATGGCTCGGCATTCTTTTAAAATTCTTCTACCAACAACATTGTAATATTAGCAAACACTTCATCTGCATTCACTTCATAGTGCATAGGCCTTAGCCATGCCACCCTTGGTATTATTTCCTAAGCATATGTATAGTCTATATCAACTAGAAAATATATGTGATCATAATATTTATCAACTACTGACTTAGGTATCCTTGACCTATTCTTCATCTTTCTCTTAAAGTCTTCAAAATAAACATCCATAATGGTTTCAAAATTTTCACCTATTTTTTCAATATACTCATATCTACTCAGTAACATGCCTTGTCTTATCCCAAACAACATCTCTAACTATGGGAAAATAATTATGTACATAGAAAATAATATAACTTGTGAGAGAACCAAACTTACATGAGGTATTCTTAGCTTTCCTTATTGATCCAAGGTTCTCTACAAGTTGAATCAATTGTAGCTCGGCCAAGTCATAGTTGTAGCCCTTCTTGACAATTTTATATCCCATGTCAATAGCTACACATGGCACATTATTCAGTCGACTCAACTAATAGAACTTGTGTGTAATCACATGAACTACAAAATTATAACTGGATCTTCAATTGAGTTGATAAACATACCTCATTCATTCCACTTTTCCTTTGTGAGGTCTTCAATCACATCTCTTGACTGATGATGAACAACCTTTACTCGATCTAGAATTGGGTAACCAGTTACATGATGTATGATGGACTTTGTAATCTTAACGGCATGTTCTCCATCTATAACTTCATATCATGTACCCTACTTAAGACTATCTTAATCCGTTCAACCTTAAACACTTTGGGGAATGTTAGGCCACAAGTTAACCCTTTCTCAGCCACAACTTCATTTTCATCCTTTAATGCCCCATTTTCACACAAATTATCAAATGCATTTATCAATTCAAAATATCCTATCTCGCCAATTTTGCAAATGTACCATGACCTTACATTGTGCACCATGAGATCACACAAGGAGGTATTCCAAATAACACTTCAAAAGAGTCTCATGTCAATGCAATCCTTTGGATATGCCTTAAATTTTGGAGGAAGAGATGCATCATTGTAAAAAAATTGAGCATTGATATCCTTCAATGCTTCTCTCTTCTCACTTGCAAATGTAGATGATGCCATTTTGAAAACTGGGGTTTAAAACCTTTAAACAACTCCATAAATTAACAACTTGATTCAAACAAATTTAAAAACTTACACTTTTGGCAATTGGCATACACTTGAAATCTTTATGTAACTCACACAAATCGTTCCTTGAAATTGCATAGGTTCTTTTCTCTAAGAGTTTGATAGCTTGGTGAGTTAAAATAACTCAAAAATTGTTTATATACCTTCAAACAGTCAAAATGATCTTCCATTTAATGCTCTATACCCTAAGTAGGTAAAGACAAAGTGCATGACAGTTGTCTTGGCTTGCTTTGTAAAACTCGACACACATACCTATTACTTCACTCAATCAGTTGCACAACTCGGCTCATACACTCCACTTTACTAGCTCGGGCAACACATCATCTCGTTTGATACTATAACTTGGTCACTACTAGGTAACCAATACTTCCACTTGGCACCAACTATTCACCAACTCAATATATGTATTATTTTCTCATTTCATACTTTAGATCTATCCTATTGCATCTCATCTCATGTAGTTATAGACTTCACTCCATCATATGTTAGGCACTGATGTATAATATATCATTTCAAATACAATTCCTTACATACCTTCTTACTTAGTTTGAGATAGCATCATCACCTAATCCATTAGATTGGGTGATCTCAACATCATTAGCTATATTATTGTTACCTTCCTCCTTCTTTCTCCATGATTGATCATATGGTTTCTCTCTTTTTCAAAATTCATATCTGTTTTGCCTTTGTTGTATTCATTGTTAGGTTCTAGAGCTTAGGTCCTACAATTTCTACTCAAATGACCGATCTTGTGACAACTATAACAAATTAAATTATCATTCAACCAACTCTTGGATTTACCTCTGAAATGTGTCCTAATACAATGTGTTGTTATATGACCATATTCACAACATAACTGATAATTGTACCATGTCTTGTAATCCCAATTCATTGTGTTACCTTTCTTAGGTACATTTTCTTGTCCTTTGGGTGTCCAATTAGGTTTTTCCTTAGGTCTAAAATCTTGTGCTCTATGACCATACTTCTAACAATTATAGCAATATCCTTCAAATCTAGGTGCAACTGGTGTATTGCTAACATTTGATCTACACTCGTGTTCTTGATGTCCATGTTTGTTACAATTAAACCAATATCCATTGATTTTTGGGTTTAGGATTTGACTTACCAATCTTGCTTCTATAGACTTTTTTGTATGCCCTAGCCTTCCACAATGATAACATATAGGTTTGTTATTTTTTGGCTTTATATTCCTCTATTCTCCAATCTTTTATGATTCTACTTCCTCATTAGATGATTGGTGCTCAGTATAGCCTACTTTAGAGGTTTCATTGGATCTTATTTGTGTTCTCATCAATTTCTTAAAGTATCTTATAGATTCTTTGGGTTTATTCATCCTTTCAATGAATTCATTTTCAAATCTTAACTAATTCTTTAGTTGATCATTCTTTGATCTTAGATTTTCAATCTCCACATCTTTCCTATTTAGCTCGTAGTTTACACTTAGTAGTTGGTTAAGCATATCAAATTTCTTGTGTGTGTATTTTTGCACATTATATGTCCTATCATCAAGTCTTGTATCTATTTTTCTCTTGTCTTCATCAACCATTGTCTTATCTTCTTCAATTCTCTTTATCTGTTTAGTCACTTTACACATACCTACTAATTAGATCTCATTTTCTTTCTTTAGTCCTCTTATCTCTTCAATAAATATTTTGTTCCTCTCCAATAGGTATGTTATTTCTCCATCACTTCCACTATAATTTCCATCATCAAATAGACCTTCAATGTCTTCCTCCTGATATTGTGTATCATTCTATTGGATTGTCATTTCCTTCCTTCTCTTTAAGGATTTCTTTGATTCTTCTCTTGTTGTTTCAAGTTATTATAGTGCAAGCTATATATCAAGCTTCTGATTCTCAATGATTTTTCCCAACTTATAGGCCTCCATCTCCAAGATCTCAACTCTCAAGTGGTTAGACTTATGCTAAGAGAACAAAGCTTTGATACCAATTTTTAGAAGTCTAATGGGAAAGTTAGATACTGGGGGAGGGGGGATGAATCTAGATCTATAATACTTTGACCCTTTCAAACAAATGTTAAATCTAATAATTTCACCTCTTATCCTTATCTTAGCAATATCATAAATCAAATAAACATTTACTGTTATGATGTATTAGATATAAAAAATAATCACATCCATGAACCATGTAAGAAAATGATCAACACATACTACAAATATTTTGGTTACCCAAAAAACCTCCAAGGTGAAGGTAAAACTACAGTGGGCATCACACCCACAAATCTCCACTACTGTAGTAGTAAAGTTCACTTATTAAGGCTACAAATTTTAATCACTTCTAATGATCTACCCTATGAGGATCGTGCCTTGTTAAGACCTTATAAGACTTATATAGTCTACCTTGATTAAAGGATTTAAACTTGCAACTAAGTAAGCACTCTATTAAGAGATTTACAAAGGTATGTTAGGAGCACTCTATTAAGAGATTTACCCAAATTACACTTGCTAGAATGTATCAATACCTGGTCCTTCAGTTTGTACTTCAAATGTTGAAAACAGATCTCCTCTTTACAATCTCTGATCTAGTCTCTAATTTGATATATATGTATTATGCCCTTTACTACTCTACTTAGTCGCTCTCATTGGTTCACCTTCAAACTTTACTTCTAGCATCTAAACTTTCAAGCTCTTTAGCACAAATTATGAATTTAGGGTTTGGATCCTCTTCTTATAACCATCTATAGAAGCTTCCATATCAAAATTAATGATCTAGATCCATCTCTTTTGTCCCTTAGTCCTTCCATTTTTCTAATTGGCTAATCACATTTTTATAGGGATTAATGATCTTTAACAAATGCATAATCACCTCCATGCTTTACTCATCAATCATTTAAACATGAATTTAAGTCAAAAAAAATGGTTTACCTCATTTTTTGTGCCATTTTAAACAAATATATCAGAATTGGTTTACTCACCACTCAATCATTGTGATGCTCAATCATGTATAATTTTCATGTTCTCGCTTGGCCTCTATCTGGTTGGTTGATACGGTATGACTCATCATCTATATGCTCAGTGTAAAATATCTTTTGGATAACTCAACATGTATTAGAGTACTCAACAACCATAGACTTTCTTGGTAGTTACTACTACTTAGCTTCAATTGAATTACATACAAGTCTTCATTCATTTGCTACCCCTAAGTAGGATAGCTCGATTGCAACGATAACTAGATAATCCTATTGGAATTATTAAGAATAACTAAGAGGAGGGTAAATTATTTATCCAAGGTCTATATGTACAAATAAAACTTTTCATAGCTTAGTGAACCCATATCCATAAAAACTTAATATTCATGCATCTATTAGATCATACAATGCTTAAACTTTTTAGATTACCGTCCTGGGTCAAAATGACTTTGCAGAAATGTAAACATGAAACATAACAGATTCAATAACACATTTGATACATGAATTTTATGTGGAAACCCAATTTGGGAAAAACCACTAGTAACATGTTGCTAATTCTCACTCTTCTAAAGTGATGCCCTATGAAAGGCCAAACCTAATAAAGGTTACAATACACACTATTAAATGTGACTTGGTTAGAGGATTTCAATCACCTTATTAGGAGTTAGCCTTGTTAGAGGACTTTAGACCATTCACTTGGAATGTCACCTGATTAAAGAATTCACAAATGATTGTTAGGTCAACCTTAATCTAAAGGATTTACCCTAGATTGATACAATGATTAGAAAGTACCAGTAAGGCTTGATTTGATAAAAATTTACAACTCACTTGCAGATTACAGATCTATGTTCCAGGCCTCCATTTTGTTTGGTTTTCACACACTTTAGCTTTGATAGCTTGTTCACCCTTCAAGAATTCATACTCTTAAGCCTTCTTGCTTTACTTTTCAATAGTAGTCTCTTATATTTGGCTACTAAATGAAGTATTACCCTAGACTCCATGTCTTCCTTAGGTTCTTGCACATGACAACCTTTTCTTTTGACCAACTCTCTCTATAAATAGAGATTTAAGATCTTTTTTCATTCAACATCAATTGTCCATTTTAGGGTTAGGTAGGATTAGGTAGGATTCAATCAATCTACCCACTTTTCCATTTGGTTCCTCTAGAAACTTCTCCCTCAACCCTCTTTGAATTCACCTCAAAATAGATTACCTTGAATTCTATGCCACCAGCTCATCATAGTTATCTTCCACATGCTTCATACAATTCAAGAAAACAAAATAGTCAGCTCAGATTTGTCATATATATGATTTAACATGAATATTGGCACTCAACATCAATATGTTGTCACTCAGCTTCCATATTGATCTTCCACTTGTCTTCCACTAGATAAATTGGCAAACACTAAAGTTTACTGGTGCTCGACATCAACT
Organism: Cupressus sempervirens; assembly: GCA_028749045.1. Taxonomy (NCBI): domain Eukaryota; kingdom Viridiplantae; phylum Streptophyta; class Pinopsida; order Cupressales; family Cupressaceae; genus Cupressus; species Cupressus sempervirens. Next base: position 870,938,600 of record CM053785.1, on the reverse strand, counting down.
AAATTGTACTCAGCTTACACTAAGTTCACTTAGCATACACTAAATCTTCACTTTGCTCGAATCCAACTAATTTCCTACTCAGTTGGCACTAACTTTTCTCAGCACCTACTATCCACCCGGTCAAGCTTGGCAGACTCAATTCTTCTTACTTGTTCTTCTAGACTTAATTAGTGTATCCATCCTTTGTAGCCTTAGTAGATAATCAATACACTATGTCATCACTATCTTAACTCATCTTTGTACTCCTTTTTCATACCATAACTCAACCTTTCCTCTAGGTGTTTTTGTTATCATATTTGATAAAAAAAATCCTCATTAATCAAATGAATGATAGTACTCAAATCAACTAGGCAGTTATCTTACTAGGAAGCAGCAGGTTTGACATCAATGATAAAACAATGATTGAAACATTCCAATCTGATATCAGCAAATCCTACCTTGTGAATGACTAAGTGTTTGACACTAGTAGACAACATAACTTAGGGATCAATAGTTTAGATGCCAAATTTTGTATAAAAATATTTTGATTAAATTCATAGGTGATGCAGAGATCTTATATTTTTTAGGTTCTAGATCAAATTTGCAATAAAATGTTCCAATCTTGTTATGATGTCTTTTGGAACCTATTGGCTCAAGCAACCAAAAACATTAATCTCTACTTTATAATGATAAACAAGGGTTATTTTGGCTTCTTATTCAAACCAACCTAAACTAATCACTTTCCAAGTTTTAGGTGTTCATTATGCCAACAAACTAGATCTTTTTACCTTTAGGCCTCTATTTCTATTAGGTCTCCAATGAATAAAGTTGATTCTATTCTCTCAAACTTTCCAAAATTTTCTCAGATTCAATCACATATTATTATAACCATTTAGCTAGGTAACAACATATCCCAACCTTAAGTGTTGGTATCATTAGAATGGTTTAGAATAATTGATAGGTGGGGTGGTGAATCAGTTATCCTTAGGTCCATATGTACCAATTCAACTTTTCAAATCATCAAACAACTTCGATCTAATCATTAAGTAGCCTAGTCTTTATAGAATCTTACTAGTAACATAAACTTGCAATCCATTGTCCTAATAATAACTAACTTGTAGAATGTAAAACATTAATAATAGAACATCTTAAATAACATCCACACAAGTAAGACACCAAGATTTAACATGGAAACCGTATTTGGGAAAAACCACCAGCAACATGTCACTAATTTTTCACTCTTCTGAAGTGAGCTCTATTAAGAGCCAACCTTGTTAAAGGTTACAATACACACTATTAGGTGTGGCACTATTAAAGGATTTAATCACCCTGTTAGAAGTGGTCTTTTTAGATGACATAAGAACATTCCATTAGAATGTTGCCTTGATTGAAGGATTTGCAAATCATTGTTAGGTCAACCTTGATTAAGGATTTTAATTAATACAATGGTTAGAAAGTAACAATAGGTTGATCTAAATAAATACAACTCAATTTGCAAATACAGACCACAATTTGGTTCAACAGTTGATTCATTGAATAGCATGCATTCTCATCTCCATCACTAATTTTCTTGGCAACCCTTCAAGCTATCACTCTTCACTATTCAACCTTCTGCTCAAGTTCACCAATCAAGAGAATCAACAACTTCTCCAACATTTTTAGGTCTTCTAACCTCTTCAGGTTAAATCTTATGCCTCCTTAAATAGGTAGCTTGATCTTTTTCCTCTTAAACACCACCGTTGATCTTAGGTTTAGGTTAGATTCATCGAATCCTTCCATCTTTTTGTTTCCTTCTTTACCTTCTAGAAACTTCTCCAAACTTTTCTTTAAATCCATGCATAAATATGCTCAAACACAGTTTCCCTTGCATTAAATGTCCTAGCTCATCAATTATTATCTTTAACACACTTTACATACTTCAAGAACTCAACTATATCGGCCATGAATCTCAATTACTTCACAAAACAACAAATGATGACACTCGGCCAAAACTATGTTCCTCGGCCCCAGTCATCACTAGATTACTTGGTCAAAATTATCTTTCCTTGCTTGGCTTACATTGTCTTCACTCAATCTATTTACTGGCACTTAGTCCAACTTTTCTATTACTTTATCTTTATTGGTGCTTGGTTGACACTAAATTTTCATGGCTTATACTATTTACTTGGTCGACACTAACACAACTTAGCTTCAACTATAAGTTCCTTAATCTTCTACTTTGAATCCCAATTAAGCCTATGTATTTGTTCTTCATTGATCATCTCTTCTAGGATTTAATACAACTAACTCCTTCACTAAGTGTTATGATTAAACAACACATTATTTTGTCAATGTCCAACTAATCAAGTGCCTATTGTTATTCCACATAACTCATCCTTTCCACTAGGTCCTATTGGTATCTCTTCTTCTCAAATCCTCTTCATCAATCATCTTGATATGGCACTTTACTTAGGTAGCGACTATCTCACCAATAAGGTTTGACATCAATGATAATATAACAATTATTCCAATTATAGTTTCCAACAATCTCCCTCTTTGGCATTGATAGCAACACCTCTAGATACCATGCAATCCAAAAGCTCTTGACTTTCTTCAATCAACACTCTCTATGTTTAGTATTAGATCTTAATTAATATCCTTAGTTTATTCAAATTCTCATTTCAGCATCCAACAATCTCTTTGATGTCATCTTTTAGTTTCATTCTAATTCACATTCACGTAGCTCTTATATGCAACACCTCTATTAACATAGAAATATCTCCCTATATCATATCTAAACATAGTCTCCCTCTTTAATATACATTATCTAAACTTTTTCACAATCTCTTTTGATGGAAACACCTCATTCTCTAATTATTGCATAGCTAACTCTTGAACTACTCCCTCTTACATCTTACATGTATGACTTCTATAATCTTTCCCTCTTGTTGATTAGATAATCTCTCTCTCTTTACCCATGTGTCTTACAATTTTCTCCCTCATGTAGATCACTGAACATCTCCCTCTTTTCTCATGTGTCCATGGTAACTATATATCATCTCCCTCTTTGATAGCAATGCTAAAGATACTTTATCATCTTCAACATGTAGCTATCTTCTTGGTCAGTTCTCTGAACTAGGTTCTTCTATCATCTTGCTTATGATTGATTCAACATCTTGTGCTTCTCCCTTCACAACTTTAGGTAGGTCCTAAAGTGTGACCTTTTGCATCAACTTGTAAGATATTCTAATCAACACATTTGATGTAGAGCTCCATCTTAGCTTAAGTAACCTCATTTAGGGGAATCACCCCCAATTTACCTCTTGGATATTCATGTACATCCTTAGGTAAAGTTTTTGTGAATATATCAACAATATGTTCCTTTCTATTCACATACTCAAATCTCACTTCCTTGTCTTGAAACAACTCTCTCAAGTAATGATACTTGATAGAAATTCCCTTGGTCTTAGTATACATCACATGATTTTTATATATATTTATAGCACTTGTGTTATCACGTAATATAACAATAGGTTCAATGATCTCTTCCTTCATTCCTTTCAACAATTTCTTAATCCACACTATGTTAGATCAATTAACTACTACAACTACATATTCATCTTTAGTTGTAGATTGGGAGATGCAATTTTGCTTCTTCCTTGTCCATGAGACTAATCTCTTTCCTAGAAAAAAAAGTTGTATTGCTTGTAATCTTTATGTCATCAACATTACCAACCCAATCTGCATCAGTATACACTTTCAGCTCAAACTTGTCATTCTTCTTGCAATAGAGTCCATAGTCCTCTACGCCTTTCAAATATCTCATTATTCTTTTCATAGCCATCATGTGATTCTCCTTAGGATTTTCAAAAAATCTAGCAACAATCCCAACTTCTAGTGCAACATCTGGTTTGCGATAAACAACATATTGCAAATTGTCAGTCGTTGATCTATACAAGGTTTGATTCACATCAATAGCATCATCATTCTTTCAAATTTTATGTCGAGTAGCCATAGGTGTTCCAACTAGTCTTGTGTCTTCCATACCAAAAATTTTTAGTATCTCCTTGATATATTTTGATTGTGTGATGTACATACCTTTCTTTGTTTCATACACTTGCAAGCCTACAAAGAATTTGATCTCTCCAAACATAGACATCTAAAACTGTTGTCTCATTTTATTTGCAAATGACTTAATGACAATGCATCCTTTCCTCCAAATATGATGTCATCAACAAATACTTCAGCTAATATTATCTCTTTGTCAAACTCAGTCTTATAGTATAGGTTTTCATTATCATTTGTCCTTGCAAAATCGATCTTCACCAAATATGTATGCAATCTTTCATACCATTCTTGGGGGGCTGGTTTCAATCCATACAAAGCTTTGTGCAACTTACATACCATATCTCTGTTGTTTGGGTCAACAAATTCTTTCGGTTGTTCAATATAGACTTCTTCTAGAATTCCATTCAAAAATGAAAACTTTATATCCATCTGGTATACTTTGAATCCTTTGTAAGTAGCATATGCAAGTAATGTTCTCACTCCTTCCAATCTTGCAAGAGGGGAAAATGTCTCCCCATAGTGAATACCTTCTTCTTGTGCATATCCCTTACAAACTAGCCCTGCTTTATTTCTTGTGACTTCGCCTTTCTCATTTAGCTTGTTTCTAAATACCTACTTTGTTCTAATAACATTATTGTCCTTTGGTCTAGCTACCAGTGACCATGTTTTATTCTTCTCTATCTTCTGAATCTCTTCATTCATTGCTTGGATCTAATGTTCATTATCTAAAGTATCTTTCACCAATTTGGGATCAAATTCACTCAGTAAACATGTGTCACTCCTTAGGCTTTTCCTTGTCATAACTCTTAAATCTTTTCCTCCAATTATTTGATCAGGTGCATGATGTCTTCTCACATACTTTGCTAATGTAGGCTCTTCCCTTTTTTCTTCTACTTCAGGTTCATCTTGTGGATTTACTTTAGGTAGAACTTATTGTATTTCTATTTGTTCTTCTAACTATTTGGCAATCACTTGATGTTTCTCAACATGCTTTGCCTAATGCTTAGCATCCTTTGCATGACGCTCGACATGCACTTCTTAATTCTTGACACACTTTTGTTGTAACTTGACATGTATTAGTCATTTTTTCTTGATAACTTTCTTCTTAGGTTCAGGTAAGGTGTTAGGCTCACCTTCATCAATGTATATGAAACTCTTGTAGTCTTTAGGTTCTTTCTTACATTCAACTTCATTCTTTTCTACATATTCATCAACTTTCACATTTACACTTTCCACAACTTTTTTAGTGTCAGAGTTCAAACACTTATATGCTTTTCTCTTAGTAGAATAGCCTAAGAATGTGGCTTCATCACTTTTTGCATCAAGTTTTCCATTTCTATTATCTTTCAATGTATAACATTTTCTTCCAAAAATTTTGAAATATTTCACCTTAGGTGCATAACCATACCATAACTCAAAAGGTGTAACACTAGTACCTTTCTTGACTTATATTGTGTTTAAGGAATAAACAACTATACTTATAGCTTCTCTCCAATAGTTTGGTGCAACATCTTCTCCATCATCAATGTCCGAGTAGAGTCCATGCTTGATATATTCCTCCTTTTAGCTATACCATTATGTGGAGGGTCCTTGGTGCAAACACATGTCTCTTGATTCCTTTTTCATTGTAGAATGTATTGAATTCTCCATATATGAATTCACCTCATCTATCAGATCTCAGACACTTTATAAGATTTTACCTATTTCTTTCTCAACTCTAGCCAAATATTGCTTAAACATTTGAAATGCATCAGACTTTTCTTTAAGAAACATCAAAGTCATCCTTCTATAGTAGTCATCAACAAATAAACTAAAATATTTGTCACCAAAGTAGCTTTTCACACCAATAGGGTCATAAAGGTCAATATGAACCAACTCTAAAATAACATTACAAGTATAGGTCTTACTTTTGAAACTAGAATTTGTCATATTTTCCAACTGACATTGTTTATACATCACATTATTAGTTTTCTTGAATTTTGGTAAGCCTCTTACTTTCTTCATCTTACTAATGCTTACCAAATTGTCAAGGTTCACATGAAATAGCCTCTTATGTCATAGCCATTTATCATCAAATTGTAAAAATAAACAAGTATCATCAGATAGGTCTAGATAGAACAAATTACCTCTGGTTTGTTCTCCACTTCCAATCAATTATCCTGAACCATTGTAGATTTTGGTCTTCTCATTCTCAAATTAAACTTTGTAACCTAAATTATTCAATTATGCCACACTCAAATTTTTTTAGTTAAGTCCTTCAACCTAATAAGAATTATCACATCTGATCTTATTAGTTAATTTTATTGGTCCTTTCCCTTTCACAAGACATGGTGCATCATTACCAAACTTATTACTACCTCCATTATAATGTTCAAGGTTTTCAAACTTAATTTTATCACTAGTCATGTGATGTGAGCAACCACTATCAATAATCCATCTATCACTACTCATATATGAAATAAGTACAATTTTATCATCTTGATTGGAATCATCTTTCATAGTAACATAAACAACTTGTTCATCATTATTGTCATATTCATCATCAATATCTTCTTCAGCAATGTAACAAGACTTCTTACCTTTTCCTTTTTAGTCATTTTATCCTTTATTGTCTTTTCCATCTCTTCTTCCTTTGAACGTGATGTGTTTTCTTTCATCATTGTCATCTCTGTCAGGACATCTTGTAGTAATATGACCAACTTTATTGCATGAAAAATAGATTATGGGGAGTTTACCTTTGAATTTTTCTTTGCCTCTTGGAAATCTCCTAGAAATTAATGCTTCAAGATCCTCAAGATCATCATTAGAAGATTAACTCTCACTAGCCTCATACTTTCCTTTCTTCTTCTTAGACTTATGTAACACCAATTGTGACTTGAAAGCAGTTTCAATAGCAAGGGCATTAAAATTATCAAAATTTGAAATTCAAAAGCAATGAGTCTACCAACTAGACTATCCAAGGTTAGGTCATTACCAGGAGTACATCTCAATTCTTGTATTGCAGAGAATCTAATAGCATAAATAGGAAGTAAAGTTCTCAATACCTTGTTGATCATAGTTTCATCACTTATCTTTCCATCAACTCCTTTGATAGCATTCACAACTTCTTTGATTCTTCCAACATATTGAGTAATGTTCTCACCTTCCATTATCTTTGTGTCATCAAACTTTCCTCTCAAGCTTTCTAATTTGGCTCTAAGTACATTCTTATCTCCTACATGGATCTTTTCCAACTTTTCCCACATTTTCTTTTGAGTAACATAGTCCTTTATATCATCAAACTCTAAATAGCTTAGGGCAGATGCAATCTCCAGCATTGCATGCTTGTGTTCTTATTTCTCCTTTATTTGATGAGCTATCAAAGATGCAAGTGTAGTTACATAGTTATTCTCCAAGTAGAATCCTATTGAATCTACAATTCCAACAATGTGCAACTTCATCAGACTTTTCCATGTAGGGAAGTTAGGGAAGTTCTTGTTCAACTTGGGTATCTCCTTTCTATACATCTTGATCTTTAGCTTTAAGTTCCTTCAAAATTTTCTCTACAAGCACCAAATTCTCTTATACCAATTGTTAGAATGATTTAGAATAACTGGGTGGGGGGGTGAATCAGTTATCCTTAGGTCTAGATGTACCGATTCAACTTTTCAACTCATCAAACAACTTAGATTTAATGATTAAGAAGCTTGGTCTCTATAGCATCTTATCGGTAACATAAACATTCAATCTATTATCCCAATATTAACTAACTTGCAGAACATAAAATATTAACAGTGAAACATCTTAAATAACATCCACACAAGTAAGACACTAGAGTTTAACGGGGAAGCCCTGTTAGAGTGGGGTTGTCATTGCACTAAAAGATTGATTCGTCAATGCCTGATACAACCAATCAACTTATAGTACACAGGAGATGGTTAAACCTTTGTCATGAATCTTGAGGGGAGTGCTAAAAAAATTTCCAACAATCTCCCCCTCAACATTACCTGAGGGTCTAAGAATTCAAACCTATGACCAAGCTCTGATACCACGTGTTAGATTGGGGTTGTCATTGCACCAAAAGACCAATCTATCAATGCTTGATATAACCACTCAACTTATAGTACATAGGAGGTAGTTAAACCCTTGTCATGAATTTCGAGGGCAGTGTTGAAAAAATTTCCAACAAGCCCAATTTGGGAAAAATCACCAACAAAATGTCACCAATTTTTCACTCTTATGAAGTGAGCTCTAGGAGCCACCATGTTAAAGATTACAATATAAACTGTTAGGTGTGACCCTATTAAAAGATTTAATCACCCTGTTAGAAGTGACCTTGTTAGAGGACTTAAGAACATTTCATTAGAATGTCACCTTGATTAAAGGATTTACAAATGACTATTAGGTCAACCTTGATTAAAGGATTTTAACTGATATAATGGTTAGAAAGTAACAATAGGTTGGTCTAAATAAATACAACACACTTTGCAAATACATATCAAAATTTCATTCAATAGTTAATTCATTAACTGGCATGCATTATCATCTTCATCACTAATTTTCTTGGTAACCCTTCAAGCAATAACTCTTCACCTCAACTCTTCATTGTTCATGTTAGAAATAATAGTCCACCAAGATAACTGAGAGTGGGGGGGGGGTGGTGCTGAATCAGTTATTTGACAATTAAAACATTTATCTTCTTTAAGAAAACTTATCCATTCAACAAAAGTAAACAACAACCATAATAAAATGCACATAGACAATTACACCAGATATGTTGACTAGGAAAATCCTTGATCAAAGGGAAAACCCCGGTGGGAATAATGCCCACAAGATGATGTACTAATATAAATATAAATATTTCTTGTTAGAGGATGGACCCTATTATGAGTCTATTACAACATTTATTAAATAGAGTCTATATTAGGAGACTTTGAATCCCTGTTAGGAGATTCCAACCTCGTTAGAAGTTGTAGTATAATGTATGCAAGATGAGCCCACTACCTAAACATGCAATTTCAACTACAAGAAGAGCTCACTAGTCAAACATGTAGTTTACTATTATTTTCTTCTTTCCTTTGTTTTTTCAACCAAACCAATCACTATCAAACCATGTAGACCAGGTCACGAACCTCAGATCACTCAGCAAAACCTTGGCAATGAAGTTTCCTTCACCTTCGCACTATTTTGCTCAATTTCACATTCTACTCTTGTTGTTGCTTATTATCAATTATAAAAATCATAACATGATAAAGGAAAATGTCCTTCCTTTATACTGAGTCCTCAAAAAAATTTCCTAACTTGGCTGTTAGACCTTCTCAATTAATTATTATAGGACCACAATAAGAACATGTTATATTTGGTGATAACATAAATCTTTCGCCTTGCAAGTTGAATAACTTTTCATACATGCAATATTATGACTAGAAAACTTACCTACATCATCATCAACATGTCTCCTTCATGTCCTCAACCTTGATCCTTAGAATATCAACTCTGCTATGAGATATAACAAGTTTACCAGAACATGCCTTTGTAAACTCTATCTCAAAACAGGCATCACCAAAACTTACATAACTTCTTCTAGACTTATCCTTTCTTCTTTTGACATTAACTACATATACTAGATACTCAAAATTATCTCCCATAACCTTGGATGGTTAGAATACTCAACTAGCCATCCATACCAACTTGATCTTTCCACTTTTCTTCTGTTAAATACCACATAAAACTACTATGTTGACATCAATGACAAACTCAGTCATGAATGTAACATATCATCATAGTAACATATCTACAATACTCTCCCATAGGAATATCATCAGCATTCATGCTTCCACCAATCTCCCCCTTTGGCATTAATGGTAACATAGATGAAAAACATCTAGTTCCAAGAATACCAACAAAAGATTGTTCATCTTTTCAAATCCTCTTCATCAATCATTCTTCCCCATTGATATACCTCAATGTGCTTTCTATCAAACTGTCATTCCATCCTATACTTATATCGAGCATACTATACCCATGCCAAACTTCTCCAACTATCATGCATACTGCTTTACCATGCTATTTTTCATCCCAAACATCTCCCCCATTGACATCAATGTCAAAGGTTTCAGCAACCAACTTTTACTCAATCAAAATTTGCAATAATTGATTCTTTCTTTGCTCAAGTGTCAAAAGACACTATTCAAAACAACATCCAACAAGAGTCCTAGATGACTCTATCCATCACAAATACTCCCCCATATAGGAAGCATCAACATTCGGTCCAGACAACAATGACACTCTATTACACTAGACTGTTGCACTCTTGCATCTTCTATTATGATGTAGGAAGGGGCATAACCCCAAGCATACCTCTGAAATACTCAAAAATCTCTTTGGGAAGAGGCTTAGTGGATATATCTGCAATCTTCTCTTTAGTGCTTGCATACTCCAATATGATTTCCTTTTCTGCAACTTTCTCTCTTAACATATGATACTTAATAGAAATGTTCTTGGTCTTAGAATGCAACACTGGATTCTTAGACATATTTACTGTGCTTGTGTTGTCACAATGTACAACAACAGGTTCATTGATTTCTATCCTTATATCCTTTAGCATCTGCTTCATCCAAATGACTTGATTACAATTATTGTTGCTGCAACATACTCTACTTTCATTGTGCTTTGTGATGTACAATCCTACTTCTTTCTTAACCAAGAAACCAATCTTCCTCCAAGAAAGAAGGCTCCACCACTGGTGCTTTTTCTATCATCCATACTACCTGCCCAATCAACATTAGAATAAGCACTTAAAGTGAAATCATTAGATCTTTGATACTACAATCCAAACTCAGATGTTCCCTTCAAATGTCTAAATATCCTTTTAACTATTGCATAATGTGCTTCTTTGGGATCAGCTTGGAATCTTGCAACAATTTGAACTACATTTTCTATATCTAGCCTTGTGTGAGTCAGATATTGTAATCCTCTAATCATAGATTTGTACTTCTTATGCTCAATAGTAGGTGTCTCATCCTTTTTAGATAACTTGTGTCTAGTTAGCATAGGTGTTCCAATGGGTTTGCATGTTTCCAAACCAAACCTTTTTAATAAATCCTTTAAGTACTTAGTCTAAGAAATAAAGATTCCTTCTTTATTCTATACAATCTGCAATCCTAAGAAATATTTCATCTCTCCTATCATTACTCATTTCAAATTCTTTCTTCATCTCTGTAGCAAAATTCTCACTTTCTTCATCATTTCCTCCAAATATGATATCATTAATAAATATTACCAAAATCATCAAGCCATCATCAATTTCTTTCCAATACAGATTACTTTTTGCCATACCTTTGTTATATCCAAGCTTTGTCAAATTTTTGTCCAACCTTGCATACTGGGTTTGGGGTGCTTGCTTCAAACCATACAATGCTTTCCTTAATCTACATATTATGTCCTTGTCCTATTTCAAAGGACATCCTTTAGGCTACTCAATGTATAATTCTTCTTCAAGTTCTCCATTCAGAAATGCTAACTTGCCATCCATCTGATACACTTTGAATTTCTTCTATGTTGCATAGGCTAAGAATAATCTTATTGCTTCTATTCTAGCCACTAGAGCATAAGTCTTCTCATAAGCTATCCCTTCTTGTTGGGAGTAACCTTTACATACCAATCTTGCTTTGTTTCTTACAACTTCACCTTGTTCATTCTTTTTTTTTTTGAATACCCATTTAGTTCCTATCACATTCCTGGCTGTTGGTTTGGGAACCAATGCCCATGTCTCATGCTTTACTATTTGATCTTATTCCACTTTCATGGCTTGTTTCCAATAATCATCTTTACATGCTTCATATGCATTCTTAGGCTTAACTTGAGATATCAAGCATAGTTCTTCATTTACTCTACTTATTGTCCTCACACCTTTGTCTTTGCTTCTGATGATCTGCTCAGATGGGTGATTCTTTGTCATATTTTTTCCTGAAGTAGGAGTTGCTATCTCAAGTCTTGGCTCTATTGAAGGTTCTAAGATTTGTTCCTGCCTTGACTCTCCTTCATTCTACAAATCATTGTTAGTCTCAAGAAATACCTCATCATTCCTTGGCTTAGTAACAACATCATCATCTGAATTGTAATCAACTATTCTGTCTTGTATTTTGAATTTCTCATCAATTCTCACATTTGCACTTTCTATAATAGTCTTAGTTCTCTAATTATAACATCTATAAGCCTTTCTTTTCAATGAATAACCTAGAAATATACCTTCATCACTTCTAGCATCAAACTTACCAATATCATCATCTCTTTTGATACAACACTTACTCCCAAAAATTTTGAAATACTTAACTGTAGGTAAGTGACCAAATCATAGTTCATAAGGGGTCTTCTTTGTGTCTTTCATGACTTGTACTCTATTCATAGTGTAGACTGTTGTATTCATAGCTCCTCTCCAAAACATTTTGGATACATCATTATCTGCTAACATAGGTCTTGCAGCTTCTATAATTGACTTGTTCCTTCTCTCTATAATGTTATTTTGTTCAAGGGTTCTTAGAGCTGATAACTGTCTTTTAATTCCATTTTCTTCACAAAACATGTTAAACTCATTTGAAGTAAATTCTCCTCCTCTATGTGATCTTAAACATTTAATCTTCATACCATATTCATTCTCAACCCTATTCATGAATATCTTAAACTTATCAAATGCCTTAGATTTCTCTTTAAGAAATGCAACCCACATCATTCTAGAAAAATCATCAACTAGAATCATAAAATACCTTTCACCATAGAATCCTTTAGTCTTTATAGGACTACTAAGATCTATGTGTACAATCTCCAACTTCACTATAGTGGTAAAATTTTTGCTGGGAAAAGAAGTTATGTTATGATTTGCCAAAACACACTCCTTGCAAATTGTGTTAGTAGGCTTTACAATCTTTAGCAAATCTCTAATTGCAAACATTCTACTAGTCTTCACAATACTGTCAAAGTCTATATGAAAAATCTCTTATGCCATAACCAACTATCATCTACCTTTGCAACCAAACATGTTATTTCACTAGGATTTAACTAAAATACATTACCTCTAGATCTAGTTCCTATTCTAATTACCTTTCCATCTTTGTCTTTGATCATGCATGTCTTTTCTGTGAATTGCAACTGATAACCTTAGTCTACTAATTGTCTAACACTCAAAAGATTGTGCTTTAAACCATGAACAAAGTAGATATCCTCAGTGTTACTTTTACCATCAAGAGTTATAGATCCAATACCTTTAACTCGGTATGATGCATTGTTTCCAACTCTGACAATTCCTCCATCTTGACTTTTGAAGTCAAAAAACTTGTTCATGTCACCAGTCATATGATGTGAACAAACACTATCAATTATCCAATTAGATTTATTCTCAACTTGTGACACCAAAGCTACATTTTCTAGACTTTCTTCTTCCACAAATCCAATTTCATCATCACTAGCACTTAATGCTTGTTCATCATATTCATTATCTTCATTTGCGCACAAACACTCTCTATCTTTTATAGGATTGTAATTTCCATTATACTTTTTCTCAACCTCATCAAGTTTTCAAGTCTTCCAAGAAATGACTCCTTTGTGAAATCTTTGGTACAAGATATCAACAATTGTATCATCTAAATTGCTGACTTAAATGGTGGTGATAGAGTCTTCAATAACTTCCATATAACCTCATCATCTTCTTTGGTTCCTCCTTGAGCTTTGATACCTGCGCATAGTAATTTCTAATATCTTGCCTATATATGTTCTTATAGATTCATCTTCCATTATTTTAGCATCTTCAAATGCACAAATCCAACTTTGTAGTCTCAACTTCTTAGATTGTGCATCTCCTTCAAAACTATTTTCCAAAGCTTTCCAAATCAAATGTGAAGTAGCAAGTGATTTTACCTGATTATACTCAATTTTAGGAAGTGCAGTCAATAATTCTTCTCTAGCTCTCATGTCGCACATAAAAATATCTCTTTCTACCTTGGTGCAAATTTCCAAATCCTTTTCAGTAATGATTGTCTTCTTTGATTTTTTCAAGATCCAATATCTTGGACCCATACACAACAAATGTGTCTTCATTTTTTCTTTCCAATTGTCATAATTTGTTCCATCAAACTTCAAACTATCTTTCCTAAACATTTTCATGGATCTCCCAAATTTGTTAAACTTTATTTTCAAGGACTTGATGCTTTGACACCAATTGTTAGAAATAATAGTCCACTAAGATAACTGAGAGGTGGGTGGGGGAGTGAATCAGTTATCTAATAATTAAAATATTTATCTTCTTTAAACAAACTTAACCATTCAACCAAAGTAAATGATAACCATAATAAAATGCACATAAACAATTACACTAGATATGTTGACTAGGGAAACTCTTGATTAGAGGAAAAACCCTAGTGGGAATGATGCTTGTAGACACCTAAATCTTTTAGAAAATAAAGTATTTTTATTTTTTGAAAAAATTCTTGATGACATCATCATTTATTAATTATTTATTTATTTTATTTATTTATTTATTTTTATGCCATTAAATCCCTTTATCTTAATTAAAAATATTTAATTAAGGAATCCCTCCCAAAAATGTTTAAATCATATTTAAACATTATTTCTTTATTTATTAATTATTTAATTAATAAATTGACCAAAAAACTCAAAATAAATTTTAAAAAAATTTGTTTGCCCAAAACTTGGCCAATTTCTTTAAGATCACTAACCTCTTCCAAAATCTTCTAATCATTCTTTAATTTTTATTAAAGGCTAATCCCATCATTTCTTACCCCTAATCCCAACTCAAAATATTTAATTAAGATTAAATATTAATCCTCATGTTTATTAAAAAAGTTTTAATAAATATCTCCTCAACCCAAACCCTTGAAATAAATAAAACTTAATTTATTTCCTAAAATCTAATTTATCCTCATCCTAAGAAGTTCTAGACTCTTCTAGAAAGTCTTCATCCTCATCCTAGGAAGTTCTAGACTATTCTAGAAAGTCTTTATCCTCATCCAAAGTCTAGACTCTTCTAGAAGATGTCTTTAAAACTAATCCTAATCTCCTCCTAACCTTGTCACATTCCCTAAACATGGGTTAAGACTTACTAACCCAAGCCAAAGTTAACAAATATCTCCTCCTTCACCCACCCTCATTAAATGACATCCACTTGCCTATCCCTAAGCTAATCCTAAACCATCCTAATCCATCCTCTAATCATTTGCACAATCCTAAGCAAGCTTAAAACCTTCCTAATCAAGCCCAAGTCGAAATTCCTCTCATCTCCCTCAAAATATCCCAACCATAAAACTTTATGAAGCCCACTAGGCCATAAATGACTCTTCCAAGCCCTTTCATTGCTCTTACAAGCTATTATGAGGGTCTTTATGAAGATTTTATCCCTTGAGCCTCCTTTGTTGACTCATCCTTCCCTTTTCCTCCATCCTCTCACCCTATGACATGTGTCACTCCCTGATTGGCTGTAAGGAAGCACGATCCATGTGCTCTCCTCTCATGCAATCTGAGCCCTCCATGAGCTTTTCCCCATCCTTGCATCTTAGCCCTCAATCCCTCAAACCTCTTGCCTATAAATTGGATCCTTCTCCTTTGCAAAACAACACAATCCATGACGTAAAGTCATAATGCCATTTTAAGAAGCCATTTTACATCAAAACCATACACTCACACCCAAATTCCAACTCCATTTGAAGCCCTTTTTGAAGCATAAGCTCGAGCATACATCCTATCTATTTAGACAAAGCCACTTAACAAGAGAGCTTCTTATTGAGAGAGCCCATTAATAGCTCATATTCTCAATTGAGAGCTCATCTTAGTCTATCTTGAAGTTTATGAATTTTTTTTAGTTTGTAGAAGCTTTATTTAAATTTGATTTCTACTAGCATAATAACATTGCTCATATACATTTTTGCACGCTCGGTGGGTCCCCGTATGGGTCATCTTTATTAGCTTTTTTAGTCAAGTTTTGTATGTCATTTGCTAATTTTGGCTAATTTTGCTTGTTTTTGTGATTGGTAGGATTGTATAAATTGTTTTTGTAGGTCCACATGAGCATGAAGAAGACAAAGGAACTCATAGTCTATCTCATAGTGTTTGCAGATTTTTCAAGCTTATAGGTGGACAAAGCACTTGGAATTCTTCTTCCTCTTCTTGTCTATATTCTTCTTATTCCATCTACTTCTTCTTTTTCTTCTTGTGGGAGATCTTGGCCATTTTTTTTTTTAAGGAAGCAAAATCATACACACTTTTTTTTAGTGCTTAAAATGAACCCCCAAATCATACTTAAATCCATTAAAAACTAAAAATTTGCAAAAAAAAAAATATTTTAACAAGTGAAACTAAACCAATCCAATCATTTGCATCCTTGCAACATCAAGGTTTTAGATGCATTCATGCAAAGTTAGGAACACTTCATTTTTGAAAATTTAAAAAGAACTTCAAGTTTCCATTTCAAAAGGTTCAAAATCAACACTAAGTGCACACTAAAATCTAAATCAAACTCAAAGCATCAATCAAGGATAAAATGAACCTCATTTGCAAATATTTTAAATTTTTTTTCAAAATCTCATGAAAACTAAGAGTCCTAAATGGTTGCCAAAATTGTCCTAAAAGCTTTTTTATTTGTTCCAAACAAATGTCTTGTTGCAAAATCTTCAATGTTTCTTAGGTTTTTCATGCATCAAAACAATCTAGGAATATCATTTTTGGGCTTAAAACATGCAAACTAGAACACAAAATCTTGAATGAAAAGCAAAGTCCAAAGAGACATTTTCACTTTTGAGTCCAAAATAATCTTGAATGATCTAAGGTTAAAACAAAGCACTTCAAAGTTCTTAAAACAACACACAAAATCTCAATCTTGAATGCTCAAAGGAAAAAAAAACTTGAATGTTTAATAACTTGTCTTTGAATGCATGTTGCTAAAATCACTCTTGAGTGCCATGGATTAAAATCAAGTTTGTTTTTTTTATGAATGCATGATTAAAATAACAAATCCAATCTTGAATGGAAAAGGTCAATTAATCATTACAATATCTCACACTTCATCTTTTGGGGCATAAAAAGAATCTACATTTTAAAAACTTTCTAAGTTATAAAAGCAAATAAAGACACTTTGAGAAAATTTGTTGTTGGACTCACCCTTTTTAATCACCCATCATTCTAACCACTGGTTGCAATATCAGCGCCATATATGGGGATGGGTCTATCTAAGAAGGTGTTAAGTGCTCCACAAAATTCAAATTCCAGTCACTTAAGTTTTTATTGGTTTTTCTACGATAGAAAATTTCTTGAATGCACATTAGTCTCGCTAACACTTCATTTGGGCATTAAAAAAATTGAACAAATCTTGACGTGGAGGGCCTCCGGGCGCACGCTTGAAATCGAATTTCACACATCTTTGTTTTGGGCTTAAAACAAACTCACACTCAATATTGAATGCCTTAAAGAAAAATCAATCGATACTTGACATGGAGGGCCTCCGGGTGCGCGAGTTTACTTTTGTTGACCCTAAATCTTCTTGGTGTATTCATTCTTCAATCGATTTTACTTTTGTTAATATTTCAAGTTGAAATTGAACATTTGCATCCTAAACATGTGTGTTTGCAAGGTCTAGATTAGAAAACTTAAATGTCAATTGGAAAAGAATTATGTCTTTTAGCCCAAGATCATCCAATTCTTCTCTCCCCTTGTCATCTTTCGAGGCCATCTTAGGTGCATAAGATTAGGATGCAAAATCTTATTTAAGTTTTAGGAGGCCTGCTTGGAGATTTCATCACCCCTTGGGATGACCTCAACTCCAGTGTTCCAGTGGAGTATAAAGATCGGGAGGTGAATCCAAAGACACCTCTCTTGGAATCAAGATTTTGTCACTTGGGCTAAGCCTCAAGGAACTTTATACCCTTGAGAAGTGAAAGAGGAGAAGTGGGTTACCACTCCTCTCGGTTGTGTGACATTGTTTTGATTTCATCTATGAATTTGGGTCTCACGTACCTTGGGTATATCAAGGACTCCCTAGCTAAACCAACTTTCAGCCTTGTAGACAACCATCTAAGATGTTAATGTGTTTGAAATGACTGATCAAAACATTTGTAGAATATACACACTCCATGGCGCAAGTATCACATTCTGAGAATCACAAACTTCTATCTGGTTGTTCCTATCTATTGCTTGATTTTTTACTTGTTGAATGAATGTTTGCAAAACTTGGTCAATCCTAGCTTAGGGCACACTTAGCGTAGTCACTGCCTGTTCCAGAAGTTGAACGAGTTGAAGCAAAACAACCAAAATCTCTCTAAGACAAGAACATTCAGAAATTTATGTCAGAACAACCCAAACCCAAATAGAAGTTTCACAAAGTCAAACTCAAGCCATCTTAGGCATACCAAGAACTTTCAGCCAAGAGAAAGGAAATAACACCAAGCCCTCGAATTTCCAAACTCCACAAAGTAGAGGACAAAGCTGCCGACGAAGCCCTTCAAGATGCCTGGTTAGATCACACTATCCAACTTAACCAACATCTAGGAGTTAACCCTACTTATGCATTACCAACTAGGCATGATTTCTATGATGAGACCCCCTTGTTTCTCCACATCTTCTTGCATAAGCTTCACTTTAGAGTCATCCTTGTAGGTAAGCCAACCATCTTTAGTCCTCCCCTTAAGCATTTTAGCTCATCCATCTCATTTAGAACCAAACCATCTAGCCAGCAATCCAAAATCTTCACATCCAAGCCTTCAAAATTGTTGTCACTTTGCCAAAAGTTTTCCATTCCTAACATCTTCCAAATCCACCAATCTCACCAAGGTTATCCCTTTGACAGAGCTTTGTCTAGGGTAATCTGGCTTTGTCACTTGTTATCCCTCATCACCTTGAGCTAAAGGTTGGGATCCACAAGTGGTCAATCTCGTGTTCTTCCTAAAGGATCATCAGTGTATCCTTAAGTTGACACAATCACCACCAAGCTTGCACATAGGAAAGCAGACCTTTCATGCTTTGGCAACGTATCTTTGAAGTCAGAATTCCCAACCCAATCCTCCTTAGGTTTTGTCATATAGCTTTGCCTCAACCTAGGAAATCACTCGCATAGAAAAGCATTCCCCTTTTGCATCCATCAACATTGTTGCATCTCATCCCTAGGAACATTTTGCATTTTCATGCCACCCATCACTCGCTTAGGCAAGAAGAAGAAGGAAACAATGGAGCCCTATCATTTGGATCAAACAGCTTCGCTCCCCTTGAGCAGTCAACCATCCTTCAGCCTAGAGAACACTATACCATCACCTACTGATATCGAAGCTTTCTTGAACCAACCAGGAAATGTAGTATTGGTGAATGCCATTATAGACAAAAATAAAGAAACAATCATGGCTAACTTTCGAAGGGACAATATAGGAGCCTTCGACTTTGGAAGACATCCTCCCTTATCAGAGCCATCTCACCCATTGTTTGGACAACTCCCACCACCCATAGGCTCTTATGATTCGAATTATCCTTAATATGTGCCAAAAGAAGAGCCTCAACCCACCCCATATCATCCAACAGACCTTAACATACTAGCCTCCACCCAAGTTGAAATCTCCCTTCCGCAAGCCAATCCAGCCACCACCACTCCACCATTGGTCCATACCACTCCATCCCAAACCCCCTTCACCCAAAACACCTCATCATTCACTCCCTTCACTATTGTTGCTGCTACTCTCCAACCCAACCTTCCAAATCCACCCATCTCCCAAATCAGTGCTAGTATCTTTGGCCAACCTCAACAATATACAACCAGGATGCCACCCATGGGGTCAAGTAATCAACCTTTCATCACCCCCAGCTTTTTTACCTCAGCTCAGAACACAATTCCATCATTTCTACTAGGTCCTTGGAGCTCAATACCATCAGCCACAAATCCACAAGCTACTACCCTCACTCCACAAAGCTATCAAACCCCACAAGCTACTACCAATGGTCTGCCAAGCTCTCAAGTGACCCAAGCTCCTGCCACCCCTCTACCAAGCTTTCAAATCCAGCCACCAAGCTATCAAATCCCATCAGTTCCATTTCCAAGCTTTCAATTCCCACCACCTCCACCACCAACTAATCCATTACCTCCTATTACCAACTATTTTTCTATGCCACTTCTAGGAGGAAATCCACCACCACCAACTACCAATTACATGGCCTCTTTTGCCATGCAGATACCTTCCCAAATGGGGGCACGACCCACATATATTGGTCAAACTCCTCAAATCCAAAGTCAAGTTCCACAAGCTCCCCGATCCTTTCCCCAAGCTTCACAACCATCTTATACCTTACCTCCATAAAGCAATCCATTTATACCATAGCCAACTTATGTTCCTCAATCCCAACCTCAAATCCACTATCAACAGCAAGCCTCACAACACATGCAGCAATATGTGCCACTTCCACCACAGCAACCCATCATCCACCATTCAGTTGCCCAAGCCATGTACAATCCCTACTAGCCCATACCTCAAAGCCATCCATATTCCATTGCCCCATCTAGCACATACCTACCTCAGGGCACTCCTACATTGGGGGCACCCCAGCCATCACCCATTGATTTAGAATGGGAAGCCATGAAGATAGCTCTGAAGAACATCCAAGAGGGAAATGATCCAAAAACCTTCAAATTTGAGAATGTGTGTCCTTACCCATTTGACAGAGCCATTACTATGACTCCATTCCCCAAGCATTTTGAGACACCACCCAAGTTTGACAAATTTAGAGGAAAATGAGACCCTGTCACACATATCAAAGAATTTTACATGCACTGCCAAGAAGTGGCATACAATGACATCTTCCTCTTGTGTCTCTTTCCCAAAAGCTTGGCCAGACCAGCTCTTGAATGGTTTTATAGAATACCATATGGCACAATAAAAACTTTGTTAAATTGTTTGAGGCATTTGTAGCCCAATATGCCCATCTTGTTGAAACAGAGCTATCAGTAGTGGATCTTGTCCACACTAAACAAAAAGGTGGAGAAAGCCTTCCCAAATATTTGCAAAGATGGAAAACCCTTACCACTCACATATCTTGCACCTTGCCAGAGCGTCATTTGGTGAAAATGTTTATTGATAATGCCCATCCCAGCTTGGCTCACCACATAACCATGAACTGTTTGCAGACCTACAAAGATATCAAAGAGAAAGGAATGATCCTTGAGCAAGGACTCATTAAAGATGGTGTGGTCAAGATTTACAAAGAAGCTAACCAAAATCAAACACACTCAAATGACAAGTCTAGGTATTGGAACAAAAACAAGCACGTTGCAACAGATGGGGTTACTAATACGAGACATGTAAATATTGTTGGTCCTTCCCAAAATCAATCCAACCCACCTTATTAACCAAACAATCAACAAGCTATCAACTACCAACAGTAGAATCACCAAAGCTATCAAAGCCACAATCCAAGATCCAACTTTCAAAGGTCTAACAATCAAGCTAATGCCATCAATGTAGCTGCAGGGCAAAAGCCCAGATTCCAACCTGCACCTAGAAACTATACACCCCTTGGTGAGCCATTGGATGTCATTTTTGAGAAATTGACTAAGGAAAACCTCATCAAATTTCCTCCTACCTAGCAAATTGACGCAAGCCAATCCAAAGCTACATGGTACAAAGATAATGAGTACTACAAATTTCATAGGGTAAAAGGTCACACTACCCTCAGATGCATGAAACTGAAATATTATGTGCAGGACCTCATTGATCGAAAAGAAATCACTGTTGGTGCCCAAACCTCTCCCAATGCAAGCTTATAGATCTATCAAAATGCTTTTCCTCCTCACAACAACCAAAATCCTGGAAAAGCACCTATCCAAACCAACAACAACAACACCAACAACCGCCAGCCAAACCAATAGCATGGGAAGAACAATGACCACACTTCATCCTATATAGATTATGGTAGCCTCATAGGTTGTATATCTGAGAAAGAGCCTTCTATCAATGTTATCAATATCCAAGGACCAAACAATGAGTGTGCAGTCACCACTCAAAGAGTGCGATTTAACATCGCAAGCCCACCAGTTTCACCTACACCATCAGCTCCATCAAAAAGCTAGTACAATATCTTGGAACACCTTGGGAACATGCCAGCCCAAATCTCCATTTTAGACCTTCTTCGCACTAGTCCTGTATACAAGAACATCCTTGATAGTGCTCTCATAGAATCTTGTGTCCCTTCAGATATCAACGCTACTGATTTTCATAATCTTGTTGGACACCTTTCATCCTCATGTGCCCTATCATTCAAACCCACCGACATACCCATGGTCGAGCCAGATCACACCCTTCCACTCCGCATAGCCATTATGGTATCCAATTTTGTCGTAAAAAGAGTAATGATAGATAATGGATCAACCTTGAATATTTGTACCCTAAAATTCATAAAACAAGTTGGGTATACTGAGGCAGATATCATCAGTGAGGTTATCACCATCAAAGCTTATGACAACTTGGAAAGAACCATAAAATGAACTATTTTGCTGCCAATCAAGGTTAGGCCAGTCATCCAAGAAACACTTTGCCATGTTATTGATCTAAACCTACCATTCAACATCCTCCTTGGGCGCCCATGGATTCATGCCATGAAAGCTGTTCCATCCACTTACCATCAGTGCGTCAAATTTTTGCATCAGGACACTGAGGTAACCATCCATGCCGATCTAGAACCCTTTGCTTACTGTAATGTGGTTGAAGCCTCATATACAAACCATTTCCCTGGAATTGATATTGGCACAGCCATCGCCAGCTCATCCCACACTTGTAATGACCTAGAAACTATCCTCGCCTCCACCCTATCTACCGTGAAGATCAATAACAAAGGTTGTGGAGAGTATAGTCTGTCAGATGCATTTGTTGTTGGGGCACTCTCACTTGATCCACACGCTCATGGGTGACTGACATATCACAAAGCTACAGAGATTCCACCTCCTCGTTACAAACAGTTTGGCCCAACAACCTTTGTATCCTCAAAAATCCCTCTTCATGAGGAGCTCACTCCAAATATCAACAATTGGTTACATAAGGATGCACCTCCAAGAAATCAAGCACACCTTGATCACTTCAGCCAAAAGTATCCCCAAGAACATAAGCTCATCACTGACAAATGGAACTATCAAGGTGGTGGTCTAGGACCAGAAGAAAGAGGCATGCAGTGCCCCATCGAAGCACACCAGTGGGAAACGAAGTCAAGTCTTGGCTTTGGCATACCCACAACTGGGGTCACCAATGAAAATGGTCATGCTTTTTCAAACATTCACCACAACCTTGTCGAAATCAAAGACATTCCTAAGGAAGTTGAAAAGAGAGCCTACGACGATATCCTAGACCAAATCTCCCTTGGAGACTCTGTTCTCCAAGAACTATCCATCCATTTCATTGACCTACCACTCGCCCATCCATAACTCATAGATTGGGACCAACCAAGTGTCATACACATTGATGAGTTCACATCAGAGGAAGCACTTTTGAGATTCATGGGAGCTAAAACAACTCACAAGCAAACAAAGCCAGACTCAGCATATATCTATAAGCTAGATCTCAAGGGGTATTTTGGAGAAAATCCCCAACCTAGTTCTAATACACCCAAAACTGGAACTAGGGTAAAACTGGGACTAGCTAAGGCAGCGAAGAGAGCCCCTTAGCAAGAAAATTCAGAGTCACAAGCAAAAAATGAGGATTTAGCATTGCCTCCTCAAGATAATCGACCAGAGGTGTCTTCTATTCTAATTAAGGATACTAGAGAAGTCAACATTGGTTCTTCAGAGATCCCCAGACTTGTTCGCATTGCTACACTCCTATCACAAGACCAAGTTGATCTCCTCTTTGAGGTCTTACGAGAGAACATTGGCCAATTTGCATGGTCATATCAGGACATGCCAGGACTGGATCTAAAGCTTGTAGTTCATCATCTTGCAGTTGATCCAAAGATCAAACCCATCAGACAAAAGCTTAGAAAAATGCACCCCAAGGTGGCATCGATGGTCAAAGCTGAATTAGAAAGAATGTTAGCTGCTAAGGTTATCCGACCTATCGACTACTCAGAGTGGATCTCCAACATGGTCCCCATCACTAAACCTTATGGTGACATCATAATCTGCACTTGTTTTAGAGATCTTAACAAACCTTGTCCAAAAGATGATTTTCCCTTGCCCAACATAGATATGATTGTAGATCTTACAGCTGGACATGAAATTTTTTCCCTCATGAGTGGATTTTTTGGGTACAATCAAATCAAGATTGCAGAAGAGGATCAGCATAAGACAGCATTCACTACCCCTTGGGGAATCTTTTGTTACAACATGATGCCTTTTGGCCTAAAGAATGCTAGGGCTACCTATCAAAGAGCTATGACAACCATTTTTCATAATCTCATTCATAGCATTTTGGAGGATTATGTGGATGATATCTTGGTTAAATCTCACACCTTCATGGATCATCTTGTTGACTTGGAGAAAGTCTTTCATAGGTTAGCCAAATATCATCTCATGTTGAATCCCAAGAAATGTGTTTTTGGGGCCACATCTGGCAAGCTTCTAGGCTTTATAGTTTCTAAGCGAGGTATAAAGATCAACCCCAAGAAGGTCAAGGCTATCTTAGACATGCCTCCTCCCCAGACACTGTGACAGCTTCGCTCCTTTCAAAGAAAGCTTCAATCCATCTGGCGCTTCATCTCCCAACTTGTAGATAAGTGTACACTATTTTCACATTTACTGAAGAAGGATGAAAACTTCAAGTGGGATCCTTTATGTCAACGCAGCTTCGATCAGCTCAAGCAGTATCTCACCAATCCCCCTATCTTGGTTCCACCAATTCTTGGTCATCCCTTGATCTTGTACATATCAGCAACGCCTACTGCTCTAGGGGCATTTCTAGCACAGCTCAATGACTACGGCAGAGAAAGAGCCATCTACTACATCAGTAGAACCCTAGTTGGTTACAAACTCAATTATACTCCTAAGGAAAAAGCTTGTTTTGCAGTTGTTTTCTCAACTCAAAAGCTTCGCCACTACATACTAAGTCATACCATCCAACTAGTCTTCAAGATTGACCCTCTCAAGTATATGCTCTCTAAAATAGCACTTACGGGCCGCTTGGCCAAATGGGTTATGCTCCTTAGCGAATTTGACATCCAGTATGTGGACAAAAAGGCAATCAAAGGGAAAGCTATAGTAGATCACCTCGCTGATGCACCTCTAATAGATGCATATCCTTTGATCACAGAATTTCCAAATGAGCATATCTATCTAATTGAAGAACAACCCCCATGGAAACTTTATTTTGATGGCTCATACACATCTCATGGATCAGGGGCAGGAATATTGTTGGTCACACCTCAAGGAGATTACATTCCAAAAGCCTTCAAGCTACAATTCCCTAGCACCAATAAAATAGCTGAATATGAGGCTCTCATAGCAGGATTAAAGATAGCTGCAGAATGGAACATTACTGAGTTACAAATCTTTGGTGATTCTTAGCTCATCATCAAGCAAGCCCTAAATGAATATCAAACCAAAGATGAAAAGCTATTACCCTACAAAGAGCTAGTTGATCAGCTAACATAGCATTTTACAAGGCTTCAGTTTACACAAGTGCCTCAAATACAGAACAAAGTAGCAGATGTTATGGCTACTATAGGCTCACTCTTGTAAATTCCCCAAGCAGCTACATAGTATGAGTTTTTAGTCGAGCAGCTCCTCACACCCGCCTATGCGAATGAGGATTCAAACCGTGTTTGTATCTTGGTTGGTCCCCAATCCCCTTGGTACCATGAGATTCACGATTACCTTAATAATGGTATCATATCCCCTCACCTCACATGTACCCAACGCTAAAACCTCATCTAAAAACCATCCCACTATGTTATCATAGCCAATACCCTATATCGTCGGGGTTATCACGATACTCTCTCTCGATGTTTAGATCAAAATGAGGCCACGATGGCATTAAAAGAAGTACATTCTAGACTTTGTGGTGCCCACACAAGTGGTATTTTCCTAGCATGACAAATCCTTAGAGCAAGCTACTATTGGCCTACCATTGAAGAAGGCTCTTGTGACTTTGTTAGAAAGTGTCTCCCATGTCAGCAGCACACAAATCTCATGCACGCTCCAACACAGGATCTATAGCCTATTGCACCACCTTGGCCTTTCGCTTGTTGGGGCCTTGATCTAGTTGGAACTATCACACCTCTCTCATCTGATGGACATAAATGGATAATAACAGCTACTGACTATTTCTCTAAGTGGGTGGAAGCAATCCCCCTAGTCTCAACTACAGGAGTTCAAGTCTCCAAGTTCATCTTGTACCACATTATTTTTCGCTTCGGCATCCCATCCACCACCTTCACCTACCATGGAGGTAACTTTGAAAATCTCAACATGGAAGAATTATGCACTTCCCTCCGCATCCATCACCGCTTTTCTAGCCCATATTTCCCATAGGGTAATGGTCAAGCAGAGGCAACTAACAAAACCCTCCTCAAAATCCTAAAGAAAGTTATCAATGATTCCAACCGTGATTGGCACCTACAAATAAATCCAGCCCTATGGGCCTATCGAACCTCCTTCCATACATCCACAGGAACAACTCCATACTCTCTCATCTATGGTGTCGAAGTAGTACTACCCATAGAGGTTGAACTTCCCTCCTTGTGCATATCTTTGCAGGGGCAAATATCAGATGAAGGATACATAGTAGCTCGGTTCACCCAGCTAGATCTCTTAGACGAGAAGCGACAACAAGCCTATGATAATCTCACAGTCTATCAAACTCGTCTCAAAAGGAATTTCAACAAGAAGGTGCTTCCACGACACTTTTAGCTAGGCGACATGGTCCTCAAAGAAAATATGAAAGTCCAAGCTGATCGAGAAAAGAAAGGCAAGTTTGAACCTACATGGCTTGGTCCTTATGTTGTCACTGCATCCTTTGGCTCCGAAGCCTATCAGCTATCTACACTAGAAGGAGAACTCTTGAATGATCCTACTAACATCATTCATCTCAAGAAGTTCTATGCTTGAAGATCCTTGGTATACCCAGCTTTTGAAAAATACAAAAAAATAGTAAAGAGAAATAAGCGTCCAATGGTGAAAACTTGGCAATTCAAATGCCTTGAATAGGTACTTTGGTGAAAACTTGGTAATTCATGCACCTTGTGTACTAAGACTAATCCATTATCTATCACTATCCTATCCCTCATCCATTCACCCACCATCCCATAACACACCTGCTTGTTCCCTTGGTGTTCCAACCAAATATCCAAAATCTAATGAAGCTTGTAAATACCTCTTGTACAGCTTGTAAATCTTGTACCTCAGCTTGTAAATCTTGTACCCCAGCTTGTAAATCTTGTATCATAGCTTGTATATCCAAATCTTGTCCAAAGCTTGTACCATATTCCAGCTTGTATTATATGCCAAATCTTGTATCCTAGCTTGTATCCTATCACATGCACACAAAGAATCCCATTTTTCTTAAGCTTTTCGCAAACCATCTACCTATCTGCCTATCGACTATTGCAGACATCCCACCCTTCACAAACATTTCCATCTCATAAAAACCAAAACATGAACAAACCTTGTACATTTTTACCATATCTTGGTCCGTCAGCTTGTACATCCTCTTTAGCTTAGTACCATTGTATCTATCCAGCTTTCGTGTCAGTTCCTCCTTGATCAACATCTTGCACACATCACAGAACCCTTGGTTAGCTATTCCAATGCATCCTTTAGCTAGATCTCCTGTCACCAAAGTGTTATCTTTCTTAGTTCAGCTTGCCAGATGCATCACTCATCCAAATCCATCAGCTTAGGTGCTCTCCAATAGATCCTTGTAGGATATAGCTTTCCTCATGTCTAATCTTGGTCTGTTAGTACCTCGTCCCACCCATCTCGTTGGCAAACAGTTCTCTTTTGGATTTTCACTTTCTTTTGATTTGGAATCTTCCCTTTTGGGTCTTGAAGTATCTTTTCCAAACAATCTTTTTGTTCCCTCCTCAAGGTTGCCACGATCTTCCATATCATGGTATACCCTGAATGGGACAATCTGAGCGTAAGGTCTTGATCAGGTCTTTTATTTGTTTTTCTTTTCTACTTGTGGGTTACCTAGTGTCAGTTCCACACTACTTCCTCTCAGATTCATGTGTGATGCTGGGGCAATCCTTGCGTGTTTTTTTTGAGTCAGTCCGTCAGTCCTTTGGACAGTTGGTGAAAAGACCTTGATGTTCTTGGTAACTTTGGCAATTAACCAACAGTCCTATAGAAAATCTAGTGCTCAACTACATGGTGGTACTTCTCTTTGAAGTATCCCCCTGCTAAAAAAAAAAAGTTTCAATGGTTTCCCTTCATCTCCATTATCCCCTATCCATATCTAGCATCTATCTCTCCTACCCTAGCTTATGCATCAGTATCTCTTTGAATCAATCTACACTTTTAGCTTTAGGGATCCACAATCCTAGTCTTAGGGATCCACCAATCCAATCAATCCACCAAACCTCATCTTTCGAGCTCCACAATCCTAGTCCTAGGGATCTCCGAAACCCATCTTCCGCCAATCTGACTCTTTGAAATCTTGTTGCATCAGCTTTATCATCCCATCATCCATCTCCCTATCCTAGATTCCTTTTTATAGCGCTTCGCTCCTTCATCCTCTGCAATCCCTGAGATTTTAAGCTTGCTTCCTCTTGTGCCTCTGATTCTCCTTGCTCATCTCAGATTCTTGTACTTTTCAAAAAGCCGTCGAGCCTTGCTTTCTCTCCCTGCCACCTTCTTGAGGGGGCATCTCACAATCCATTCTCTCCTCTTCTGCTCTACCTCGAGCATCTTATTTTCTTATCTTTGATGCCATGCCACTTGCGGCATCACATCAAAGAGGGGCAAAATGTAGACACCTAAATCCTTTAGAAAATAAAGTATTTTTATTTTCTTAAAAATTCCTGACGACATCATCACTTATTAATTATTTATTTATTTTATTTATTTATTTATTTTTATGCCATTAAATCTCTTTATCTTAATTAAAAATATTTAATTAAGGAATCCCTCCCAAAAATGTTTAAATCTTATTTAAACATTATTTCCTTATTTATTAATTATTTAATTAATAAATTGACCAAAAAACCCAAAATAAATTTAAAAATTATTTTTTGCCCAAAACTTGGCCAATTTCTTTAAGACCACTAACCTCTTCCAAAATCTTCTAATCCTTCTTTAATTTTGATTAAAGGCTAATCTCATCATTTCTTACCCCTAATCCCAACTCAAAATATTTAATTAAGATTAAATGTTAATCCTCATGTTTATTAAAAAAAATTTTAATAAATATCTCCTCAACCCAAACCCTTGAAATAAATAAAACTTTATTTATTTCCTAAAATCTAATTTATCCTCATCCTAAGAAGTTCTAGACTCTTCTAGAAAGTCTTCATCCTCATCCTAGGAAGTTCTAGACTATTCTAGAAAGTCTTTATCCTCATCCAAAGTCTAGACTCTTCTAGAAGATGTCTTTAAACCTAATCCTAATCCCCTCCTAACCTTGTCACATTCCCTAAACATGGGTTAAGACTTACTAACCCAAGCCAAAGTTAACAAATATCTCCTCCTTCACCCACCCTCATTAAATGCCATCCACTTGCCTATCCCTAAGCTAATCCTAAACCATCCTAATCCATCCTCTAATCATTTACACAATCCTAAGCAAGCTTAAAACCTTCCTAATCAAGCCTAAGTCAAAATTTCTCTCATCTCCCTCAAAATATCCCAACCATAAAACTTTATGAAGCCCACTAGGCCATAAATGACTCTTCCAAGCCCTTTCATTGCTCTTACAAGCCATTATGAGGGTCTTTATGAAGATTTTATCCCTTGAGCCTCCCTTGTTGACTCATCCTTCTCCTTTCCTCCATCCTCTTACTCTATGACATGTGTCACTCCCTAATTGGATGTAAGGAAGCACAATCCATGTGCTCTCCTCTCATGCAATCTGAGCCCTCCATGAGCTTTTCCCCATCCTTGCATCTTAGCCCTCAATCCCTCAAGCCTCTTGCCTATAAATTGGATCTGTCTCCTTTGCAAAACAACACAATCCATGAAGTAAAGTCATAATACCATTTTAAGAAGCCATTTTACATCAAAACCATACACTCACACCCAAATTCCAACTCCATTTGAAGCCCTTTTTGAAGCATAAGCTTGAGCATACATCCTATATATTTAGACAAAGCCACTCAACAAGAGAGATTCTTATTGAGAGAGCCCATTAATGGCTCATATTCTCAATTTACAGCTCATCTTAGTCTATCTTGAAGTTTATGAATTTTGTTTAGTTTGTAGAAGCTTTATTTAAATTTGGTTTCTATTAGCATACTAACATTGCTCATATACAATGCCCACAAGATGATGTACTAATACAAATATTCCTTGTTAGAGGATGGACCTTGTTAGGAGTCTATTACAACATTTAGCACATAGAGTCCCTGTTAGGAGACTTTTAATTCTTGTTAGGAGATTCCAACCCTATTAGGAGTTGTAGTACAATGTATGCAAGATGAGCCCACTATCCTAACATGCAATTTCAACTACAAGAAGAGCTCACTGCTCAAACATGCAGTTTACTATTTTTTTTTCTTTCCTTTGTTCTATCAACTGAACCAATCATTATCAGACCTTGTAGACTAGGTCATAAACCTCAAATTCAAATATCAAACCTTGGATCACTCAACAAAACCTTGCTAATGAAGTTTACTTCACTTTCGCACTACTCTGCTCAATTTTGCATTCCACTCTTGTTGTTGCTTATTATCAATTATAAAAACCATACCATGATAAAGGAAAATGTCCTTCCTTTATATCGATTCCTCAAAATAATTTCCTAAGTAAGTTGTTAGACATTCTCAATTAATTATTATAGGACCACAATAAGAACATGTTATATTTAGCAATAACATAAATCTTCCACCTTGCAACTTGAATAACTTTCCATACACACAATATCATGAGTATAAAACTTAGCTACTTCATCATCAACATGTCTTCTTCACATCCTCAACTTCGATCCTCAGAATATTGACTCTATTGAGAGATATAAGAAGTTTACTAGAACATGCCTCTGTAAACTCTATCTCAAAATAGACATCACCAAAACTTACATAACTTCTTCTAGACTTATCCTTTCTTCTTTCAATGTTAACTACACATATTAGACACTCAAAAGTATCTCCCATAACCTTGGATGGTTAGAATAGTCAACTAGCTCTATGTACCAACTTGATCTTTCCATTGTTCTTCTGTCAGATACCACATAAAACTGCTATGTTGACATCAATGAAAAACTCAGTCATGAACATAACATATCATCATAGTAATATATCTACAATACTTCCCCATAGGAATATCATCAACATTCATGCTTCCAATAGTTCAACCTTCTTCTCAAGTTTGCCAGTCAACAAAATTAACAACTACTCCAACATTTTCAGGTCTGCTAACCTCTTCAGGTTAAACCTTATGCCTCCTTAAATAGGTAGCTTGATCTTTTTCCTCTTAAACACCACCATTAATTTGAGGTTTAGGTCATAAGATTCACCAAATGCTTCCATCTTTTTATTTCCTTCTTTACCTTCTAGAAACTACTCTTTGAATTCATGCATAGAAACACTCAAACATAGTATCCCTTGCATTAAATATTCCAGCTCATCAATTCTTATCTTAAACATGCTTTACATACTTCAAGAATTCAACTACGTCAGCCAAGAATCTCAATTCCTTCACAAAATAATAAATGTTAACACTCAACCAAAAATGTGTTCCTTGGCCTTGGTCTTCACTAAATTACTTGGTCAATACTATCTTTGCTTGTTTAGCTTACATTATCTTCACTCTATCCATTTACTGACACTCGGTCCAACTTTTCTATTACTTTATATTTATTGGTGCTCAGTTGACACTAAATTTCATCACCTTTTACTTTTTACTCAGTCAACACTAGCACAACTCACCTTTAAATATAAGTTCTTTAACCTTCTACTTTGATGCTTGATTAAACCTATGTATTTTTTCTTCATTGATCATCTTTTTTAGGCTTTAATATAGCAACTTGTTCACCGAGTGTTATGATTGAACAACACATTATCTTTTCAAGGTCCAACTGATCAAGTGTCCATTGTAATTCCACATAACTCAACCTTTCCACTATGTCCTCGTGTTATCTCTTCTTCTCAAATCCTCTTCATCAGTCATCTTGATATCACACTCTACTCAAGTATAAAATATCTCACCAATAAGGTTTGACATAAATGACAACATAACAATTGTTCCAATTATAGTTTCCAACATGTATTTTAGATCAAGTTCCTCAACAATTGTCGTCTATGCTATAAAGAGGCCTAATTAGTCCAAATTGACAAATCACCTACCCTTAATTTTTATCCCTTGCTAAGAAATTTTGTATAGAGTCTTCAAATGCTTCAAAACCACATATTTTACCATTCATTTGATTAGCCACCCCTCCTACGTGCTTATTTTATTAAACCCTTGTAAAAAATGGCTTAAAACCTAGGGATTCCTAGTTAAGCACCCTCCAAATGACATTTATTCAATTTGAGAGTTGATTCATCTTTAGATAGGCATGTCTAATAGGTTCAAGCCTAAAAAGATATTTTTATGAATAAGTAGATCTTCTACTACAATAACTACAAAACCCATTTCACAAGTCTCTCTTCCAAATTACTTAGAGATCACCCACAATTACTTTTCTTCTACATATTTTATGTTAGATTCATATTTCATGTTAGTTTATGGTCATTTCATGAGCATAAATCTCTTTGGTAATCATGGAATGGTTCAAATACTCATTAGACAATCAGATTGTTAGTAAAAATAAAGAAATTCCAGAGTCTATTGATGTTAGAAATGAAGGTTATGACCTTTTGAATGTCTTTAGATCATGCATAGAATACCTATAGACTTTAATGACCTTCCAAAATAATAAGAATGTATAGCCAAATAAAGTAACTCAAGATTGCATGCATTATTACATAGAAAATTGCAAAAATTAGACTTTTTATTGCTTGATTTGTGATCTAGTCCATACAGAGTAGGATATTCCCTTACAATGACTTTCACCTTGGCCTCCTTGGATTTTATGAACTTCCCCTTAACTATCCAAATTATCCTAATCAATTACTAACCTTCAAAAATGTATTTATACTTCTAAACCAATTTTCCCGCTTAAACACTCTTGATTATTGGGATTTAAAAAATTGAATTGCAAACTCTTTGTTTTCTTAATCTCTAAAGACTCCAACCTATCAAATTGTGACTCTTAGGTATCCTAGGGTCCATTAAGTACAATTTGGACCTCACATCATAATTTTGTCCTCTTAGGGTGTTACTGGCCCATTTTACAACATTTTGGTCCTAGTGTCCTTACCAGGACCCTTAGGACATTTGCCCATTACATTATTATAATTTACCATTATATGCCAAAAAATGTGCCAATTGATCTTTTGAGATGCTTTCAAATATTTCATCATGCTCTGATAATTTATGTCTTCAATCACCTTTTTGAGTGCTCCTACACCCATAGTGCAAAAAAAATTTATATTTTTGCTTCCATAGATGCAAACTGATCATGTACAAGTGCCCCAATTTGTCAACTAGGTGTGTCAACAAGAATTCTAGGGTGGCTAGAGGAAAATAGGGACTATGCATGGGGTAAATCTTCCTAATTGGAAATGGTGTAAGTGGTAGTTGATGCCTCCGATGAGAAGAATATGAAATGACTTATCTGATCACTATTTACTCAGTGCATCGAACAAGTTTTACATCAATAGAAAAGTTGACTCCCTGTAAAAATGACTTCTAATATTTAAAAATTGAGATAGAATATTGTAGAGGGGCCTAACATGGCCCCATAGGTTCAAATAGATCCTATATAGGTTCCCTAGTTTGCAAGAAATAGTATGTCAAAGTTTTACTTTTTTCCCCTTAGAGAACATAAGAGACATTGTCAGTAAGGTATGTTAGCAAGAATTTTGGGGTGGCTAGAGGAAAAGAGAGACCATGCCTAGGGAAAAACTACCTAATTGGACATGGTGATAGTGTAAGTTCATTCCAACAATGAGAAGAATGTGAAATGACTTAGCTAATCACTATTTTCTAAGGGCCACAAAGCAACAATGGGTTATGATCTTTGAGTTGACCTATCTCAGTGGTGCGAGGTATTGATGAATGGTCAAGTGTTATAGGATTGCATTATTGAGGCATACAATAATATATCTCTATTTTGGGAGATTTTACTTCATTTTTATTTGACATCCCTTTCTTGATTAATGCCAAAAGTTGTAATGTTGCTCAGTTCAAATGAGTAAGGTTGGATATCTTTCAAACTGTTCATCTTGGGGTGAAATTGTCTTATCCATTATCTTAGGTTGGTTAGTTAAATACTAGTTCCAACCTTGATTTTAATATGGAGTCCCTTGAACATTCTCAAGCACACTAGATAGAAGTGTTTTTTAGTGTTACTAAGCAATATTGGGCAATGATCTTTGAGTGGGAATATCTCAGAGATCATGTGAGGTATCACCAAATGGTTAGGTACTACAAGACTATGTTTTTGAGTCCCACAATAACCTATCTCATTTTTGGGAGATTTGGATTCATTTTGATGTGGCATCCTTTTCTCGCTCAATTGTAGAAGTTGTACTATTGCTCAATTGAAATGAACAAGGTTGGATATCATTCCAACTATTCATCCTAGGATCAAATCATCTTCTCTACTAGCACTATTTAGTTGGTTAAATACTAGTTTCAACCTCATTTTAGCTATGGAATCCCTCAATCATTCTTTATTACACTAGGCAAAATTATCCCTAAGGGTCACTAAGAAACATTGGGTAGCAATATTTGAGCAGGCATATCTTAGAGCTCGTGTGAGGTATCAATGAATGGTCAGGTACTACATGATCATTTTTATATCTATTTTAGGAGATCTAGCTTTTTTTTATTTTGGCATCCATTTCATGCTTAATGTCAAAAATTATAATATTTCTCAGTTCAAATGAGAAAGGTTCTAGATGCCTTTCAAACTAGTCATCATGGAATCAAATTGTCTTCTCTATTAGCTCAAGTTAAAGAGGTAAATTCTAGTGTCAACCTTATTTTATCCACAGATTCCCTTGAACACTCTTTAGAAAACTAGATGGAAGAGTCCCTAAGGGTCACCAATCAACATTGGGCAATGATATTTGAGCGTGCACATCTTAGAACTCGTGTGAGGTATTGACAAATGGTTAGGTGCTACAAGATTACATTATCAAGGCATACAATAACCTATCTTAGTTTTGGGAGATTCAATTTTATTTTGATTTGGCATCCCTTTCTCTCTTAATGCCAAAAGTTATAGTGTTTCTTAGTTCAAATGAGCAAGGTTGTCCATATCTTTCAAATTGTTCATCCTGGGATCAAATTGTCTTCTTGGTTAGCTGTAGTTGGTTGAGTAAACACTAGTTCCGACCTTGTTCCAACCACTGAGTCCCTCAAACATTCTTGAGTACACTAAATGAAAGTGTCCCTAAGGGTCACTAAGCAACATTGGGTAGCAATCTTTGAGCAAAAATATCTCGGCTCTCGTGCAAGGTATCAACAAATGGTTAGGTACTACAGGATTGCATTGTCAAGGCCTGCACATTTTGGAATATTTGGCTTCATTTTGATTTGGCATCCATTTCTTAATGTCAAAAGTTGTAGTGTTGCTTAGTTCCAATAAAAAAGGTTGGATAGCTTTCAAACCATTCATCTTGGGATCAAATTGTCTTCTCTGTTAGCTTTAATTGACTAGGTAAATGTTATTCCAACCTCATTTCAGCCATGGAGTCCCTCAAACATTCTCAAGCACATTGGACGGAAAAGTCCCTAAGGGTTACTAAGCAACATTGGCAGTGATCTTTGAGTGGACATAACTCAGAGATTGTGTGAGGTATTAATGAATGGTCAAGTGCTACATGATCATGTAGTCGAGACCTATAATAACATATCTCAGTTTAATGAGATTTGGCTTCATTTTGATTTGGAAAAACCCTTTTGGCTTAATGTCGAAAGTTGCAGTATTTCTTGGTTTAAAAGAGAAAGGTTGGATACCTTTCAAATGATTCATCCTTCGATTGAATCATCTTCTCTATTAGCTTCATTTGGTTGGGTAAACATTGATACTAATCTCATTTTGGACACAATCCTTTTAATGTTCTTGAGCATACCAAAGCGAAGTGTCCCTAAGGGTCAGTAAGGGCCAGTGAGGGTCTATTTGGAAGATTCAAAACATCAATTTAATCTAAAAAATTGCACTTCAATGTACTATTAATTTTGAAAATAATCCTTTGATGATACATTTTTTAATTAATGAACCAAATATAGCTTTATAAATTTCTTTTTATGGACAAAATGTTATAAATCTATAAGAATGGGAACAATTCACAACCTACAAAATTCCATTTAATTTTATAGAAATTGAATTGGTGTGATAACCAAAAAAAAAAGAGAATAGGAGACCCATTATTAAAAAATATTCTTTTCAAAATATATCTTATTGGTAGACACCCTAAGGATTCTCACTATTAGCCATATTTACGATTACTTTTGAAAAGTATTCCTAACTCCTTACTTGATCTCAAACCCAAGCTTTTTGGAATGCAAACTCTAACAAATAATGTAAACTATTCAAAACTCTGCAACTTTTTGAATTATCTTTTGCACTGCATCATCACATGGCTATTTCAATAACCAAAAGTAATATTTTAGGAAGGATTAAAAATAAATTGTATTTTTTAATCATTATAAATTTTAGAGTTTCGATATCATTAACTTAGAACATGATTGTATAGATTGAAGCTCTATTTTTCTGGATATGTTTGGTTTGGCAAGATCGATAAAGATGGACTATCACACTAAACAATAACTACAACCTAATAACCTCATAACCATTATTACAAGGTTAAAAGACTCGTTAGATTAAAAAACTTAAGATGTATTTTGCTACTCATCATAATAGATAGAAAATATTGAAGTTTGATTTTGATGATGGACCATTCCTATAATATATCATGAAATTTGATCCAATATATATATTGATATAAAAAATTACACACAATCAATAAAAACCTATAATATAATATTATAACTCAATATTATAAAATAGAATTAAATATGCATTACAATATATCTTAAATTATTTAATACAATTATATAATATACAATACATTTTTCTTTTACTACAATATAAATCAAAACAACTTGTTAATAGTAATAACTAGTGGCACTTGTTTTAATATATTTGTGTGTATGTACATATACATATACATATACATATACATATGCACATGCATATGCTTATGCATATACATATATACAGGTTTTGTTGCTTTTTGTTTTAAAAATAATATATTTTTAACTTAATACATTGTAAATTTGATTTATTCATCATGTGATTGGCTGAATAGATTTCGAGTGTTATATGGGAACAATTCTTTTGGAACTTTTTAAAACATATCCATTATTCTAGCCACATATCATTATCAACTAATTTTATTGAAGTAATTTAATTAAGATTGTAAATAAATGTGTGTTAATTTTTTTGATCTCACACAATAACTTTAAATTAAAAAAACTAATGTTAAATGAAAACATTCTAAAAACATTTTTAATTTTATCTCTAAATCAATTATAAAATCAATTATAATTATATATTACATAAATTTAGATTGAACTATAAATTTAATTATAATATTATTTTATTAGCAAAACAAGAAAATATATTAGCAAAAGAAGAAATATTTTGGAAACATAAATCGAGGGAGAAATGGTTATCTGAAGGGAACTGTAATACAAAGTTTTTCATATTAGCACAATAAACAATAGGAATATTAATAGAACTACCAAAATTAGAAACAAAGAAAGAAACCTAGAAGAAGATCTCATCAAAATAGCGGAGGTCTTCGTAGACTATTATAAGAATATCTTAAACAATTTCGATAGTTCTAACCAGACAACATAAAAGAAAATGTTAAATGAAAATTTCAAATTGGTCACAGCCGAACTAGACAATACATTGTTAAACAAACCCTTTTCTATAGAGGAAATAATTTTTTTTAATTCAAAAATGAACTTAGATAAATCTCCAAGTCCAGATGGGTTCCAAGCCTTCTTCTTTCAAAAGTGCTTGGACATCATAGGGTCAATCTTTGGGAGGCAATAGAAGCATCTAGAAATGATGGTTCATTATTGATTGAGATTAATCACTCTTTTTAACCCTCATCCCCAAAAAAATGAATTATGAAAAACTTGGTGATTTTAGACCAATAGCATTATGTAACACAATATACAAAATTTTATTGAAGGCATTAGCCCTCAAACTTAAAAGTGTCCTTCCTAAACTTATATTAGAAGAACAAACTAGTTTTGTCCTTGGTAGATCCATTTTAGATGGAATCATCCTCATCCAAGAAACCATCCACTCATCTCAAAACAATAAAGACACGTGCATGCTTATGAAGCCCAATATCCTAAATGCATATGACATGGTAGATTGGATATTTCTCTGCAAAACCTTAGAAGCATTTGGCTTCTCACACCAGTGGATACATCTAATCTTTACATGCATAGCAACACCCAAAATATCTCTTATCATTAATGTTGTCCTAGAAGGATTCTTTAATATATCTAGAGGAATCAAACTAGGAGATCCCATTTCACCATTCCATTTTATAATCATGGATGAACCATTTGGGAGAGCTATTAAAAAAGCCCAAGAAGAAGGAAAAATCAAAGGGATCACTGTGGCAGAAAACATCTCGATGTTAGTCGCCAATAATTCGTAGATGACACCATTCTACCTAGTGAAAGAACATGCTAGATGAAGCCCTAAAGTTTAAACAAATTTTACAGGCATATATAGAAGCATCAGGGAAAAAGGTCAATGCTGAAAAATAAGAAATCTTTTTTTCTCAATACCTCCCCAAATATGGAATATGATATTTGTAATATTATGGGATTTAGGAAAGGCTCATTTCCTTGTAAGTATCTAGGTATCCATTTAGAGAAACATGCCAAGAAGCCCAAAATATGGGATCCTATCTTAGAAATAGTAAACAAGAAAATAGATCATTGGAAAGGGAAAAGTCTTACCAAGGCAAGTAAATCAACAAAAAATAAGGTTGTATTATTAGCCATTCCAACTTATCAAATGCCTTGTCTCCCATTACCTAAAGGAGTTGATAAAAAATTATAAAGCAAACTCATAATTTTGTTTTGGAAAGGGTTAGAAGAAAAGAAGAAACTAGTACTAATCAAGTGGGAAAATATATGCAAACCCAAAGAGTTTGGAGGATTAGGAATTAAAAAATTTAGTTGGCAAAATGGAGCTCTATGAGCAAAACTAGTCTAGCGTATGTATTAGGAGAGAGATAGAAAATGGGCAAAAAAACTTTATCATAAGTGCTTGGACTATGCAAATCCATCATCCCTATTCAAAACTAGGAATCCCCCAAAAGGGTCTGATTCATGGAATTTCATGTTGCAATGTCATTCCATCATTAGTGATTATGTTAAATGGGACATAGGGAAAGAAGATGAAGCTTTATTTTGGGAAGATTCATGGGATGGCCTTCCCCCTCCAAACAACTTCAATCACCCGGTGAACATTAAAAACACATTAGTCCCTCTATGGGGTAAACCAGGAAACAATTATAAAAAAGTTATAAAGGAATATGGGAAATAATATTAGATATGAAAATCACTAGAAGGAACTAGCCTATCAACATAAGAAAAAGAGATCTTCACAAACTTTCTTAACCAAAGACATACTAACCATAAAACTAGAAAAGATAAAATAATATGGGGTGCATCTCAAGATGGGAAGTATAGTGTAAAGGAAGGCTACAAACTAATAATCAATTCTCAAAGATGGGAGAAAATAAAAATTCCTCTTAAACTTTGTTGGGATTTAGCCAATCTACCTAAGGCCATAATATTTTTATGGGCTACAATTCAGAAGAGAATATTAAGGATAGATAGATTCAATAAACTGGGTTTTGAGGATCTATCAAGATGTATTTTATGTAAAGAAAAATCAGAGACAACAAATCACTTATTATACCATTTCCCCTATACAAGGGAAATTTGGTATTGGTTGTGTCATAAATTAAGTTGGACGCCACCTTTCTCTAAAAACCTGGATAATCACCTAACTAGTTGGCCTAATAACGAAAACTCTAAAATTTATAGAAAACTATGGAATATTTCCCCCATATATTCTCATGTGGGAAATATGGAAGGAAAGAAACAAAACGTTATTTATGACTCTAAAATGAATCTCCCTTCATTCATTAATAAAGTAGAAGCTTGCACTACAAAAGTAATGAACAATAATCTAAGAGGAACAATAAAACAAGAAGGGTCATTCTCATATTGGGATGTTGATATATGAAAAAGTTGGACCAATATTATAAATCCACCCCTGGTTCACCTAAATAAAAAAAAGCAAGCACACAAGGATCGTAGATGGGATTCGTCACCAGTAGGATGGACTAAATTAAATTTTGAAAAAGCAACTCAAGGAAATTTGGGTAAGGCTAGAAGAGGTTCTATCATCTATTTGAAAACTAGAGACTAAATTGTCAAGTGAACTAAACCATTAGGTACGACTTTGAATAACATAGCAGAATTAGAAGCTCTAATGGAGGGACTCATTTTAACTCTAGATTTGGGTATTAAAAAACTAGTTACTAAAGGGGATTCTCAGATCATTCTAAATGCATTAAGAAAACAAACCACCCTAAACTGGATTATCAACTCTAAGCTCAAAAATGTTCTAACTCTTGTAGATAAGTTTGAGGAAATTAGGATCCAACATATATACCAAGAAAGGAATAAGGAAGCAGATCAACTAGCAAATAGGGGAGTAGATGGCGAGGACACCATACTTCAAGCTTCTTAGATTACATTCATTCTTAAGTATCAGTAAAAGTAGAGTGTAAGATTATTCTAGTTTAGGATAAATACTAATAGTAAGCGAACCAACCCAAAATGGACCATTAATTAGAGTTCAACACATATATAAGGTAAGGAATTAGGCAGTATAAAATCCAACTAATAAAGGATCAAATGGGAAGTTCTTTATCAGAAAAACATTGGACTATGTTTTAGTTTGAACACTAAATGGCTCCCGCTAATTTTTACTGCCTTCTACCATTTTTGTAGTAATTCTAACAATATCTTTTTTGTGCTCCCTTTTCCTATTACCTTTTCACTTCTTGCATTATATAATGATGTCTAATTTTAAAGCATTATGGAAAAACAAAATCAAAGTCTTATTCAGATTTAAAAGAATTAAAATATAATTATTTCATTTACACTTATCGCTCATATGGGAATAAATTAAAACTTATTTAAAAAACCATTATTCCTTTTTACTTCTAACTTATACATTAGACCAAAATGAATCCTAAGAACATACTTTAAATTGGTTTCAAATCTTATGCATAAGTTACAAGTTAAAATAAAAGATGTATTATCAAATTATTAATCATACATGACAAATACCTATTTTTTTCTTAAAGAAGGGATAAGACTCCTAGATAATAGAATTCTAAGGACTAACGGGTAAATGTAAGTTTGAAGTGTCCTTAAGATGAAGGAAGATTCATCACAAAAGCCAAACTCATTTTAAAGTGACAAGGGATTCCACATATGGTTATGTTTTAAAACCCCAAAAGAGCTTCTTCCAATGGTATAACCAAAGATGAAAAGGAAGGAACACCTTCCACTGACATCAACTATAATTAGGGTAGATGTTCTCAAAATTCAATTAGAACACATATTTAGCTAAGTATGAAATGGACAAAGCAGTAAAGAAGGGTATGTCCTTCATAATGATATGAAATTAGGGTATGCCCCTTTTATTTTTGTATTTGGTATAGGACTTAGGTCTCGGGCTAAACTGAAGTTTTTCTTCTAAATTCTTTCCTACTAGTTCCCATTTGAAAGGAGATACATGTAATATTATTTATTTTAATACAATATATAAGGCTTCAATTGTTTATCGATAAAAAAATTAAAAACAAAAACTATAATATTATTTTAGAATTTTTTTAAATCTATTTAAATTTTTTATATATACAATATATAATTAAAGCTATAACTAATTGCATATCTTAAAACTAGAATATAAATATTAGTCAACTACATAGCATCCAAATGAACAAGTTGTGAGCCCTTCTCACATTTCTTTTTTGGATAAGAATTAGTTGTTCATATCTCATTTTTTAACTATGGAAACTATCCAAGAGCTTCTAATTTTGATTGTTGTCTCTACTTTTTAGCTCAAGTAAACTTATGGATTCTTTTGCCTTTGTTTATAAAAACAAATTATTTATTATATTGAATACATTTTAATTTTCTTGGATCATCAGATTGTAATTCAATTTTCATTCAGTTACTCATATATTGCTTATATATTTTTATAGTTTCACATTTGTAGAACTAGGATTTAAGTTTTTTCTGTTATTGAACCAATTGTAGATACCTTTGTTCTTGGTTCACTGGCTGTGATTTAGATTATTGTTATTGATGGTTTTGGATTTGCCTTTTAAAATTATTTCAATATTTTCTATTTTCGTTGCTCTTCTAAGAGGAGTTGAATCTAGGCTAAGTGTCTTATTGCATGTTTTTAGACGTGTTGTCTATGTGATGCATTTTGTTCTATCTCCTACTATTTGGGCATTTGAGATGCTATACCATTATTTCAGAATGAGTTTAACATGAGACTTTTGTTTCAGAAAGAATTTTTAACTTTGATTTCTATTACTCATATAATCATCTATAAGGTTGTCAGTGTTCATGAGGATGAGAGCACAAAGCGAACCATTAGAGGGTGAAAAAACACGTTTTTGCCATTTTATAACCCTTCCACCACCAAAGGAGTCAAAGTACTATAATCGGTAACTATTGGTAGTAATATTTCACATGGAGGGAATTCATACATTATTGTAGACATGGGGATGTAGATGGGAACAAAAAGATAACAAATATGTACCCTATTCTTCAGAGGAGCTTTGTGAGTGGAATGAATTGGAGGATAAAGGGTCAAAAGGAGGATGTTGGTATGCTATAAAAAACTTGACTCGTATTACAACAAACCAACCTTCATGAGTATCCTCTCATGACTTTAATTCAAGTTTAAAAAATAGAGTTTCTTTGTTAGTAGCCAAATACCTTATATATGGTGGCTTAATAAGTATTACCCTAATATTTTTCAGGGGAAATTATACCCACATGAGATGTCCACCTCAAGATTGAGGAAATGCTAGCGTGATAGGTTCACCTCTCTTCATTTGCCCTTACTCTCGCTATCCTCTTCGAAGTACATAAATTTTTCTAATAATGAATTGCTTGGATTCCTTTAAGCTCTATCATAGATTTAGAATATCCATTATCTATTATGTATTTTAGAAGATTTTTGATTTGGTGTAATAGGAGGATCTAATC
The DNA here is from genome assembly GCA_028749045.1 of Cupressus sempervirens. Taxonomy (NCBI): domain Eukaryota; kingdom Viridiplantae; phylum Streptophyta; class Pinopsida; order Cupressales; family Cupressaceae; genus Cupressus; species Cupressus sempervirens. Next base: position 870,895,021 of record CM053785.1, on the reverse strand, counting down.
ATGTATATAAGTTGAATAATTTACTTGTCTATAAAATAAATTAAATATTGAAGGCATCAAATTCTTGGATTACATTCTATAATCCACTTCTATATTAGGAATACTTAAATAATCTTTTACATTACTGAAATAAGTAACATCAATAGTTTTTCTATTTGTCTTTGAAATAAGTTAAAATATTGAAGACATCAAATTCTTTGATTAAGTTTCATACTTTGTGTCTATATGACGGTTAAAAACATAACATGTATATTGATTCCTTGATTGATGAAAAATTCCATAGTCACTAAGTAATGTAATATTTTTTACTTCTTTCCTAATTGCAAAATGTAATCCATGCATTATGGCTTCATATTTATTTGTGTTGTTTAGGCAAAAAAATTAAAGTTTATATATAACAAGAAAAAAATTCTCTCTTGGATTTGTTACTTTGATTCCTGTATGTAATCCTTGTTTGGATATAGAACCATAAAGCTTAAGAATCAAAATATGTTTGCTTGTTATTTCCTACAAAAATTTGTTGTTCTATTATAAAACCCAAACAATAAGAGTTGTTCATATTATAAATGTGTTGACCCTTAACAAACAACATATATTCTTCCTAGATTTATCATGCTTCCGATATTCATCTGTTGTAGCAAACTCTTACAATTTAGATAGTTTTTAGTATTCAATATTGAATCTCGAGCATACATCATAGGAGTTGTGTATCTTATTATCTAAACACAAATCAACTTAAAATAACATGTGTATATTTTCAATCAGAAATTAATAAATTTTTGGTTTCTATTTTATTTTAGCCTTTTATTTTTAGTTATATGATTTTGTAAAAAAGCTCTAAAGTTTATATCTTAATGTAATGATGTGAATGGTGGTCAAATATGCATATGTCACATCAAACAGATGGGGCACTAAAGAATCATAACATGTGAAGCTAGTACTACTTGCATTAGTTTGCTTTTTAAGGAGATAAATCTGGATGCACATTATAGAAAATGAAATATTTCTTGCTTCTTTTCTGCTATGATTTATAGTATATTACTCCAGAAATAGTTTTTACATTTTACTCGTTGAGTATATGTTCCCGTTTATAACTGAATTGAGCAATTTCATTTATCTTTATTATTGCTCAAATTCATTAACAACCTCTATTTTGTCTTTAGTTCTACGAGGGTCACATCGATTTGTCACCCAAATGTGGTATTGGGCTACTTGATTTCAAATATCACTGAAAATTATTGGAGAATCTTTTTTTTATCTTTTTAGCATATATGAAATTAAAAATTCCTATTGAATCATTATTGTACATAGAAAAATACACAACCATTAATTATAATCATATATTACATAAATTTCAATTAAACTCTAAATATAATTATAATATGATATTAAAAAATTTACAATAATCTATACAAATAATTACATAACTTGAATAGAAATATTTGTCAACTACTTGACACTTGTTAATATAGCACTCTAATGAACAAGTCTTTAAAACCTCCGCTGGAAGCTCCCCTTGTAATCGTGTGGCTTGGGTCATGATTGATTTCAATGGCACTTCTTTTGGAGTTTGCTCCATACATGCTCCCAATGAGGCTAAAGATAGGATCATTCTTTGGGATTGGCTTCATAATCTAGCCAACATACCCTGGATTCTGGCCGAAGACTTTAACATGGTTGAGAATCAAGATGATAAGTCTGGTGGTCTTCCTTTTGCTTGGAAACATCAAGAGAAGTTCTATTGGGATCGTTGTAAACATAAACTTAATCTATTTGATCCTATGGAAGGGCGTAGAAGGGATACTACCAACTTGTGGTTCACATGGTGTAACTTTCAGCAGGGGTCTAGAAGGATTTACTCAAGGCTTGATAGATTTTATGTCAACTTTGACTTTTTTTCATTTTCTCCTAATCAACAACAATATCCTGTTTTTGCTTCTTCCTCTACTCTCTCTGATCATCTTCCTATAGTTTCTCTCATCAACATAAGGAATGCTCTGGCTCCTAGTGCTCATCATAGTGATAAATTTATTCTTAACACATCCTTGCTTAATGATCAGGATATTGATATTGTAGTTAAGATGGTTAGGTAATTCAATCTTATTAAACATTTCCTTTCTCAAGTTGATAGATGGAATAGAAATGTCTCCTCATGGAAGAAAATATTTCAAACCTTAGGTCAAAGAAAAGCCAAAAACTACAGAAGAGTGGAAAATGAATTGAATGATCGCCTTCAATCTGCTGAATTAGATGCCCAAGCTAATCCCTCCTCTTTATCTCATCTTGAATGTGTCTCTGTTGCCAGAGATTCTCTAAGGAGGCATCAACATATTAAAACCATTGGAGCCTCTGTTAGAAGCCGTCAAAAATGGTTGAAATATGGGGATAAAGGCTCCAAATTCTTTTTTAATTATCTTAAGCAAAAATAGAGTAAAGAGAAAATTGATAGAATTATTATCAATAATCAGGAGCTTACTGATATCAATGACATTGCTGCTGCCTTTGAGGAATTTTACAAAGCTCTTTTCAATTCTGAAGACAGTAGTAATGCCAAAGATCTTAGGAATAAATGCAAGGAGTTCATTCCTAAAAAAATTGTTGAGGGTGATGTCTCCAACCTTAGGGCTAGGATTTCTATTCAGGAAATCTCTGATGCTATATATGCTCTTAAGAAGGATAAAGCACCTGGGCCGAATGGCCTTCCTGCTGAATTTTACAAATCTAACATTGATTGGATTACTAAGGATCTATTTGATTTATATTCAGAAGCTTATGATCGTGGCACTCTGGGTAATTCTATCAATATGGGGATTATTAAGCTCATCCCTAAAGATGGAGACAAATCTCTCATCAAGAATTGGCGGCCGATTACCTTGCTCAACGTTTCATACAAAATTCTGGCCAAAGCCTTGGCCTCTCGGCTTGTTAATATTCTACCCAACTTCATTTGTTCTACCCAGACTGGTTTCATCAAGGGACGATATATTTTAGAAAACCTTGTCACCAGTTGGGAGTCAATGGAGTGGGCCAAGTCCTCGAATCAGAATTCTACTATGTTTCTTTTAGATTTTGAGAAAGCTTATGACCGGATTGAATGGGATTTCATCCCTTCTATCCTTCAGGCCTTTGGATTCCCTGATGAATTTGTTAGATATATTCAAGTGCTGCTTAAGGATTCCTCTGCTAGAATTGAAATCAATGGATTTTTATCTAATCCTATACCCTTGTCTCAATCTATTTGACAAGGATGTCCTCTTACTCCTGCTCTTTTTGTTATTGCTTCTGATGCCTTGTACTATATCCTCAGAGATGATACTATCTCTCCCAAAGTTAATGGGATTTCCTTGCCTAACAATTCTGAGCTTCTTAATATCCAATTTGTTGATGATACCTCTCTCTTCCTTGAACTATCTTGTCTTAATATGGAGCATCTTAATCTGAAACTCGAGCTGTTTGAAACCATCTCTAGTACTCGTATATCTAAGTCCAAATCTATCATGCTTGGATGGAAAGAGGAACCTCCAAATTGGTTTCTCCAATTTGGTTACTCATGGGGTCGACCTCATAAGATTGTTAGATATTTGGGGGTTCCTTTTTCCATCTCCCTATCACTCAAAGACATGTGGATTTGGGTTAAGGATAAAATTATTAAGAAACTCTACAAGTGGGATAATAGGGTGCTTTCACTTGCTGGTAGAGTGCAGGTGTGCCAAAAAATCTTGTCTTCCTATAGTATATACTATTCTTCTATTTGGATGTTTAGTAATTACCAACTGTTTGAAATTCAGAAGGCTATTAGGAGATTCCTTTGGTCTGATGGTAAAGGTAATAGGAAGAAACATGCTATTAGATGGAGCTGGTGTCACATTGATAAGAAGTCAGGTGGTTTAGGCCTTAAAGACCTTAGGATTCAAGGGGTCTCTCTTGCTGCTAAGTGGATTTTTTAGGCTCTTGATGGTTATGAGCCTTGGAAAATTCTTCTTAGAAACAATATTCAATCTGGATTTCCTAAGCAAGCCAAATATTGGAAGAACCTTCCCTTTGCTGACCTTGTTGCTGGGACATTCCCTGTTACTGTTCAAGGCTCCATGGTTTTTAAGTCTATCTAGAAGGCTTGGGAGTTGGTGAGGGGCTTTATCTATAATTCTAACTTCGATAGCAATAATTCTATCCATGGTGAACACTCTATCTGGTGGAATCTGCAACATAATGGCAAGCCTCTTGCCTTGAATCAAGGGTGTTCTGCAAAACATTGGAACAACTTTGGTATCAAGAGCTTTATTGATATTTTGGAGAAGGACAACCTTGCAAGTTGGCAGGATATTAGGCTTAAGTTTAACCTTCCTGACTCTCATAAACGTACCTATAATATGATAGTTAATCCCTGTCACCCCCTCAATCTTCCTCGTAGATGTGATGTGGATTCCCATAGATTCTTATATTTTCGTTGGGATGATGGATCCATCTTACATAAAATCAAAGCCAAAGATATGTATAAGGTGCTTAATAAAGATCACTCTATCTTATCACACCTGAATACCACCTAGTATATGAATTTGGACTCTCTTGAATGGCACAAAATCCTTGAAAATTTTTGGATGTCTCATATTCCTCCCAAAATCTTACATTTTAAATGGCAGCTTCTTCTTGATAGACTTCCCATTAAAAATCAGGCTGGTAATACTGACTCTTGTTCTATTTGCAGGGTTCCTGAAAATTTAAGACATATCTTCTTTACTTGTCATTTTGCTAGGATTATATGGATTTTTTTTGGAATATCTATAACTGATCATGTCTCTGTGCTAGATACTATTCTTGGAAACATATCTGGTCTCAAGAAGGATGCTAACTTTTTTTGAAATATTCTCTCTTCTCATATTCTTTGGTTTATTTGGAAAAGTAGAAATGAGGACAAATTCCAAGATGTTGATAGATCCCTTACTTTGTTTCAATTGAAACTCATATGCTTTAAGATTATCTCGCAGGTGTGCTACATTATGAAACTTGAGAAGGACAAGCTAAAAAGATTTCTTCATGATGGGCACGCTACTATGTTCATCTACAAAATGAAACATGGGCTGGAACGAGCTAGCATTATTGATGACTGGGCTGCTTTTGAAGAAGCCCTTAAGCCACTGATTAAGGAGATGCGAGATACTAGAGGCCCTTTTTCTGATAGACTTGAGTTCTTTGCTCATATTCTTGAGTGGAAGAAAGTTGTTTGGGTGGAAGGAGAGCTGGGATGGACTACGTGGATTGATGATCGTGATGATATTCTGGATTAGCTTATCTAATTTCTCTTTTTGTAATCTCGCTGAAACTATTACATATTGTGCTAGTTGACTGATCATGGATTACCAGTTAAACTAGGAGGTTGAGGTTTGCCTCCCCTCTTTTGATATTGTACATTTCTTTTTGATCTACCAATTATTTAATTTTAAAAAGTCTTTAAAACCTCCAAAAATAAAATAAAAAATCATCTTCGATATATTTTTTACCACACAATTTTATAAAATTTCGTAAAAAGGTAATCAACTCCAGCTCAAATAAACCACCATCTGCTACGCAACTCTTTAGCGTCTTTAGTGGAACCGTTATGATCTAAAAAGTGACTGATGATATGATATGATAGATTTTAATGACGTCCACAAGACTAAAGTAGTCTATGGGACCCATGCAATCACCCTCCCGAGTCAGGAGCGGAACTAGTCAGTTGTAAAGTTTTTGTAATGCCCCGCTCGGGAACCCAAGAGAAATAAACCTAATATGTGACAAAGTTTACTGAACTATTTTTTTTTTTTTTTAAAGTTTAAACAACATCAAGATAACATTAATGTGGAAGCAATATGAACATACACATCAAATACACATTTGCAATTACAGATATAGTTTCAATTCCTCAAAGATTCCTTTACGTTGAGTCACATTTAATAGTTTTAAATTAATTAGTTTAAGTTCCAAGTACAATGTCTCAAGATCATAAAGGAATAATAGATACATAATCGCATAAGCAAATGCATAAGTATAAACAATACAATGAAAGTACATCCAATCAATAACATCCACTGCACATGTCGCAGGGTATGTGAGAAAAGATACAATACATCAGAATACATGATAACATATATACATCATCTGAAAAGAAGTCTCTGAGATAAGAAATAAGAATGATAAAGGTACATCTTCTGCAACGAACATCCAACAGCTGACAATGTGAAGGGGGACCCAAATGGTAAGAAGGCACTACCTCCCGACCGCGTGGTTACCTAGTCAGGCTTCCACTCCCACCGTGCAGGGAAGATAATGAACGATCCACATACGGCTATCAAACATAAAACATTCCTAGGCAAGGAATACCTACTAGCCAAAACTATCTCAAAGGTAACACATACTACTCAAGAAGATAAAATAATCCAAAAGTAAGAACACTCAATCCAATACTGACACCACATAACCAAACATCATACACGAACCAAGTATAAACCAAATACCAAGATCATAAGATAAAGTCAACGAAAGATAATCATCTCAAGTCAAAAGCCACATGTCAAAAGTACATCATCCATGAATCACCAATCATCATCAATGAAAGTAAATAGCCATAATAAACACATTCAACAATAGATACACCACATCCAACAATAAGTACACCACCAGATATACACAAAATCTACAGAGGAGACTCAGGCTACATACTAGGGAGTGTCATCACATGGCTGTTTGAGTTACCCTGGACTGATCTCTTAATAGACCCCGGACCCTCAAGCGTTGAGTTACCCTGGACTGGTTACTCTGAACCCCGGACCCTCAACATCACACATATGGAAACTAGAAAGCCCTCTCAAGAAGACGAGGCACTCATCTCATTCCCATCCTTAGTCTATACAAGCACTCAAGGCATGGGTAGATCAAAAATCTCTAACTTATCTTTTTAGTGCATTTCCCCCCATAAATTTTAATTACTAGATTATCACTTATTACATAACTTGCATTAGGTTACCCTGGTACTGACCACTTTGGGTCCCGGACCCCTATGCAAGCCACTCCCAAGTCATGTACCTAGACAACTTCTCCTAAGCACATAAAAAACACAGTTGTGTCCCATATCACAACACCCATAAAGATCAAACTCGGTTCCTTAACAGGCAACCTGATAATAGGATGGTTCTCACACCCAAGTACACATAAATGCTCCACAAGTAAATCTCACAAATACAATCTCAATTTGAATCACATAACACATCATGACATCTAGTCCCATAAATAGTATACAAGAAATCTCACAAAACCTCTGTTGTACATCCTAGACTGGTCAACACCTAATCAACACCAAAATCCCAAAGCATAGACAGTATAAGCAAAACAGTATAGTTTCATAGTTTGCGTTTGATTTACAATAATACACAATAAGGTAAAAAGTAAAGTTTCAGTTTTGTGTTCAATGTATGTTTCAAGTGAATGAATTCTCAGTTTATTCCACAAGTCAACTCTATAAAATTACCCCCATTTATTTATTTGACTTAAATATGTAAAATGACCTTCATAATAATAGTCATTTTCCCAAAAGCATTATCTGAAGATAATCGATTATTTATTTAAGTTATAAAAATAACAATTGCTAAATTTAATAACATCATTACAATCTTATTAAATTTACACATTTAATAAAATTATACATTGTTATATAATTTTCGTATTAATCATTCCTAATTAAATCAAAATTAAATTAGCTTAATTAATACTCATTTACTATGTCCGACTCATTAATAATCCTTAATTAGATCCAATTTAATTAAGTCAATTATTAATTATTTTTTTAAAAATATCTCTCAGTTATTAATAATTAATTTAGTTATTAATACAAATTAATGATAATATAATTTTAAAATTTAATAATTAAAGTTTTATATAATTTAAAATTTAATAACTTAAAAAAAATCTAACACAATTTAAATTTATTAAATTATAATTAAATTACAATTAAAAAAGAAAAATGCATAAATTAAAAGAGACGTTTAAAGCCCACCGGCTTTTGGCCGCAGCCTTTGCTGGGCCGGCGGCAACTCTGCCGTAGTAGGCTGCTGCCGCAGCAGTCCTTGCTGCGGCAGCAGTTATGCCGCCCAACAAAAAGGGTAAGGGGGGGGGGTAAGTTTGTAATATATATATATTTTAATTTTTTTTAATTTTATTTATTTTTAATTAAAACATTAAACAATCCTCCCCCATAGTATGTAAAAAGATATATATACTATTTTATTATTTTAAATTTTATTTACTACAAAAACTTTTAAACAAATTCCCCTCTATTAAAAAAAAAATGTGTTTTATTTTATTTTAAATTTCTATAATAATAATATTTTAAATAAATAAATAATTTTTCTTTACTTTATTTTATTACTTTAAAAAAAAATATTAACAAATATAATCTGATAGAGAGAATACTATCAACCAATCAAATTTCACATTTTAGAATTTTCTTTTCTTTCAAAACGCTACTCAGATTAAATTTCTCAATTCCATTTTAATTCAAACCCAGATCTTGATTTAATACTAATTTTTTTCAATTGTAGAACGAGGTTTTCTAAATAGTTTTTTTCAATGTAGATTCACAAATGAAATCGAATAGCAAAAGATTTAGAACGGAAGGTGGCAAAATTCATACAACGAAATTTGAGAAAAACAATTTTCAACAAGCACGAAGAAAACAAAGATCCGAAAATATTTCTACAATGGTTCACAAACCCTACCTTGATCTGATGCTAACAACTTGTTGAAACCTTTGCTAATCCAAACCCTTCAAAACTTTCAAAGATTTCTTTGTTCCCCTTCCAAAAGTGTGTTCCCTGAAACCTGTGTCTGAAAAACTTCCCTCAAATAATGACCCCAAAACCCTCTAATATAGAATCTAATTACCCTTTAGGGTTTCTATCTCCACAGCTCTAAAATAATAATTACTTTATTTAATTAATTAATTCATGCATAATTAATTTTCTTTTAATTAAAATATTCTTTTATTATTCCTTCATGCACTTTAAGTGAATTATTAAATTTCTTTATTTAACTTCCACTCAACTTCTATTTTAAATCAATTTATAACTTTTTAAATCTCATGTGCACATTATTAAAATATCTTTATTGGAGTTCACATGTTTTTTATCTTTTAAATTAATTTCTTTTATTTTCAACTCATGCATAAATCATGCGAACTATAATCTTTATGATAATTAAATATCTTTTCACTTTTAATTTCATTTTTTTTTAGAAACTTAATTGATACAATATTTATTAACTTAAATAACAATAATATTGAACATTTATTTAAAAATGAATTCTAAATATATTATTATTAAATTAAAAAAATATTATCATGTTCTAAATTTAATCTTAAAACTTTTATCTTCAATTTAATTCTTTATATTTAATTAATTTCTCAATTAATTAAATATAATTAAATATTCAAAATATCATAATAATTTTTCATTAAATTAAATTATTAATTTAATCTATTAATTAGACTTAATTAATAGAAATTCATCAAAGACTCACAAAACAACATACGCACAAAATACTCACGGGTTTAAAAAGGGTAGACAGTCTGTTACGAGTCCTCCTTGCAGGACAAGTATTTTAGGTTATGGCTAGGATTGGACCTGATCATTATCTTTCCATTGTCACCATTTGAGTATTTGTAATAGGGCACGCTCATCCTGGCAATTCAGGGAAGTCGATGCCCGGTACCTACATCCTACATAAAAGACGAGCATGTACATGTATATAATATATCTAAACTAAACAGACAATTGCGGGGAGTGGTTCATCGTGTAGATCTTGACTAGCAGGTGACTACGACTCCCTCCCTTAACCACATCAAACACGTCAGACAGTAAGATAAAATACACACGCACACCATACACATGCAAGTATGGAGTAAGTATTGTAAAAATCACAAGTCTAACATCAAATGCGTACATATAATAATGCATCTCTATCAATACAACATAATCATCATTAAAGACATCATGTTAACATTGTTACAAAAGAAACCACATTTACTAACTAGGAATCATTAAAATGTCATTAACAACACATGAATGAAATCAACTAAGCAACAATAACTGATACATTTGTGATCAAAGTCATGAAATAATATCATAATATTACAAATCTAGTATCTCTAAAACTAATCAATGCATAAAATCAACCTAAAAGAATTTGACAATGATAACAGAAATGTGAACTAGGGGCAGGCACTACAGTTTTGGATAACTTGTCTCTCCTTCTTTGAAGTTTGGTAATCAAATCCGCTGCTCTCTTCACTTGATCTTCCTTGAATAAATATTTGAAGTCCTTGTTCTGCAATATTTTTGTATAACCAGATCCGATGTCATTGTAAGTCAGACAGTCCTTGACAAAGTGCTGCTCTGTCTCAACTATTCTCATATTACAAAATAAACATGTTCTGTCTGCCCACTCTTCTTTTGGAACTTGCCACCTACCAGTTTCACATCACAACTGATGTGAACTAGTTTTAAGTTGTGCCATCAACATTTTTGCTTTCCAGTTAATAGGTGCTCTTATATAGGCCTTTTCATCATAACTATAAGTGAGATTAAATTCTTTAATGTAATAGTATTTTTTCCGCCCTATGCGTCTTGTCCACAAAATATTGTGATATCTGGGCAAGTTTGGATGTTGATATCCCATTTTCACATCCATTTGCTTTTCTGCCTCACAAGTTTTTCCTCTAGGATCAACTTGGGCCAACGATGTTTCCAGACCTTGGGTTTTCTTTAAGTAGCTTATCATTCGGACCAAAGCAACAGCTTCTAATGGATAGGAACCCACCTCCACCAAAAAGATCTCATACAGAACTGTGGTCTTGACTTTAAGATTGCATGTGATGAAGTGTTTTTGAATTCTTTCTACTTGCTGCCATTTTTGTTCGGACATACTACCTCCCCACACTTCACATCCGTATAAAATAACTGGAGTGACCAGCGAACCAAAAAAAGTTTTCATAGTCGTCCAATCCCATAATTCTGCGTTCCTGCACTTGTTTTGTAAAGAGTATAACGCCTTCCATCCCCCTTGGATTCTTTTTGATCTGCAAGTATCCCAATTGAGTTTGTTATGAAAATCGATGCCCAAGTATTTGTACTCTTCCACAATCTCAAGTGGGCTATTTTCCAATAGAAACTCGTCTTGTATGCCTCTATTCTTCTTCAACGAGAAGATCATAATTTTGGTTTTACTAGTGTTAACTTGCATTCCAACTTCATGACAAAAATTTTCTAGTGCTGTCAAGTGCTCTTTCAAACTTTTAGCTGTTCTAGCAAGAATTATGAGATCATCCGCATATAAGAGCAATCTTATCACAAAGTGGGCTAGCTGCACTCCCTCGCCATTGGTCTTGTTTATCCACTCTTCTAATTTTTCAATATAGAGCCCGAATAAAGTTGGAGATAGTGGACACCCTTGCTTAACCCCGATGTTGCTGTCAAAGTTTTCTGATAGCCCTTCTGTCGTTCTGATTTTAGCTTTGACCTGCTCATTTAATCTGTAAACTGCTGACCTAAGTTTTTTAGGAACTTCCAACTCTTCCATTCTATCCCATAATTTATTACGTAGCACTGTGTCGAATGCTTTTTTAAAGTCCATGAAACAACAAAAAGCCTCGTTCCCCGGAGTGTCCCAAACTTTCTCAATCAAGTATCTAAGAGTGATGCCATGATCTATAGTAGAGTGCTTCGGTTTAAAGCCTACTTGCCCTATTGCCCGTTTGCCTTCTATTTCAGCCTAGTTGCTAATTTTTTGTTCTACCAAGCTGCCAAATAACTTGCCAAAAAGTGGATTGATCATGATGGTTCGGTAATTAGAAGGATTATTTATATCTCCACTTTTGTGGAGTGGGATCACCACACTTGTTGTCCATTTTACAGGGAAACCTTATCTATTGACACTGTTGAAAATTTTAGTGATGTGTGGTGTGAAAGTTTCAACACCCCATTTTAAATATTCAGCTTGAAGCCCATCTATATCTTGCGCTTTACCGGCAGCTAACCTCCTTATGCCTTGGATAATATCATTTTCGCTGAATAACTCCGCTATAGGCCCTGTTTCCATGGTTCTACGTTCTCCTAGATCACACTTGTAGAGAGTCTTGGCATATTCCAGCCATTTGGTTCCTGTTATGTTGTTCTCTAACTGAGTTTTTCTCTGTTGAAGTTCTTTCCAAAACTTTCTAGGGTTGTTTTTACCAAGATTAATCAACTCGATTCTTCTCTTATTTACATACTCTCCTTTCTTCTTTTTAATCAGTTGATCATACTCCTTTCTACTCTCTTTATTTATGTTCTTTTTCCAATTTCTTTTTGCTGTTTTGCATTCTTCATCAAACCACAGATTAGCCGGAAAAGTGTTCTTGGCTTCTCTAGTGGCCTTAGATCTTTTACACTCCTCCAATGCTTTAATGATAGTAAGAACAAGATTATCTTTGTCCATGAAATGTTGTTTATCAGACTCGGGATGGTGTTCCAGAACTCTAGACAGTCGCAAAAGAGAGTTTTGGAAAGTAGCACGATTTTCGTGTGTCATTAAAACTTTGCCAATTGGAATCCTCTTCCTCTTTTGTAAAGGTTTTGGGACAATATGTTGATCTTTAAACTGAGTGGCCACCCTTATCAAAATGGGGTTATGATCAGATTTTAGCTCCATGGGGCAGTCCTCTATCTCAAAGTTAATTATCTTTGGGACATATTCTTGCGAGCATATTACATAGTCAACAACACTTTGTCCATTGTATCTTTTGCATGTGATTCCACCTGATTTAGGCCACTTTTCCAAACCGTTACATATGACCATGTTATATAGGCAACATAAACTTAGTAATTTAGCACCAAAATGATTAATCTTTCCCATGCTATCCTGCAAAGATCTTTCCCATTTTTGTGTCCCTTCTTCTTCAAGCCAAACTAGGTTTCTGTTTTCACTGTAACTCTCCTTAAGATTGAGAGTTTGGTTGTTTCCTGTTCTAGCATTGAAATCCCCTATTATCATTATTTCCCCTAGAGAGCTAAAGGTTGCTATGTCTTTTTTGAGTGCAGCAAAAGGGTCTTCTCGATCCAATCTATGCTTTTTATACATTTTTGAGCCTTTTGGGGCGAAGTAACAGACAACCACCCTCATAGTAATCTGATTCTCCATTATTTTAATCCAAATATACTACTTGTTTACATCTTCTTTCTCTAAGTTTACAAATCTGCTCCAAGTTTCTTTTATTAGAACGGTGATGCCTCCATGCCCCTTACGATTATCTATCTTCTCATTCCACAGTGATACCTTTTTATACCCTTCAAAATTTGGAACCCTACATCCATCATGCTCATGTGTCTCGGTAAGCATAATAATGTCATTATCTTTAGCTATCGACCCTAACCCAGGTCCTCTTCTCCAAGGATAACCTCTGCAGTTCCAACTAACTATAGTTAAATGTTCCTAGGTGGGCTCGAGTTCCTATTTATTGTTTGTGATTTTGTCATTAATTTGGGCTTTGCCATTTTGTAGCCACGCCCACTTGCCATTTTCTCTCACTGTTTTCACTTTTTTCCATTCCTTCCTCCTTTCTTCTTGCTGAGTTACGGTGAGGTCATCATCAAGATATATGTGTGTGCCTTTAAGAAACTTCCTCTTGCTGAAAATGTTGTTTTTATCTCCTGTATTCGTCATTGTCACTCTAACATGTCTGTCTTTGCCTCCTCTAATCCATTTTCCGATTCTTTGTGCTTGTATGGTTGTTCCATGCTAGTCTAATTGATCTTTAAAGAAGTCTTTAACTAAATCCTTTGTTTTCTCCTGTTCTCCATAGTCTCGTAGTCCTTTGATGATAATATTTGCTGCTTTCTCATTTCTTTCTTTTTCCTCTCTAATCTGTCTCCGAACTTGCTTTTCTATGTTGTCAATAGAAGTGTTTGTTGGTCCCTTTACTATGTTAGCCCATGATCTAACTTCTTCAATTTGTTCTCTGAGTTGATTCTCTTTTATTTCCATATTGGCCATGGCATCTTGTATATTTTTCATTTGCGGAGTTTCATTTTTTTCGTAGCCTCTCCTTCTCCTAAAGTACTTGCTGCTGTCCTCTTTTCTCCTACTTCTTTCTTTAACAATATTAATTCATACTCTCCTTTTTCCATATTAAATTGCAATTTTTGAATTTTTTCTCTAAGTGATTTGACCTCCGCTGCCAATTTCCAGTTATCCTCAGTAACTCTTTTCATTGTGATACTTTCTATCTGGCTCCTCTCTTCAAGCGCCCACACCCTCTCCTTCATAGCTACCAAATCGTTTACAAAGATGTCTGGATACCATGTCATAGGTGTCCTTGTCGGGCTGTAATTATTTGGTAGCCCATCTTCCACTGTGTCTATCACCTGAGAATTATCTGTCTTCTCTTTACCGTTAATATCTTTAATATTATCAAACTGCTTAATTGTTTCAGAGATTTCAGTCAGCCTCAAATTTATTTCTGCCTCCCTTGAGCTGTCTGAGGTATGTGGAATCGGTTTCGGAAGTGAAGCTGCTAACTTCCCTCTTTTTGCATTTTTAAACTTTCGTATCTTTCTCCGCCTAATTATTCTTTTATATTGCTTGGCATTCACATAGGTGTAGTTTCCTCCTGTGGGTGGTCCACTAGCTTGTGAGAAGCTCAAAGTGTTTGTGGATAAATTACCATTTGTCCCTCCAAGATTGAATGAACTTGCGTGTCCGGCTGAGGGTCCTGGAAGAATGAGGAAACTCCCTTGATTTCACTTGATGATGCTGTTGTGCATTAAACTATCCCCGTATGTCAGGACCAAGCCATTGTTATCAGAAATGTCATTGTGTTTCGTAGTTTCTCCCAGATTAGTTTGTTGTTCTGCTGTTACAGGTGCCCTAACTATCAGATTCTCTGCCACCCTGTTATTGACAGATCCTGTGGTTTGCAAGGTGGACCCACCTAGTTCTAGTTGTGTCTCTATTATCTTTGGTTGGTCAATCAATGATACTTGTACAAGTATCTTCTCTGCAGGTGTTTCTGTGATTTCCTCATTTGTTCCTTCCATGGGGGCACACTGGTGCCTTGATATATATTCTCTATGTTGTTTTACCATTGTAAATTTACCAAAGCTAGGAGCAATAATAAAAGAAGCCCAAACAGGTGTACACTGAAATGTAAGAAGTAAAAATAAGGAAAAAGACATACTTGAGATTTACCTCTGGAAGCCCGCAAATATGGACCCACTAGTAATAACAAAGCCTTTATCACTGGATGGCTGGGCCCACTGGTTGCCAAGACTGCCGACCAAACCAAATCTGCCCACTCTACGCCTATGAAACGCTTATGTCTCCCAACAAGAGTAATTTCTGATGCCAGTAATAGAATTTTTTCACGCCAAAAGTGAGGTTAACTCAAAGATAGATAGATAGATAAAATTTTAACATCCACGAGGCCAAAAATAGCCTATGGGACAGCAAGACAACTCAAGCAGACTTAAGTAGCGCTGTTCGCCTCTTGTGTAGACTAATGATGAGCCCCCCCAATTGCTCAATGTACTCTTCGTTGAACAGGTTATGCCAAGAACTGTCACATATAGTATCCGCAAACTTATCCCTGCTATCCTTGTAGGCCTCACATTCTAGAATAAAGTGCTGTTCAGTTTCCACTTTCCCAGAATTGCAAAATTTGCAAATTCTCTCTTCCCAAGCCTCCTTTGGCCTCTTCCAACGCCCGGTCTCACAACGAAGTTGGTGAGAGTTGGTTCTCAGCTGAGCAATAAGAATTTTAGCTCTCCAAGAAATGTTGGCTCCTATGTACACTTTTTCGAGTTGATCACAAGTGGGGTTGAACTCATTTATATAATATAGTTTCTTCCTCCCAATCTCGCTTCCCCAATTTCTCTTGTAGAATTTCTCCATAACAAAGACCTTTATTTCTTTATTACTTGTGGGGCACATATTGAAATGAATATTCCATTTACTCATCCACTTGATGTTTTGTTGCATCCATGTCCTTTTTCGCTTACATAGTGTGTCACTAAAGACAACTTTCGGCCATCTATCCTCTTCCATTTTTTCGATTCTTTTTAGATAGCTTAAAAGGCGAACCATAGCAAGTGCCTCAATAGGCGCAGCCCCCATTTCACTTAGCATGATGTCATATGGAACAGTGCTTTTAATTTTAAACTTGCTTGTAATCAAGCGCTTTTGGATTCCTTCGATTTGTTTCCATTGTGCTATAGTAGTGCTGTTGGCCCATAATTCACACCCATAAAGAACAACTGGCAGCACAAGAAGACCAAACAAGGTTTGAATAGTTTTCCAATCCCATAACTCCGCTTCACGACACCTATTCTGAAGAGCGTAGAAAGCCTTCCATCCACCTAATGTCCTTTTATACCTGCAGCTAGACCAGCTTAGTTTTTTGTTGAAATCGATGCCAAGGTATTTATATTCCGCAACTTCTTCGAGAACACTTCCATTGTAATAAAATTCATGTTGATGCTGTTTTTTATTATCAGAGAAAATCATAACCTTGGTTTTGCTGATATTGACTTGCATCCCCACCATTCTACAAAAGCGCTCAAGAGAAGATAGATGGTCTTGCAAACCACAAGCAGATTTGGCAATTAAAATGAGGTCGTCTGCATATAGGAGTAGCTTTATAACAAATTCCCCTAGCTGAATGCCTTCACGCTCTTGCGTGTTTAACCACTCTTCCAGTTTGTCAATATATAAACCAAATAAAGTAGGGGATAAAGGGCAGCCCTGTTTGACCCCGATATCGCTCCTAAAACATTCTGAAATGCCATCTGAAGTTCTGATTTTGACT
The DNA here is from genome assembly GCA_028749045.1 of Cupressus sempervirens. Lineage (NCBI taxonomy): Eukaryota > Viridiplantae > Streptophyta > Pinopsida > Cupressales > Cupressaceae > Cupressus > Cupressus sempervirens. The sequence goes on along the minus strand of CM053785.1, from coordinate 870,878,157 downwards.
TTCACCTCTTCGTACATTCTATGAGCAGCAGCTCTGAGATGCCTAGGAATCCCCAATTCTTCCATCCTCAACCAAAGCTTGTCTCTTGGAACGGTATCAAAAGCCTTTTTGAAGTCAACAAAGCAACAAAAAACCTCTTTTTTTTTCTCCCACTCTTTTTCAATAATGTGTCTCAGAGTGACACAGTGATCCACTGTCGAGTGCTTTGGCCTAAAACCAGCTTGCCCTTTAGTACGTTTATGATTTTCTTCTGCCCATTTGCTGATCCTAGTTTCTATCATACTGCCAAAAAGTTTAGCAAAGAGGGGATTGATCATTATAGTCCTGTAGTTGGAGGGATTGTTAACATCACCACTCTTAAAAAGTGGTATTGCAAGGCTGATTGTCCAATCTTTCGGAAACCCTTCCTGGCAGATTTTGTTGAAGATTTCAGTGATGTGCGGTGCAAGAGTTTTCATACCCCACTTCAAATATTCAGCTTGAAGCGCAACAAGGTCTTTTGCTTTGCCTCCACCCAACTTCTTAATCCCTGTCTCTATCTCTTGCACAGTAAAAATATTTGTGGTATCATTGACCAAAGGTGGCTGTCCCACTCCACCCTCTTGTTCATAAAGTTTCTTAGCATAATCAAACCATTGGGTGGCAGTAATATTATTTTCAGTTTGCTTCCTCCTTGGTTGGAGTTCTTTCCAAAAACGTTTGGGGTTATTTCTGCCTAAGAAAATTAGCTCCTCTCTCCTTGTGGACATAAAATCGATTTTTTTCTTCTTTAGGATCTGTTTGTAGGTCTTAATGTCAAGGTTAGTTTTATTTGACTCCCTTAGATTTCTCCTAGCCCTCTTGCATTCCTTATCAAACCATGCATTGGCTGGAAAACAATTAGTTTCAGATTTTCTATTTTTTGCTCTCTTGCATTTTGAAAGAGCCTTGTGAATCAGATTTGATAAATCATGACTATTAACACCATGCTTATACATAGGGTGTCCCATACAAAGTTCCTCAAGAGCAGCCCTGAAAGTGTTACTATTTTCTGAAGTTAACAAAATTCTGCCCTGAGAAGGTGGGTGTTGAGGGCCTTGGATTTTTGCCCCAATCCGTCTATCCTTTGCCCAATACAAATTTACGTACAGTGGTCTATGATCTGATTTGAGATCCCAAATGTGCTCTCCAATTTCAACTTCTTCAATATTGTTATACAAATGCTGCGAACAAATTACATAGTCTACCACACTTGCCCCGTTGTATGTGTTGCAAGTGAAATTGCCTGACTTAGCCCATCTAGCCAAACCATTACAGATTATTAGATCAAATGTGCCACACAAAGTGATCAATTCTTCCCCAAAATGATTGCAGCCTTTAGCATCTTCGGATATTCTATCCCATGGATGATTTCTCTCTTCTGTGAGCCAAATAGGGTTATCATTTACTTCGGAGCTGAAAATACTTGCTTGCCAATTTTCTGTCCTAGCATTGAAATCTCCAACGAGAAGGACATCCCCACGTTGTGAAAAAACAACAACATCTTTCTTTAACGTAGCATAAGGGTCATTGTGATCTAAACCACACTTTTTATAAATTTTAGATACTTGTGGAGCAAAGTAACAAGCTGCAATCCTGAGAAGAGTGTTATTTTCCACGATTTTGAGCCATATAAATTGTTTATTAGAATCAGTCTTTTCCAGCTGAATGACACGACCTTCTTTTTCTTTTACTAGAACCATTATACCTCCATAACCTTTACCATTTCCCGCTGCCTCATTCCACACTGCCATCTTCCAGTAGCCTTCAAACAATGGGGTCTTACATCCCTCATGTTCATGTGTCTCTATGAGACAAATAATGTCTTTGCCTTCCGCAATAGGCCCTAACCCAGGCCCACGTCTCCACGGATAACCTCTACAATTCCAACAAACTAAACTTAAGGACGCCTGGGTTAAGCTTGATTGCTATTTATTTTGATGCGAAAGACTCAAAGTTGAGTTATTATCGCTAGGTGTGATTATGGATCTTGTTGTATCGCTGCTTGTTAAGGTGTTTGCTGTTGCACCTTTGTTGCCTTCTTGCTGCCCTTCATTGTAGCGGTGGCCAAAATGAGCAATAACTGCTTTTCCCTTGAACATCCAAGCTCTTTTGCCTTCATTTCTAGCTGTTCTGATTTTTTTGATTTCCATCCTTCTTTCTACTTGCTGTCTCATAGTTAAATCCTCCTCTAAAACGAAGCAAGAACCCCACAAAAGCTGTTTTTTGTTAAGTAGATTTTGTTTGTCGCTAATGCTGAGCATGACTACCTTGATTGGCCTATTTCTCTCAGCGTGTGGTTTGCCAACCCTCCAAGCTTGGCAGATTTGTCCTTGCCACAATAGCACATCTTGTAGGAAATCCCTCGTTAGGTCAAGGGTATGTTCGCCTTCCCCATAGTCTTTTATCCCCTTGATAATTATATTGGATGCCCTAAGCTGCCTTTCCTTGACCTCTTTGTCTTGCGTGTTCACACGAATCTTTGCCTCTTCTCTTGCCATATCAGGGTGTTTGCTGTTTTTGTCCCAAGTTTTGGTGACTTCTGCAAAACTCCTTCTCTTCTCTTCACCATCTGCCTTTCCTAGCAAACTAGTGTGAAGAATCGTTTTCTCCTTATTATGAGATGACTCGGTATTTGCTGTGACCTTGTTTGTTTCCAATGTCACATTCAGGTTTTTCCATTCATCTTTCATATTCTGCCATTCAAGCTTCCCGGCTAAAAGTGTTTCTTGCAACGTTGAGATTTGAGCTTTTAAAGTGTTGTTATCATCTGCAAGAGTTTTATTTGTTGCAATTAGCACCTGTATATTGCGGTAACTTTCTTGCTCCTTAGCCTCTAGGAGCTCCAACCTCCTCTTGGCCCTCAAAAGTTCTTGCACATAAAGATCTGGGCACCAAGCGAGAGGTGTGGAGGTAGGGCTGTAACTGACAGACTCATCGAAGTTATTACTACCATACAGATGACTGTCACCACTTAAGTGTGGAGGAGGGCATATTTTGACTTGTTTATGCAATCTCTGCCCGTGTTTTTGCTTGTCCTGTGACCCTTTCATACGAGCAAGTCTACGTTTTAAAATGCCCTTGAACTGTTTAACATTGACCCAGATATATTTTCCTGTCTTGCCAAGTGATGCCATTTTGACTTGCCCTAAATGGTTAGTTTCAAAGTGTACCATAATTTCTTGACCGTTTTTTACCAATGAGATGGTTTGTTTTTCCATGGTTTGTATATCCACCGTTTGTTTTCTCATTTGTGTATCCTCAATTTGTTTTTCCATTGATCAAAAGAAAGAAGGGCGAAACAAAAGCTAACAAGAGCAAATATATAAAACAAAACCAAAAAGTGCACCTTGAAACCCCTGGCTTAAGGCCTGCCACTATCTTGCTGTGGGCTGGCCCCAGTCTTCGTTTTACCCTTGGAAACGGGCCTACCTAAGATCTGAACCCTGTCTGGTATTGTGTCTGCTGCCTTGGTCCCACTGTTTCTTACAGAAGCGCCCACGCTGTTTCTTGTTATTTCAAACAGCATGCGTCATTTCAAACGCCAATATTCTTCTAGTGTACCCCAACAGCAGCGTTCCGCCCAAAATGTTCTCTGATCTGTATACGAAATTTTCTACCCGCAAGAGACGCTGCTGAGTATCAACGCAACAGAAGAGCGCAAATGTTGCTGCTGGTATTCGTATTTGGGACTTCCCGAGCAACATTAGCTTCTATTGCTGCTGGTATCTGTCAGGGAAGACGAGGCATCTCAGCCCATCTACGAAAAACCACTTCCTATCTACGATAAAGAAGAGAATGATGTTTCCATATGCATACAAAAATTTCTTGTGCATAAGGAAAATTACGAGGACAGGGTGTGACCACCTGTTCCTTCGGCGGGTGTTCTCTTTAAATGAGGCTGACAAAACCGTTGGACGCCTGTGAAAAGCTCCTGATATCCAAACTACATAGCGTTTGCAGAGAATAGATTGAAGCAGGTAAATTGGTTCTTAGCTCGTCTCCTTTTAATCAAATTTGTGCTTTGGTAAGGTTTTGTAATAAAATTCATGCAAACTCTGCGCATTTTTGTCATTGACATCTTTGACAGTGCGACACAATTTGTGCAGAATCTTGTGTTAACTCGCCTTAGTTTCACCGAGTCTTTTTTGGTAATCTGCACGCGGCTGGATCATATTTTGTTGCGTTTAAATCTTTCTGAAGCAATGCTGTTGTTATATTAAAATGAAGACGTTAGTTCTGTGGTTTTATCTAGGGCTTTTTTCTCTGTACATGGTGGACCGAACATAACTGAAAATATATAACAGTAAACGGCATGCATCATCAAAACAACATTCACACAAATATAACACCAGGATTTAAAGTGGAAACCCACTTGGGAAAAACCACCAAATAACATGCTACCACTTTTCAATCTTCTGAAGTGAGCTCAATTAAGAGCAAACCTTGTTAAAGGTTACAAAACACACTGTTAGGTGTGACCTTGTTAAAGTATTTAATCACCCTGTTAGGAGTGGTCTTGTTGGAGGTCTTTAGATCATTCCATTAGAATGTCACCTTGATTAAATGATTTACAATATGACTGTTAGGTCAACCTTGATTAGAGGATTTTACTACCACAATGGTTAAAAAGTAACATCTAGGTTTGATCTGATAAAATACAACTCACTTTGCAAATTCAAATCTCCATTTAGCTCATTCATGGTTGATTGACTTGATCTCATCACATGCTCCAGCTCTGATCCACTTGGCAACTTTTTAAGCAATCACTCTTCACCAACTTCTCACTTTTCCTCTGCTACTTTGTTCTTCAAAGGTTCTCCACAAATTTGCCAGTCCAACAACCATAAAACATCTCTCGTGCCTCCTTAAATAGGCAGCTTTGATTTTTTACTGCTTAAACATAACTATAGATCTTAGGATTTGATTAGATTCATTGAATTTGTTCATCATTTTGTCCTTTCTTGAAACTTCTGCAAACTTCTCTTCGAATCCTCACCTTAGATCACTTAACAAACTCAATTCATGCATTAAATACGCCAGCTCATCAATCCTTAACGCTTAACGTGTTTTGATCAATTTGTAAATTCAGCTGTGTTGGCCTCAAATCTCGATTCTTTCACAAACTATTATTTTGCTGACACCCATTCATCACTATGTAGCTCGGTCTTCACTGCGCTCGGTCAATACTACAGCTTTTTCTTTTTCATTCATAAAATTTGATGGGGTTCGAACCTTCAATCTTCAATTCAAGTTTGTGCAACCAAACAAGAGATAAATGGGATTGGATTGTAATTTCCTATTCTCATTCCCCATTTCCATTCCCATTCAAATTTTCCCTTCTAATTCCCAATTCCTATGCCTGCAACCAAACGGGCACTTACTGATGCAGTACAAGGCAGGAAAATTCTCAAAGGAGATGTCTAAGCCCCCAACAAATAACCACACAGCGGAGACACAACAACAATGCAAGATTTGATACTAAATCACAAGACTTTATTCATAGGTATAACTGATTACATGCAATATGCCTGGCTGTAAGGCCTTCTGGGTAAGGGCCAAATACAATAGCAATTACAAAAACAGTTCTGCAAGATCCAACAGGATCCAACTCAAACACTACTCCCAGCTAGCCCAAATCTATACTTTGGAAGAAAACTACCAAGGAAATTTTAACTTGTGCTCACAAGCCCACCAAACAATCTCCTAATTTTCAAGCCGCAGCTACTAGCTCGTCAAAGTTTGCCTCCTCTTCTCCAAGCTGGATGATCATAATGCCTAAAGACTCCACAAAACCCCTACTTATACCCAACTAAGCCACAAGTCAGCCTAGTTCATTACAAATTAAATTAATACCCATACATTAAATATATTGTTGAGCCACAAGTCAGCTACAACACAAATTAAATACCCAAAGTCGGCTCACAACACAAGTTAAATACCCAAAGTCGGCTCACAGACAACTAGACACCTACAGGAACCAAGACCAGACCGAGCATCGGCAAACTCCCAAGCATTGTCAATCTCCCAGTGCATGCCGAACAACCAGTGCATGTTGAGCACAGTATCTGCCGAGAGACCAACATATGCCTAGCAGCCAATACATGCCGAGCACACAGAAGACACCGAGCTCCAACAACGACCGAGCCTCCTTCAATGACTGAGCTCCTCGGCCACAACTACACCCTTCAGCGACCAAGCACCACTGTTTGATGACTGAGTCCACAACACTTAGACAAAATACTTCCAACCATGCAGGATTGTAAGCAAGCCTAGGATGCTCTTGCATCACTTACCTCTTAGATACACAAATGCATCCTTAGGTAATGCCTTAGTGAATATATCAGCTATCGGCTCCTTTGTGTTCACAAATTCTAGTCTAACTCCTTTGTCTTGCACTAATTCCCTCAAGTAATGATACTTAATTGAAATATGCTTGGTCTTTGTGTGCATCACAGGATTCTTGGATATGTTTATAGCACTTTTGTTATCACAATAAATCACCATATGTTTAGTAATCTCTTCTTTCATTCGTTCCAACAATTGTTTGATCTACACAATGTTTGAACAATTAACTGTTGCAAGAACATACTCAGCTTCTGTTGTGGATTGAGAAATATAGTTTTGCTTCTTGCTTGTCCATGAAATCAATTTCTTGACTAGAAAGAAAGTGCCCCCACTTGTACTCTTTCTATCATCAATGTTTCCAGCCCAGTCAAAATTTGCGTAAACTTCAGCTCAAACTTGTCATTCTTCTTATACCATAAACCATAGTCTTCTGTCCCTTTCAAATTTCTCAATATCCTTTTCACATCCATCATGTGATTCTCCTTAGGATTAGTAGAAAATCTTGCAACAATACTAACAACTAATGCAATGTTAGGTTTGCTATGAACAACATATTGCAATTTGTCAATCATTGATCTATACAATGTCTGATTTACTTTAGCAGAATTATCATTCTTTGAAAGTTTATGTCCAGTAGCCATATGTGTTCCAATTGGTCTTGAATCTTCCATTCCAAAGGTCTTTAATGTCTCCTTGATATACTTTGATTATGTAATGTATATACCTCATTTTATTTGATAGACTTGCAAACCAACAAAGAATTCAATCTCTCCAAACATTGACATCTCAAATTCTTTCTTTATCTCATTAGCAAGCGATTTGCACAATAAACCATGTCCTCCAAATATGATATCATCAACAAACATTTCAGCTAGCAATATCTTGCTTTTAGATTCTTTTTTCAAGTACAAATTGCTATCGTCATTAGTTCTTGCAAAATCAATTTTCATCAAATAAGTATATAACCTTTCATACCATGCTACAGGAGCTTGTTTCAAACCACACAATGCTTTGTGCAACTTACATACTATGTTCCTCTTGCTAGGGTCAACAAATCCTTTAGGTTGTTCAATGCTAACTTCTTCCTCTAAGATTTCATTTTGAAATGCAAATTTCGCATCCATTTGATATACCTTGAATCCTTTGTAAGCAGCATAAGCAAGTAATGTTCTTACTCCTTCCAACCTTGCAACTGGGGCAAATGTCTCTCCATAGTCAATTCCTTGCTCTTGTGCATATCCCTTACAAACCAATCTTGTTCCTTGTGATTTCACCTTTTTCATTCAACATATTTTTGAATACCCAATCACATTCTTGTCCTTTAGCCTTAGTACCAATGTCCATGTTTTGTTTTTCTCTATTTGATCAATCTCCCCATCTGTTGCTTTTATCCAATCTTCATTCTCAAGTGCATCTTTAACTGTTCTTGGCTCGAACTCACATAGTAAACATGTATCATTCTTCAACTTGTTTCTTGTCATGACTCCTGAAACTTTGCCTCCAATGATATGATCTAGTGTATGGTGTCTTCTCACATATTTTGCTAAGATAGGTTCAAATCTTCTTTCTCCTTGTGGTTGTTCACTTAGTTCAGCTTGCTCATCTTCTCCAGATATCTTCTGCTGTAACTCGGCTTCCTTTGTTTGATGTTTGTCTCCTCACTCTGTGACTCAACTCTTACAACCTAATGTTCGACAGCTTGTTGACGCTCGACCAAGCTTGTCTGTTGATGCTCGACAATCTATTTCTCTGGTTTAGGTAAAGTACTTGGTTTTCCTTCATAGATGTATACAAAGTTTTTGTAATCTTTAGGTTTCTTCTTGCATTCTTCATTCTTTTCTGCAAATTTTTCAACTCTAACATTTGCACTTCCACAATTTTGTTAGTGTTAGAATTCAAACACTTGTATGCCTTGCTTTTAGTGGAATATCCTAAGAGTATACCTTCATCAATACCCTAAGAATATACCTTCATCACTTTTTGTATCAAGTTTTCCTTTCCTTGCATCTTTCAATAAGTAATACTTGCTTCCAAAAACTTTGAAATATTTGACATTAGGTGCATAACTATACCATAATTCAAAAGGGGTTTTGTTTGTACCTTTCTTGACTTGAACTTGGTTCAATTTATAGACAATAGTACTTATAGCTTCTCTCCAATATTTTTGTGAAACATTCTTTTCCATCATCAGTGTTCTTGCACAGTCCATGATTGATCCATTTCTTCTTTCAACTATCCCATTTTGTAATGGAGTTCTTGGTGCTGACATTTGTCTTTTGATTTCTTAGTCATTGCGGAATGCATCAAACTCCTCAAATACAAATTCACCTCCTCTATCTGATCCCAAGCATTTCAGACTCTTACCTGTTTCCTTTTCAACTCTAGCCAAATACCACTTAAACTTTTGAAAAGCATCAAATTTTTCTTTTAGAAACATCATACTCATCATTCTAGAGAAATCATTAACGAATATAATAAAGTACTTGTCACCCTAATCCTAATAGCTTTGCACTGCAATAAGACCACGTAAATCATTATGAAACAACTCTCAAAATATCATCAGAAGAATAGGCCTTGCTCTTGAAACTAGACTTTGTTATTTTTCCCATTTGACATTTTTGGCACATCACTTTATCAGGTTTTCTCAATCTTGGTAATCCACTTACTCTTTCCATCTTACTAATGCTTACCAAATTATCAAAATTCACATGACATAGCCTCTTATGCCATAACCAAACATCTTCAAAGTGTGCAAATAGACATGCATCTTCAGATAGGTCTAGATGGAACAAGTTGCCTCTTGTTTGCTCTCCACTTCCGATCAGTTCACTAGTATCATCATAGGTCTTTGCCTTCTTGTTTTTGAATTCAGCTCGGTAGCCTGAACTATTCAACTGTGCCACACTAAACAAATTATATTTCAGTCTAGTAACTTAATATGCATTGTCACATCTGATCCAAACTTGTATCACCAGTCATATGATATGAGCAACCACTATCAATTATTCATTTATCATTCTAACTCACATGTGCGATTAGAGTAGTTTTCTCAAGTTTTCACCTTCATCAGATTCATCTTTCATTGCAACATAAACTTCTTCAGCATATTCATCAGAATCACTTTCAGAACCATCTTTTTTAGCAATGTAACAAGATTTCTTACCTTTTTCGTTGTAGTCTCTATTACCTCAGTTGTCTCTTCTTCCTCAGTATTTGTTGTCTTTTCTTTCCTCCTTTTCATGTCTGTAAGGATACCTTGCAGCAATATGACCAACTTGGTTACATGTAAAACATATTATATGAAGTTTACATTTGTATTTGCCTTTTCCTCTTAGTAGCCACCTTGCCAATAATGCTTCTATATCATCAAGATCATCATTTGATTCGGTATCATTGTCCACAGGCTTACTTTTTGAACTTTTCTTTCTTTTAGGTCCACCAAGGGTTAGTTGAGATTTGAAAGCACATTCAACAGTAGAAAGTGTATAATTATCAACATTTGACAATTCAAATGCAGTGAGTCTACCAATTAGACTATCCAAGGTCAGATCATTACCAGGTGTACATCTCAGTTCTTGTATTGCAAATACTCTAATTGGATAGATAAGAAGTAAAGTTCTCAATACCTTGCTTATCACAGTTTCATCATATATGTCTGCTCCAGCTCCTCGAATTTTATTCACCACTTACTTTGATTCGCGTAGTTTTCATTGTCATGTTTCCTCACTCGGAATAGATTTGAATTCGAGTTGTTATGATAAAACTTTAAGTAACAAGCTTGGGTAAGAGTAATTGTGAATGCTTACTTGCTTGACTTGAACATAGACCAAGCTTAATTGTGACGAAGGGTGCTCCCCTCAATACCTTAAACACATAACAGGAACAAAGAAGTAACAACAATTTGGGAGAACAAAATATGGGTTTCTTATTATCGCCGCAAATGCGGAATTATAGAATCCAGAATTGCAATATGCTAACCCACATGGGCACCTTCATTACATTAATCTGCAAGACAAAGCTGTGAACTATCACCCAAAGCTGTTGTAGACAATATTCCGACATTTCTTAAATAGGCAATTATATGCCGCTCAGGAAGGTTCTAGACACTCAAACTTAATACCTAGGGCCGATAGACCCTAACAATACATATATAGTTAGCCAAATACATTTTTGACATTTATTTTGGAAGTTTTGGTGAGCCCAACTTTGGAAGGCCATAACTCTCGAACTGTTGCTTCGATTGGCTATTATAACCACTTTTTGGAATCCTCAGCTTTTGATCTATTGGCTCGGATCCGTGCAAGTGCCCATTAGTCAAGTTTTCGAGCATCATCCGAGCAAATTTAGGCCTTCAATGGTGAGCTAGAAGTTTTTATACCAAAATTGCACACCAAAAATCCGCAATAAATCCATGAATACACATGATATGACACTGAGCCTCAATTGGTAGGTTGATATATCCAAGATAAACATCCACCTCTGAAATTAGGACATTCTGAGCTCATATGATTGACTTACTAAGTAGCAAGCCTCCACAAACAACAACTCTGCATTAAGACAACCCTTATTCAAACAATTGAAATGAAATATTTTTGGTTGATGCAAGATTGCTCTTACACCCAGGATGCTCCTGCATCAAATTGTTAGTGTGTCGTGCATGGTTAGTTGATACTTAATTTTTAGTTTGCATCCATTGATGGGATTGGAGAGGAAATATTGATTTGAAAATCATTTCGATATAGCTTAGAAGCATGCACTAGGTGGGTGGAGTCACTAACAAGATTGCATCTAGCAGAGTACAAGTTTATTCATACTTTCTTGCTTCGATAGGTAGAAGTAGAAGTGGAAGTATTAGAAGATAGTATGTTTAAATTGAAGTTCAAGAGTTGAAAATTGTGAAACCAAATCTTTAGAGTCAAGTCGATATGTATTGATATACAGTGCAAGTCCCCTTAGTGATCCAACAAATCACATCATTTCAGCTGAGCGAGTATCCACAATAGAAGGAATCTTTAAGTCACCTTGTGATCTTTCTTTGCAATCTTAGCATAAGATGTGACTTTATTCAAGAGAGGATTAGGTATTTAGTGTTTCATTTTGAGACTTTAGGTGTTTGATTCTGTATGTTGTAGTGGAACAATACTCACATCAATTGAAATAGGTGCTAGAAGGAGGGCCTTGATTGAAGTTTTCTCAAGAATTTGTCAAAGTTGAAAATGGTGAAAAATGGTTCTTCCTAGATCACAATAGCCTAGAGCAACTTGGGGAACACTTTAAGATCAAATTGTAGCTACTTTGCACTCAATTGCTTGGGAGGAGAAAAGGAAATATAGAAAATACTTGGAGGTTGCAGATTTGTTGAACCAAGAAGAAAGGAAAGCACCTTAAAATTCATGTATTTACTTTCGATTGCATTGTAAAACTCAAATGTCAAATGAAGAATATAAGAGAAGAACATGAGTCCAAGAGACAAAACACGAATATGATGCGGAAACCCAACATAAGCACCGACCTATACAATCTGAACACTTACTCAACAACTTTATATGAGAATCAACCCTACAATATTCAGGGCTCCAACCCATACAACTTCTCAATTTGTTAATTGCTACAGTGAAATGATTGTCAAATTCAATACAAGCCTTCAATCTGTAAAACATACATATAAGATTGAGGAAGGTAATTTGTAAATTGGAATGATCAATACTGTCAACCAAAACCTCTGATGTTACAAATGATAACTGAATATATGAACAACTGTATCGGACACAACAAAACATTTTCTTTTCTTCCAAATCACTTATGTTCTTAAACAACAATGTTTAAAATCTAGTATAAGTATTGCAATATAATTTCAATTACATAATAAACAATATCTCTCTGCAAACTGAGAATCTGTAACCCAACTATCAAACATTTTGCTGATATCAGAGATTCTGAAACATACTGGATTGGATTATTATTTGTTCTTACTGCAGATAAAATTTAATCATAATCTAAGTTACATAATGCAACACAAGTGTTTGGTTCTGATATACAAATTTATTTACCTTTCTATGCAGAAGAGTCTGTTAATATCATCTCTGACCTGTGACAAGTCTTACTTCATCTCTTAATACTGTGAGTCGCCTCCGCCTTCATACCTAACACATTCTAGTTTTGGTCATCTCTTTTATCTAGGAAAATACGCATGGCACATAACATTGTTTTATAAAGTTGCTGTATTTTCCATCTGTCAATTTGTACTTTCAGAAACTTGAGTTACATCAACCGCTGAACTTTCTCAACACAAATATGGTTTAACTCGTCAGTGCTGTCCTCCCTCTCAATTATTTTCATGTGCGTCTTAGAGCACTGTCTTTATCTTGCTAAAAATAGTTGTCACCATACATCTCATTATTTTCAATATCTTTGCACACACATATAGAGGATTGATCTGTTGAGACGAGTTGAATAAGTTAAAACTAATTCTCCAACCACTGCTCATTACTGATTGTTATCAGTCAAACATATACGCTAATTGTTATTTGCTTTTGGTCATCTCACCAAACTGATTTGTCTGTTTATGCCATGTGGACTGTGGTTGGAATTGTTCAAGACCAACTAAACCTTGCAATGAAATGATTGTTTATCCAAACCATGGCCCCAATGATTTATTTTAAGTTTATTCAAACTCATTTACATAGCTGCTGCTTCTTGTACAATGGGATTCGATATTTGTCTTTTTCCCACATCCACATGTTCTACATGCAACTTCCAAACTGCTCATGCTGTGTTGATGGTCACATAAGAATAATATTCTTTTGCTCAACATAAATCTCATCGGGTTGACAAGAAGGCAAGCAGCTGACTCAGAAAGAACAACCATATGCAGGCGACATGATAGAACCCAACATCAGAAGTTTCAGCAAATGAATTCAAAGACACTGCTGTTTTTATTGCTACTTTATCTTGAGATCATCAGACAAATATACAATCATTTGTCTGATAAATAAATGGTCTTCCACCTGTCAAAACAGCCTGACACATATTATTGAAAAATATCTGAAACCTGACAAATTCAAAAACTTCATTCATGTCATCATTGGCATGCGGTAGAAATTATTTTATGAAGATTATTTGTCCAATAAACATTATAAATGTTTGTCTGCAGTTCTTATGTCAACTCTATTAATTTGGACGAATTTGCACACAAATCGCAAAACAAGTCCATTTGCATTAAATCATTTTCAAGGCTTATAAACATTTCTCTCTTAGCTACCAATGCAGGCATCCTGGCACTGGAGACAGATCCAGATGCATGTGGGAGTGGATCCCAGAGGCGTGTGCCTGTTGGATGCACCCCCTAGGCACCTACATGCACAGGGATGCCTCCTAGAAGCATCCATGTGCATCATGATGTTAGGAGGATGCTTTTGACTAGCACTCACAAGGCACATCCGAGTGCTTCCAGACGCCTCAATGGGCCTAGGACCAATTTTTTTTTTTCTTAAGGACTTTCTGCCACTTAAACTTTATATTAGCACATGCAAATAAGAGTTTTTAATCTTTCTTTTCCTTCTAAATCCTAAAATGACCCTAAAAGAGGAGGCCATTCAACCATTTTTCATCTCATTTTGTTCACAACTAGACTCTCTTCTCATTAGGTCTCCATTTTGGCATTTTGAAGGCATGGCAATTATTTTCAAAGAGGATCATTTGTAGGGCAAGAGATAGCTTCCACAAAGGAGTTTAAAGCATCTAAGGTAAGCATTTTGTCCCATTCTTGAGTCCTGTAATGATTTTTATTGAGATGTTGATATTTTTTTTCACGTTTGTAATAAAATTTTCAAGTTTTTTTTAATTAAAAAAAAAGAAACAATTTTAGCTATCTAATTGAGTAGTTTTGTATCACTTTTTTGCATTTGTATGCTTGATATTCATAGCTTTTTTCTAATTTAAATTTATTTTAGATTGTATTGTGCAAGAATGGCTGCCATTGTTAGTCAAAGTTCAGTGGGAGAGCAAGGAGCTGATAATTTCAAATTGATGTGTGATCTTCTTTTGGAGACATACCCCAAGAATCTCATAGGTTTCCGGAGGTGGCTCATATCTTTGGAAGTGTATTTTTGGTCAAAGTAACAAATGCAAACCATTCAATAGCTCTTATTCCCAGGTCAAACTTCATTTTATGGGCCCTTCTGGTCAAGGAGTGACAATGTGCAAAGATGCAAATGGGAAAGGGATGTGTAATGTACAAATAGCTTCATATTTAAAACAATAAGAAGCTGCTGATAATTTGGGTAAAAGATAAAAACAAGTTTTTATCAACCTCCATCCGAAAAGAAAACACTGCAATTACCCACAACCGATTGTATGCTCCAAACATCCATTCTTGCAAGTACTTGTATCGGGAGTGGAGGAGGAAGAAGTAGAAACTATTGCCCGCAAAAGAGGTCCATTGGACACCATATTTAAAATGGAGGCAAGAGAGATTGCTGATCAAGATATTGCACGTTGCATCCATGCCAATGGTCTTACTTTCAACTTGGTGAGATCACCATATTGGAAGGAAATGGTGGCAGCCATAAATAAAGCACCAACTGATTACACAAGTCCCAGGTATGAAAGGTGTGTACTACTCTATTGCAAAAAGAGAAGGTTTGTGTAGAGAAAGCTATTTAATCAATTAGAAATTCATGGAAAACTTCAAGTGTTACTATTGTTTCGAATGGATGGAAAGATATGAAAAATTTACCATTGATAATGTGATTGCAGTGTCACCCACAGGGGCAATGTTTTTGAAGGTAGTTAATTGTGAAGGGTAAAAAGATTAGAATTCATTTCCAAAATTCTCATTGAGGCCATAGAGATGGTGGATAGTGAAAATGTGGTCCGGGTGGTTACAGACTGCCAAAAATTGTAGGGGTGCAAGTGCTTTGTTTGAGGGCTGATATGACCATATTTTTTTGGACAATATGTGTCGTACACTCCCTCAACTAGGTCATGCAACAAATTGGCACTTAAATAAATTAGGTGAAGGATTTTACCAAATGGGAGAGGAGATACAAATGTTTGTGATGATCCATCACATGTCACAATCGATTCATTCTCCAAATTGGAGTTGTTCAAGGTAAATTCTAATTACTAATATTTAATTTATTTAATTTGAATAAATTAGTTATGTTCAATTATTAAACTGTATATAACTTTGCTTAATATTTATGGACTCTTGACCTTTAATAGTTATTGGAAAGGAGGTCCTGTTCCAATGGTCAGGATAATTATATCAAACTGTAGTGCACCATGCAACATAATTCTCTCGCACATGTGGCAATTCTATGTGTTGTAGTGGAACAAAAATCACATCAATGTATTCTTTGTAAACATTTTTATCTTTCTTATAGGAAAAAGTTAATCTTTCTGGGTCCAATGGTTCCTAGCTACATGGACTAGTTGAAAAGCCTTTTGGATAGTAGCCTTCTCGAGATGAAAAGTTATTTGCCTAGTTGCATCCCACATGGTATGGTGTTCCAATTCGCATTATAGCAATTGTAGGTCCCTAAATTTTTTCAGAGTTGGTAAATGGTTGGGTGCTATTGCTCTCACTAAATCAAGTGCCCGTGGATTGTAATAGGAGGTGGCTTGGCCCCTTTGTCATAGAAGATTTTAAACAATCATCCTCCTGGTATTTGAATTACAGGTTTCTTGATACCATTCTTTTTGTTTTTTCCCTATTGAGCCCATTGTACCTTTTTTCAGCCCTGGGGATGAATTCTAAAGTCTTTTGAGTCACAATTCTTTGATGAGCCATTTTGAAAATTTTAATACAGATAGATGTACATTCATTGGTTGAGGGAGTACTATATACTTGGTATTTCAAGTTGGGGCACACGAATGTTTCCAAAATTTCCATTGGAGTTTATTTAAATCTTAAAAATCTTCCATAGCCATGGCGCAAACAAATTTGAAGCTCAAATATATGCGCCCTAACTTTCCCCTATACAACATATCTTTCAGTTCCTTTAGTAACAATGATTTCTCTATTTTTTCAGTAAAACTATTCAATGTTTGAAAGCTCTAAATATTCCCCAATGAAATTAACTCTTGGAATGCCCTTGTTACAATGTCTAGTTGAGTATCTTTCCTCCACTTCTGGTTTTAACAATTCAATTTTAGGATGAGAAGAATTAGGGCAGAGTATTTTCTTTTATTACTTGGCACTTGTATGTGCATAGTAATTGCTATTAATGGCAACCTCCAATAATGCTTCAGCTCTCTTTTTGTTTAGAATGTTTAAAAATGTCATATTGCCTAAGGATCTGGAAACTTTTGATGTGATTAAAAGATCACATGGATATGTATTGATTGAAAAATGATCAAAGGTGTGGGGTAAATTAGGGAAAACAAAGTTGCATGCTTTTACCTTTTGCTTCTTTACCTAGAAAATGACATGTTGCCAATTAAAATTCATTAAGTGGCGTTAGGATATGTCATCTCTATCCCAATCATCATAGGTACATTAGAGAATTACATTGATGACATGCCCTTGTTTGAAATGTGGCAATATTTTATTTGTCCTTGAAGCTATGGACCTGTATAAATAATTATATTCGTTACATTTTTTAGTAGAAATGAGACACATCAAGCTAGGTGTATGCCACGTAGTTGTAAATATCCTAAGATCAAACAACACACATTGATTGAGAAATCAATTGCAAAATAGAGGGACTAAAACTAGTCAAAACCTAATTGTTCTTTCACAAAGAAAAGTTGAAAGTATACATTTCCTTAAAAAATTAATAAATGAAAGCTTGGACCCACCATAGAGGTGCATTGATCCACTTAGCCTATCCTTATTCATTCCATAAGATGTGAGCCTATGTGGGTGCCCGCATGTTCACTATTGGGATCAAAAACTATGTTAAATAAATGTTAGATTTGACTTGAATGAACCACCATTATCCTTTGTTTCATTTGACCAAAAATCGAATGACACATGTTGACCAACACATGATCAACAACCCAAGGTAAGATGATTTAATCAAAAGTGCTTGTTTGCTTATGCCTTTTTTTTGTATGGAGTAATAAGATATGCAACTACCTATGGTAAGTATGCTAAAACAAAGAGCTGATGCCCAATAACTTTTGCATGTTGGAAACTTCACTTAAGTGATATGCTATAGGTGCTTGCAAGTCACTTCAAAATTAGAACAAAAGCGCATGGACAAATATAAATGAGTTTTTAGACAAATGCAAACGAAGGGTTTCAAAACTATGTCATTTAGGTTTATTCAAGGTTTGAGGGCCTTTATACAAAGATGAGTACTTCCAAAGGCACTAGCCGATTAGGAAAACCCTATGAATGATAAGCACAAACCTAGCTTATTAATGCTCTTTTCTATCACTTACAATGACTTCCTAGGATACTAGATGGTAATTTTATTAAATGTCGTGTTTGGTACATGATAGAGGGGTTCAATTTCCAATTTGGTATTTTGGTAACCCTATGATTTTATTTTACTGTTTTTCAAGAAAATATACATCTAAACATGCTAAATATTAATATTTAAAACCGTAATCATAAATCGTAAAAAAATAAGTTTTATGGTTACTATTAGGGCATATTATATTAAGACAACTTTTTTTGTTCCCAATCTTAAATTGCTTAAAAAAATAGTATTTAGTTAGGATTAGCAATTGATAATGATGCTTTCATATTCCACATTTATCAGGGTTTAGGGGGGTTAAAGTTTGATTAGATTTTTGTATGAACTAAAACCTTACACTTAGAACCCCACTTTGTAATAGCCCTTTGATATTATGTGTATTTCAAAGGCAGGTTCTTACTCCTATAAATATATTTAAAGGGGCATATGAACATAACCTTTGCCAAGGGGCACATCTCATTAAATACAACCTATCAACATGAAACCAATAGTTAATATATGTATCTATGCAATATATATATATATATATATATTTCATAGATCTATATTGTTATATTTTTGATAACATTTAATCAAGGAGATGTCCTTTAGGTTAACACTATATCTTTTATCCGATTGACGCTATAAAACATTAACACTCCCTCTTAGCTATGGAGGATGAACACGATTCATACACAATATGAATAACATATGACCTTAATGTTAAAATGGTTTCTGGAATGTCAACTCATTTAACTTCCCAGTTTATTGAATGCCAACTCATTTGGCAAATGTCAACTCATTTGACATTTTAAAGTCAACTCATTTGACATTTTAAAGTCAACTCATTTGACTTTAAATATCAACTCATTTGATATTTGAATGTCGACTCATTTGGCAAATGTCAACTCATTTGACATTTTAAAGTCAACTCATTTGACTTTAAATATCAACTCATTTGATATTTGAATGTCGACTCATTTGGCAAATGTCAACTCATTTGATATTCACTAGGTGCCTTTGAGTAATGACCTCTGAACGTCAAGTTTGCAAGATATTCACCAAGTACTATGAGTAATGGCCTCCTGAACATCAATTTGCATAACATTCACCAAGTAGTAAAAAATGTTTATAAGGTATGTGCACACACATTCTCATAATGTGTACCATATAAACATTCACCATAATCTATCATGATCTGCATAGACATCGTAAGACATCCATCATAATAGAAAATTAAGTTATTGTAAGATCGTCACCTTTCAATAACTCCTACAAATACAAGTGATAATCATTTGGAAGTCTTCACTTCCTCATGATGTACATAGGGTCCATACGAAATAACTTTTATTAATAAGTAATTCAATAGTACAATAAATATCCTGAGACTCTTCTCATTAATTTCAGCATACCAAGTTTACTTCGGAAGTGATCCAATTTTATTTTGCTAGAGGCTTGGTGCAGATAATAAAGAGCTTCCTCTTAATCTAGAATTTTACAAAATCTTTGAGGTTCTTTTAGAATGCAAGATTCTTTGAATCCAAGTTTGAATTTCTGATTTCAGCGAGAGAAGCTTGATGTTTGATTTTGTCTAGACATCTCACTGCAGTGTGACCATACTTGTCACATCTAAAACATTGTACATGAGAAAGATCTTTTTGTTTCTTGAATGGTTGTTTATCATTCTTTCCCTTTTTCCTTTTTAAGTTTGTGGTGTGAGCCTGAATGTCTTCATTTGTGGACTCTGTGTCAATTCCTCTAGTTTTTCGATTACACTCTTCTTGAATGCAATCAGCTTTTAGTCGATTGAATTTTGGGGGTTCAGGACGAGCACCTATTCCTTGTCTAAAGTTTTCCCATGAAAAAGGCAGCCCATTTAATGATACCATAATTAACTCTTTGCTATCATAGTTGTGATCAACTGTTAATAGTTGGTTTCTTAACTCTGTTATCCTCATAAAGTATGATGTGATGGACTTTCTGTTCTTCATTTTTATATTATTGAGTTGATTTTTCAAAGTGAGAATCCTGCTAGTGTTGTTGATCTCAAACATGTCTTCTAGAGCTTTGAACATATCATATGCAGATTCTAATTTTGTGATAATAGGTAGTAGATGATCTTTTACTCCATCTACTAATAATTCCATTGCTTTGGTGTTGTCAATTTCCCATTCATCAGTCTTCTTATTTTTTGGAGGATTTTCCACAATCATTGTTAACTTTTGTTTTCTTAGTATCACCGTTATACACAATTTCCATGCTTCAAAATTTGAAGCACCTTTGAGTCTATCTTCAATCCTCATTCCGCTTATCATTTTGATAAGTAGGGTTTAATAATGTTTGAGCGCACTGATTAAATAAATCTAATCTGAATCATCTCTTAGACCAGCTCTGATACCGTGTTAAAGTTTGATTAGATTTATAAATTTAGATTTTTGTATGAATTAAAACCTTACACTTAGAACCCCACTTTATAATAGCACTTTGATATTATGTGTGTTTCAAAGGCGGGTTCTTACTCCTATAAATAAATTTGAAGGGGGATATGAACATAACCTTTACCAAGGGGCACATCTCATTAAATACAACCTATCAACATGAAACCAATAGTTAATATTTGTATCTATGCAATCTATATATATTAATATATATTTCATAGATCTATATTGTTATATCTGTGATAACATTTAATCAAGGAGATGTCCTTTAGGTTAACACTATATCTTTTATCCGATTGATGCTATAAAACATTAACAAGGGGTTGGAAAAAAGACAAAATTGTGATATAAAGAAAATCCCACAAAGAGCATATTGTTATTAAACAAGCCTAATTGTTATCCTAAAGCTTGAAATGTGGTTAGTGTTATTGTTAGGCACAAAAACACAAAACAACATTTTACTTTTAAAAATACCCTATAAAGTCTGGTTTGCCTACTTTGGACCTTGGTTCAGCCAGGGTTCGATCCAGTTCTTGTTTGAGGTTTGGTTCAACTGTTAGTTCAGATAGTGTTCGAATACAGATAGTTTGTTTTGTCTGGGCCGAACCCAAGTTGAACTGGGGCAGACCAATGGCGAACTGGGTAAGTTTCCATTGAGAAACATTCTATAATTTAGTGTGGAAAACAAATATTTCAAAATTTGAATAATATCTTTAACATTACAAAACAAAATTTGTTGAAGTTCAGATATTTATGACATCAAATTAAACAATCTCTCAAAATTTCTTCCTGTGAAATTTTCATGACCTGTTTGATTAATTACAAGCTCTCTATAGTGATACATAATATCCAAAACATTAAACAATATCTTCAATAGGTGAAGGGAATTGCAAGCTACTTTTTAATATTTTTCAAGTAGGATGTTAATTACAAACAAAATCTATGTATAGTGAAAAAGTAATAAGTACTTGAGGACATGGAAATGGAGAATGTTATTGGTGCAGCCGATCCTATTGGCGTTGGTACTGTTTTGGAATCAACTAATGCCTTCGATGAAGAAGAGGAAGAAGATGAAGATTAGGATAATACATTAGATGATTGAAACTTAGTATAAAGTTCCAATTGTTGAGAGTCAAAAAAATGATACTTGAACTCAATATTATTATTTTAATATTTTGATTTTGGAATGATGCTCCGATCACAAGACCATGGTGTTTTTGTTGTTTTCGTGATACTATGCGACATTCTAATCTTAATACATGCTTCTAGGCTGCTACGCACATATATGTGTATGTATGTATGTTTTTGTACTAAGGAACCCAAACCCAATTTCAAAATTTGCTGTACTGGCAAACTGGTTATGAACCCAAACTGGCAACTGAGAAAATGATGCTAATCCTAAATACTGAAGACAAATCTTAGAGTTTAGGGATAGGGTTTGTGAATAAAAATATAATAAAACATTATTTTATGTTTAATTAATTATAAAAATGAATATGGGAAAAAGAGAATCAATAAAATGATGTTAACCCTTAACTAGATTTTGAGGGTTTATGTACCAACTTCAAACATGCTGATCTGATTAATGTGCAGTCAAATCCAAGAGGAATCCTTGAATGTATGCTGAAAACCATGGTTGGGAAGCCCTAAAGACCAGTATGTCTTCTTGCAGGAAAAGCCAGTGGAGAATAAAGTGAAAATGTGCAAACAAATTGCAGTTTACAGCCTTTATGGAAGGAAAAATGATTTATTAGGAGAGTATCTTGATATTGATATTGCTATATATTGCCAATATCAGTCAAGCAACCAGTGAAAATGGCTGTCAGCGTTTTCAAAATGTTTTAAAGATTTTGAAGAAAGTATTGTCCAGGCATCTGAGATCTGAAATATCATGATATTTTCAAGTTATCTTCTTCTCTTGTGTGAAAATCCCTTTATTTGAAGCTTGAATACCACCCTATCCCAAGTTATTGATTGGGATGACCCAACATACCACCCTAACAGCTCTGGTCCCGCACTGTCAATGGAATTGGTTGAGAGACCTGGTTTGAATCACAATGGGGCTACTATCTGATATATTTGGCATCTAAAATCTTCAATTAGAGCTGCATAGTTATAGAGACACTAAAATTCTTCCAATTGTTTGCTTGTTAAATTATTGTAGTACTTTAAGTTTCAATGCATTAGTGCTCACTGAAAATGTCTACCATCTTCCCTGCCCTCACTATTTCTTTTTGTTGCTGCTTAAAAGGTTACTCTCTTGCTAATCTATCTAGCATCTATCAGCTTCTCAGGAGGAGGGTGATAACATTATGTTTGTTTCTTATATTGAAAACTATTAATGCCCCACTGTTTGTTAGGTTTCTTATATACTCTGGATAACATGTTTTTTTGGAGTTTTACCACTTTATATTCTTAATTTGGCCCCATATGAGTGTGCTTTTTTCCGGATAACACTTCTACTATTTAATAGCATATTTGATCTTTCAAAAAAATAAAGTTGTACCAATGCAACCATATGAAGCCAGGCAATTATTTTAATTTTTTTTCCACATAGTTACTTTTGTTGTGGATAAACTGACTTATATTATTTCTTAGCTTAAACAATACCTTTAACAATGCTTTCTTACAACCCAGATTTTGGAGAACTTAGGAAATGTTATTTATAGTTTGTTGCAGCGTGGAAATGGATGAGGAAGTTAAATGCCTGCAACAAGGACTTGTTGAGGTTGAAATTGAGGCTGAGCATCTTCTCTTGGCAAAACAACAGGTGACTGATATGTTTGCCATTGAAAATTGCTTGGTTTTGAATCATGTACAATTGTGAGGCTTCTGAATAACTGTGTAGAAAAAATTCATAACATTGATAATTCTAGATCCCTCTTTTGAAATAACTGTCTAGAAAATCATCCATTTTAAGTAACTATGGAAAATAAGTTCATAAGATTGATACTTAAGATTTTAGATCTCTCAATGTCAGTGTAATGAAATTTTGTAGAGTTATTTCAAAAAAAGAAACATCTGAAATCTCAATGTTATGAAACTTTTCTATGTGGTTATTTGAAATGTGTCTCTATCACATCTTAATCATCTATCTCAAGTTGGAAACAGCTGGTAGAGTGTGACAGGTCCAGGAATAGCAACCGAGAGGCTCTAACAGCATTACGAAAGCAAGCTCACACTTCAAAAAGTAGTGTTCCTTCTCCATATGAATCACTCCTGAAACAAATGGGGAGAAATGATGCTAAAGTCAAGGAAATTTGCAGAAGTTGTGGGGACCATGATTCAAGTGAGAATACATGGATGATGTTTGCTGGAGGAGATAGTTTTTCACACTTACCGTTTCATGCAGTTCATGTCAGCTTAGAGAAAGGTACATATCAGCTTAGAGAAAGGTACATAACTGAAAGGGCACTCAATGAATTTTTGATTCTTAACAAGAAGAATTTACCAAATGTTTATACATGTATAGACTCATATTATCTCCATCCTTAAGCAAGGATGTAATCTACTTGCAAAGAGTTTTTAGTAGCCAGGTCAGTGATACCTTCTTCCATTTGTCTTATTGAGTCCTCAAAATACTTTATTTCAACAAAGTAGTCTTTTCTGCTCCATTCTGTCAAAGAAAAGTCTATGTAGGTCACTGCAGAAAACTTCACAGACAAGACCCAAAGGAAGGTCAATGCAACTTGTAGGATCATCACTGCATGTCCAGCCTGTGCAAATTATACCAGCTGTATGGACTCTATTAAATTGCTCTCTTTACCCTTCCACGATAAACAGATTTGTCACTCCAAGTGCTTCTTCGAAAATGACCTTGTTTGCCCTGTGAGCAGTGACAACAGTGCCAATAGTTGGAGAGATTGCAATCAGATCACAATCTGATCACAACCAGGTTTCAATATTCCACTGCATTCGACAGGGGCAGCTCCCTCATATAATGTGGGTATTTGTATTTTTGTGTACTTTTCACTTGAAAGTACAAAAAGGAGAAAGATAACACTAAAAGTGACTAGGTAATGGAAATCTTATTGGCAGGCATATGAGTGCCAGACACAATTTCATGACCGATGACAGTTACAGCAAGGGTTTAGGAACAAGATTAAATTTGGATATGTAATGGTGATGAAAGTAGGGAAACATAATTCTGCATACGGAGAAAAAGTCACCTCAACATCGTCAAACCAAGATGCCAAGGTATGAATGTGTTTCATCATCAGTTGAATTAAAGATTAATAGATCACACAAGTCCACAAAGAGAATATCTATTTGACATACGATAAATTGATAAAAACAACATCAAAAACAAATTCAAAACATACAAATACAATACATTCCTTATTATTTTTTTGAAAATATACAAGTTCAAAAGCCCTTAGATACAAAGAGTGAACATTAAAGTTCTCAAAAGTTTTCTACAAAATTCTCTTGAGTTTCCCCAATTTGTGTGCACATTTTGAAATTCTTTCATTTCATTCCCTGAGATGACATCTCTTGGAAGCTAAACAAATAACTTATTTATAACCTGAACTGATTCTTATCAGCCCTCCTTTCATTCTTGTCTCAAAAGCCTTCTCCCTTGCTAGTGCTGTCTTCTTGAGCATTCATTTGTATTGTTTTGGTGATGTATATAGGCTGTCCCAAGACTGCTATTCTGGTGCAAGTAGAAGAGCAATGGTTTGACAGCGCTGAGTTGCATTTTTATTAAAGTTTCTCTTGGCTTCTCAAGGAATACACTGTGTTGATAATACAATCATACATTTCATGAGACAACATATCTTTTAGACATTCTGTGTGACAATTCACATGCATTGTTGCATGCCAATCATAGCGCTGGCTGAAACCACAATTATTTTGAGGAATCAGTCAAATAGTTCAGGTGCTTTTCTTATGATTACACATTTTGCATGCAATTTCTACCATCACACTTGAGATTTTTACGTGCCCTACAATTAGGTATCTCGTGAGACCACATTTTATCAAGCATTTTGCTACTTTGTATTTTCTGCACTAATGGCACAAAATATGAGCCCACTGCTTTGAGACATTTTGTTTAATGACTATTGTGCACTGTCTGTAATTTTATATTCTGAAGTTTCTCCATGAACATCTCCAACTTATATGGAATAGAAATCTCCAGCAACATGCTTTGATGAATGTCCAAAACCATTTTCTTTACTCTCCATTTTACACAGGCACAGCAGGAGGATGCTGGTAAATATTGTGGAATTTGATTTTGTTCTTCTCACTTGCATTTACGTGAAAGATTTAAAGATTTTTCAACAGTTCTGTCATGTGCATTTCGTGCAACCATCATTATCCATTCACCATTTTCTTTAGGCATTTTGTCGAATACTTCCAACTCTGTCCATGATTTTTCCTTTTCTGCACGTCTCCCAGAGCATTTTCAGCTATAATATCTGTCAAAAATCTCCTGCTTATGCTTTGATGAAGTCAATACCTTATCGCAATGCCTCTATTTTGACATAGCTTGGTGGATTCTAGCACATATGTGGGATTTAGGCATCCATGCAATGATTTTCTTTGTTTGAACTTTGAGCAAATTAATTTTGAACACACTGAGAAACAATTGCCTTTTATGTGCCTCCATAGGTTGTGAATGAACAAAGGTAAGGATCTCAGCATAAGACTAGCCAAGTGCATTTGCTTGATAGCTTCCAAAGCCTCGTCAAATTTTTTTTTTTTTCCTGCAAAACATAAAAGAACGAATCCTCCTTTGATAAACTTCCATAGCTTTTATGCATGCCCTCCCAAGCATGCAAACTTTTTTGTTAATGTGTTTCCCAAGAAGTCTCCAAATTCTCCACAAACATATCTATTTAATCCTCTCTTGTGTTCATTTCACTCAATGTGATGGGTCATTTCTTTTAGGCATTTTGTCAAATAATTGAGGTGCATTCTTTGATCTTCTATGTTTTGTATGCATATATGTGGTGAAATCTTTGTATGTTCTTATAACCATTTTGAAGCTCCTATCTTGGTGTGCAAACTATAACTATTAATTTTTGTTCGTTGAGATGACATTCTGTCAAACAATTTGTGTACCATGGCTGGCGTTTAGCATTTTGCATGCATGTTTACAAGCATTTGCCTGAAAGTTTCTTAATCCTCTGTATAATCTACATGCACCAAGAAAACACATGCATTTGGAATTTAGAACATAGATTTTCATACAAAGTGGGATGTTCATCATGCTCTATTGTTGTTGATGGAAATAGTCATTGATGTCAAAGGAATCCATCAGCATGAACAAAACTATAAATATATCAATGTCAAAGGAATAATGATATGTATCTTGGAATATGTCACAAAGTCAAGAAGGAAATCAAGAGGGAACGTTTGAAGTCAATAAAGACACGAAGTAATAAGACTAAATGGACACAGGTAATTTAAAACTTTAACCACTGATATGGAAAATTCATTTGGCAACTTCCAAATTGTAAAACATATGACCAGTACCAGTAAGTAAAGCATAGCAATATCAAGCCACCATACTCTCATCACACATTACACAGTGGTTTTGCTATCGTAGAAACCTTTATTAGAAGGTAGCTCAGTATTGCAGAAAATGAGTTGCCCTGTTCAGAGCATACAGTTACTCTTTTCTGGGACTCCACCCTATTAGTAGTGACTTTGTACCTTGTTAGAAGTACAAACAGATCTGCTGGGATCTACATTGCCAAAGGATTTACAAAACTCTTTTTAGAGTTTACTCTATTAGGGTAGTTACAACTAGTACCTGTTAAGGTTCACCCGATTCAGGGATTTACCTTTTGTAACATTAGGAAACAACTAAATCACTGATCTGGGTGTGTCACTCTTTGTCTGTCAGATGCAATTAGTTCTATGATCTGCTACCACTATAGAATGCACTTCTTTGCTCAATGTCTTGATCACAACTCCTAGATCCCTGTGTGAACTCTTGATCTCCTTTCTTCTTTGCCTCCTTCACTGCTTGTTCACACTTTCTTCCACACAATGCTTGTTCCATTACAGTACCATTTGTGTATATGTGTTCTCTTTTGCCTCTTATCCTGTCCATGCATTCAAACTTTAAGCTTTCTGCTCACTCACTTTAAGCTTCTCACATATCTCGAAGTTTTATCATATTTTTTCTTCATCCTGTCGGCCTTCAACTGGATTTACCTATCTACTTCTTGGATTGATCAATATGTATTATCTTTCCCGACGTATCCTTGCACCTTTTCCTTATACTGATCCAATGATCCAACTCATACCAATGTAAACATCTCGTATCCTTCACTCTGTAGTAACGCACTATCTAATGTGATCCCATCTCAATATGTGACTTCTTTCATGATTGGTTATGATTTCTCTTAACATTTCCAACCTTTCTGCTATAGTCAATGATCCTCTCTTATGCTCATTGATCATTACTTGTGTTCTGCCTTTATTGATTATCCTTTGCCTTTACCGATTAACCTGTTGTGGTGAACTAATTTAGCTATTACCAATTAATGCCATGGATTGCCATATGAATTGCTATGGATTGCCATCAATGACAACCATATAATACTTTACTCATTCAAACTCCTTGAGTATTGGCACCAGTAGGTAATGCCAACAATCTCCTAATTATCTTCGAATGTCAACATCTTTTTCAGGGACTTAGAGACATTGGGATTTCAAAGACTCCACTGATGACTATTATGAGGTTATATGAGTTTGTGTGGGGCAGGTCTAGGACTCTGCAGGGTATCTCGGGCACTACTTGTTAGAAATAGAGATATTGAGAGGGGGGGTGAATCAGTGTTCCACAAACTTTTGCCCAACTATGGATAACATTAACAATATTTAAACTTGCATAGATGATCAAATTGAAAAGTAAATGTAAGCATAACACAATTAAACTCATAATACCATTATTTGTTAACCAGGGAAACCCATTTCCTAGCCAAGGGAAAACTCCAGTGGATCCACCAATCAAAAATATCTTGTGAAAGATATTGACCCTGTTAGGAGTCTATTACATCCCTATAGTGTATCGGTCCTTGTTAGAAGCCTCATCCTTGCTACGAGTTGTTATTACAACACAAAGTGCAAGCTGAGCTCACTACCCAAACCTAAATATACAACTGTACAAAACTATCAATAGAGATAGATTCAAAAATCTTTGACTGCTTGCTGATATCTTCAATATCTGATCAGTCTTTGTAGTTCCTCTTCACAAAACAATGTAACTGCTGTATTCTGATCTATACATCAAATTCGCATCTATACCATCCATACAAAGTGGGCATATAAACATTATATCATTACAATACAATGCCACACTTCACCAAACATAATCGTAAGTCCTTTATACCAAAAACTTTAGTCCAATCGGCCTTGTGTTGCTTGATACTTTGCCAAATCTTCAAGTTACATTTTGCCACCTGTGGGTTAACATCTAGGATGTCATCCCAACCTTGTTAAGTAATTATTTTTCAAAACAAAATAATTCCTTAACCAAAATACCATTACTTTGTTGTTTACCCTGTTCTGTCCTGTCAAGCCTGTCTTTTGTAAACTGCCCATAACTCATCCAAAATTTATCAATTGTTTTAGTGGTCTTGCACACGTGCTCTTTGGTGTTTGTACTACTCTCCTCTAAGCCCGCATAACTTCATGTGCTTCTAGTGAAGCTCACTGAACAAAATAAGATTCTTATAGTTTATTTTCCTGCTTTATTTTTCAACTATTCCTTTACCAAGCTTAACCGAAACTCTTATTATGTCAATACGAGTGACATGTTGCCATAAATGACAACCCTATCAACTACCCTTAGCCAAATTGTCAACAATCTCCCCCTTGGGCATTGATGACAACATGAAAAACTGGCTAAGTATGCAAAATCTTTAAAATTAAAAAAATTAATGGCCTTATGAAAATTTTCAAAACTGTGGATCTTCTAAAATTTATAGCATCACTTAGACATATACTTTGCTCCCGTATTTACATGCTTTCATATCTAAGCTCCCCCTTAGATTACATTTTATCTAACTTATGACTCCCTCTTACAATATAATGCATATGTACAATATACTTAACAAATTTTCTTACCCATCACTCCCCCTTCGACTTCAATGGCAAAGGTGAGTCAAAAATTATGTATTTGACAAATTTCTGGTGCCTTCTTCTTCTGCCCTCAAGCTGATTTATTCCCCAAAAGACTTATACAATCAGAAAGTTTGTCTTTAGATGCTTGAATTCTTCATCCAAAGAAGTTTTCAGTGTCTCTGCAATGCTGATGACTCCACATAATCCATAGGCTGCCTAGTCAGCTGCTTCAAGATTAGTATGAGCAACATTCTTATAAGATGATTTATCTTCCAAAAGTGTATCTAACTGTCTTTGAATCAATTCTAGCTTAGGAGTCAGGTGATCTTTGAGTAGATTGAATTTTTTCAATACTCTATCCTTATCATGCTCTAACATTCTGAGTTCATCACTTGCTTTCCCAATCTTCTGATCTAACTCAATGAATTTCATATCATTATTCTTCAGATCTTGAATCATCTTTTCAATTTCATGCTCTTTATCTTTGATAGCTTTTATGGTTGCAAAGGTGTGCTTATATGCTGAAGCACAACCAACATACAAATTCTTCCCTTTTGAAATGCATCTTCTCATTTCTTTAATACAAGTGTCCAATACTGTCATGTCATTCTTAATATTATCACATATTGTATTAAAAAGTCTGGCATCATGATCTGCCTACACTTTAATCTTCACTACCTCTTCAAGATTAGAATAATAGTTATCAAATTCTTCTGTTACCTTTTTGCCCTCTTCTCAATATTTTGCTCAGTCAATTGTACAAGAAAAGGTAAAGAACTTTGCAATTTCTCAATTGTCAACTCAAGCAATCTCTGTGCATTCTTGCTCATTTTACCTTATTCCTCTGCTATCTTTCCATTAGCAAAAGATGATAATTGAATGTACTTTTGAATGTCCATACTTGCAGTAAATATCTTGGTAACATCTTCTGGCAAATTTGAAATTAGCCCTTCAAATGGTGATTTTAAAGTACTGCCTAAATTCTTGTCAGTTTCTTTAGGTGTCTCCAACACTGTGATCTGTGTATCTTTGCTGAATTCTACTGAAATCTCTGTCCTTTGTGTTGGTGCTTGACTTTGCTCATCGATGGTTTGAGATGGCTGCTCATCTATTGTATCTTCCTCTTCCTGTTCCTTCGGTTTTTCTTTTTCTTCTTCCTCATCCTTCTTCTCTATTTGTGCCTCTGGTTGCACTGATGAATCAGTTAGCTCTTGTACTTGTCCTTGCAATCTGGTGTCTGCCCCGCAATACTAGGTGCAAATACTGACAAACTTGGATATGGGCAAGTCAAAAATAGTCCCTTTGAAGCCTCCTCACTCTGTTGAATACTTGGGTCCTGATGACCTACTCTTTCCTTCTCCTTATCTTTTCCTTCTTCCACTTCACTGGAATAATCTTCTGCATCTCCATTGACCAAATTACCAACAATAAATTCTGACTGATCTTTAAATGGGTCTTCAGCAGTGTCAACTATAATCTGAACTCCATCTATAAACATAGAAGTATTATCTGTCTGATCTGCAGGAATAGCGTTATCCTCTATAGACACCACGGTAGTATCATCATCTACTTGCCGTTCTGCTGTTATGGATTGCAAGATACCAGGTTCACTCAACACTTGGTAAACTGCCTTTTTTGTCTCAGTTTTAACTTCTTCATAAAGTCCTCCCATGAACTTGATAGCTCTCATTTTATCTCCTAGGATTGGATGCAACTTCTGTTTAATTCTATCTAACTGTTCATCACTTTCAATCATACAACATTTATGGATGACTAGCTCACTGAGTTTTTTAACTTCTTCCACTGCCCTGAGTATTGAGTTGTTTAATCTTTCATACATTTCTTCTGGTAAAGTACTATGAAGAATGATAAGAGTCCTTCTAAACTTTATCATGTATTTTATAACAGGTATATCTAGATTCCTCTTTTGATTAGGATCATAGTTGTCATAAACGTTCTTCAATTTTTCTAGATTACCATCTCTCATAATCATCTCATTCATCTTTCCAACCTTAGGTTTCCATTTCTTTTTGCCACTGCTTCTTGGATCAGGCTGATTTTGTTTTGGTTGATCTTGGGGCTTGGATATCTGCCCTCTCATTTTTGGTATCTCTGCCGAAGCATCTTTCTCCTCACTCTGACTCTTCCTTCCTTTATAGACAACTTCAATCTTTGGCTTCTTCTTAGGTCCAAGTCCAACTACCATTTCTTTCACCCTCTTAGATCTTTTATGTTCTTCTTTCTATTTCTTTATCTTTGTTTTCAATACCACTGGTGGCTTCTCTGTAGAAGTCGTTACCTTCTAGTAGGTGTTGATGGTGCTAACTATACACTTGTTGTTTTCTCTTTCTCCTTTGTTGGTGACCGTTCTGCTATTACTGTGGGTGTTACTAGTGCTGCAGGGGTGCTAGGTGTAGCATCAATAGCAAGTGGCTTAACAAATAGAATCTCTGATTGCCCACAGTTCCTCATCTGAAATGTTGTCTGCTTGGCCTCTCAAATTCCTCCCGTCATTCCAGCATCCTTAAGTATCTGATCTACTTTCTTGTCCACTTTCTTCTTGATATCCTTGTTGTAGAGCTGATCTCTTACCTCACCATACTTCTCTTCATAAGTTCCCCATCTAGGGCACTCTTCATCTCTATCTAACTCAAGAATTGACTTTGCATATCCTCCATCCATTTGTTCTGTAACTTCATAACCCATAGGATCAATGTATTTAACTTTAGGTTGTACTGCCTTCATACATGTAAAATCTATGTTAACCATAAATAAAATTCCGTCCTTATATTTCTCCACAACTGAAGCAGGTATTTTGAATCTCTTTTTCATCTCTAATTTAAAAGATTTTATCATTTTAGTTATGTCATTTGTCACTCTCTCAGTAGGTTACTTTCTAAAACAGTGAGTAATCTATTCCATTGTGCATTTATCAGAATTCCATTCAAAGTTAGGCATACTAGGGAATCTTCCCAAAAATTGAAAGAATAGGTGAATTATCAATGACTCAAACCTAAAAGGTGTGTATTTTCCCTTCTATATCCTCTCAAGATTATCTACTAGTTGTTGTCTCAGAATTTTACACATGTTAACTTTCTCCTTCTCAGTAGTCATCTTGTAAGCAACATGGATAAATCCAGCTGATACAAAATTAGGTCTAGAATTGTAGTTCATTTTACACCTAATTATCTTGCTGATCAATCTTACATGTGTCTGTTTAATCTGGTTTACTCTCATGCCTCTACCATCCCAAGTTGCTTGTGTTCATCTCAACCAAGTTCTTGACTCTCTTTTCATTTATAGGTACACTACCCTTATTACTTAAACGTATCAACTTATGGATCAATTCATTAGTGATTATTACAGGCATATCATCTATCCAAAACATTCCCTCATGAATTCTACTCATAATAACCCTAGTCCACTCAGGTTGATCAAATTATTCATAAAATATAT
Organism: Cupressus sempervirens; assembly: GCA_028749045.1. Classification (NCBI taxonomy): domain Eukaryota; kingdom Viridiplantae; phylum Streptophyta; class Pinopsida; order Cupressales; family Cupressaceae; genus Cupressus; species Cupressus sempervirens. The sequence goes on along the minus strand of CM053785.1, from coordinate 870,845,408 downwards.
GCTTTGTTATGTTTAATTGACTCAAACGTTCAAACCCTTGCTTGAATGACAAATCATTGTTATAAACCTTGCTCATGTCCTCATGTATGTCATTTGATTCAAACTTACAGTGAATATATGCACAGACATCCTTTACACACAAAACCTTATTCGGAATTTGAGAAAATGCTCCTGTCGGATCATCTCCAAGAGTCATGAAGGATGTTTTTTAAACTTATACCTAGGTCTCTCTCTTACATCACACACACCAGGAGTTGCCATTGCTACAATTTAAATCCAAATTCAAAGCAAATAATAACCTCGCAGAATGATTAAATACCACTCACAATTTAGGGCTTGCATGGAAAAATCCTTCCAAATCACTTTCAAACACTTCAATTATTCTTTGAATAGCTTTGCTAAGTCTTTGCAAAATTGGATCTTCTTTAATTGCACAAGTATGTATGCTCAAAAAGATGACATCCAATCCAATAAGCTTCAATTCTTCTGCAATCTCATGTATGACCATAACATTTTTAGCAAACTTAATCATAACCTGAATACCTCGCTTCCAAGCTATCTCTAACTGCGCGTAACTAATTCCACCATCAAGGGGTCTAATGATTATCTGGTGCAATATCCCCTGTTTTAAGCTTGTAAAATGATTGTTCAAGTTGATGCAGAGGGTTCAGTACTTGGTATTGTTCCCACATTGCTCTCAGATCTATCATTTGTCTTTTCAACCCATACTTGAGCATTTCTAGCTGTTCCTTAACAAAAGTTCTATCGAGACTTTCTACTTGTTTTCCTTTCATATCTTCATTCCTTCTTGCATTGTTCATATTTTTTCTAGGATTTGGTGCTCTCATGTTTTGTGATCTCATATTAGGTGTTCTCATATTCAATTTGCAAAATCTTGTTGTATAACCCAAGTTGTTGCAAATTTGTCATGTTATAACTTTGTGTCCATATCTAGAACCAAACTGATCAGTCTGTAGTCTGCAATCTCTAGAATATGTCCAAAATTGTTACACGTATAACACATAACTCCATTTTTTATAACATTTGTTGCTCTCAATGGTTTACAAGTTGCAAGGTTAATCCTTTCATGCATACCATTATTGAATCTAGTTTTCTTGCATTCATTAGATCTATGACCATAAATAAAACAATTGTAACAATAACCTGAAAATGGTTTAGAATACTTATCTGTGTAGTCATTCACGTGTCCAAGTTCATTACATGCAAAACATCTTCCATTGAATTGTCTCCTTGTATCTTTAGGTTGTGCAGGTTAAATAGGTACTTCTTTGCTCAGATCTTCTTGATGATTAGGTTTTTGGTTCACAAAATTGTGTTTTTTACCACCTTTAGATCCTTCAGATGATTCTCCTTCAATATATCCAATCCCTGTTTTGTCTCCAACATGTCTTTGTGTAATGATTTTCTCATCAAGTTTCCAGTGCTAGAATATAACTTGTCAAGATGTTGCTTGGTTTGTGTAAGTTCTCCTTTAACAATAATGTTGTACTTCTCAAGTTCTAAAAACTATAACTTTGTAGTTTCAAGTTCAGATGTCACCTTAGTAAGTTGAGATTTCAAATCTACATTCTCAGATCTCAAATCTGATTGACTTTTCTTCTCATTTTCCATCATAATCATCTTCAAATTTGTAATTCCAAATTCATGTTTCAAAATCTCATTTCCCTTCTTAAGCCTTGAAGCTGATTCACAATCCTTGATCTGATCATGCAACTCCTACTTTTTATCTTTAGTACTCAATCTGTTCTTTTAGTTTCTAAATGGATCTTCAGTTTATTTCTTTCATCAATAACTGTATCAAGTTCCTCAAGAGCTTCTTCAAGATTCTTTTGCAATTGTTCCAAATCCATAGTGATCTCACTCAAGTTGTTAAGCCTTCCCTCAGTAACTAAGCTTTAATACCAATTGTTAGGAATAAGGAATACTGAGACGCCGGCCCAGAGGGGGCGAATCAATGTTTCACAAACTTTTGCCCATTTATGGATAACATTAACAATCTTTAAACTTACATAGATGATCAAACTGAAAAGTTAATGTATGTAATGTCCCCATTTTAGCAGTTGACCAAGTGTGTGTGCGTTAGCCTTGTTCTACATGGTTCCGAGGGCTAACGAAGGGTTTAATGGGATCTTGGAGTGTTTTGGCCTAGTCATTTCCAGTTTGGGCCAAAACGAAGTTGATGTACTCAGTTTCAGGCATACTTACTATTTTTAGTAAGTCGGCAGGACACAGTGCAGGTCAATTTTGGTGATTGGATTCGATACTCCTCGGTGAGAGCTTTCCGATGAGCTATTACTCACATTATTCGGAGTTCGATTGCTAATACATTTTAATGCCTGAAGTTTTATTAAAGTAATGTATAATTTAATTGTAAAATATTAAAGTGTTACTTTAATATTTATTTTATGGTGATGTGTACCCAAGGGAGACATAAGGGGTATTTTAATATATGTTTTATATATTACACATCTTTTATCCCACATCGCCCATATGAGTTGAGCGGACCCTTGGAAATAGAATAAAAGGAAGCATTTGTGGCTTCATTAGAGAGGTTGAATATGAGAAGAAATTGGTGTGTGAGTTGCAGCTCCCTTCTTGGCATTTGAGGACGTTTATCCTCTTTTGTAACATTCTAGATGTCATTCCCTTGGGGTTTGGCCTTTGGAATTCTTTGTTATCGGCTTCATTATCAGGCAGTTTAGTTGCATTTCCGGCTACAGGCAGATTTTGTATTTTGCTCATATCTTCTTCACTACTTGTCTGATGCTTGTGCCGCTTTGAGGGAACGATATTACGAAGGTAGTGGACTGATTGAAGGACAAAGTACTGTAGCAGCAAGTTCGAAAGCATGCGCTGGAGTATTATGTCAATAATGCTGAAGTAATTAGTGAGTTGGTAAATCTGCCATGTATTTGGTTTTATGAATTCTGAAAATAACATTTTATTGGCTGTAGTTCATTTCCACTTTGCATATTATTGTAGTTTCTTTCTTGTTTATGTTGTATGATACCAATTCCATGCACAAAACACAACAAACAAATAAACATTTGATTTCTGGAGTTATAAGGGGTTTAAAACATTAAACGGAGAAATAAGAGGTTGAATGCAAACTGTTTGACATAATTCCTTTCAGCAATTTGGTTTAGTTTTTGGGACATCCAGGGGTGCCCATTACAGTGATATCAGAGCTATAAGTCCTGCCATCTTGTGGAGGTCTTATAGGGAATTTGGAACAGCCAGATAGAGGGAAAGTGTTTGACGTAATGTCAAAACACTAAAATCAGAAAAAAAAAAAAACATAGGCTAAGCATTTATGTTTGAGCATGCGACAGGGGCCTTATAATTTCCGCGATACCAGAGCAAGACAAAATAGGATTTCAGACTTGCAAAGCAAACAGCCTAGTACATCCGTGCAGGGGGACATTGAATCCAGCCATACAGACACAGAGGAGATATTCTTTGATCAGGACAATAATATGGGTGATCGAGATGACAGGAATACAGGATTAGGCGGAGGCGGAAATGCTGGTCCAAATCAGGGGGAGGTACTGTTCAGACAATTACTGGATACATTAGAGCAGGGGCAGCGTATGCAGCAGGAGCAGACTAGGCGAATGGACATGATGTTGCAGCTCATGGCTAGACAGATGGGTGTCAATATTAATCCAGGTGATGCCAACAACAGAAACAATAACAATGAGGGAAACAATAACAATGTGGGAAACAATAACCATGGAGGCCAAGGCAACAACAATGGTCCTGAGAATAACATTAATGGTAATAATGGACACGACAATAATGGGAATGAGGCTGATAACTTCAGACACGTTGCACGCCCAGCGCGGACTACGAGCTCGAGACCTCTTCTACCCACCTTCCCACCCAGAGATCCGGTTCAACCAGTAAACGAACCGCAGATTACAGAGTTATAGGATCAGTTCAGGAGGGACTGGGAGGCTAGTGGACCGGAGTTTCAGGCAGATATTTCCCTCAGAGATTATATGGACTTGAGGATGAGACACATGCCTAGAGCAGGAGGGAGGAATCAAAACTTTGAGCTGAGAAAGAAAGTTGGAAAACTTTCCTTACCTTATTATGATGCTTCAGGGAAGATGACTGCAAGAGCTTGGGTGCAGAAGGTAGATACATACTTGCAGCTAAATCCTATGCTTGAGGAGGAGGCTATCAAGTATGCGGTTATGCACTTGGATGGCGTTGCACATGAATGGTGGCATCATGGCATGGTGACTTTGGGGCATAATCAGATTACATCCTATGAGGAATTCACCGAAACATTGATTGAGAGATTTGACACTAGGGATCCCGAGTTACATTTCAAGGAACTAGCACAGTTAAAACAGTCAGGTTCTGTGGATGCTTACATTGCCGAGTTTTAGCGCTTGTCTGTACTTGTTACTGATATCTCTCCTAGGAGATTGGTGGTGTTATTTTGTGATGGTCTTGCTGATCCATTACGAGGTTGGGTGAAGGGACATGATCCACTCACTTTAGCTGAAGCAACTAAAAAGGCACGAGATTTAGCCCCTTCGGTATACAAAGGAAAAAACCATTCAACAGATTCTTCCTACCGCAAGGACAAAGATAAAAAACCGTTCCAGAAAGAGTATAGCAAACCCAAAGAAGGATCAAAAGGACTAGACAATTAAACCTTGAATGAACTTCGAAAGAAGAAGCTGTGCTTCCATTTTAGAGAGCCTTGGGACTTATCTCATAAATGTTCTCTCAAGGCTAAGGCAAATCAAATGGAGTATTTTTCAGAAGAAGATTCAGAGTTAGAGGGGGAGGATCAGCACTCCGATTTAGATGAGGGTAACACTATAGAGGAGAGCAGCATTCCTAAGGATGATAGATCGTTGGCACGCTTGACAGGGGCCCAAAAGGCAATCACATTTAAGATCAGGGGTACTATCCAGGGGCAAAAAGTGATATCTCTTATTGACACTGGGGCTACACATAACTTCATAGATGCACAGTTGGTAGCCAGGAGAGGGTTACAGACAGAGGAGCATGATGGGTTTAGAGTCATGGTGGCTAACGGTGATAAGTTATTATGCACTCAGAAGATATCTAATCTTCGCATCAGGTTTGGAGATGGCTACGAGTTGGGGGATGAGTTCTATGTTGTGGACATGGGAGATTATGATGTCATCCTCGGCATGACATGGATGGCTTCACTAGTTGAGTTCACACTCAACCTAGCGAAATTGGAGATGAGATTCCAGCATGAGGGCAGAACTGTGGTACTTAGAGGACTTTCAGATGGAGGTTGCAGAGTAGTGTCCTTGAGGAGAATGCAGAGACTTTTTCGTCATGATGACATAGAGTGGGCGGCGGAGTGCTACATTATGCCAACTTCACCAGAGCCACAAGAAAAGAGTCATCCACCAGATATCCAGAAGATACTTGATAGACACGCTAAAGTATTTAGCGATATTCCTCATGGGGTTCCTCCTGACAGAGGGATTGAACATGTTATTGAGCTCGAGGAGGGAGCCAAACTAGTTATCATTACTCCCTATCGTCATCACAAGAAACACAAGGATGAGATAGAAAAGGCAATTAAGGATTTGTTGGAGATGGGGCATATTAGGCCCAGTAAGAGCCCTTTTGCTTCAGCAGTAGTATTGGTAAAGAAGAAGGATGGGACGATGCACATGTGCATCGATTACAGGGCACTGAATAAGAAAATAATTAAAAACAGGTATCCCATTCTTAGGATTGATGAGCTGATTGATGAGTTGCGTGGGGCATGCTTCTTCACCAAAATTGATTTGCAATCCGGATACCATTAGATCAGGATGAGAGCAAAGGACATTGAGAAAACAGCCTTCCGATGTCACTATGGCCACTTTGAGTTCATGGTTATGCCATTTGGTCTAACCAATGCACTCGCTACATTTCAAAGTTGTATGAACCAGGTATTCAGGAAGCAGCTGAGGAGATTTGTCTTGATCTTCTTTGATGACATCTTGGTCTTCAGTAAGACTTGGGAGGAGCACTTACATCATCTGGAGGAGGTGTTATCGATTCTGGAGATAGAGTCATTGTATGCCAAGGAATCTAAATGTGAGTTTGGTATGATTGAGCTCCTTTACCTTGGGCATATCATTAGTGCAGATGGCATTCGGGTTGATCTCGAAAAGATTAGAGCTATTGTAGAGTGGCCTACTCCCACAAACCTTACACAACTTAAGGGATTCTTTGGTTTATGTGGTTTTTATAGGAGGTTTGTTAAGGGATTCTCACAGATTGCTACACCCTTGACAAATCTTACCAGGAAAGGAGCCTTCGTGTGGACAGGGGCAGCACAGAGGTGTTTTGAGTGTTTCAAGCAGGTAATGTCTTCATGTCCAGTTCTAGCTCTACCGGATTTCACGAAGCCTTTTGAGTTTCATTGTGATGCATCAGGTGATGGGATTGGAGCAGTATTGATGCAGGAGAAGCATCCCATTGCATTCGAGAGTAGGAAGCTCCGGGGAGTTGAGAAGAGTTATTCTGTCTATGACCGGGAGATGTTGGCCATAATGCATGCATTGGCCAAATTTCGATCATATTTGGTAGGTGGACGTTTTGTGATCAAGACTGATCACAACAGTATTAAATACTTCATGAGCCAGCGTGATCTTAATGACCGGCAACAAAAATGGGTGACTAAATTGCAGGCTTATGACTTTGACATAGAGTTTGTCAAAGGTAAGAAAAATGTGGTGGCTGATGCCTTATCTCGGAGACCTCACTTATGTGCTCTGGCAGAGATTTCAGGAGATTGGAGAGATCGGATTATAGCAGAGTATGTCGGAGATGCTTGCGCTTCTAGATTGATTTCAGGTACCATATAGGATGATCACTATGAGGTGATAGATGGATTGATCAGAGTTCAGGACAGGGTTTATTTGATTCCGTCATCACATTTGAGAGAGGCGATACTGAAGGCATTTCATGATGCACCCACAGCTGGACATCCGGGGGTCTTCAAGACCTACAGGCAGATCCGAGAGCGGTTTTCATGGAAAGGGCTCAAGGATGATGTTCAGAGGTATGTCAGGGAGTGTGTGGTTTGTCAACAGAATAAGGGAGAGCACACATTTCCTGCAGGTTTATTACAACCCTTGCCCATTCCTGATAGGAAATGGGAAAGTATTTCGATGGACTTCATCACTGGTTTACCACGAGTGCAAGGAAGAGATTGCATCTATGTGGTGGTGGACCACTTGGCGAAGTTTGCTCACTTCTTTGCTATTCCGTCCACTTACACAGCAGCACAGGTGGTAGATCTTTTCTTTAGAGAGATATTCAGGTTACATGGGCTGCTCAGATTCATTGTCAGCGACCGGGATAGTAAGTTTATGAGTGTTTTTTGGCAAGAGTTGTTTAGGTTGTGTGGTACAGATCTTACACCTAGCACTAGTTATCATCCACAAATAGATGGGCAAACAGAGATTGTGAATAAATGGGTGGAAGGATATTTGAGAAACTATGTAACTGCACAACAAAAGGCTTGGATCAGATGGTTGCATATGGGAGAGTATTGTTATAACACCACTTATCATATGTCCATCAAGATGACTCCTTTCATGGCACTCTATGGCTATGAAGCACCTAGCTTCATGGATTTAGTTTTGGGGGACAATAGAGTGCCCAAAGCCAAAAACTTATTGCAGGATAGTCAGGACATCCTGAAAGTGCTCAAAGAGAATATACAATAGGCCCAGAATCAACAGAAATTGTATGCTGATCAGCACCGAATAGAGCGTAGCTTCGAGGTAGGGGATATGGTTTACTTGAGGCTACAACCATATAGACAGTCATCGCTCAAGAAGCGGGGAGCTGAAAAGTTGAAACCTAGATTTTATGGTCCCTACAGGGTGATTCACAAAGTGGGCAAAGTCGCCTATGAGCTTGAGCTTCCAGAGGGCAATCGAGTGCACAATGTGTTTCATGTGTCTAGGCTTAAGAAAGCCATTGGTCAGAGTGTAGTGCCTTTTGCAGATTTACCCCCTTTGGATGAGGAGGGAAAGCTTGTGTTAGTACCCGAGGCTATTCTGGACACCAGAGAGAGGAAGCTTAGAAATAGGATAGTGAAGGAGTATTTGGTCAGATGGAAAGACCTGCCGGAGGAAGATTCTACATGGGAGAGTGAGCAGGTTATTCAGCAGGCTGGACTGAGATTGCTTGAGGACAAGCAATTTCAAGGGGGGCGGATTGTAATGTCCCCATTTTAGCAGTTGACCAAGTGTGTGTGTGTTAGCCTTGTTCTACATGGTCCCGAGGGCTAACGAAGGGTTTAATGGGATTTTGGAGTGTTTTGGCCTAGTCATTTCCAGTTTGGGCCAAAACGAAGTTGTACTCAGTTTCAGGGATACTTACTATTTTTAGTAAGTCGGCAGGACACAGTGCAGGTCAATTTTGGTGATTGGATTCGATACTCCTCGGTGAGAGCTTTCCGATGAGCTATTACTCGCATTATTTGGAGTTCAATTGCTAATACATTTTAATGCCTGAAGTTTTATTAAAGTAACGTCTAATTTAATTGTAAAATATTAAAGTGTTACTTTAATATTTATTTTATGGTGATGTGTACCCAAGGGAGACATAAGGGGTATTTTAATATATGTTTTATATATTACACATCTTTTATCCCACATCGCCCATATGAGTTGAGCGGACCCTTGGAAATAGAATAAAAGGAAGCATTTGTGGCTTCATTAGAGAGGTTGAATATGAGAAGAAATTGGTGTGTGAGTTGCAGCTCCGTTTTTGGCATTTGAGGACGTTTATCCTCTTTTGTAACATTCTAGATGTCATTCCCTTGGGATTTGGCCTTTGGAATTCTTTGTTATCGGCTTCATTATCAGGCAGTTTAGTTGCATTTCCGGCTACAGGCAGATTTGGTATTTTGCTCATATCTTCACTACTTGTCCGACGCTTGTGTCGCTTTGAGGGAACGATATTACGAAGGTAGTGGACTGATTGAAGGACAAAGTACTGTAGTAGCAAGTTCAAAAGCATGGGCTGGAGTATTATGTCAATAATGCTGAAGTAATTAGTAAGTTGGTAAATCTGCCATGTATTTGATTTTATGAATTCTGAAAATAACATTTTATTGGTTGTAGTTCATTTCCACTTTGCATATTATTGTAGTTTCTTTCTTGTTTATGTTGTATGATACCAATTCCATGCACAAAACACAACAAACAAATAAACATTTGATTTCTGGAGTTATAAGGGGTTTAAAACATTAAACGGAGAAATAAGAGGTTGAATGCAAACTGTTTGACATAATTCCTTTCAGCAATTTGGTTTAGTTTTTGGGACATCCAGGGGTGCCCATTACAATGTAAGCATAACACAATCAAACTCATAACACTATTATTTGTTAATTAGGAAAACCCTAGCCAAGGGAAAACTCTAGTGGGGATGGTACTCACAAAATGATCCACTAATAAAAAATATCTTGTGAAAGATATTGACCCTATTAGGAGTATATTGCATCTATATAGTGTATTAGTCCTTGTTAGAAGCCTCAACCCTGTTAGGATTTGTCATTACAATACAAAATGCAAGATGAGCTCACTGCCCAAAGATGCATATACAATTTTACAAAACCATCAATAGAGGTAGATACAAAAAAACCTTTGACTGCTTGCTGATATCTTCAATATGCGATCGGTCTTTGTAGTTCCTCTTCACGAAACAATCATGTAATTGCTGTACTTTGGTCAATACATTGAATTCACATCTATACAATCCATACAAAGTGAGCATATAAACATTATATCATTACAATACAATGCCACACTTCACCAAACATAGTTATAAGTCTTTTATACCAAAATTTTTTAGTCCAGTTAGCCTTGTGCTGCTTGATACTTTGCCAAATCTTCAAGTTACATTTTGCCACCTTTGGGTTAACATCTAGGATGTCTATTTTGCAAGACAAAATAATTCCTTAACCGAAATACCATTACTTTGTCATTTACCCTGTACTGTCATGTCAAGCCTGTCTTTGGTAAACTGCTCATAACTCATCCAAAACTTATCAATTCTTTTAGTGGTCTTGCACACATGACCTATGGTGTTCATATTACCTTTCTCTAAGCCTGCATAACTTCATGTGCTTCTAGTGAACCTTTCCGAACAAAATAAGTTCTCTGAAGCATGTTTTCCTGTTGTATACTTAGTTAATTTTCTAAGTATCCCATTACCAAACTTAACCAAAACTTTTGCTATGTCAATATGAGTGATATGTTGCCATAAACGACAACCCTATATCAACTACCGTTAGCCAAATTTCGAACACTATTTAGAGTACCATTGGGTTGAAGAAGGGCTACCTTTAAGTCCCATTTAATTTGACATTTACATAGATGAGCTTGAGGCCTTCCTTTGGGATTTCTCGTTCCTAGATGATGGTTGTTACATGCACCAGGTCTCGATCTCCATTTTACTATTTGCCGGTAATGTGGTTCTTTTGGTCTCCTCCATGGAGGGTCTTCAACAACTTCTTGATGGTTTGGCTTCCTCTTGTGAATTGCAACATTTGGTTATGAACCTGGGCAAGACTTGGGTAAACTGCTTGAAGACCTCCCATCTCCACTTCTATTATTGAGATTTCATCCTCTTGCACTGACCTAGGAGTCAAGTTCTTTGGACCTTATTTTAGTATGAGGCTTGCCATGCAACTCCGTGTTAATAAGGGGCTAGGTTCCCTGGCTTTTTTTGGATAGACAATGCTTTAGGCATCACTTTCAGGACACCTCATGCAATATGTCTCTCTTGGGCTCCTTACTTAGTTTGACTGTGCTATATGACTCTATTATGTGGGGGCCTTCTCTCCTAGACTTTGATTAGGTTTCGGTCAAGAGAGTCCAAACTCTTCTACAGTGACGCATCAATAGGTGTCATTGTCTACTCCTCACAGGGTCATTTTGGTTGAGTTTGGGGTCCATTGTTTCAAGCTAGGAGCCATCTTCGATCTTGTTTGGTTCCTTCATCAACTTTGGGGCTTTGCTATCTTGACTGAGGGTTGTCATAAATACTCTTACCTAGCCTATTGCAGGTTCCAACCCCACTAGCAGAGCTCGTTGTTGGTATGCCCAGGCCTTTGGTTTGTTGGTTTCAACGGGGATTGAGATGGATTGTCTTCCACCCTTTCAATTCTCTCCAGATGCTCCCGCTCACCTACTTTCTTTTGAACAGAAGCTAAATGAGCATGTTAGGCTTGGCATCTACAGACACTATATAATCTCGACATGGAGTAAATCCCCGGGGGTGCTTCTTCTAAGGATTGCCTTTTATGTTGAAAACTTTATGGACATTTAGGATAAGGTTATTGTGCATCCTCTATAGCTTGCTTGTTTTTGAGCTCATGTCATCCACATTTCTTTGGGTTCTTGCAAAGTGGGCTCCCACCAAATCCATATATAGAAGGACTATCAAACCAACAAGGAGGACCGGATCTGCTGCCCTTGTCCTTTATGGGAGGTAGAAAAAGAGACACTTTGTGGCCTCATCTATTACAAGATCCGAGGGAGGTTTTACGATCTGTTGGAAGAGTGTAGGTCTCCTTCATTTTTCAGATACACCAATTAGTAGTGCCTTGCACTTTATCTCCAAGAGACCAAATGGTGTTGTGATCACACATTGCAGCTTTAGTTCTCGTCAAGACAGACTTTGGATTAGCTTATCACCTTCATGTTTTTTTGTCTGACCCAGGGCACAAAGTGAACTCTCAACCCTCCTAGCTCTTTATACACCAAGTTTGTGAGGCCTTGCAGAGGCTTCGTGAGGTCCTATGGTTCCGTGAGATGGTCCAGGGCACACCCTCACTCCAAATCATATCCTTCGGCTCTAGTCTACTTGTTGGGGAGGAGTATTTAGCCTTTCTTTGTTCGGTTCTTTTTCATCCTTGCTTGTTCTTTCCCAGGCATCATTTGGTGTTCTCATTGTTGGATGTTGCCTTCTTGTATTCTTTCCAGTCCCCTAGATCCTCTTTTTGGTCTCTTGTTGGACATTAATATATTTATCTTATATTATCTACCCTGTCATGTTATCCAAAGTCTTCTAAATGCCTCCAAGGCTAGATATGCTAGAAAGTAAAATCCACCAAGATAACTGAAGGGGTGGGGGGTGAATTAGTTATCCAACTATTAAAACACTTATCAACCTTATTAGTCCTTAAGCATGTGAACAATATAATCAGCAACCATAAGAAGATATACATACACAATAACATCGGATATGTTAACTAAGGAAACCCTTGATCAAAGGGAAAACTTTGGTGGGGATGGTACCCACAAAATGATGTACTAATATAAAAGTTCTTTGTTAGAGGATGGATTTTGTTAGGAGCCAATGAAATACATTCAGTACATATCAGTCCCTGTTAGGAGACTTTGAATCCCTGTTAGGAGATTCCAACCTTGTTAGGAGTTGTAGAAGGCAGATGAACCCACTGTCCGAACAACGATTCAAGACCACTAAACTCATTATCCAACCGGTCTCTGTATTATTTGTTGCAGAATAATAGAAATGAAATAACTTCAGCTCCTTTGTTCTCTTGATCGAAGTTATCCTTTTTAGATCTCAATACTAGATCACAAATCTTGCATCCAAATAATCGCTTGGATCGCTTACACATTTACAAACTTCGCATATTACTTGAACAATTCACACTTCATACATCAATCACACTTTTCATCACAAGGAAATTATCTCGCTTTATACCATATCCTTAAAATAATTCCTTGAGTCAGCCTTGAGGCTTTCCCAATTAATTATAATAGGACCTCATTAAGATATTACATAGCTTTACATCTTTTCACAATTACAAGTCACTGTTGGCTCACACTCTTTGCAACTTTTCACATGTGCGATCTCGGACCTTGCACACTCGTTGTGTCATCATTAGGCTGTCTACTATCACTGTCTAACTGCGCTCATCATGACTCTATCTCAGTTAAGAGATACAAATCAATCATTAGAAACCACTTATTAGATACTCTATTTGCTTACTGTCTTCTGTAAATCTTGAATAACTTCTCCATGTTTTCGACTTTCTCCATGCGCACTTAACCACTTTATCAGGATACAGTGTAGAACACATCCTTCACTGCGCTTGACTTGATCATTAACACTTAGTCCGTACAACCTCGTTCTCTATCTGCTACTCTGCCAATCTTCGCAGAAACAATACTATGTTGACATCAATGACAAACATAGTCATGAGTGCAACATGTCAATCATAAACAATCTCTCCAATACTTAGGATACTCCTCCAAAGGAATACCATCAGCATTCATGCTAACAATCTCCCCTTTGGCATTGATGGCAACGTAGATGAAGAATTTCGAAGTTCCAAGAATACCAAATCAAGCTTTACTACTGCTGCTGCTATTCTATTCTTTTCAAATCCTCTTCATCAACCAAATCTAAAACTCATTGAAACAATTCTCTATCTTGTGCTTTCTCATTCTTAGGACCAACATTGGTTGTTCACACTCTATCACATAGAAACAACTTACATGGATTGAAATCAATTGTTCACAACTTTTCTCCATTGACATCAATCACTCTCATTGGTGCATCTCCCCCATTGTTACTATCTTTCTCCATCATTATAACACTTCTCCCCCTTACATACATAAGAGATGTTTTTCATGCAATCTCTCCCCCATTGACATCAATGAAAAAGGCTTCATTATGTCAATCATCTGTTTCAAGTCTTTAATCAGCTCAAGTGTCCAAAGACACTATTCTATACCAACTATAAAGAGTCCTTGATGATTCTGCTCATCATAGATACTCCCCCATACATGAAGCATCATCATTCAGTCTCGATAAACAATAGTGTTCTGGTACCATTGGACTGATGCATTCTTTGCATCATCTATTCAGAAGTAGGCAGGGGCATAACCCCAAGCATATCTCGCAAATAATCAAATGTATCTTTAGGCAAGGGCTTCGTAAAGATATTTGCAATCTTCTCTTTCGTACTTACATACTCTAATTTGATCTCTTTCTCTGCAACTTTCTCTCTCAAAATATGATACTTAATGGATATATGCTTAGTCTTAGAATGCAACATAGGATTCTTAGACATACTTACTGTACTTGTGCTATCACAATGTATGATAACAGGTTCTGAAAACTCTATCCCAATATCCTTCAACATCTGCTTCATCCACATGATTTGATTACAATTGTTTGTTGTTGCTACATATTCTGCTTTTGTTGTACTCTGCGAAATACAATCATGTTTCTTGCTTAGCCAAGAAACCAATCTTCCTCCAAGGAAAAATGCTCCACTGCCAGTGCTCTTTCTGTCATCCATATTGCCTGCCCAATCCGCATCAGTATAAACACAAAGTAAAATTGTAACAAAAGGATTTTCATAACTAAATCTAAGACTAACAACCCCCAACCATCATAAAAGTAACTGATTCCATTTCACATGACAATGACTTCTTTTAACAATAACAGAAGGTAATTGTATTAATATTCAGTATTGATTATTAACTAATCTAACTGTTATTTCATGGTCAGCTGAAAATAATAGAATAACGACTACCTATCATGAGAATAAACATAAATGTATTCAATGTAAACAATTTAACCATTCGTAACTGTAACCACGTTCAGCTGAAAATAGAGTAATGACTATCTACCTAAACTGTTATCATGCTTAATTGAATATATACATATTCCTATTCAATTTAAGTGACAATCAACTATTCTAATTGAAATAAAAATGACTATCTAACATATATGTAATCCACGATAAACGATTAACAAGTAAGAAGCAAGAGGATTGAAAACATACAAATATTATCAAAGGATCTTTTATCTGGTTGTGCAAGCCTTGGCATTGGTGAGAGGAGAAGCATTAACATAGGCTTAACCTCTCAACCTCGGACCATACTTATCCTCACACATCCTAACATATTAGAATGGCCTTCCCTGCCTCGGGATTGGGCTTGGTATGTTTTTTAGTTTAGTCATCTGAGCTATTGGGTGTTTTGAGTGCCCATTCAGTTATACCTATATAATTGATGTTACAGACAATCAAGTGATCATTGGATGACACATATGCCTAAGAACTACCTTGGCCAAGGATTTTTGGTGGGTACATTGACCCGATCACCACCACTCGACTTGACAATGGATTCCATTACAAGGATAAGCATGAGCTATTAAGTATTTCATTATTTAAGATATTCATATCTGATTTTTTTCTTATTTTCTTGCAGGTTCATTCCACCTCCTCACCATTTCATGGCTTCATTGTTGGTGAATCCTAGGTGCCTAAAAGATTACGAACATTCTGACCTTTTTATTTACACCTCTTCACCATTTCATGACTTCATTGCTGATGAATCCTAGGTGTTAGAAAATTATGAGCATTATGTTGTTTATAACATGGAATAAGACAACATGATTAATGCCATTGATATCTGAATTAATGGTGATGGTTCATACAATCATCACCTAGACTCCTACAACAACTATTCGACTTCTTAATGATGGTTGTTGAATACAAAAAAGATAAAAAAAGGAAACTCTATGGAATTCACAAGAGGCCATCAGCAAAGCATTATATAATGATCTCAGTTCTAATATTTGTTGTCTATGCCTAGCTGACTGTAGTCGGACTTACATACAAATAAGATGAAAATATTTATTTTGGTGGAGAAGACATTCGTAACTTGATATGTATGCGAATGAAAATTGACTTGAACTTGGCACCCTTCTCTCCTTTAGCTAGAACTCTTGCTCGGCTTAGTTATATCACCCGATTTCGATTATTGCTTGGTTTGGATATTCGTAGGGGTCTGGCAGAAATAAGAAGAAACAATATGCAACTTAGCTTAAGCAGACAGATTAATTGGTAAACGTAGTAGAAAGGAAGGCCGGGGTCTGAGATCCGACTCCTATCACGACTTAGGAGAAACACACAAATTTGATCAAGCTAGATACGACATTTGTAGGGTACGGCGGATACAAGTAATATATTGTGATATCTTGGAAAACTCGGCTTGGTTATAAAGCATGCATACGAAATTGATAGCAGAAAGATAGTAGGGCTGGGAGTTGTGTTGCCCGACTTCTATTACAACTTATATAAAAAGATACTAGCCGTGGCTTCTTGGCTTCCATCAGTTTCAAAGAATCCATTCGAATTCCAATTATTAGTTCAATTTGAAAAGAGAAGGAAAAGTTGAAAAGAGGAATTGAAAAGATTATAATTTTTATTTATTATTATAATATGTTCTTATATACATTCACGTAAGTATATTAATGGAGTGACATCATTAAATTACGTTATTATAATTTATTGGTGCCATTTCATTTTTATATTTATGTGATGTATGTAAGTATTTATTATAATAATATGATGAAAATTAATTAAAAAATCTCTTAAGGTATTCTTATATTTTAATTTAGATTATTTTATGTTTTTCCTATATTGTTTTCTTAATAGCTCATGCAGGTCCCATAATGTATCCTGTGGTCAAGTCATCGTATCCCTTCCAAGGAAGTTTAAGGTCACACCTGTCGATCTTGATGATTGAACTAAGCGAACATCCCATTCTGATGATCCCACTTAGCCATGCTTCCCCTCTCTTCATCTTCTCTTGCAATCACCCATGAAAACACTTTCGCTATAATAATAATTCCATAGTAATTCATAAAAAAAACATAGTAATCGTTATTTTAAATCAAACAACTGCTAATCATCTAATAACAGTTATAGGTTATTGACCATTTCATCAACAGTTAATACAACATATATAAATATCTATTTCACATGATCATGAAAGAATAATTCGTTAAATCCAACAGTTACGAACAATTTTAAAATTATGGCAAAATTTGGGATGTAACAAAAATCACTTGATCTGTCATACCATAGTCCAAAATCAGGTGTATCCTTTAAATATTTGAATATTCTTTTTACTTCTACATAATGTGATTCCTTTGGATTAGCTTTAGATCTTGCTACTATCCCCATTGCATTTGCTATATCTAATCTGGTGTGAGTCAGATATTGCAAACCTCCAATTATAGATCTATATTTGTTTTGCTCAACTGTAGGTGTCTCATCTTTGCTACATAACTTTTGACTAGTTATTATAGGTGTACCAACAGACTTGCAACTTTCTAAGACAAATCTTTTCAATAAGTCTTTTAAATACTTTGCTTGTAATAAGAAAATATCATCACTGTTTTGTACAATCTATAGACCTGAGAAAAATTTCATCTCACAAATCATACTCATCTCAAATTCATTCTTAATTTCATTAGCACATTTGTCACTTGCTTCATCATTATCTCCAAATATTATGTCATCAACAAATAGTACAATGATCAACAATCCATTTTCAATTTCTTTCAAGTTACTATCTATTGTACCTTTAGCAAATCCCAATTTTGCCAAATATTTGTCCAATCTTGCATACGAGGTTCTAGGTGCTTGCTTTAGACCATACAATGCTTTCTTTAACCTGCATATCATATCTATTTAATCTGTCGATGGAAATCCTTCAGGTTGCTCAATGTAGACTTCTTCAAGTTCTCCATTCAGAAATGCTGACTTTACATCTATCTACACTTTGAACTTATTACTTGCTGCATAAGCCAAGAACATTCTTACTGATTCAAGTCTGGCAACACGGGCAAATGTCTCTTCATAATCTATGCCTTCGTGCTGTGAATATCCTTCGAATACCAATCTTGCTTTATTCCTCACAACTTCACCTTATTCATTCATCTTATTTTTGAATACCCATTTAGTTCCTATAACATTCTTGTCTTTAGGTCTAAGAACCAATTCTCATGTTTCATTCTTCACAATCTGATCTGGTTCTTCCTTCATTGCTTGAATCCAATGATCATCTTTGCATACCTCATTTGCATTCTTTGGTTCAACTTGAGAAATCAAACATAATTCCTCATGAACTCTATTTCTTGTCATAACTCTTTTGTCTTTGCTTCCAATAATTTGATTCTCAGGGAGCTTCTTTGTCAAATTTTTGTTCGATGTGGGAGTTGCTATTTCAACTCTTACTTCTTCTCTTGGTTCAAATCTTTGTTTTTCTCTATGTTGAACAATTCGAACATCATTCTGCAAGTCATTGTTAGTCTCAAAGAAAACTTCAATATTTTCTCTAACAAGTTTAATATTATCTTCTTCTTTATCAAAAATATAATCCAACATTCCTTCTTTTAACTCCAATTTTTTCATCCACTTTCACATTTGCACACTCAACAATTGTCTTAGTTCTTTGAATAAAACATCTATAAACTTTTCTTTTTAATGAATAACCAAGGAACATACCTTCATCGCTTCTTGCATCAAACTTACCAATATCGTCATCTCTATTTATGTAACACTTATTTCCAAAAAAATTCTGAAATATTTTACTGAAGGTGCATGTCCAAACCATAATTCATAGGGAGTCTTGTTAGTACCTTTTTCTGATTTGTACTCTGCTCATGATTTATAATGCTGTGTTGACCGCTTCTCACCAAAATGTCTTGGATACAACATTGCTCTTGCCGCTCTAGTTACAAACCTATTTATTCTTTTAGCAATCCCATTTTGCTTAGGCGTCTTAGGTGCTGATAGCTATCTCTTAATACCATTTTATTCACAAAGATATTAAATTCTCTAGAAGTAAACTCTCCACCTCTATCTTATCTCAAACATCTTATCTTCACACCATATTTATTCTCAACTCCATTCTTGAACAACTTGAACTTTTCAAATGCTTTAGACTTTTCTTTAAGAAATGCTACCCACATCATTCTAGTGAAATCATCAACAAAAATCATAAAGTACCTTTCACCATAGAATCCTCTTTCTTTGGTAGGACCACTCAAATCTATATGAACAATCTCCAATTTTGCTGTGGTATTGAACTTCTTGCTAGGAAAAGAAACTTTCTTTTGCTTAGCCATAATACATTCCTTGCAAACAATATTAGTAGGCTTCATGATTCTAGGTAATCTCTGACAACAAATGTACCACTAGCCTTCACAATGTTATCAAAATTTATATGACAATCTTTTATGCCATAGCCAAGTGTTATCCATTTTTGCAACCAAACAAGTCATCTCCGTAGGGTTCAATTGAAACACATTACCTCTAGATCTTGTACCAGTTCCAATCAACTCACCATCTTTATCTTTGATAATGCATGTCTCTATGAATTGCAACTGATAATCTTGATCAACCAACTGTCCAACACTTAACAGGATATGCTTTATTCCATCAACAAAATAAATATCACTAGTGTTACTCTTTCCATCAAGTGTGATAGATCCTATTCCTGTGATATGACACGCTGCATTGTTACCAACTCTAACATTTCCTCCATCTTGATTTCTAAATTTAACAAACTTATTCATATCTCCAATCATATGGTGTGAACATCCATTGTCTATGATCCAATCAAATTTCTTCTCAACTTGTGAAACTAAGGCTTTTTCTTCTCTAATTTCTTTTTGGGAATTTTCTTCTTTTATAGCCACAAATCGCTAATTCATTATCACTTTCACTCCGAACTCTTTCCTTGGGCTCATCATCTTCATTTGCATACAAACATTCTCTAGGTCTTCTAGACATGAAATTGTTTTTATACTTTTTCTGTCTTTTAGGACACTTAGAAGTGTAATGACCAAATTCATTACAAGTCCAACACTTACAATTTTTGTTACCATTTGGTTCTCTTCTTACAAGCAGGGAAATTCCTTGCTCAATTCTTCTATCCCCCTCAGATCTGGATCTGCTGCTACTAGCATAGTCTCTACTGGTGCTTGCACTTCTTGATAAAGAAGAACGAACACTCAATGCACTAAAAGTTGTTTCCATTCTGGATAATTCTACAGATTGCTTTAAGCTCACTTTTGTTGCTTCTAATCTTCCAAGTAAAGTTTCTCTGCTAAACTTCTCAGTACAAGGTATCACTTGCTCAACCATCTGTGCTGTTTGTTTGAACGGTGGTGTCAAAGTTTTCAAAATCTTCCATATAATCTCATCTTCTTCTTTGGATCCTTGACACAACTTGATTTCTGCAACAATTTCTGATATTGTACCAATATAGCTTCTCACAGATTCATCTTCTATCATTTTAGCATCTTGAAACAAACATATTCAATTCTATAGTCCGACTTTTTTAGCATGCTTATCACTTTCAAAAGTAGATTCTAAGGCTATCCAAATTTCATGAGATGTCTCTAATGGTTTTACCTTACTGTATTCATTCTCAGGAAGAGCTGACAATAACACTTCTTTGGCAAGCATATTACACATAAACAGATCTCTTTTAGCTTCACTGCATTCCTCAAGTTTACTTTCTTCTACAAACTTCTTCGTTATCTTTGTCATTAACCAATACCCTGGACTCATACATAACAAATGAGTCTTCATCTTCTCCTTCCAACTGTCATGGCTAACTCCATCAAATTTAGGACTTCCTTTTCTGAACTAATCCACCATTGATCTCCCAAATTGTTAATCTTTTTCTTCAAGGACCTGATGCTCTGATACGAATTGTTAGAAAGTAAAGTACACCAAGATAACTGAGGGGGGGAGGGGTGAATGAGTTATCCAACTATTAAAACACATATCAACCTTATTACTCCTTAAGCATGTGAACAATATAATCATCAACCATGAGAAGATATACATACACAATAACACCAGATATGTTAACTAGGGAAACCCTTGATCAGAGGGAAAACCTCGGTGGGGATGGTGCCTACAAAATAATGTACTAATATAAAAGTTCCTTGTTAGAGGATGAACTTTGCTAGGAGCCAATGAAATACATTTAGTACATATTTGTCTCTGTTAGGAGACTTTGAGTCCCTATTAGGAGTTGTGCCAATCGTGTTAGGAGTTATAGAGGGAAATGGACCCATTGTCCAAACAGCTTTAGGGGCAGGACCACCAAATTCATTGTCCAACTAGTCTCTGTATTATTCCTTGCAGAATAATAGAAATGAAATAACTTCAGCTCCTATGTCCTCTTGACCAAACTTTTCCTCTTCTGATCTCAATACCAGATCACAAATCTTGCATCCAAATAATCCCTTGGATTGCTTACACGCATTTACAAACTTTGCATATTACTTGCACAATTTGCATTTCATACATCGACCAGACTTTTAATCACAAGGAAAATCACCTTCCTTTGTTGGTGTAAATAAGTATTTACTTATTACACTTAAGTTTACTTAGGTCAATGTATTATTTTATTATTTATTAGTTTGACACCTAGGAGTTTGCGTACTTTTATGAGTTGTCTTGTTGACAACACAGGAGTAAGCAACTCTAATTCAGCACATGGTGTCCACAACACTGGAGTTTGCTTAATTAACTGAGTTGTCATGTTGTCAACACAGTTATTTGCACTCTTAATTAAGCACATGATGTCTACAACATAATTTTACCTGTTACACCTTTGTAGGCTTATCCTCTCATCATCTCACTTACTCCTGTGCTTAATGGAGGATAATCCACTCCTGGTGGACATGTGCTTGGTTGTAAGACTTATCAGTGTGTTGACTCTTAGACATTCTAGAAGCATTCCAGAGGCCTTTATATTTAGGCACTCCTAGTGTCTATCAACTGAACACTGAAAATCAATAAATCAATTTTGGATATTGTTATTCTGATCATACGTTGTTGGTCTACTGTTGTGCTTGTGCTTGAGTTCTTTGATCTTGGGTGATTTTTTCCTAAGGCAAACTCTTACATCGTATTAGAGCTGAGGGAGATTCTCTTCACATAGCCATTTGAGACCATCTTGTTGCCTCACCTCTTGAAGGAACTCGACCTACATTGAGAGTATTGCAGTCATTGGGAGCATCTAGAGCCAAAGCGGACCTCGCCATTGCGTTCGGAACGTCGAATCGGTGAAATTTGACTATAAATTCACCTACTCTAGGCCATAGTCGAATATGAGGCAATTATTTTTTGCAAATTGACACCCGAAGGCCTGATTTGCAATTACGGTATGATCTATTAGATTTGCAATTTATTTTAATTCAGATTGGTATTTTATTTTTTCTCTGCAAATTTTCGAATTTTTTTTTGGCCACTAGGCCTGCGGAGAATTTTTTTTTGTAGGAACCGTGCAGTGAAACCCCGACCCTCGCAGATGGAATATTCTTCAATTTTTGGCATATTCCATTCTCATTAATCACAGGCAATTTAATTCCAAATTTTTCGGCATCGGCCATCAATTCGGCACCGGTCTTCATAGCCATCCGGCTGATCACTTTCAAATTTTCGATGGACACCGAGGCTGGAACCTAGCAACTACCAACACACCGTTGGGCTTTGTGTTTATACATCGTAGTATTTTCGAATCCCATCGATGTGGGACTAATATCCTCCATTGCCGGCAATTAGATCACAACCTCTGGCCCCCGTCGACGACCTTTATAGCATTTTCCGTTCAACGATGTTATTCAACGATTCCCAGCTACCGCATAAGCATCTTCCGGCTTCGCTCACAACCACTGACAACGAATATTCCGGCAAGCATTAGCCCCTGGCAAGGCAGTTTTCTGATGATACGACACCATTTTTGTCATTTCAGCCGTTGCTGCTCAATCTCTGGCAACACCCTTCGGCAACCGAACCCAATCACATTGCGTCCACGTGTTTTTCGACTTGGTCCACGTGTGAAGCACACAGCCAGTCCGGACTGCCAACTCAGATAACCACATCAACATTCCGTAGGTGTCCATATCAGCACTGACGCATAATCCATATGGTGACACTTGGCAAAATCCTTACATTTCCATACTGCCACGTCACGTTGACGTCACCCCAGGGTCTTTTTTTTTGATGTCAACGGGTCACTATGCTAAATTTGACGGCCATCTGACCGTCATTTCTAGGCAAAATAGAACTATTGCGACGATCGTTTGACCATCAAATTTAACCCAGTGTTTTGCTGCCCAAACCCCTCTCTAGATTCAGTTTTGATTTGAGAGTCCGACTTTGGGAGGCCATGACTTAGTCATCTGGACTCCAAATTAGGTGCAATTTTTTTGATTTTAGGTAGAATTTCTTGAACTTTTCAGTAGTGCTATTTTTTTTTGGTTTTGGTGCACGAATTTGTTAGAAATTGCGTCTTTTGGCAACTGTACCTGTCTAATCCTACATTTTACAACTTGAAATGCTCCGTATGGGCTCATCTGGACACATTTTCAGGTTCCTTTTTTTTGAAAGTGCTTAATTTTTTGTCTACTTTCCAGATCTGCAATTAGATTATAGGGTTGTGTGGACAAAAATATCACTTTCAAACTTGCCTTTTCTGCATTATATTGCTTTGATTATTTTTCAAAATTGTTGTACATCTGAGCTATAGTACTACTGCTTAGTGATAGATTTGACTATCAAAAGGTAGTGTAAACAGCAAAATCAGAAGTCTACTTTGTACATTTTGACAAGTGGCCTATTGTACACGCACTACTTATGAAGTGCCCAAATCATTCATTAGTGGGGGTGATTCATTTTTTTGCATTTTGGGGGTACATTGATTAGTACATCATGGATGAGGAAGATTTAATTACCTTGACAACACAAAACTATAAGCAATGGAGTGAATTGGTTCTCACTTAACTTAGTGAGCATAATGCATTGCCATATGTCAAAGGACTTTCATACAGTGGTGACACAGTTTCAATCATTTGTCATGTACTCTTTCTACGTATGGATATGGAGGTTATAAATTCACTTGATGACATGAAGTCAATTGATTTGTATGATATTTGGATCTATCTTCGGGAGATGTATGGAGATCCACACATTCCTCCATTCCCAAAAGATCTTTTATCTCTAGTTGTAGCTACATCCTCTCCAAATGAGATTACACCTCCTGATACTCCTGTTGCTGCTACTGATCCAATTCTAGCCACAGATGCTTATGATTCGGTGCAACAGGAACCACCATGTCTTCCTACTTCAGCTTCATGAGACGACTTCCTCCTAGACATTGCAGAGTTGTTCATGGAGTCTCACATTGAAGATGTGGGAGACATCATCGATGGCATTCGCCTTCTCTTTGTTGGGGCGACTATTTCATCCATTGCCACAGTGATAGGTTCATGTACTTTAGCACAACAGGGTAGACCTTGTCTTCTAGTTCCAGCCACTGACTTCTTGATAGATATTTCAGTTTTGTTCGTGGAGTCACACATAGTAGATTTGGGAGACAAACATTGATGATATATATCTTCTCTTTGCTGAAGAAGATCCTTCTCCAGTTGTTGCGAGGGCTCACTCTGACCCTCTTGTCCATTCTCTACATGATCAGTCTTCACAGTTTGATATGATTGTGGATCCTTATGTACAATAGTTGCAGGATGTCTCTTTATCATTTGAGGAGACACATGGTTCTTTGGGACAGGTTCTACATCCATCCTTGCTAGATCTGCACATGTTCTTTTTAGCAATGTTGGAAGGGGCGACAGCCAGTATCGACACAGGGAGAGTTGAGCAAGTTTCAGAGGTGCCATTCATCGTCGAGATTCTTTCTACACCTAGGGGAAGCATCTCACCTGTATCTCTGCCATTGTTTCTTCCAAAGGGGAGGAACATTATTCAGTAGTCATGGATCAACTTCTACATTGGAGCAGCTATCATTGATTGACACTCTACATTTGGGGGGGGGGGGACTACCTTGTCTCCTCTTTTATGGGGGGACTTTTTCCTCTCATTGGGTTTTGTCCTTCTCATACTTCTCTTTTGTATATACTTGATGTATGTCGTAATGGGGGGTCTTGATTACTCCATCCATCTATGCATCTTGCTTTTTCATCTCTCTTTTTGGGGGAGGGTTTTTCCCATGAGGTTTTCGCTTTTTCTCCACTTTATGGGAGATTGCATTGCATTTTGTACATGGTTACGTAACATGCCCTAGTAGCTGGGACCCATTATGCATTTCATCCTAGCTTTCGTAAGCTTAAGTGCATTCCCCTAAGTTGCACTTAAGGGGGGGTGTTGGTGTAAAGAAGTATTTACTTATTACACTTTACTTAAGTTTACTTAGGTCAATACATTATTTTATTATTTATTAGTTTGACACTTAGGAGTTTGCGTACTCTTATGAGTTGTCTTGTTGACAACACAGGAGTAAGCAACTTTAATTCAACACATGGTGTCTACAACGTTGGAGTTTGCTTAATTAACTTACTTGTCATGTTGACAACACAATTATTTGCACTCTTAAGTAAGCACATGATGTCTACAACATAATTTTACGTGCTACACCTTTGTAGGCTTATCCTCTCATTATCGCACTTACTCTTGTGCTTAATGGAGGATAATCTACTCTTGGTGGACATGTGCTTGGTTGTAAGACTTATCAGTGTGTTGACTCCTAGGCATTCTAGAAGCATTCCAGAGGCCTTTATATTCAGGCACTCCCAGTGTGTATGTATTGAACATTGAATGACAATAAATCAATTTTGGATATTTTTATTTTGATCATACCTTGTTGGTCTATTGTTGTGCTTGTGCTTGAGTTCTTTGATTTTGGGTGATTTTGCCCTAAGGCAAAATTCTTACATCCTTTATACTATATCTTCAAAATGATTCCTTGAGTCAGCCTTGAGGCTTGCCCAATTAAATATTAATAGGACCTCATTAAGATATTACAAAACTTTATATCTTTTCACAATTACAAGTCACTGTCGGCTCACACTCATTGCAACTTTTGACACGTGTGATCTCAGACCTTGCACACTCGCTGATGTCATCATTAGGTTGTCTATTGTCACTGTCTAATTGCACTCATCACAACTCTAGCTCAGTTAAGAGATACAAATCAATCATTAGAAACCACTTATCAGATACTCTATTTGCTTACTATCTTTTGTAAATCTTGAATAACTTATGCATGTCTTCGACTTTCTCCTTGCGTAGGTAACCACTTTATTAGGATATAGTGTAGAACACATTCTTAACTGCGCTTGACCTGATCATCAATACTCAGTCCGTACGACTTTGTTCTTTGTCTGCTACTTTGTCAGTCTTCACAGAAACAATACTATGTTGACATCAATGTAGTCATGAATGCGACATGTCAATCATAAACAGTCCCTCCAATGCTTAGGATACTCCCCCAAAAGAATACCATCAGCATTCATGCTAACAAGATATGTCTCCAAGGCTAGAAGAATCTTTATTAACACATAATGATTTATACAATAGGTCTGCAGTAAAAGAACAAGCATGTTGGCAAATAAAATCTCAAAATTTAATAAGATCATAAGAGTCAAATGAACAATGATTACGAATATGAAAAAAAATAATTTACAAGAAATAAGTTTTAATAAATTAATAATTTAATAATCTAATTATAAATCAGAAAAAGAAGATTATTAATGATTTAATAATAAATCAGAATAGAAGCTTTCACACTTGTTTGAAAATCAATAGCTTTAAGAAAATAAGAGTTACATGTAAATGTTACTATGATGTTGATGAGAAATTTTCAAATCTTTGTGATTATGTCCTAATATTAAATAACGTTGCAGCAATTCCTGAATGGTGAAAACTTAAAGAAATCAGAAGCATAAATAGATAGTTACACTTCCAAATCAATTTCGCAATCCTTTGAAATATTTATAAAGAAACTTCCATGTCTGATTTTACTCATAGCTACATGGAAATTCTTTGTATTTAGTATGGCACAACCTTTCTATCTTTCAATATATATATATATATATATATAATGAATCTACAGATTTTATTCTTGTGTTTTAATTTTTCTTCTCCCTCGCCTATAAGTCCATTGTATTACTATGATGTTGACGAGAACTTTTCAAATCTTTGTGATTATGTCCTAATATTAAATAATGTTGTAGCAATCCCTGAATGGTGAAAACGTAAAGAAATTAGAAGCATAAATAGATAGTTACACCTCCGAATCAATTTCACAATCCTTTGAAATACTTATAAAGAAACTTCCATGTCTGATTATACTTATAAAGAAATTCTTTGTATTTAGTATGGCACAACCTTTCTATCTTTCAATATATATATATATAATGAATCTACAGATTTTATTCTTGTGTCTTAATTTTTCCTCTCCATTGCCCTATAAGTCTATTGTATTCATTCACAAGCTCACCCCAACAATTCTTCTATTGACAACAACCTTAGGGCGGTCAACTGTCCTGGTCCTATTGTTGATGGTTATTAAGAAGTCTACTGTCACACACTCTAATGACCAATAGAAAGCTACCATTGTTTCTTTCCCAAGGTTCATGTTAGGACCCCCAAAACACTGATCATCCCTTGGCTAACATATCCCCACAACGTCTCTTCATAAATGCTTAGAAAAAGTAAAGTATGCTTGTGAATCTGATGTGGGAAACTTAGAACTGTTCAATTTGAATGTTTAAATATTACTAGAGTTCATGATCTAGCTACAAAAACACTTTCTGTTTTGTATTCAACTGTATCTATTGAAATTAGTATTATTGCTTGCAAGTGAAACACAAGAGGTTCTATCAT
Source organism: Cupressus sempervirens (assembly GCA_028749045.1). NCBI lineage: Eukaryota > Viridiplantae > Streptophyta > Pinopsida > Cupressales > Cupressaceae > Cupressus > Cupressus sempervirens. The sequence continues at coordinate 870,817,825 of CM053785.1, read as the reverse complement.
ATCTTTTTCATGGTTGGTGGATGCAGATCAGGAGAAATTGGACTTTGATGTGAAAAAATTACAAAGCTACGTGAAGGATAAAAATTTATCACTTTCAGAGAAAGGTGGTTTGTCTGGTGTAATAAGTCCACAAGTTCTTAGAGCAATGCTATCTTTGAAGGATTCTAAGTGATTTAAATTCATCTGTTAAGTTGAAAGTTCTACTTTCTGTCCAAGGAAATGTCCACGTATTAGAGCTGCTTCCTTTTTGACATCAACCAAAAAGAATGAGATGTTTCAGTTGGGCATCTTGAGTGCTGTGACGAATGATCTGTACTGCTTAGTCTTCCTTCAGAACATTGAAATGTTTAGCAGAATTTTAGTTGTGTATCAGAATGTACAATTGTTTGAAGTCTTAGTTGATTTCTACTAATTAAACATATGATCTTGTTTAATTCTTAAAACAAAACTGAGGTATTGCTAGCAATATTTGTTTCAACTTGGAGAGAATTTGTTTATAATTAAGACCTGAAACATGAAGCTGGAACAATGTAAGTTACTTCCAGCAGTTTTGTTAATCTGTACTAGATTGCCTTCATGCTTTATATTTTATTTCGTAATTGTGTGGACTTGCATTGATATTTGAGATAGCTATCTGCAATTTCGTGTGTGCCTTAAGGAATAAATGTATCTAATCATGCATTGATTTTAATTTCAGGTTGTCATTGTCCTATAGTAGATGGCGGAAGTCATGATTGCCCTACTTTCCTTCCTTCCTGCACTTATTCAGTAATGAGACATGATATCCTCTATCTAGACTAGAATTGAATGATAAATATAATAAATTAATGAACCAATATGATATATTATTAATATGAGTTATTTATAATATCTTATCAATATAATAATACGATATATAAAACACTATAATAAATAGATAATCCAATTATAATATGGTGTCAAATTATCCAACAAAAATATATTGACTCACTGGATCCTGCAAGGATCTTTACTGCCTTGGATACTCCAAGGTGTTCAGCTATATGGAACTTCATGATTGCCTAAAGAGGAATAGTTACAAAATACATCACATGGCAAGTTAACGATGGTGAAAAATATTGTTCTGGGATGACTCTTGGATTGGTCTCCCTCCAATCTCTTCGTCCTCCCTCCTGGACATTGAGTGCATCAAGATCTTTCGATCCTATTGGGGATTTTTTTTAGCAGAATACATTGATCATGTGGACGTCTATACAGGGAAGGTAGTTTGGAGAGATACTTACCTCTTCCACTATTTGAAGACTGCAAAGCTTTTTCCCGATCCTTAGTCAAAGATAGGATTGTTTTCTTATCAAATCAACATGACTCTATTATTTGGGCTCCAAGGAAAGATGGAAGGCACTCAATCAAGATGGGATACAAGGCTGCCATGAAATGGAAAGATGTTAGGCCCTAGCGCAGAGCATGCAAATTTTGCTGGAATGCTTTTGTCCTGCCAAAAGATGAATGCTTTGCTTGGTTAGCACCAAAGAAAAGAATTCTAACAAGTGACAAACTCTCCAAATTGGACATAGTGCAACCTTTTCAATGTGTTCTTTGCAACTCAATTTTGGAAACTTCAGATTGTCTTCTCCTGTAGTGCGAATTTGGACAACAATGTTGTTTTCATATTCTTCAGAAACTCAATACTTGCATGCCTTTACCTTCAACATTATGGGACTTATTCCATAGTTGGCTGACATTTCCCCGTTCTTTCTACCCTTGCATTTCAATATGAACTCCCGTTGCTGTTGTCTGGGCTATCCGGTGGGAAAGAAATAAACAAATTTTTAGGAAAGTCTCTTCCCCACTAGGAGTGGTCCTGCAAAGTATAGTCTTCAATTGCTGATGTTTTTGCCTCCCATGCTAGAAACACTTCAAGGCACCTTGTTATCTCCACTTGGGAAATTAATCTTGCCAATAGGTGGGAAGGTCTCCCTTCTCCTTCAAACCTTCTCAACAGGCCTATCTAACAGTCAGTCAAGCATAGAAAGGGTGTAAAATGGTCACCGCTAGTTGAAAATGTCATTAAACTAAACTTTGATGGATGCTCTCATGGTAACCTTGGCATATCTGGAATCGTGGTGTTTTTAAGGGATCATAAGGGGAGGTAATTGCAGTCTTGGCGCAACCAATTCCACCAGGTACAAACAACATGGCTGAAGCCCAGGCTCTGCTCCAGGGCTTATCTATGGCGAAGATATTTAAGATTGAGAATCTCCACATTAAAGGCAACTGACATGTAGTTTTGAATGCTTGCATTAATAGGTCAATTGGTAGCTGCAAGAATGCCTCCATTCTTCACCGTGCTTGGGCTCTTACTGACTCTTTCATCACAGTGTCTTTCTCTCATACATTCTGCGAAGGTAATACTCTAGCGGATGCCCTTGCAAAACTTGGATGCGACAAAATTTCACTAGATTCGAAAACTTCAAGTGCTACTGGTTTTAACTATCCTCATCTTCAAGCTGCTATTAACTTGGACAGAGCGAGACTCGCTTGGCCTGGTACCAGTTTGCTCCCATTTTGGTTCTATAAGTGGTTAACTTCATTTTATGATTTGGGACTAGCTATTGTGCATTGCAATCGATCGTGCCTCAAGTTCGATATCAAGTGGCTATTTGCTTGGTCGGTGTGGGTTCCTCTTGATTTGGTACTGGTTTAATTTCACTATGGTTTTGTAACCGGTTGGCTTCACTTTTAGAAACAGTGACTGGCTATTTTGTTTTGCTGCTAGTTGTTTGGTTGTTTTCACTTATCTGCCTCTGGTGGTCATTATCACCATAACCTGGCTATGGATGCCTCCAAACTTTCTACAAGTGAAGTCCCCATCGACAACTTGTGGGAGATTGAATGATCCCGTCTCCGTACCTTTGGGCATTTAATGAGCTTAATTATTTTCTTGCATATGACACATTTATTATATATCTTACAACATGTACATTGGGATTTTTGTGGAGTTGCTCGGTTCAAATCACTTTATTTGCTTGGCCTTCATTAATGCGAACCTGCTCATAGATGCAAAGTACACATTAAGCAAATATATCTCTGTAATTTTTCGAAGATGGTTGAGTATTGGCATGTGGGTAATGGATTTTCACCTCTACATGGCACCTTGCTCGTTGAAGTACATTCTTGACACATCACACTACATTTCCCAGAGTCTTTCCGTGAGTTTCTATTTATAGCCATCCCTGCTGGGTATTATCCATCCTCATGTGTCTTTTTCCTCGCCCCAAATATTGAATACTGTCTAAGGAATTTTAGAATACACCTACAATTTGTTGAGTGTGAAAGGCCATTCGAGGATGCCATCTCGGATTTCTAGCTGACCCAGGTGTTTATCTGCTCGTGGCCGTTCTGATTCAGCGCTATAAAATGCATTATTTGGGAGGAAGAGCTTGCTCCGTCAAAGAAAAAGTTCATTTTCCCAACTCAACTGGCTTAAATCTTTCTCTCATATCATGGACTTCGTTCAATGTTGGGAGGATCTTGATTTCATCATCAATACCATAATGTGTCCTCAGATTAGGACCTCCATAGCTTTGTTAGAGCTTAATGAACACTATGATCTTTGGTGTGGAAGTGAATTGGTTGCTTCCATTTTTCCATGGGACCCTCTGAAAACTAAATGGGAGTTCAAACTTATCATGGACAACTTGAAAAGGTCTATTTGAACTTGTCATACCCATCCATTTCAGTACACGTTACATAATGTGGGTCAGGTTCTATCCTTTGAAATGCATTTGGCATGTTTCTCCAAGCTCCACACCATTTTGATCATCCTTGGTCATGAAATTCATCTCTGGCCATTCACCTGAATCTTGTGCTCCTGACAATGGCTCCTCTCATCCTTGTGCGACAATTGTCCCTTTTGTGATGGCCCACCAGTCTGGTGGCTTTGTTGGTAGGATGACTTCCCACCAACATATTGTTTATGAATTAACTGCAACTCTCTCCAACCTGAAAATTGTTGAGGTTGTGGATGGGTGCCATCTGGTTCCAATGGAAGAATAGACTAGCCTTGGCAAGATTTTTGTTTGTAACGACAGGTTTCTTGCACTTATCTTGTAGTTTTCGTGTCGTGATGCCAGTACAATCCCTGTCTTGCTGTTGAAGAATGTTTCGACTTGTTCACTCTATGTCAGGGTTGTCTGATTGGACGTTTGGCTGTATTGTATTACTTTTTGGTTCCCTGCTGTGGATTCTAGTGACTTTCTCCTTCCCCTTTGTTATCTGTCTGGTACTCGACTTCACACCTCTCTAGGTCTGACTATGCCAACCGATTCAGTTTTGAGATTATTGGTTGTGGGTTTTGTATCAGGTTCATGGCATGGTTTGCATTTTGAATATGCAGAATATGTTAATTTTTATAATTGATTGAGTCTCAATGCCCCTGTGTACCTCTTTAGGTGCGCTTTGACATGCTCGCATAGTACCATAAGTTTAACTTAGGTGCTTTGTTGAGTACTTATTACAAGCCATCTTTTGTTTGACTACTGGATAGATTGGCAACAAGAGTTTAGCGACAATGATTGTAGCTCATACTAAAAGGGTATTCTAGATATACTTATTGTTCCTCTCTCTTGCTTCCCACTCTATGGAAGATCATCTATGATCTTTAAACTATGTAATTTTTGTATTCGGTAAGGATTGAGGGTTTTCTTGCTGGTTCTTTCCCTCATGAACCTTGAACAAGAGTTATTTATTAATATATCAGTGGCTTGCCACTTTTGCCAAAAAAAAAAAATAATAAATATATTAATCCATGTTAAAGTGAAAGATTATGAAGAAAATATGTTAACCAATAATATTATAATCCATATTTAAATTTAAGATATTAAACTGAAAATAATATCATCAAAATACAAATATAACTATATAAACCCAAATTTACAACCATTGTCTAAGGCCTCTAACCAACACTATACATAGAGGTCAACGACAATGTTAATGGAAAGAAGAAGAGGACAAATTACAAAAAATTGGAATAGCCAATTACTCTAAATATTTAAACAAGCAAAGAAATGAAACAAAACAAAGAACAAAGAAGATGAAACACAATTCATAGGTATTTATCGTGGTTCACCACAACTTGTGGCTACATCCACACTCCAACAGGGAATTCTTTATATTAAACAATATCCAATTTTTATTCAGTGCATGGATTGCACATCTATTTATAGACCCATATAAAACTATCAAGGAAGAGAGGGGAATACAAATAATCGCACGACCATTGGGCTTCACATTTCCAACAATCTCCTCCCTAAAGGCCAACTGACCAATCATGCATTGGCATTCCCTACATTTCTATTTCAAATCTCAGAGAAGAATGATGCCTTGAGACAATCTCAACTCAAGAATGCTAGACTCTGTTCCAGCACACCCCGAATGAGTCTACTCCAAATCAGATCTGAATCAAGAACATATTCTCTTCCAATTTCTACATGACAAACTCATTTATTAATCCATTATAAAAATTAACATATTCTGCATATTCAAAATACATTCCTCTATTCACAAAAGAACTCTCAACATTCCTTATTTCTAATTTGCACTTGGAAATTATAATAAAAATAGTACTATTTTGTTGTATCCCCCGTACCTTGTTGGAAGCTTCTATATAACTAGCCTTGGCACAAGTACCAATATTTATTTTATCATTCTCAAAAATATAATTACCAAAATCATCTGATTTGGTCCTATCGATAAAGTTCTCCTCTATTCTCTACATCCTTAATTCATTTTTTCTCAAATTGACATTGTATAGATGCTCACCTCTATGTTTTGCTTCACACAGAATGACACTTTCATCAACCTTAGCTTGGCGAGGAGACACAAACATGGGCTGCAAACCAGTCAACCGTCTTTGAGTAGTTTGAAACTTGGGAGTTTTTACTCACATTGAACTTTGGATTTTTTGTAGTCTCCCAAATGGTACCTATACACAAAGAATTACTTGCAACTATTAACTAAATTTGTAGAGAATTATCCGTGACTGTTAGAATAGGGAGAAAGTTGTGCAAAATGACATTTTCGTTCAATGAGATGGACGCTCTACCACTATCCACACTCCATTCATTGAATTATTTCAATGAATCTCCAAAACCTTTAGGCCCCATTGCTTTTGATAGCCTTAGTGGCTTGACAGACCAATCAACTATCTCTTCTGGAAAATCGTCTTGTGGTGGCCTACCTGCCACTCTGCTAGCCATCACCTTGTCCTCTAATTTGTATCCATTCATATGCACAATTGTTTGTGCAGTGTCAGAATTCATCCACTGTTTATTTGCAGACTATGTGGGATATCCTGGACCAGTAATATGGTCTTCCAAACTATCGACTGTTCTTGCATCGCAAGGAAAATGGCATTCTTGCTTCATCTTTGCTTGAACATGCTCCCACATTCTCTCACGTCCATTCATATTGGCATGGTCGTACATTAGTGTGTCCTGCCTACGCTTCTTGGCCTTGGTGTCCTGCCTACGCTTCTTGGCCTTGCTTCACACAGAATGACACTTTCATCAACCTTAGCTTGGCGAGGAGACACAAACATGGGCTGCAAACCAGTCAACCGTCTTTGAGTAGTTTGAAACTTGGGAGTTTTTACTCACATTGAACTTTGGATTTTTTGTAGTCTCCCAAATGGTACCTATACACAAAGAATTACTTGCAACTATTAACTAAATTTGTAGAGAATTATCCGTGCCTGTTAGAATAGGGAGAAAGTTGTGCAAAATGACATTTTCGTTCAATGAGATGGACGCTCTACCACTATCCACACTCCATTCATTGAATTATTTCAATGAATCTCCAAAACCTTTAGGCCCCATTGCTTTTGATAGCCTTAGTGGCTTGACAGACCAATCAACTATCTCTTCTGGAAAATCGTCTTGTGGTGGCCTACCTGCCACTCTGCTAGCCATCACCTTTTCCTCTAATTTGTATCCATTCATATGCACAATTGTTTGTGCAGTGTCAGAATTCATCCACTGTTTATTTGCAGACTATGTGGGATATCCTGGACCAGTAATATGGTCTTCCAAACTATCGACTGTTCTTGCATCGCAAGGAAAATGGCATTCTTGCTTCATCTTTGCTTGAACATGCTCCCACATTCTCTCACGTCCATTCATATTGGCATGGTCGTACATTAGTGTGTCCTGCCTATGCTTCTTGGCCTTGGTAAGCATCTGTAGCATTGCTTTCCTCTTGTCTCCTGCCCCTAGATCTGGGAATTGGCACCTGTGTAGCAAGTTGTCCATCAACGTCACGACATATGTCATAACAGTGTAGTACTGAGACGACATGGTTCCATTCTTGTAGCTCTCCGCTTATGTTGCTTTCTTCACTGGTTCTGACATTATGACTTCCTCAAGCTAGTCGTTGTCTAGTGTCTCAACAACACTTCCGCCCATTTCATATACGCTTAGGCATTTGTTTGTTTGCCCCTTCATTGACTCTGACATTATGACTTCTTCAAGCCAGTTGTCGTCTAGCGTCTCAACAACACTCCCGCCCATTTCATGTATGCTTAGGCATCTGTTCGTTTGCCCCTTCACTAGGTTACAACTTTGGTCATTGTCATCCCAGTTTGATGTGCCACACAACATAGAACATCCTTCAATTTTCTTGTCAAACTTATCATCTTTTGCATGTGAAGGTGAATCAAACCTCTCACTTATCAGTAGCTTGTGAAATCCTTCACCCGGCTCACTTTGAGCTCTTCCATCTCTAGAAGACAAAATTGACAAATTATGCCCCCTCTTCTCCGAAATGAGCAACAATTTGCACTTCTTGACCACCTTCTTGGTTGACATACAAGCCTTTCCTTTTGGCCTCCACTAGCGGCCTATGCCTGGCTGAACATTTGCAAGCTGCATCCCTCTCAACTTGAGAAGAAACTCCCTAACAGTTTTGAATTGAGACTCTAATGACACATCCTCTGAACCCTCTTCATTGTTAAAAGCAGAGACTATCTCTGCCTTTTGCACGGGGAAAAGTTTGAAACTTATCCTACAAGGCCAACTATTTTTTTGAATAAATGCCATAGCTGCATCAATACTGCAGAAAGAAATAATCCCATCACTTGCCTCTTCTTCAGGTGAATCCTTATCTTTTTTCCAACCACCCCACTAGTGTACATGACATTCCTTGTCATACACAACATCTCTTTCTAAATTATAATGAAATTCGTTGATGACAGAATCAACTTCACCTTCTTCCATCTCTTCTCTAGCCTTACTGTGGCTTTGATACTAATTATATATATTTAAACGAGTAAAAAAATGAAACAAAACAAAACAAAGAAGATGAAACACAATACACAGGTATTTATCGTGGTTCACCACAACTTGTGGCCCTACATCCACACTCTAGCAGTGAATTCTTTATATTAAACAATATCCAATTTATGTTGTGTACATGGACTGCACATCTATTTATAGACCCATATACAACTATCAAGGAAGAGAGGTGAATACAAATAGTCACATGACTATTGGGTTTCACATTCCCAACAATTACAACATAGAAAAATTATCATTATGTCTGCATGATGAAAATATGGAATACGACGATATCGACATTTGCCTTAGCAAAGACATAAAATAATGACTAGGAACAGAGACATATGGACAATGAGGTTTAGACGACGAAGCATATCATATGGTCTTATGTCAAACAACAGTGAACAATACTTGGGAGAACATTTACGAAGATTATTGTAAATCAATGCTTTTTGTTTGAGCCAGCCTATAAGATTTGCACATTAGCCTCAAGGATAGGAGTTAGAAATCAACTACGAAAAATAACATATATTGACATCCAGACATTAACTTTGTGACCTTCGTAACTACCATATAACTTGATTTCCATTTGGGTCATATGGTAGTCGACTTATCATCGGGAGACACATCAACACTTATGACTAAATAAACAGTCAATCCACATAAACAATACAGTTCATTAACCCAATCAGTGAATGAAGCATTGAGACATTAATAAAAGTGTACTCAGGAATAAGGATTTATATAACAACAATCAATATATATCCAACAAGGAATAAGGAATAAGGATTTAAGACCCAATGTAGAGCTGTAATTAAGATTAAAGTTGGATAAAGGGACAATAATCAGACCAGTGTCAAAATACAGTCATCTTTAATCGTGACAATAAATATTATGGATAGCTTGATTTCTGGACTTAAAAAGTGTTAAATAGTTATAATTGACATATTTGTTCAAACTTTATTTTTTTTCTTAGTATGTGATATTTAAGAATGACCGAAACATTAACATCCTTTCATACAAATAGTCCATTACTACTTAATATGCGAGGATATATGAATACATTTGATATGTCGTTAAAGTTTGAAGAGCTTCAACAAGCCAGTGTTTTCAGTTGTATTAATGTGACCACAATAGTTGGAGAGGCACAAAATCATTACATCATAAACCATAAATTTTATAAATCAGATTAACAAGAAGAGGGAATACTATACTCTTAAAATTATTTATAACAAATGGAGTTGGCAGCAATCTCGATCAATTAATTATGAAGTGATGCAAATATTTGTCTAGGGAGAGGCATTGGACCTGTCCCTTGGAAGCTGCATACTTCAAGAAAGAAATCAGAAGCACCACCACCATATTTGCATATTCAAGTTAACCATATAAGATCTAGTAGTGACATTGATGGGAGCAATTATTTCTTAAGTGATCCAGTAGACTTATCTATTGTCTTTGCCTATATCTTATAAACTTACGTCGGGGGTATCAAAGATCATATAGTTCACAGTGAGTATAGAGAAATCAAGGAAGGTGTCATGAGTTCCCAAAACATTATGAGACAGGGACATTGCATGAGAGCTGAGTGTTTGATTTTATAACACAGGGATTATTTGGATATTCAAGTTATAACTTTTACTAAGCATTTTGTTAGCATTAAGAAGGAATGTGGAGTGAACACATGCCAACATCCTGCCTCTAAAGAATTGGTTAAACCAATTATCTTTTCAATGAATTATTTTCTTGAACCTCAAGCTTCTACTACCACACTCGTTCAATTCAGATGGTATATATTGTAGGATCTTACTCCATATGGAGTACTTTTATATTCAAGTCATACCCACCATTGAGTATTTGTAAGTGTTAGGACGAAATGTTGAACTGCATGGGTCATTGAATGCATGCCTGCCTCATGCTTCTAGAGATTTTCTTTGAAGTCTGTTTCTTTTGACAAATGATTCATTTGAATCTTGAGCTTCTGCTACCACTTCAAAAGCTTTTGATTCTAATGATGTTTGATGCTTGATATCCATGATTGTGCAACAATTGTTACTCCTATTTTTCATTCAATTATTAGAAAATCCGCTAGATTATTTACCCATGATGTTCTTTCTCAACTAGAAAAGATTTTGGTGTATAGTATAATCTTCCTTATATCATAATTGTGAGAAATATGGGATTTCCTACTTGATTTTTAGAAAGGAAAATGCTTCTTTGATGTTGACTTATTGTCCCTTAATTTGCGAAAAAATAATAATTTAGGATGCCTATGATAAGATTGTATTGAAATCATACAACAATGTTTTGTACATATAAATTAAAAAAGATAAATTTAAGATTACATAGTAATTGATAAGATATTTTCAATTGTCAAGTTTGGAAGCATACTAAATTTAACATGTCAATTGGGTTATCAAAGGACAAAATAAAATCAATTGGCTCATTAGCAATGTGGAGAATCAAATTTAAAAATTAGGAAGATGAATATTTTAATAACCATCTTCATCTAAGATGCATTAAAGCATTTGTAGATTATATAGAGATCAAAATACTATGCAAAGTTGTTTTATAGTTTGTCAATATGTTTTGACTAAAAAAATGCTATAGTTCTTGAGGAGGCGTCCCCACCCAAAAAGGCCACGTCAAGGACATCTTGAGGATGGGGGGAGGGGTATGGGACATCCCCACCTCATCCCCCTTTTCTAAATAATTCCTAAGAAACATCCCATAAACTTGGGGGATTTCACAAATTTTTTCTAGGGACGTTTGTACATCTCAGGGACGGTGGGGGACGCTTTGGAGTCCCTAGGATGACTGGGCATCCCCAATTTTATAGACAACATCATTCAGTTTACTATTGGGGATTATGTTATGGTACGTCTAAACAAACCCAGATTGCAAAAAGGTATGCCAACCAAGCTACAAATGAAAAGAGTAGGACATTGCAAAATCTTGGCCAACTATGGAGCCAATGCCTACAAAATTGATTTACCATCAAATTTAGGCATCTCTCTTGTCTTCAATGTGCAGGATTTGGTTGAGTTCAAGGGTACACTACCTCAGAGTAGTCATGGAGTCAATACAGATTTGGAGCATGTAGTAGTACCTACACCAAGTAAGTTAGAAGCTGAACAAGTATTAGATTCTAGAGTTAAAAAGGCAACAAGACACTAGGTGTACATGGAACACCTCATCAAGTGGAAGGGAAAACTTGAGTCAGAGGCAACTTGGGTTGTTGAAGCAGATTTCAAAAAGGCAGGCATCCCTCAAGACATATTGTCCACAAGAGTGACATAGTTTTCTTTTGCTGGGGAGTATGGTGCAAGGGCACCTAGGTGGGGCTTATATAGGACCTAGGGCTCCTAGGGTATTTTGGCTTGTAGTGGTGCTAGCCACACCACTAGGTGAATAATAGGGCTAGCCTAGTCCTAAGGTGAGGTTGTGTAGGCTAAAGTTGCTCATAGTTTCTCAATTAGCCTAGTCCTATTTCTTTTGGTAACTTCCTGACCTCTCTATGCACTAGTTTGGAGATTACCCTATTCTTGTTTGGCTCTGTTCGGCTTTTCTATTGTGTGTTGTGTGCTTCTTGTGCCGTGCTTATGCCTACTGTGCCATGCCTACCTGTTGTGACCTTTGGAGTCGTATGTCGTGTGCAGGGCCATTGATCGTGTTGCCACGTTTGAAGGAGAGGGTTGTGATTTTTGCTTGTTGTGCCATGTCCACAATGATCGTTCATCTCATTGCCCTAGCCGTGCTGTGTTGCTAGGTCTTTTGTGGATTTGATCTAAGTCGCTGGTGGTTGTAAACCCTTTGTTACATTTCCTCCAGCTTTCATCCGGTTGCATGGGAAGTGTTTGACAGAATGTTGAACCTATGTAGTTATCTATGTTGATTTTGGGTATACATATGAAGGTATTGCAGGTTGCATACAAATTGTTTGACAGAATGTCTAGACATTGGGAAAAATAATACTGACTTCATCCAACGGTGTACATCATTCTTAGACAAGTGTTTGGTCATTAAAAATTTCCTGTGCCATTCTGAAACCATCTGAATTTGCTTTGGAATTGGATCTAATTGGTAAACTGTGCCTTTGTCTATTGTGTGGAGGTATTTGGTGACATTGTCACAGGTGTTTGACAAAATGCTTGGTCTATGGTAAAGTTGTGAATTTTTATGAGCTATGGCACCCTTATCTAATCTAATTACACTCTAGTAGCTTGCTGATCACTTGACTACAATGGAGTCTGCTAATGTTGTCTTGCAAAATGTTGTTGCTCAGTCCACTTCACTCTATATTAAACTCGCAAAACAGTTGATTCTGTTGAAATCTAAGAACCACACTCTATGAGATACTATGCAATATCTAGTCACTGAAAATATAGGTCTCAAGGCTAATTTGGACTCCACTACCATGCAGCTCAGGGAGTTAGACACTATCAAAGAAAAACAATCAAAGATTGTGGATAGGCATTCTTCACTGTTAACAAAAACTGAATTGAAGGTGAAGTCTTGGGCTTCTTTATGCAACTCTGCAACTAAGGCTCCTCTTTTAGGTGTCGAGAAGTTAGTACAAGGGAAGATGGATGATGCACGGGTTAGGAAGATCCATGAACTAAACTTGTGAGTCAGTGGTCTCCCCTCCATTGCTAACCCCTCGACTATTGGATACTCTTTCCTCAAGGACTAGCTGGACATTTTAGACATCACTCTTGATAGATGTTGGTTAAGCCTAGATGACACTCTCTTCATTCGGTTCCTCTCCTTCTTTGATAGGTTGTGGGCTCTTAGGGCAAAGAGAAAGTTATTCTCTCTTTCCCCTAAGATCTACCTAGATGAGGACCTCACCCGATCATAGGTGGTAGAACTCAAGCAAGCTTGTGCCCTCGTTATGGCAGCTAGACAAGAAGGTAAACATGCAGTCATCATAAATCTTAAAGCAGTAATCTACGACACCTTTCCTACAGGTTGGGTTTTGAGGATGGCCTCTAAAGCCAAATGACAGGCTCAATGGTAGTTAAGCACAGGCTCTTTGTGCCTCAACTACTGGAATGGTAATGGTATCTTTTGGTCTATGCCTGGCTTACTTAACGATGCTATTGGTTCTGTTGACCTTCTTTTTATTACAGAGACACATGAGAGTCCCATGCGTTCTCTTCCCAATATTTCTAGTTATTAGTGGCTCTCCTCTTTTAGAGATGAGGTCCGGTGCTTTGGTGGGGTTAGAGGTTCTGGTCAGGTCGCCTATCTTATTTGGGACCACCTTTTCAATACTATTTCCCTGGTTCACTTTGATAGCTATGCCAGGTTCATGTGGATTCACATTGATCAATGGACCTTGCTCTATAGAGATACCTATATTGTCATTTGCTACTTCTCACCAGCATCTTTGTACTATGCAATTCATAGCACTGAGGGTGGGGACCCTTATGAGGACCTTGTTGAGCACATTACTAGATTCTCGGCCATGGGGGACATCATCATTTTGGGAGACTTTAACACATGGACTAGAGACCTACAACCTCCCCTCCATGATCGTAGGGTTGATCCCATGTGTACGAATGCTTCTGATCCTAGTTCTGTGGGTCTGCATCGGCTCTCCAAGGATCATCAGGGGCCCTTCACTAGGTATGGTCAAAATTTACTTCAGCTTTGTGAATCATCTAACTTAGTAATTTATGAACAGGCTCTCTTGCTTTCTTGGCTCCAAACTCTTCACTTGTTGGCCACATGGTGGTGGTGCTAGCATTGTGGACTATGTTCTCTCTACAACCTCCTTCATCCCTCTCATTAGTCAATTTACCATCTCTCACCTTCCTCTGGCTGACCATGCCCTCCTTAGCATCACCCTTTGGGGACCCCTGACACCTCCTCTCTCTTGCTTATCCACTTCTTCTTGCCCCCCATCTTCTAGCAGCCTCCCCCCACATGCTCACACTTCTTTTTGTTTCACTGATGGCGACATAGAGATCTTCATCCATCACCTTAGACGACTTCTCCCCCAAGACCCCTTCACAGACTCCAGGGATGTCACCTCCATCTTTCACTCACTTGCGTCCACCTTATGGGAGTCTGCCCTTCTCTCCATTCCCCACTGCACCTCCTTGCTCACCCCTAACCCCACTCACAGATCTTGCCCCATGAACCAGTGGTTTGATGAGGACTACAAATCCTTTCATCGCATGCTACACTTTTCTCTAATCACTTCTTCCTCCTCTTCCTCTCAGTTGAGGCTCGACTACTGCCACTTTCTATGCCATAAGAAACAAAAGTTCACTTTTCTATAGTTTAGATCTCTTTGTGCCACGTTCTTCTAGTCTCCAAAGCTCTTTTGGCACACCATGTTTCCTTGCCACCCCCCCTCCCTCCACTTTGGACTTTCACTCTCTTGCCTCCCACACCTTTACCCTCTATGATATCCCTGGCCAGCCCCTCTCCATCTCATCCTCCCCCCCACCCATTGTCACCTCTTCTCCTTTTCCCACATTGCTAAGGCAGTGAGAGTTATGAACAGTAGCAGAACTCTAGATGAGGAAGGATACCAAGCTGAATTCTTCAAGTTGGATATCTCTGTCCTGAGACCCTTTCTTACAGTTCTCTTTAATCGAGTGGTTTGTGTCGGCTTTCCTGACTCTTGGTCATGACATATTATCTATTCGATCCATAAACCTAGGCCTACTTCTAACCCTGGGAACTCCAGGACCATCATGGTTGGGCATACTTTCACCAAACTCTATGCAACTGTGCTGAGTGGTATCCTATCTAGAGAGCTTGATCAGTGACATTGTCGAGCTAGAGGTCAGACTGGGTTTCGCATAGATTTTCAGACCATTGATCACATTTTGACCTTATAGGCTATCATTGAGGAGGCTCGTCACCACTCGATGAAAGTTTATTGTTGTTTTGTTGACTTTCGCAAAGCCTTCGACTCTGTTCCTCGGGCAGCTCTCTTTCAATGTCTTACAGACATTGGGATCTCAGAGATTCTCCTTACAGCTATTATGAGGTTATACAAGTGTGTTGTGGGAAGATTCAGGACTCCACAAGGCTTCGTTGACCCTATCCAGAGCACTATCGAGGTGAAACAGGGCTTCCCTCTCTCCCCCACTCTCTTTGGCATCTGCATCGATGAGCTTGAGGCATTTCTCTGTGATTGCTCGCTTCCTAGTGATGGTTATTACTTGCATCAGGTGTTGATCTCTATTCTCCTATTTGTTGATGACGTGATTCTCCTAGCATCTTCCCTTGATGGTCTTCAATAGCTTCTTGATGGCTTGGCCTCTTTTTGTGTCTTGTGAGCTTGTTGTAAATCTGGGCAAGACTCAGGTTATGGTCTTCAATTTTTTGAGGACATCACACCTCCATTTTTACTTCTAGGGTACCGAGATCGAGATTACATCTTCATATACTTAGTTGGGGGTTAAGTTTTCTAGACCTCGGTTCAGCTTGAGACTAGCCATGCAACCCAGAGTCAACAAGGGACTCAGCTCCCTCGCTATTCTTGAGTGACTATTTTCGACACCACGACTAAGATTCTATTCTTAACTCCCTGGTCAAACCGACTGTCCTCTATGGCTCTACTGTTTGGGGCCCCTCCCTCTTGGAGTCTGACTAGGCGTCTGTTGAGAGAGTCCAAACTCTTTTCCTTTGGTGCATTATTAGATGTGACTGATCCACACTGCACAACATCATTCTTATAGAGTTTGGTGCTCACCTTTTAGATTGGGGACCATCTTTGATTTAGTTTGGCTTCTTCACCAGCTCTAAAACTTTGTTGATTCCTCTAATGGTCATCATAGATATTCCTACTTTGCTTATTGTTCCTCTATGGAGGTTGTGGGTTCAGACTCTAGACACAGGTCTCGTTTTTGGTACACCCAGGTCTTTGCCCTCTTGGGCTCAATTGGTATTAGTTTGGATCATCTTCCTCCCTTCTAGTTTTCTCTGGATGCTCTAGCCTATCTTCTTTCACCTCAATAGGAGTTGAATGAGCATGTTAGAATTGACATATACAAACAATATGTTATCACGACTTGAAAGAATCCCCCAAGTAGGCTCTGCCTGCGTATGGCCTTCTATGCTGAGCACTTCCTTGATATCCAGGACGAGATCATCTTATGCCCCTGGTACCTCACTCGTTGTTGGACTCATGCTCTTCGCATCTCCTTGGGATATTTTAGAGTGGGATCTCACCGGATATGTATTTAGACTGATCACCAGATCGACAGGGAGGACAGGATTTGTCATCTTTGTCACCTTGGGGAGGTTGAGACTAAGTCTCACTTTATTTTTTGTTGCCCCATTTACAATGAGATCTGAGGGAGATTTTAATGTTTGTTCAGAGAGTGTCGGTCTCTTCCCTCATTCTTTAGATATATTGACCAACACTGTCTTGCACTCTACCTTTAGGAAACCATGTGACTTTGCGAGCACACTATACAACTCTAGCTTTGCTCAACATCGACCCCTACACAACTCATCACCTCTTTCTTCAGTCCTATAGTTCCTACTCGAGGATTGAAACGACCTCCTTGTAATATCTCAGGTCACACCAGATCTATGAGACCCTGTAGAAATCACACTCAACAATGACCTTCTAGAGTATCTGATTGCTCTAATGCCCACCTTTCCATTAAGGACTACTTCTCGCCTGTGAGGAGTTCTTAGTTTCTATTTTTACTTTTCTTGGTTCTTTTGTTGTTTTTCTTTCATGTTCTTTTTGTGGACACCATTTGGTGCTCCCCCCTACTGGTGTTTTCCCTTTATACTATTTCCAATCCCTTAGACCCTCGTTGGTCTCTTGTTGGACATTAATAAATTTATATGATCTATATAGAGCATTTTTGGGTTTTGAAGGCTAGAATGGTCAAACAAATGATTAAAGGGCCTTATTATATGTTTTATACCCATTTAAGGCTTTTAACAAGGTTTGACATCATTTGGAGCATGTTTGAGGGTCAAATGCTCAAATTTACAAACAAATGCTAAAAAAATGTCAGTGTTGTCATTGACAACATTTTGACAACTTTTCTTGTAATTGAACACCTTTTCAATTGGAGCTCTGTAACTATATGAAGAAGTTGGGTTAGGTGTGGGGATGTGTTTTTAAGGCCATCCTCAACCTCTTGGCAGGGTTGAAACTTGGAGAGAATTCTGGTTGTACGGACTGAGCATTAAGCTTAATTTCACAGTTTTATGCTTTTGAGTTTGATTGGTTTTCAATGAATTGAATTGGGATCTTTTTGTGCTTGGAAGTGTTAGATTAGATTGATTTGCAATGCTGTACAATACTAGTTTGAGGTTTTGTAGAGTTTTAGTTACTTAAATAAATTATTTTGATTTTGGTTATCCTGCTATTCTAAATCTAATAGTTGATCAAAATGGGGTCATAACTCCCTCTCCCACCATAGTATCTATACGACCTCTTGGGAGTTGGGAGATGACTTCTTGTACATATTGTAGAGCAAAGGAGGGCCCTTGGAAAGCAAAGCAAGTGTTTATTTGGTGATGCCCTAGGTGAGCCAGAGATGCATGGCTAGGGATCACAGTTAGTTCAGAGGTGTTTTCGGTGATTGAATGTGCAAGATACTTCAATCAAAGCTAGAAAGGTGTTAGAAGGTGTGATGAAACTCCAATCTCAATGGGAAGCCATGGTGGAAGTCCTATGGAAAGAAAATCAATCTTTTCATTAGACAACTTGCTAAACCCTTAGAACCCTTGTTTTAAGGCTAAAATTATGCTCATACTGTACAGACAAGTTGGGAAACCTAGACCACCGAAATCATTAAGGTGTTTGAAAAGGGTAACTGGACTGGTGTTTGACCCCTTGTTAAGGGTTTTTTCAAGATATTTGAGTTTTACAACATTTGGAGGGCTAATTGCTTATAGCTCTATTACAAGCATTTGAGTGCATTTTTTCTTGGTAGTGGGAACTTGATTAGGGTTTCAAGTCCGTCTGTGATTGAGGACCTTGAAGGAAGTCCAAGTTCTTTCATAGATGATCATTCAACCATTGGGGTGTCATTTGGGCATTTGGAGTTGAGTGTGGAATGGTAGAATTGGCAAGATTACTGATTGGTGTGCACTAGTTGAATGGCTAGGACCTCATGTTAGGTTTCTAAGGAGATTGGGGGAAGTTAGCAACCCTATTAGGTCTAGTGGAAGAACTAAGGTGGCCCTAGAGGAAGCTAGGGTAAGAGAACAACTAGTGTTCACATCAGTTATTGTTCTTGTTGCTATTGAAAATGAATTCTAAATTATGTTCTTGGGTATATTTCAAATTTAAATGTTATTATTTTAATATTACACACACATTGAAAATAATTCCAAATAATGAATGCATTATAGCATATTGAGCATTGAGTTCGATTAGTGAAATGTTGTGTGTTAATGTTCTATGATGTTTAAATGGCATGGTTTATCCATGTCTTCATATGAATGTTATATATATATATATATATATATGCAAATTTTCATATATATTTTATATTTTCAGATTTTCCCTATATGTATATAGCCATCCCCATTTGCCATCCCCTCCTGTCCCCAAAATCGGCAAAAACAATTACTGTCCCAAAAACCCGTCCCACCATCTCCTACCATCCTCATCTTGGAAACTTGGGAGAAGATAGAAAAAATGTTAAAGATGATTAGATTGATTGTAGATTTAGACTGTGTATATTTTTTCAATTTCTTGACTCTTGAATAATATGTCATTAATTGATATTACCTTTTTGCAGGTTATAATTAGAATGAAAATATTATTAGGTTTCTCAAATATAGAAATGATACTGAAATAATACTAATGAGTTCTGGATATTGTATTTACAAATCAAAATCTGATTATCATGAAATGATTGAACACCAAGAGGCTTTTACTAATTGATTTTGGTGTTCTTCTAAGTCTGATCATATCTGATGTATATGAATAAAAACATGAGGGAAGGGACATGCCAATGAAAAGACATGTCTCCACAAAGTGGAGACATGCCCATTCATTATGATCTCTCCTATACAGTGTTGGTTCATTACTTTAAACAAAGCCCAATAACTATCTAGAGTTTACACAATAGTTAGCAATGAAAATTGTGTACTGTTGATGCCATAATCAACGATCTATATGAGCAATGGTAGAAAACTTGATCTAATGCAAAATACAACACTATTGATCATATCTTGATCAGAATTATATTAGGAACATGATCAATGATAATCTACAATGTTAAATGCCAAACAAACATACAGATCGACATTATTCTTGCAACTAATATATGATATTTTCAATCTAATTAATGAATGACAATTAGTTTCTAAAATATGATCAATACAATGATATTATTTCAAGCATTTAAATATGTATAACTTTCAATAGACACAATGTATATTGAAATATATACATGCATATAGTTATATCATGGTAAAGATAATTATCATTCATAATCATCTGACCGAAGCTATCATTTTCAACACTCCCTCTTAGCTAGGGAAGATACAAGTTTAACCAAGTATAGATCACAACAATATCACCTTACTCATAATATCAAAATATATGATATGTTTAAGAATATCAAGTTACATGACATTCTTCATAACACACATATTCATATTATGGTATGTGTGGTGACATCAAGTCTTATGATGTCTACCATAATAAATCATGGTATATCCATGGATACACTATCCACCATAATTATCTCTTAAGGATCATAATGATTTTCAAATGATATCAAGTCTCATGATATCTATCAAAATGTCCAAGAGATACTAACTATCATGACATGTCCATGGATATCCAATCAAACGATATCCATCATGATAGTGAAGCAAATCATTGTAAAGTTGTCATTTTACAATGTCAAAACAAGTGTTCATTATCTAAAAGATTGTCACCTTTCAATAATGTCCATAGCCCCCCCATAAAGTCATGTCGTCACATGCATGACAAAAAAAAAAGAGTTTATATATTAAACATCATTTTATTAGTACAAATAAATAATAATTTTGAGACTCTGTCTCAAGTTTGACTTACATTTTTAACCATTCCAAGTTTATTTCAAAAGTGTTCAACTTTTACCTTGGAGAGAGGCTTGGTGAGAATGTTTTTTTTTTCAAAAGTGTTCAACTTTTACGTTGGAGAGAGGCTTGGTGAGAATGTTTTTTTTTTTTGGTCACTCCAATTGAGTCATATTCTTTTCTAACATATCTCTTACATAGTGCTAAGGAATCTCTATGTATTTTTATCCATTATGGAACCCTAGATTCATCGTAAGCTTGATACGATTCTAATTATCACAATGGATAATAATAGGATCTAGGGGCTCACCAAATAATCCCACAAACAATTTCTTGAGTCATACTACTTCTCTTTCTCCCATAGAGATTGCAATGTATTTAACTTCTATCAAGCTTTGAGCAATTGGTGGTTGTTTCCTATTGATCCAGTAGATCATAGCCAATCCTAGATTGATACTACCTCCTGATGTGCTTTTTTGATCAATTACACTTCCAATCTAATCAAAGTAGAGTATCCATGTAGATATAGGTCTGTATTTTTGAATTTATGACCATATCCAATTGTACCTCAAAGGTATCTTAGAATGTATTTTGCAACAATAAGATGTATCTCCTTTGGTTCACACATAAACTGGCTAAGAGGATTCACTGGATAACATGTATCTTGTTTTGTGTTGATCAAATACATCAATGATCCAATTATCTATCTTTTGAGAGTGGGATCTACAAATTTTGACTATGTTGTTCCTAACTTTAATTTTTGCAAATTAGTTTCCATGGGTGTACACGTTGGTCTATAGTCCAACATTCCAAACCTTATTGGACTATCAATTGTATACTTTCCTTGATTAAGAGTGATGCCATCTAATTTCTACTAGACTTCTAGACAAAGAAAGTAATGTAAAATGTACAAGTCCTTCATGTAAAATTATGAGGCTAGATTCCTCTTACACTGAGAAATTAGATGATCTCCTATTATTAACATGTCATAAATATATAAACTAAGTAATAAAATATCACCATTAATTAACTTAAAGTAGAGATTAAGATCTGAAGCATTCCAAGAAAACCCTTGTCTCACAAGATAATGATCAATCCTCTCATATCAAACTCTTTGGGCTTGTTTAAGTCCATATAAAGCCTTATTTAATTTGCATACATGCTATTCAACATTATGTATTAAGTCTTTAGGTTTCTATATCTAGACTTCTTCTTCAATCATCTCATTCATAAATGCAATCTTTACATTCATTTGATGGGTTTTCCATCCTTTCAATGTTCCAATGGCTATCACTACTCTAACTGAGGTGTAATGGGCAATAGGTGCAAAAGTATCTTAACAATAAATACCCTCTTTCTGTGAGAAACCTCTAGCAAAAAATTGGGCTTTGTGTTTCTCAAAACTGCCATTAGCAACATGCTTGGTTTTGAAGAGCCATTTCAAGGAAACAATAAATTTTCCTTTTGGTCTTGATACCATGTTTCACACATCATTCTTTTTAAATGGACTAATACTCTTTTTTCATAGCATCTTTCCATACTTGATGTTTGAGAGCTTTTGTGACACAAGTTGGCTTTGATTTGATGATCTCACTCATCAAGGCAACATAACTAGAGAATATGTAGGGTCTCTTACTTTCTCTAAAAGTTCCTTTGGGCATTGCATAATTTTCATCTTCCTCAGTCATCTTTCTAGCCTAAAGTGGTCTCTTTTTGTTATTGTAAGGTCCATCTACTACAAGAATCTGATTTTCATTTATAGTTTCTTTCAGGGATTTCCTTTGATCCTCAGGAGCATGATCCTCCTCCATATCTTTAGGATGATCTTGTATTTCTATCTTGTGAGTGCTCTTGGATTTCCTAAAGGAATTGTCTTCCTCAAAGATGACATCTCTGCTAAGTACAATCAATTTTTTCCTAGATATGAATATTCTGTAGGCTTTTGATGTTTCACTATAGCCCACAAATATCCCTTTCTTTCTAATGGGTTCTAACTTAGACCTTTTTTCCTTAGGCACATGAATATAGACAGGTCAGCTAAAAATCCCTAGATGACATGCTAGGTTTTAACACCGATGAATGCTTCTTCAAGAGTTTTGTTATCTAGAAGTGAGAGAGAAAATCTATTTTAAATGTAGACAATTTTCCTAAAGCCTTCAACCCAAAATAATGTTTCTATGTTTTGATCATATAAAAAGGCTCTAGAAGCTTCTACAATGATTATTTCTTGTAGCAACTGCATTTTTTTTGTGGATTTTAAAGTACAATAAGCTCCCTCTTAATCCCTACATTGACACATAATTATTTTAAGTTTTTTTGAAGTGTATTCCCTCCCATTATCTATTCTCAATGTTTTTATTTTCTTCCCAAACATGGTTTTTACAAGAGGTTTGAATTCCTTGAACCTTTCAATAATTTTTTTAGACACTTTACATTTAAGTAAGTATATCTAGGTCTTTCTAGAGAAATAATCTACACAGATTATATAGTTTATGAATCCTCCCATGGTGGGTATAAACATAGGTCCACATAAGTCAAAATGAACTAATCAATACATTTTTAGTTTTACCAATACTATTTTGAAAGGTTCCATTTGTATTCTTTCCTATGGCACAACCTTTGCATGCTCCTTCATACGATTGATTTAGTTTAGGCAAACCAATCATCATTTTCTCTACTAAAGGTAGATCATGAAAATGAAGTTGCCCCAGTCTTTTGTGCTAGATTTCATTTGAGCTAGAAGTCTCGTGGATTAGGGATTGATTTCGATGAATGCAAAGTTTGTAAAGACATCCTTGTCTTATTCCTATAGTAATCACTTTCTTTATAATGCAGCTCTATGACAATGCCAGAACTTTTCTATCCATAAAGGTTACTTTATGTCCTTTGTATTCAAGTGCAAAAATGGAGACTATGTTTCTTTTTAATCCCAATTATAAATAATACTCCAATGAGTTGAAGGGATATGCCTAATTTCAAGTTGATGGTGCAAGTTCCAATCCTCTTTACTAGATAGTCAAAATTTATCCGCAATAGTTACTTCTTCATCAAATTCTTATATCATAGTGTTGAGGTGTTCTTTGCACCCTATAATATGTCATGAGGATCCACTATCAATCACCCAAGTGTTGATTTTATTTGAAACTTGACTTGATAAGGATGAATAGAAAACATTTTTCTCTGAATCATGATTTATGTTATCTTTTCCAACTTCAACAAAAAGAGCCTTGTTATTTTGTTCTATCAGGGAACTTGATTGCATAATGTTCATATTGATAATGTTCCTTTTCCATATGTGCTTTTCTTCCTTTCGAAATTCTTATTATTTCCCTTCTTATTAGAGTTAGTTTTAATAAATGAATATCATCATTTTTGGAATTTTGGTTGTTTCCTCTAGTCATTAGTCTAGATTCTTCTTGTAAGCAATCTAATTTCAATCCATCAAATTTAAGGAGTTTTGACCATGCACTTTTTCCTGATAATTGATACCCATGAGATGTTAGGAGGCCACCTAGAGCTATTAATGTTAACTCTTTACCTTAATAAGATTTCCAATAGTTGAAAGATGATCTCTCAATTAAGTGATTATCATAAAGTATGTAGTGATAGATTCTCCCTTATTCAATTTCACATGGTGACATTGTCTTTTCAATGCAAGGATTTTTCTAGTGTTGTTTATTTCATATGTATTTTCAAGAGATTTGAACATTTGATATGTAGTATCATATTTTGACAAAGTAGGAACTATATGATCCATAACTACATCCACAATTATTTTCATAGCCTTTTCATTGTTCTGATCCATTGAGTTTTCTCATGATAATTCATTGGCTCATACGTGTTTCCTTTCACAAATGAGTCTAGTTCATTTTCTTTCAATATGATCATAACTCTAAGCTTCCATGATACGAAGTTGGTTGCTCCTTCAAAGAAATCCTCAAGTTTGATTACACTTGACTTATAAATAATGGAAGGTGATTATTCTTTCAAGAGAGAATATGTATTATGAGTGATCTGAACTCTCATGTCTAATTAGATCTTCCTTAGCAAGGCTTTGATTCTATGATAAAGATGACTGGAATTATTGAAAATATAAACTGTGTCTATCTTTTCAATTTCTTGTCTCTTGCATAATATGTTCATTGATTGATATTACCTTTTTGCAAGTTATAATTAGAATGAGGATAATTATTATGTTAATGAAATCTAGAAATGATACTGAAATAATACTAATGAGTTGTGGTTGTTGTATTTGCAAAGTAGAACCTATTTATCATGAAATGATCAAACTCTAAGAGGCTTTCACTAATTGATTTTGGTGTTCCTCTAAGTTCGAATGAATATATCTGCGTGCACGCGCGCGCACACACACACACACACACAAAAATAAAAATAAAAATAAAAGGGAGGGGATATGCCAGTGGATAGACATGTCCATTCAATATCATGTCTCCCAAATGGTATCCCTTCATTACTTAAAAAAAATCCCAATAACTATCGAGAGTTTACATAGTAATTAACAATGACAATTGTGTATTGTTGATACCATAATCAATGATATGTATAAGCAATTATATCAAACTTGATTTGATGAGAAACACAATACTATCAATCATATTGTGATCATAATTATATTTGGAACATGATCAATTATAATTTAAAATGTTAAATGCCAAACAAACACACAAATCGATATTATACTTTGAACTAATGTATGATATTTTCATTCTTATTTTTGAAAGACAATTAGTTCAAAAATAAGATTAATACAATGATATTATTTTAGGCATTTAAATATGTATGTATATATGTCAATATACATAATGTGTGTGTGTATACATACATATACATATACATATACATATACATATACATATACATATACATACATAGACATATATATACATACACACACACATATACATATACACACACATGTATGTATCGACAAGCTCACATAGTGAGTGGTAATTCTATAGATGGACACAACGAACCTAGGTCAGGTACATACACACACACATATATAGATACATATACATATATACATACATACATACATACATACACATACATATACATACATACATATAAATACATAGACATACATATACATACTCACACACACATATATACACATATACACATACATACATACATACATATATATATATATATATATATATATATATATATATATATATCATGGTATTGATAATTATCATTCATAATCATCTGTTTGAAGCTATCATTTTCAAGAAAGAAAGGAAAAGAGAGAGACAAAACATTCATTTTGCCAAACTAGAAATATTAGAATCTAATTTAACTCATATATATATCATGGTATTGATAATTATCATTCATAATCATCTATCTGAAGCTATCATTTTCAATAAAGAAAGAAAGAGAGAGAGAGAACATGCATTTTTTCAAACTAGAAATCCAAGAATCTAATTTAACTCATCATCAATGCTATGTCATTGCAATCTTTTATTAGTAAATATTCTATATTGTGTTTTTGTTTACAAGGAAATGTGGCACTTTAATTACCATTGAAGACAATGCTAAAAGCCACACATGGGCCTACATTACAACAACTAAGCTACACACATGTACTCTTTTTGTGAATGGATAGTGTGTATTTTAAAAGAACACATTAGTCAAATGACTTGCAAGATCAAAAAATTATATAACTTCAATAATTCATGATAATGTATATTTTTATTATTCACCATTATCTAAATTTCATTTTAATATAATAGATATAGTTGACGGGAAATTTATTTTAAATTAAATTAAATTAAATTGAGAGTTTGTGTGGGGAGAGAGAGAGAAGCGGGAGGGGGCAAGTGAGTGAACACTTTCAAATTTATAAAGTTTAACAATGTTTAAAATTTATTCTTTAATGATACTTATGACATATTATATGTTTTCTTTCTAGTAGATTGGTATAATCTAAATTGCTATTATGATACTGAGTTATAAATTATGATCTTGTGACACTAAGCCCTAAGAAAAATATAAAATGAATAAAATGAGAATCATACAGGTATAAATTTTACACGTTACACAAGATATTAATGAAAAAAATCTATAAAATATTATTTTATTTAAAAAATTATATGGGGACACTCTTATATGTACTTTCACATGACCCATAATACCTTAAAATATATGTGTGTGTTTGTGCATCTGTGGGTGTGCATGTGTATGGGTGTATATGTGTGTGGGGATGTATGTGTTTGTGTGGGTGTGGGTGTGGGCATGAGAGTGGCTGTGGATGTGCATGTACGTGTGGGGGTGCATGTGCACACACACACACACACACACACACACACACACACACACACACACACACACACACAGTATTCATTAATCAAACTATATAACATCATTTTATTTAAAAATTATCTAGGGGCAAATGTACTTTCACATGATCAATAATACTTTGAAATATATAAATGTGTGTGTTTGTGTGCATGTGTGCACAATACATACATACATGTAGATGCATATGTGTATGTGTACACACTCATCTACACATACAAATACATATATAAGAGGGAACTCCTTAAATATAGGGAAATGTGGAAATCTACTTTAAGGGATATTAGTTACACATATTCAAAGTAATTATTCATATATAATTAAAATCTAATACAACATGTGCATGTGTGCGCATGTATGCACATATGCATATACATGCATGTATTTGTGTGCACACACAAATATGCTCGTGTGTGTGTGTGCCCGCGTGTGCACATGTGTGATGGGGGTTGTGGGTGTGCATGTTTGTGGGAATGCGAGTGCATGGGCATGCATTCATGTGTGTGCATGCAAGTTTTTTTGTGGTTGTGTGTCTGTGCAAGGTTCTTTGTGTGTGGGGGACAGACATGTATACATGTGTGTGTACATGTTTGTTTAAATATAGCAAAAAGATGAAAATCCACTTTAAGGCGTATTAGTCACATTTGTTCAAAGTAATGCTTTTTAAATAATTAATAATCTAATAATTAATATATGTGTATGTGCTTGCATGTGTGCATTTGTGTGTGGGTGTAGGTATGTGTGTGTATAGGTGTGGGTGTGTGTACGCGATACATACATGTTTAATCACACCTATTCAAAGTAATCATTCATAAATAATTGATAATATAATAGCTACTTAATTATTAATTATTATATGATATATGATTTATAATATAAAGAAGTATAACCATATTATAAATCTTAAGATGGTATGACCTCTAATAATATCATGTTATAATATATAGCAAATGAAAGGACATGTGCATGTAAACTATACTTTTTTATACTAGTCTATTCGAGGTGATATTTGTCAAAAATAGACTAATTTAATATGATTGCAAGAAAACAAAAACAAAATTTCTATAGCATATCATT
Organism: Cupressus sempervirens; assembly: GCA_028749045.1. Taxonomy (NCBI): domain Eukaryota; kingdom Viridiplantae; phylum Streptophyta; class Pinopsida; order Cupressales; family Cupressaceae; genus Cupressus; species Cupressus sempervirens. The sequence goes on along the minus strand of CM053785.1, from coordinate 870,790,103 downwards.
GTGAACTCTTTCAAAAATTCTATAGTCTAAAGAAAATCAACATATTATTCAATAATCAATGATTAAAATAAATATATAATCCAATCTTTATAGGTATCTAGATCAATTTTAACAATTAACAATACCCACAAAACTCACTATGGAACCTCTATCTTATGAATCCAATCAATAGAAAAAGAAACACATGGAATTATTAAGTAATAATTAGAAAACCATCAGCTAAACCAAAAAATAATGGAACCTAAGTTTCCTTCGTTAAAATCCCAAGATGAGTCCAAAAGCTAAAAACAATATGCATTACTTCCAACTTTAAGAAGCTAGGCACAATTGAGTTACCAACTCTATTTTGACTCCATTATCTCAATTTTAAGAACCTCAATGATTTTTCATGAGATGCATCATAAGTTGGATAAAACAAGTGCAACTCTCTCTAACAACTCTCTTATGTATCATCAATTTTTAACATTTTTGTTTAATGAGGGAGGCTCAATTTTTTAAAGCCGTGAGTTTTGATTTAGAAAGTTGACTAATACCCTTTTACAATTTTAAATTTATAAGAGATCTTCATCCTCATAACTAGCTTATTAGTTACAATCTATTTCAACAACTTTAGGGCCAACTATAACCTTTGCAATGTTTCAAAATAATGGTCTTTTAGCTTAAGATATAAGGCTTAGACACATTTCCTAGCATTTTATCTAGTTAAAATTGATAAGAGCATTATAGGAATTTGTAGTGATATTTTATTTATTTGGTATCCCCTTTCATCTATTGTCTAAATTAAATAAATGTGATATTCATTCTTAATTAAGTCCACCCTTTATACATCTCTATCATTCAAATTTTAAATAAATACTATATACTTTATTTATTCATATGGTCTCCACCTCATATCATTAGTTGACCAAAACCAATTACTTTAACAATAAATTCCATTGCACATTTCTAAGCATGTTTAAACCATTGTCAAACTTAGACATATCATGCTTTCCACTTCCCCACAAAATTCTCTTACCAATTTTGTCTAATTATTTCTCTAAAAGTGTTTTTTAAACATTAAAAATGTATCTCTTTTATCCCCACCTTTTGCCTTATTTCAAGAGGATATTGAACATCTAAATCCTTTTAATCTTGGATCTCTTTAGGTGCACCAATCACAAGGTGTCACTTGGAGCCCCCATTCTCCATCTTGATACTTATTATCAACTATTTATTTCTCAAAATGAATTTCAATCATTGACCATCTATCCATCCAATACATAATTAGAATGTCTAATAAGCCATTTCCAAGAAGTCTTTTAAATTAAAAGTTAGGTTGTTTCTTTTGTAGACAAATTAGATAGCATCTCTCACATGAAAATCCATTGAAGTACAACCATACACATGTATGTGCAACAAGGAGTTATCATTGATAAATTTTTTAAAGTTAATCTTTGGTTCAAATCCTTTTCTTCTTCAGATGTGTAATACCGTGTAAATATGTTTTGATTTTCTTCTTTGAATTATAGTTTTGTATTTTGCATCTTTCTTGTTTATGGTATGTGTTTATCCTAAGATTTGTGGCTTAGAAAGGTTATAAACCTGTACATTAGGAAATGAGAAGAAAGACAAATAGAGTAGATCACCTCTCCTTTTCAAGATTGAACATATGGAAGGAAGATTCCCTCAATAGGCTCAAGATGTGACACAAGTGATAAATGTAGACAATAATTTTCTTCACCAAATAAGTAGTTCTAGAATGGAAAATGACAATAAGGATATAAATGAAAATTAGGAAAGATTTAGATTCATTTAGAAATGAAATAGAAAATTAGCAACTTTAGATCTGAATAACTATTAGATGGAATGACAAAGTATTTATAACAAATTTTCTAAGATCTTGATATTGTAACCTACCACCTTTCGAATTGAAGCCTATTTTTTGATGGTATAGATCAATTGGCTTGATTATACCTAGGTACAAGTCAGCTAACTTGACCTCTACCATGTGTTTTCACCGAAAAATCTCCTATTATTCTCGATCTTTCTAGAAAAGATTTGATTATTTTGTAACCTTATCTTCTACAAAAAAAATATAGGGAGGAAGATTGGAAAAATGGCTTTGCTTGGTCAAACCCTTATTTAGGTATCAACCTTGATAATGTAATAAAATTGCACAAAGGAAAGATGAAATAGAAGCTAAAATTGAATTGTGAATTACCTCATGCTTTGATGTCAAAATACCTCTTTGGAGGTGATCAAAAGTGCTAATGTAATAGATTGGACTCCATAGAAACCCAAAAGAAAATCATGAAAAATAAGTCTTCTAAAATAGATATTATAGTTTTCCACAATGCTTAATAAAGAAGGGTAATACTTTGATGACTTGAACACTTCGATGCTTGAAGACTTGATCTTGAATGCTCAAGGATTATAATGGATCATAATGTAATGGGCACCCTAGAAATGTCTCTGATACCACTGTAATGGATACCCTAGAAACGACTATGATACCACTATAATGGGCACCTTGAAATGCCCAAAAATTGAACTAACTACCGAAATAGATTTTTTATGCAAATTGAAGATTGAACCAATGCTGAAATTATATCAATTCTCAAAATGATGAAATCAAGTACAAAGCAATGTATTCCAAAGGCCAAACCCTAAGGGAATGACATCTAGAATGTTATAAGAGAGGATGAATGTCCTCTAATGCCAAGAAAGATATGTGACTCACACATCCAAGCTCTTATCAAATGCAATTCACAATCATCCAATGCTCAATAATGAGACTCTCACCCCTATTTATCCTTTTCCTTCACCCTTCTAGAGGGAACTAAAATATTAATTAATTTTAAGTGCTAGAAGCTTCCCCCTTCCAATAATTAATGCACTCTCTAGAAACTCCTCCCTTGTAATGCAATAATTAATTGTGCTTCTAGAAAATTAAATTACTAGAAGCTTATCCCTTGTAATACAACAATTAATTAAATTAATTAAATATAAAGTCACCTTTTAATTTTTAATTTTAATTTAGTTAATGACTTTATAAGAAATTAATTTAATTTCCTCTTATGCTCCACTTAGACTTTGGAGAACGTGAAGGCTAAAAGATGGGGTCATTACAGTCTGCCCTCCTTGAAATTGCTTGTCCTCAAGCAATCTAGCAACACAATGAACTCCAACCTCCACTCAGATCCCAATTGAAGTAGTATTTGACATCTTTGTAGACACTAAACCAATGGCAAACTAGCATCATCAAGACCAACCACATGTCCTATAGCCTAGCACCCAAAACTTGTGTTGATGATGTAGAAGTCAAAATGTCACCAGAAGGCAACTCTATAGAAGATCTTTGTAACCTTTTCTTCTTTGTATCCACCCACATAATATACATTGGACTAGAATCCTGATCATCACCAACATGCATTGAAAAAGATGTAGCTACAGGTGAACCCTATGTACTCATGCCAATTGTATCAACAATAGGTGTAGTTGCATTGAAATATATGGACATAGAAACAATACTAACTGCTGCAATAGAAAATTGAACTAAATTTGTAGTTGATGAAAACTCATAATCAACATGTGCACCATCATTAGAACATACATCAACCACCGCATGCATACTTCTAAACTCCTCATTTGATGGTTCAATTGACATAGAAGTGGCTATTGATATGATAGTTCCTTCACATTCTCCTAATCCCACTATTGTTGCATCACCATCCCCTAACAGAGCCTCATATGTGGACTCCTAACTTGGCACACATGACTCAACACTAGATTGTGAATCAATAATACTAGAGCGTAAACCCACATTTACTGACTCTGTTGAAACACCCACATCACCAACATCATAGCTGGGTGGCTCTATATGTGTCTTGATCCCACCTAAGGAACCAACTATCTCCTGCACTAGAGAAACATACAAATTGTCAATGTTGATGTCCATCTATCTAGCCATAAGCTGCAACATCATATCCATTCGTCTATTCTACTCCTGTTGCATCATATCCATTCACCTATTTTGCTCCTGTTGCATCATATCCATTCGCCTACTCTGCTCCTATTGCATACACTGCACCTCCTCCAATGTACCCAATAACCATCTGAACATCACATCTTGATCTGGACTGATATACATTTTTTCAAGCACTTTTCCTTCTATCCGATTGTTCCAAATTTCCTATAAGACCTCCACAGGATAGCAGGACTTATAGCTCTGATACCACTGTAATGGGTAGCTCTAGAAACTCCTCCCTTTCAATCTCTAGAAACTCCTCCCTTGCAATGCAATAATTAATTGTGCTTTTAGAAAATTAAATTACTAGAGGCTTCCACCTTTCCAATAATTAATACACACTCTAGAAGCTTCTCCCTTGTAATACAATAATTAATTAAATATAAAGTCACCTTTTAATTTTTAATTTTAATTTATTTAATGAATTTATAAGAAATTAATTTAATTTCTTCTTATGCTCCACTTAGACTTTGGAGAACGTGAAGACTAAAAGATGTGGTCATTACAGTTGTAATGGGCATCCTGGTAATGCCCAAGAACTAAACCAATTGCTAAAATAATAATAGTTCTCAAAATGATAAAATCAATACATAGCAATGTATTCCAAAGACCAAACCCCAAGGGAATGATGTGTAGAATGTTGCAAGAGAGGATGAATGTCCTCTAATCCCAATAAAGATATGTGACTCACACATCCAAACTCTTATCAAATGTAATTCACAATTATTCTATCCTCAATAGTGACTCTCCCACCTCTATTTATACTTTTCCTACACCCTTCTAGAAGGAAACCAAATATTAATTAATTGCAAGTGCTAGAAGCTTCCCCCTTCCAATAATTAATGCACTCTCTAGAAACTCCTCCCTTGCAATACAATAATTAATTGTGCTTCTAGAAAATTAAATTACTAGAGGCTTCCCCCTTTCCAATAATTTATACACACTCTAAAAGCTTCTCCCATGTAATAAAATAATTAATTAAATTAATTAAATATAAAGTCACCTTTTAATTTTTAATTTATTTAATGACTTTATAAGAAATTAATTTAACTGCTAAAGTGGGGACATTATAGTCCACCCTCCTTGAAATTGCTTGTCCTCAAGCAATCCAGAAAGACAATGAACTCCAACCTCCACCTGGATCCCAATTGAAGTAGTATGTGACATCCCTATGGACATTAAACCAACTACAAACAAGCATTATTATGACCAACCACATGTCCTGCAACCTAGCACCCAAAACTTGTGCTGATGATGTAGAAGTCAAAATGTTACTAGAAGGCAACTGCATAGAAGATCTATGAAATCTCTACTTCCCAACTTCTGCAACATAAAACTGAATCTTTGTAGATGGTGAAAACTGAGCCCAAATCCACTTAGATGAGTGATCAACATCAACCTCAAACATCAAATTGTCACAAGACAATGTTCCATCCATGTTGAACATAGTACTATACTAGAGGTGAACATCAACACTTTGTTGATTGATAGTATAATATGACTCTGTCACTATATCACTCACCTTATTAGCAGTAACAAGTGTATTATCATTAGAGCACACATCTACAACCGCATGCATACTACTAAACTCCTTGTTGGATGGTTCAACTGACATAGAAGTGGTTGATGATATGATAGTATCCTCACATTCTCCTAATTCCACTATTGTTGCATCACCATCCCCTGAAAAAGCTTCATATGTGGACTCCTGACTCTACATGCATGACTCAACACTAGATTGCAAATCAATAATACTAGAGCGTAAACCCACATCTACTGACTCCACTAAAATGCCCACATCACCAACATCATATCTAGGTGGCTCTATACTTGTCTCGATCCCACCTAAGGAAGCAAGTACCTCCTGTACTAGAGCAACATATAAATCATCAATATTGATGCCCATCTGTCTAGCCATAAGCTGCAACATCATATCCATTCGCCTATTCTGTTCCTCTAATATACCTAGTAACTTGAACAATACATTTTCTTGATCAGGACTGATATATGTTTTGTCAAACACTTTTCCCACTATTTGGCTATCCCAAATTCCCTAGAAGACCTTCATAGGATGGCAAGACTTATAGCTCTGATACCATTGTAATGTGCACCCTGGAAATGCCCAAGAACTAAACCAACTGTTGAAATAATAATAGTTCTCAAAATGATAAAATCAATACATAGCAATGTATTCCAAAGACCAAACCCCAAGGGAATGATGTCTAGAATGTTACAAGAGAGGATGAATGTCCTCTAATGCCAAGAAAGATATGTGACTCACACATCCAAACTCTTATCAAATGCAATTCACAATTATTCCATCCTCAACAATGACTCTCCGACCTCTGTTTATACTTTTCCTACACCCTTCTAGAAGGAAACCAAATATTAATTAATTGCAAGTTCTAGAAGCTTCTCCCTTCCAATAATTAGTGCACTCTCTAGAAACTACTCCCTTGCAATACAATAATTAATTGTCTTTCTAGAAAATTAAATTACTAGAGGCTTCCCCCTTTCCAATAACTAATACACACTCTAGAAGCTTCTCCCTTGTAATACAATAATTAATTAAATTAAATAAATGTAAAGCCACCTTTTAATTTTTAATTTATTTAATGACTTTATAAGAAATTAATTTAATTGCTAAAGTGGGGACATTACACATAAAGATCTCATCCAACATATAAGGGGTTAGAAATCGACCAAGATGGTTGTAAATGTTGGAAAGAGTGAACATTGAGAAGGGGGGGGGGGGATTAATGTTATGATAATTCTTATCTTGTTTAACCAATTTATACATAGAAACTTAAACCAAACAAAAATAAGAATGAAAACATAGTAAATAGAAAGATAAAAATATACACTAATTTTTATCATGGAAACCCAAACTTGGTGAAAGCCATAGTGGGATTGATACACAACATATGACTAATACCTTTTTCTAAGTATAGCTTATTACAATATGTAGAATGCACTTGCATTCAAGCACACAACCTAGAGTTCATTAGTCAATTCAACCAACCTTGGGCACCCACCCTAAGGAAGTCACACTAAATTATATTTACAATTTTGATATCATGATGCAATGGATTTTCATAAATAATGTCTTACTGTGTCTTCTTAAAATTCCATGTAATAACATTTACAAATTTGATACATTGACATCTTTAACTTTGCCAAATTTTTTGTTCTACAACAAACTATATTAGATATGATAGTTCTTGTAACACAAAAATAAGTTGTACCTCCACTTTAATTGTACACCCAACAACCTCTAGCATCACCCAAAAACCTTTCCCTAACTCCCTTAATCTATAATATACTTGTACAAGCCCTAATTCACCTTGTTGGGTTGAGATAAAAATGCTCTTGGGAAATGCAAACTGTTTTCTAATGCATCACCTAAAATACAAATCAAATCTCAATACAAGTGTAAGTAATCATTGACTTTCCTCCTCATTTGTTGTCTCAACTATTTTGACTAACATTTGACCATTCCAAACATTTTATTGACTGTCCCAATAATATTTCTAACCATGTTGGTCCTATTTGATTGTTCTTCATGCAAATTGATCCTTAGAAGTTTGTAACTTCTACAAGCACTAGGATATAACAATGAAACTTTAGGAGTAGCATGAGTATACCTTGATTATGCTTCCCATTGTTGGACATCCAAAAATACCTTAATGGTATCTTAAGAAAATCCAAAAAAATTGACTTCTCTATATGCCTTGTTTCGTGTACATAGAAATTTTTTGCTGTGTCACTTGATTTGATCTCCTCAATGATTGTGCATGTGGGAATGCCATAAAAACATTATGTTTCCATTAGTGACAATAATATGAATATTTCCCATGTCTCTTTCCATCTTGCTAACAATCTTCGTTTGGAGTTTATGACAACACTTAATGAAAAATTGTCTTTGTCCCACTTTACAACTTCAAAAAATATCCATTCCAAAAAATACAAGATCATTCATTAAAACTCCACCTTGGACATATCTACATAATTAGAGAATGATATTTAAACTTTCAATACCTCACTCTCTCTTTGAAATCAATGGAAAAGGGTATATCTATTGCACCAAGAAACTAACCAAAATTGCATAAATCCTGTACACACACACAACTGATCACTTACATCATTGAAAAAATATCTATTCAAACGGTTTTCAATAATTACCAATATGGGTTCCATCCCTTCTTTAGGTTTCTTAGAACTACCACATGTGTATTGAAGATATAAGGTACTAACTCTAGCTTCATCAAGTTAATAGGTTTTGAGGCTTGTATAGCTTCTTGATCCTCCTTCAAAGGAAAAAAGGGTGTGTAACATTTGAGAGTGAGTAGATTTCTCAATTCACCCACTTTGTTATCATCTCCTCCTCCTTTTCCAAGGTGATTATTTTGTCAAATAAAGACACTATTTGACTTTCAATATAGGATGTTAAAACTTGAAAATGGTCAAAATATTGTGTAGTATGTTTTATCTATTTTGCACATTCCTTTATTTTCCTATCAAAATACCTACAAACTTGTTGATATATATGCACAATTTCTAAATATTGTTATCCTCACTGATAGCCTCTATTATATTTTGTATATGGAAAATCACCTTTGTTTTGTCATAAGAAGTTATTCTTTTAAATTGCTCAAATATATTTTCATCTATTTCTTTTCACACCTTAATCTTAGAAGAATTTTCAAAGGATTCAAAATTAGTTTTTACCTCATTGAACAATTTTTGAAATTACAAAGAAGGCTTATCTACAACATTTCTTGAATGTATGGGGATCAAATTCTCCACAATATTTGTTTCCTTAAATTTTCTTTTTGTCCTCTAGATGAGTTTCTAGTACCTCCTCTTTTTCTTTTTCTTGTGCTTTTCTAGCAAATAGTTTTTCCCTCCCAAGAGTTTTTATCTCTTAACAACAAACTATTGGAATTACAAGTGGGAAAGGAGTAAACTTCTGAGAGGGGGGGTGAATCAGGAGTTTAAACTTAGACCCATAAAAATTTCACCATTCATACATCACATGCATTAATATACTAAAATAACATATAACACATATGCATCAATCATGTAAACATGTAATCAAACACACACACTTAACATCGGATATGATCACCTAGAAACCCTCCAAATGAGAAGGTAAAACTGGGGTGGGGATGACACCCACAAATCTTCATTACTGCAACAATAAAGTGTATCCAATTAAGGTTACAATGGTTTGACCATGAATCATGATCTGCTTTGTGAAAGGCATGCCCTGTTAAAGGATTACAAAGACTGTTAAGTCCCACCTTGTTAGAGGATTTCAACACCCTGTTAAAAGTGTTCCTGGTTAGAGGAATTCAACTTACAATTAAGTAAGCACTATGTTAAAGGATTTCATACAACCTGTTAAGAGATTTAACTGAAATCACTTGTCAAAATGTCTCAGCATAGATCCTATGGCTGGCACTTGCTTTCCTAGTAACAGATCACCTTTATCCAATCTCTGGTTGATCCTTCATGATCTAATGTATCAGTGCTATATCCTTCTCTATCCTCTGTTCTTCACTTAACTGATTCTGCAATTCACTCTTACTACTAAGTCACCTTGAATGCTTTGCAAACTATCTTGTTTGGTCTTACAACTTGATCATTTACCCCCTTGTTACACCATTCTCTCATGTTAAAAATTTAGGGCTTCGTCCTCCTTAAGAAGACTTAGGTGGCTTAGGGTTAGGTATGAATCTATTGCTGAGATTCATCCATTTTATCGCTTAAACCTTCCCATTTTTTGATTGACTTCATGTAATTGCATAGATCAAAATATCTCTTTAGGTTAGCTAAAAAATGGTTTACATAGTTGTTTGTGCCATAACAAACAAATATGTCTAATATGTGTCACTCAACATATGAAGTCTTTGATGCTCGACATACACTATAATTCTGTTATGACTTGACACCTACACTGGTCGTCATCCACTACTTACTCGGCTCCTGAATCACTTGACATGGTCTATCTATTTGACACTTGAGTGACTCGGCACATGAGTGACTTGACACTCATTGCAACTTGACATGGTCTAATCTTTACATGTTGTACTCGACATGCATTACTAGTTTGACATGAACTAAGTAAATGGCTTAAGTGTGTTGACAATCGCTTTTCAAAACCAATTTGAGATCAACACAAACAAGGAAAAACTAACTTTCCACAACTGAGTCTCGTTAACAATTCAAAAGAAGAAGAAGAAGACTCCCTTTGTTTATAGGCACAACTCCCTTTTTGAAGATTGATCATGAAAAGGATTTATTAAGAAAGAATTTTGAATAATGGTTCTTTTAACCTAAAAGAACATAAGGACGTAAAAAAATAATTTTATAAAAATTAAAGAGTGCTGCAGATTTAAAAGATAACTATTCCACAACTTATGCCACATAATGTAAATTAAAATGCCATTCAATTTTCTAATTAGACCTATTGAACTTTAAATATAAATACATGAATTACTTTAGAAAAATTAATGAAAATAAGCCATCACAATGAGATTAGCTTTCATACAAAATAATAACCAATTCAAACAACCATATGATCATACAAATGAAAACCAGATGATAAGCTTATGATTAAACACTATTTGTCATTAATTCACTGTCAAAATGCCACTAAAAGTCCTTACTACTATATTAAAAAGGATATATCAGTAATTCAACATTCAGAGAGCCAACCCTTCTGAGCTAACCAAAAACAAGTAAAATAGCCATGTAGGGCTTCCGAATCAGTTTTAGAAACTAACTAATTGTCTAGTAACCAAGTTTTAAGTAAAGATTCAAAAAAAAAGAAGTCCAATCACTATTATTCATAGCCCCTAGGTTCCTAACTAACTAGCAAAAAGATTTCCAGCATCAACATTCTATTCCTGGGACATATAGAAACCACCGCCAACTTCTGCGAGGCCTCACCCGATCCGTCATAGTGTAGATGACATAATAGCATTGTTAATTTGGTATTTTGATATACTTTCGAGACTATAGGGTTATGTTATTTTATATCTGCATTTTGATGATCCACACTTATGTTTGCACATTAAGGCCTAAATGATATAATTGATGATTTCGTTCATGAGCTAGACCTTTTCAATTGTTTTTATAGAGGCTGAATTTTGTAAAAATACTTGTGATTCAATATTTATGTGGGAATTCTATTATTCCATTTGATATTCAGTATTCAGATATTGACATTTCAAGATCTAGTGAGACAAATGGTTTACTTTATTTAGTGATTTTGACACTTATAGTAGTGTTCTACTTCTACCATATGCACTATGAACCTGATATTGTGAATGGAACGATAGAACACATATGGATGCAACCTTATGACATGATAAAAATAGACTATAATATGATGATTACAATGATTTAGGATTTAATGAGATATGCAGATAAATGATAATTTGATTTTGAGGGCTTATTATTTAAATGCGGATAAATGTTAACTTGAAAATGACGATTTAAGATTTAATGTGGTATGAGGATAAATGTTAATTTGATTATGATGATTTATGATATATTGTGATACGCAGACAGATGTTGATTTGATTTTGATAGTTGTGATATGTAGATCTTGATATTTTTACATCTTGAATAATTTATTTGAAATGATTAGCACAAGAAATTTATTTGAATTATGTTAATAAGATTACGTAACATTTAAAATTATATGCATTTATGATACTTATTTATAACCTCCTTGGACTACTGATGCTCGAGTTGAATGTGCAGGAAGTGGAACCATGGAAATTTTAATGTGTCACTTGACAATTGTATTTGTCTATGTGTTGATGACATGTCACCTAGAGTGTTGGTCACAAGGTCACTTGATCTTAACCCTTTCCTTTTCTGCAATTAATGTTTAAGTACACCCACTTGGGAGAGAGTGTTAGGATGGGTCAACATCATGTTGATTTCCGAATTCAAACTTGGGAGGGACTTTAGGAGGCCTAAATGGGATCCTCGAATGTCTTTTTATTGAAAATAAGCCACCCTAATGGTAGTATAACATGTTAGGGGCCTAAATCCAACCATTTTAGTGATTTTCTAACTTAGGAGACCCCTTAAACAATGCCCTCTTGAACCAATTCGAAATTTGAAGTTTTCCCAGGAGTGTACCCTCACCATCCCACTTGGTCAACTTTCTTATTTGGAAGGAACAACAATGTAAGAAAAAGGAGTCTTTTTAGTGGAGGGGTGACAAACTAGTGAGTTGTTCACCCACTCTCTAAGTTTAGAGATAGTTAGACTTTGGAAGGGAAAAATGGAGCTCTACTACAACTATCATTACCCTAGCTTGGACCAAGGTTAGTGTTTCAAACTATGCTTCATTCTCATTTTTGAATATTGTAAGTGAATCTGCAAGTATGAGGAATGTGTCAATGGTGTATGCATTGTAGTGGGTGTTGTAGACACCTAAATTTGATTACACCGCTTTGGTAATCCTATTTAGTTATCTCTAAAGGCATTATTAATTAAATTTCTATTTAATTAATCCTTTGCCATCTCCTAGCTGATTAATTTAATTAATCATCTATAGTCCTAATTGATAAATCAAATAACCTATTATTTATCAATTAATCCTATTCTTCTATCTAATTCCAAAATCCTCATTTATTAAATAAATCTATTTGATAAATAAAGCCCTCAAATATAATAACCCTTAAACTATCCTAAACCCCCTTTTTTAGCCTAATCCACCCCATCCACCCATACTAACCAAGCTTAGCCACTAACTCACCCACCCTCATTGAATGCCATCCACTTGCATATCTCTAACAAGCTTAGTCTAATCCTAAATCACCTCTAATCCACCCCCTAAACTTGTCACATTCCCTAAGCAAGCTTAAGACTTTCCTAAGCCAAGCAAAGTCAACAATCTCAACTCCCTCCAAAATATCTCAACCACCCAAGAATGAATGCTCTTACAAAGGCAATAAAGACTCTTACAAGCTCTTACAAGCCATAATGAAGGGTCTTTATGAAGATATTATCCCTTGAGCCTCTTTTGTTGACTCATCCATCCCCTTGCTTCCATCCACTCACCCTGTGACATGTGTCACTCCCTGGTTGGTGCTAAACAAGCACAATCCATGTGCTCCCCTTTGAGTGCATCCTAGCCCTCCTTAAGCTTTCATCTCTCCTTGCATCTTAACCCTCCATCCCTCAAGCCCTTAGCCTATAAATTGAATCCCCTCCCAAGACATTTCATCACAACTTTTGAGCTAAAGTTATAATGCCATTTTAAGACCAAGTTTTATACCAATCTCATACATCCACACCAAAAATCTCAAAAATCTCCATTGAAGTTAGTTTGAAGGTTGAGCATACATCCCATAATTCTACCAAACTAATCCATTAGACTCATCCATACATCAAGAGAATAATCTCATTGAGAGAGCCATTCCATGGCTCATATTCTCATTTGAGGGTTTCTCTTTTGGTCTCTCTTATATGTTATAGTAATTTTGTTAGTTAATGCTTGGTTCTTTTAATAGATTAGTATTCATTTGCTAACATATTTCTCATATACATTTTGGCACGCCCGGTGGGACCCCACTATGGGTCGTTCATTCATCCATTTCATCTTATGTTTTCTTCTTATAAACTAACCACCTAATGTTTGTTGTTGTTTGAGTGGGTTGTAGGGTGTTTTGCTTATTTTTGCAGGTTAAAGAACACACTTAGGAAGAAGACATACCCTCTAAAAATTCGAAAATAACCAAAAAATTAATTTTTAAAATAAAATTCACGCATTTCAATTTTTTTCACGCAGTGTCATCTCTGCAGATTGGCATCTATGCCTGCAAACTGTCGTCTCTACCAGCTACTCTGTCGTCTCCGCAACCAAATTGCCGTTTTCGCAGTTTGGTGTCTCCACCTAGTTTTTTGCTGTTGGCGCCGCCACTAGACTGTCGTCTCCGCAGATCAACGTCTCCGCCAACTACTCTATCATCTCCGTCACCGCCAGCTACTCTGTCGTCTCTGTCGCCGCCAACCTAAACTATCATCTCCATCGTCGCCAAGCTAAACTGTCATATTTGCAGATCAACGTCTTTGCAGTTCAGCGTCTTCGCCCGGTTTCCTATTTTCTGTGCCACTAAATTGAACTGTCATCTCCGCCTCTTTTTCTGTCGTCTCTGCAGATTAGCGTCTCCGTAGTTTGGCGTCTGTCCTTGATGAGCTGTCGTCTCTGCCTGTCTTTGTTGCATTTCTATTTTAACATCTTTGTTTCTACATTTTGTAGTTTTTTTTTTTTTTAAAGGAGTATAAATCAAATTTTAACTTTTGGCGGTTCCATAGAATAGAAGTTTTTCTAAGCGTTTTTACGCCTAAAAAAAAGAACAAAAAAAGTTGATTTTATTTTCCCCATAGTCAAGCTTAAAATTTTGAGATTTTTGAGTTACTAATCAACTTGACTTTTTTTGTAGCTATTGCAGGTTGGAGCACATATGAAACTACTAACCATGTTTTTTGCAGGTTCTCATATTGCTAAAATGAACTTGAATGTTTAAGCATTTTTCTTTGAATGAATGTTGCTCAAACATAATCTTGAATGTCATAGATTAAAATCAATCTTTCTTGGAATGCATGCTTAAAAAAAAAAAATTCAATCTTGAATGCAAAGGATCGATTAACCATTGCAATATCTCACGCTTCAATTTTTGGGCATAAAAAGAACCTAACTCCACATTCTAGAAATCTTCTAAGTTATAAAAAATAATAAAAATGCTTTGAGTGAGTTTGTAGTTGGACTCACCCTCTTTAATCACCCATCAATTTAACCATTGGTTGCAATCTCAACACCATCTATGGGGATGGGTCTACCTAAGAAGGTGTTAAGTGCTCCACACAAATCAAACTCCACTCACTTGGGTTTTTAGTGGTTTTTCTAAGTTAGAAAATCTCTTGAATGAAAGTTAGTCTCGCTAACACTTCATTTGGGCATAAAAATTGGACAAATCTTGACGTGGAGGGCCTTCGAGCGCGCGCTTGACAAATCGAGTTTCACATATCTTTGTTTTGGGCTTAAAAAAACTCACACTCAATTTTGAATGCCTAACAATCAATGACCATCGCATAGTTTTGATGCATTTTCAATGATGCTCACATTTCTTATGTTGATGATCTCTCAACTTCCATTATGTTGATGACGCTGTCAAATTGGAATGAACATTGTATGCCATAATCACAAGTGTCTTCAATCATAACTTGCAAAATCTAAAATCATCAATTGGAATGAACGTGTGTCTTTTAAAACCCAAGATCATGTATGTGGTCTTGTTTTACACTTTTTAGGAGGCCTGCTTGGGGATTTCATCACCCCTTGGACGACCTCAACTCCAAAGTTTCGACGGAGTATAAAAATTGGGAGGTGAATCCAAAGACACCTCTCTTGGAATCAAGATTTTGTCACTTGAGCTAAGCCTCAAGGAACTTTATACCCTTGAGAAGTGAAAGAGGAGAAGTGGGTTACCGCTCCTCTTGGCTGTGTGACATCTTTTTGGTTTCATCTATGGATTTGGGCCTCATGTACCTTGCTTAGATTACGGACTCCCTAGCTAAACCAAATTTCATCCTTGTAGAAATCTTCTGAGGATGTTGGTGTATTTGACGTGCTTGCTCCAAAATTTTGTCTGCTTGTTTGTTCATAGCTTTTGAAAGAATGTTTGCCAACTTTGGTCAAAATCCTAGAAAAGCAAAAATCTCCCAGCTCAAGGCATACTTAGCATAGTCACTGCCTCATCAAAAAATCATCCAAGCTCCCTCACCACAACCGAATCTATCTAGTTCTTTGCTTTAGAACAATCCCAAATCCAAAGTTCATCCAAATCATCCCCCCAGCCAGCTAGCAACGCAATCCAAAATCACACCCAAGCCTTTAAAGAGTTGTTGTCACTCTGCCAGAATTTGCTATCCAATCAATCCTACCAATCAACCAATCTCACCAAGGTTATCCCTCTGACAGAGCATTGTCTAGGGTAATCCATCTTTGTCACTTGTATCCCTCATCACCTTGAGCTAAAGGTTGGGATCCACAAGTGGTCAATCTCATGTCATGCCCATAGGATCATTAGTCTATCCTTAAGTTGACACAATCTCCACCAATCCAGCGCATAGGAAAGCAAAACTCTCACTTTTTGACAGCATGCCCTTGAAGTCTTCCATCCACAGGAAAGCCAAAAATCTCCAGCCAATCCTCCTTAAGTCTGTCATACAGCTTTGACTCTCCCTAAGAAATCCTTCATCAGCCAATCCAAAATTTGCGCTTAATCCAAATCCAACCATGAGCTTCCGTGTTCATCCATATGCAAGACCCCATCCCCATCCAACTCATCATCAAAACATGAAATCCCAAACCTATCATGATGTGTTCGATCGCATTTTCCTTGCTCCCGCCACCTCTTATTCCAATGATGATGAAAATCTTGTTGACTATGACAGGTATATTGAAAGCCTTAGAAACATTTCCCCCAAGCATCCCCCAAAATCCACGTATTCTTCCAAACTATCTAGTCATGCCATCTGATATCCTAGCTTCTCCTCCATCACCCAATCAACCAAGCTTCCAATCTTCCACCCCCATCACACTAGCTATTCCTATCAATCCACCTCCACCTCCGACACATGAGTCTCCAAGGAATCTCCTAGAGGAAATACAAGAAAAGCCGCCTCCAGCAGTCGATAAACCATGTCATCTAATCCAACCATGTGAAGTAGTCAGTGATGAAGCTTCCCCATCTATAATATCACCTCCATCTCCCATTGCTATCATCCCCATACCATCCATCAAATTGCTTAAAATCCTTCCACTTCCCGCAAGAATCAAAATCTCACCATCTGTCAAATCCATCCAAATCCTATCCACATCCCCTCCAAGCATTTCCCAAATCTCCCGAAATGACCCTTATGCATCCATCTTCTACTCACCCATCTCCACTATCGAATCTCTCATCTATCCATCCGCTACCTTTGAAGAATCCATCCCTTCACCTCCTATCGCACCATCCACTCCAAACCAATCCTATCAAGATCCTACCCAAAAGCATGTTGACATCCCCCAAAGCATAAATGAAGATATCATCGTATCATGTCTTCCATCCATAGTGCAGTCACCATCCCCTCCATCTCCAAAACCTCAAGCCATACCTCCTCTACTGTAGGATATCTTTTCATCCCATCAGCTAAATCAAGATCCTATCCTACTATCTCTTCCACTCCATGCTTCTATCTTACCACCTATCCAAGCTATTCCACCATCTATAATCTACCCTCTTGGTTCACTTAGATTCATCCATGGTGGCCTCCTCTTAGTAGAAGAATTAAGAACAATATCTCCTCGTTGCAGTACGTCTGATAAAGCACTTCCACCATTTTTCGCAAGCAAAAACTATCCTCAGCTAGTTCAAATTCTCAATCAATGGCATTATCAAGGTCAAGGTTTAGGACCACAAGAGCAAGGAATTAGAAAGCCTATTATTGCACAAAAGAATCTAGGATTTCATGGTCTTGGATATGTATCCAAAGGCTCACCATCTAAAGGTGTTGGTACAACACACCCCCAAACCAAGCCTATCTCCAAACCCACCATGCCAGCCTCCCATCACTCCTTCAAGAAATCTTATGTCATCCCCCCTCCACCACCTTTGCAAATCAAAACAACCTACCATATCCCCCCTTCATCTGCTAAATCCATTTTGGGTCCCTATGTCCCAAAATCTACCATCCTCTATCCTCCTATCAACCATCATAAAAATCCTATTCCCTCCATTCCTACGCAAGATCAACAAAGGCACATATCAGGGCACATCATCCATCATCATCCCCCTAAACGCTCTTCCATATCCTCTCCATCTCACAAAGCTTCTCCTAACCATTTTCCCAAAGCTTACCACAACAATGTGAATGCCAACTTCAAAATACATAAAGCTAAAAATCCACATCCTAGGCAATCAAATTTCTATTCTAAAAGACATACTCCCAAAAGGTAAAATCCAATCAAAGAATGCAAAATAATGCAAAAGCCTATGAAAAGAAAATCCAAAACCATGTGGATCCCAAAGAAAAAAGTTGAAACCCAATGCATAATGGCATCCACCATTGCTAATCCACCATCCAGTGATTCGTGTCCCCCATCTCCTAACTCCATCTTGGGTGCCTATATCCCCAAGAGCACTTCCAAAAACCCACCATCAAGCTTGCATCTACCATCTATCCCCCATATGCTCTTTTCACATCTGTCCCAACATGTGCCAATGTTGATTCTGCAAGCATCCCCATCTCATGCTCCTTTCTAGCCTTTTCATCCCTCCATCTCCTACCATCAATCCCATCTAATCCAATCTATTGCATAAATCACACATCCGATGTACCAATAGTTAGCAACAAAATTGAACATTCCAACGGCCAGTGAAAAATATCAAAAAAAAAGAAAAAGAAAAAAGCCAATAATAGCTGAAGAAAGCCAAAATCATTCCAGCTAAGTCCAAAGTCAAAAAGTCAAAAAAATAAAGAAAAATAAAGCGTCCACTGGTGAAAACTTGGAAATTCAAGCGCCTTGGACAAGTACCATGATGAAAACTTGGCAAACACGCATCATGTGTAATCCAGCCATCCCCAGCTTAGCCTATCATCCTCATGCTTTTGGTCATATCTTGTCATCTAGCTCCATCTTCCAATCTATCCACCTATCCTCCACCCTCCAACTTCCATCTCACACCATCCACTTATCTCCTACAGCTTCAGCCAACCATCATAGCTATCATCCATCTCCCTAGCCCCTTTGGCTTTTTTCCATCTTAGCTTTAATCCTATCACATCCATCATAAGACCTCCTTCCGCATGTCATCTTCTGACTGGGGGCATTGTATTCCTTGGAGATCTTGTCTTGTCCATCCTCCCTTGTCATTGGTATCTAGCTCTAGGCTATCCTCATGCAAACCCAATGTCATCTCTTTATATCCATCATAATCCTAGCTATCTACCATCCTATCCAGCCATCTCATCCTGCTCCTCTAGCTATCCTTGGTCACAAAATCTCTCATCATCATTGGGATGCATCCTCCCCAAATCCATATCTTTTGCTATCACCCCATCCTTAGCTTTCGCATCTTGCACAGCATCAAACCATCCCGCTATCCTATCATCTTGAGCTTTTGCCTGCTTGTAACTATCTTGGTCAGCTTCAGCTTGTAAATATCTTGATCTGTCAGCTTGTACATCCTCTTTAGCTTAGTACCATTGTATCTATCTAGCTTTCGTGTTAGTTCCTCCTTGATCAACATCTTGCACACATCACACAACCCTTGGTTAGCTATTCCAATGCATCCTTTAGCTAGATCTCATGTCACCAAAGTGTTATCCTTCTTAGTACAGCTTGCCAGACGCATCACTCATCCAGATCCATCAGCTTAGGTGCTCTCCGATAGATCCTTGCAGGATATAGCTTTCTTCATGTCTGATCTTGGTTCATTAGTACCTCGTCCTACCCATCTCGTTGGCAAACGGTTCTCTTTTGGATTTTTGCTTTCTTTTGATTTGAAATCTTCCCTTTTGGGTCTTGAAATATCTTTTCCAAGCAATCCTTTTGTTCCCTCCTTAAGGTTTCCACGATCTTCCATATCATGGTATACTGCGAATGGGACAATCTGAGCGCAAGGTCTTGATTAGGTCTTTTGTTTGTTTTTCTTTTTTGCTTGTGGGTTACCTAGTGTCAGTTCCACGCTACTTCCTCCAGGATTCATGTGTGATGCTGGGAAAATCCTTGTGTGTTTTTTTTGAGTCAGTTCGTTAGTCCTCTAGACAGTTGGTGAAAAGGCCTTGATGTTCTTGGTAACCTTGGCAATTAACCAATAGTCCTATAGCAAATCTAGTGCTCAACTACATGGTGGTACTTCTCTTTGAAGTATCCCCTGCTCAAAAAGCTTCAATAGAATCCCTTCATCTCCATTATCCCCCATCCATCTCCAACATCTATCTCTCCTACCCTAGCTTGTGCAACTGTATCTCTTTGAATCAATCATCACTCTTAGCTTTAGGGTTCCACAATCCTAGTCTTAGGGATCCACCAAGCCTCATCTTTCGAGATCCCCCATCTTAGTCCTAGGGATCTCCGAAAACCATCTTCTGCCAATCTGACTCTTTGAAATCCTGTTGCATCAGCTTTATCCTCCCATCATCCATCTTCCTATCCTAGATTCCTTTTTATAGCGCTCTGCTCCTTCATCCTTCCCCCAATCTTGAAAGTCTT
This sequence comes from Cupressus sempervirens, assembly GCA_028749045.1. Lineage (NCBI taxonomy): Eukaryota > Viridiplantae > Streptophyta > Pinopsida > Cupressales > Cupressaceae > Cupressus > Cupressus sempervirens. The sequence continues at coordinate 870,769,806 of CM053785.1, read as the reverse complement.
AAGCTTGCTTCCTCTTGTGCCTTTGATTCTCCCTTTATCATTCTCCTGTAGTGAGAGTTTGAGCTAACTAAACCTCTTCTCTTAAGCCAATCTGAGTCTCCTTGCTCATCTCGGATTCTTGTACTTTTCAAGAAGCCGTCGAGCCTTGCTTTCTCTTCCCGCCGCCTTCTTGAGGGGGCATCATCTAAGTCTAGTCTCTCCTCTTCTTATTCGAGACTGGGGTAACCTTGTTGCTAAAACATCTTCCTCGTGTCGTCTTCGTTCAAACTTCTTTGAAATAATGTTGTCTCAACACTATGTCAAAGAGGGGCAAAATGTAGACACCTAAATTTGATTACACCGCTTTGGTAATCCTATTTAGTTATCTCTAAAGGCATCATTAATTAAATTTCTATTTAATTAATCCTTTGCCATCCCCTAGCTGATTAATTTAATTAATCATCTTTAGTCTTAATTGATAAATCAAATAACCTATTATTTATCAATTAATCCTATTCTTCTATCTAATTCCAAAATTCTCATTTATTAAATAAATCTATTTGATAAATAAAGCCCTCAAATCTAATAACCCTTAAACTATCCTAAACCCCCTTTTTTAGCCTAATCCACGCCATCCACCCATACTAACCAAGCTTAGCCACTAACTCATCCACCCTCATTGAATGCCATCCACTTGCATATCTCTAACAAGCTTAGTCTAATCCTAAATCATCTCTAATCCACCCCCTAAACTTGTCACATTCCCTAAGCAAGCTTAAGACTTTCCTAAGCCAAGCAAAGCCAACAATCTCAACTCCCTCCAAAATATCTCAACCACCCAAGAATGAATGCTCTTACAAAGGCAATAAAGACTCTTACAAGCTCTTACAAGCCATAATGAAGGGTCTTTGTGAAGATATTATCCCTTGAGCCTCCTTTGTTGACTCATCCATCCCCTTGCTTCCATCCACTCACCCTGTGACATGTGTCACTCTCTGGTTGGTGCTAAACTAGCACAATCCATGTGCTCCCCTTTGAGTGCATCCTAGCCCTCCTTAAGCTTTCATCTCTCCTTGCATCTTAACCCTCCATCCTTCAAGCCCTTAGCCTATAAATTGAATCCCCTCCCAAGCCATTTCATCACAACTTTTGAGCTAAAGTTATAATGCCATTTTAAGACCAAGTTTTATACCAATCTCATACATCCACACCAAAAATCTCAAAAATCTCCATTGAAGTTAGTTTGAAGGTTGAGCATACATCCCATAATCCTACCAAACTAATCCATTAGACTCATCCATACATCAAGAGAATAATCTCATTGAGAGAGCCATTCCATGGCTCATATTCTCATTTGAGGGTTTCTCTTTTGGTCTCTCTTATATGTTATAGTAATTTTGTTAGTTAATGCTTGGTTCTTTTAATAGATTAGTATTCATTTGCTAACATATTTCTCATATACAGGTGTCTTGCATTATGAATGTGGATATTGTGTTGTGGCATTGTGAGGATGTGTTGTGATCTTGTTGCATTATGGTTTTTGATATTGTGTTGTGGCATTGTTAGAATGTGTTGTGTTCTTGAAGATTTCTTGGCTTTGTTTTCTTGTGTAGATTGGAATGTGAATGCAATCATATGTGTGAGGGCTTCACTCACCCTTGTGGGAAGGGAAGAGAAGCCCAGGGTGAAGGGCATAAGTTGGGCTTGCATGATTGAGGACCTTGGAGTATGGGCTCCATTGTATGCCATTTTCATTCATATTCTACCTTGGGGTGATAAGGGAAAAATGGTGAAGAAAGCAAGTAAATGAGGTATGGGTTTGAAGGAAGCTGAAGTTGTTGGTAGTGTGTGGTGGAGGATGTTTATGAAGCCTCGAAAGGGCATGATATTTTGTTGATTTGTGAAGCCCCAAAAGGGCATGAAAATTGTTTATGGTAGATATGATATGATATGGAAAACCTCCTTGAAAGCACACCTTCACCCTATGTTCAAGGTTCCATTGGTGAACTTTTGTGAAATACCTTGGGATGAGATTGTTAAGTGTTGAAATGTGATGTTCATGCATTTGTAAGATTGGAATGAAACCCGGTTTGGATCTTGTTTCCCCTACTCAGTGGGTGGCTTCATAGAAGCCTAGGTTGGGAGGTGAGCTTCCATGGTTCCAAGTTTTGTGTTGTTTGCAGGTTTTGTGAAAATGGATTCCTTGGATACATTAGGGTTTTATGTTGGAAACCAAATGTGTGTGGAAATGCAGATCCTCCCTATCATTGTAAAGGTGTCAAGATGTTAAGCCTCCAGGTTCATTTCATTGTGATTGTAAAGAGGAATACCCTCACTATTGTATTTGGTTGAAAATGTGTAAAGAAGCATAAAAAATAATAATAATCATGTAGTTGCTTGTAGGAACCATTTATTGTGAGTTTTCATTTGATGCAAAATAAAGAATCATGTAAATGAAAACACTACTTCTTACAATCCAACTAGTGGGAATATTTTGTACTGGATATACCTTTTGATAAAGTTGATGAATGTTTGAAATTGTAATTATGTATGTATTGTACTCAATTTAATGGAAGAAAGCTATTCTATTTGATAGATTATCAAAGGTGTATGAACATTAGATCATTTAGACTCATGGCCTTAACAGTTCCTAGATTAAATCACACCATCACATCATTATCTATAACAAACTCCAACTCTATAGTAAGGTTAAAAAAAAAAAAAAAACAAAAAAAAAAAAAAAAAACTTGTTTGAAAGTTACATAACCCAAAAGCATAAGAAAATTGTTGGAAGTTGCATAGTCTAAATGCATCCGTTAACCATCCTGTAGGTGTATGTTAAGTTTCTGGAAAATGTATGGAAAGAAAGGAATTCCCACCTCAAGATTACAGAGTAACATTCTAATCCAAAAGAATATACCTAGAATCTTGTGATTATTGGATTAAAAGGATAAATAATATACTAAGACTCAAATAATAATTATGACCCTTCCCTAAGTTGTTGTAAGAAAAGGCCATAAAAATCCTAACCTTAAGACCCTTCCCTAGGTTGTTGTAAGAAAAGGCCATAAAAATCCTGTCACAGCAAGTCAAGGAAAGTAAAAGTTAAAATGAATAAATATAATATGTAAGAAGAGGATCCATATACAATCTAAAAAGAACTACTTGTACTAAGCAAGATAATCAAAGATAAAAACGTATATATATTTGATCTTGTCTCAAAACCCATTTCCTAGGCGACACATTTACCATGACCAACTTAACTTAGTCCTTATGATAAGACGTGGGGGGTGGACCCCACTGGGCGGCCTAGTATGGGCTATCTCCTTATAAGTAAGATACCTTGTCTGCTATAAAAGATGACTTGCATCCTTCCCTAGGTGGCTAACAAATCACAAAAATGGCATGTCTCCATCATGCCTAGAAAAAGGGGCATACGTTTTCAAAGGGAGAGTAGGTGAGTTGAAGGAAGAGGACCCAAGTCAACTCAAATTGCATTGGGATCAATCAATGCATAAACCTCAAGGTGGAAGATAGGGCACGTGACTCCACAACACATAGGAATTCAAATTTGGGAGAGACCTTAGGTGCCCATGCAAGAGGAAACATGAATAAGCGCCCAATTTAATGTCAATCACCTTGGATTTGGTGAACTCGCCTAGTTGGAGGAGTTATGTTTCTTGGTTAGCTTTGACTTAGTTTTCTATTGTGTGGTTAGGGGTAGATTCACTTACGATGTTTAGGGGAAATGGGGTTAGATTAATATATGTGCTAATGGTAGTAGTGTCTTTATTAAATATATTGATAATCTTTTAGTGATAACCATCATGGTTAGTATGAAGGGGGATATAACTAGTAAGTGGATTATTTAGGTAATTTAACATGTATTCGAGATGATAGTTAAATTAAAAGATAATAATAATAATAATAGATTAATAATTAGAAGGTTATAACCAAATTAGTAGATAAAATTAACATAGTAGATAGTATAGTAGAATTTAGTTAAAATTTAGTAACTCATGTGTTAAGAATTTGGCATTCTATCACATTTAAGTTATTAAATTATGGTTTAAGGTATTAGACCATATTTAAGTGATTGAAAACTATTTGTGCTATTAAATCATATAATAAAGAATTAGTGGAATTTCATTTAGATATTGGATAAAAGCTATTTCATGCTATCATTTATTATTTTTAATTAACCACCAGTCTATCATAGTAGTAGTATAAAGTAAGATGAAAAAAAGTAAAGTAGAAGGTTTGTTCAAATTGAAATAAATTGAGAATTAATTAATACAATGAACGTGAATAAGAAGAAAGCTAGTGGTGTCCAAGAAACATTTCATGTTTTTCAACAATTATAGATTCCTCGATTGAGGTACATAAACATATAATGGTATACAAATGTAGTAATTATTAAGAATTTGAGTTGAAGTGAAATTTGGTATTAACAAAAATAAGTTAAAATCATAGTTAAGCTTTAACAATGGTTAATTTATGGACGAGTCATTATATGAGAAAATATAAATGGTTGCTAACTAGGATTTTTGCAAAATAAAAATAAATAAATAAATAAATTTAAAAATAAAATAAAAATTAAAAATAAAATAAAATAAAAATATATATACATACATACATACATACATACATACATACATACATATACACACACACACACACACACTTCGGCATAGTCAAATAATGGTGCATGGTTAGGTGATAAATTAAGAGACATACGTGAAGGCTTAATGCAAGAATTCATTAAGACTATACACCTCTACTTATAAATAATTTATAAATATAGGCATAATATCAAAAATAATAATATTACTAATGCTTAGTATAATGACAAAATAAAATTGAGTAGATTAAGATCACCTCGTAAGATGCAAATGAAAATGTCTATACGAAGAATATTTGGAACATATTGGCTAAGACCATACTTCACATATCGGTATGTCATGAAAAGCATCAATGTTTTTGGGGACAAATTGTGACTAGGTTACATTAAGCAATAAACATACTAAAGATGGAAAGAGATGAATGTAGTTAGGGTTAATAAATGGATTTAGTGTCATGAGTAAGTGTAAAGCATAGATGCAATAATTAGGGTTTAAGATGTTTTAGAAAATTAATTAGTGGTAATTGGGATAAATAAATAATAAGAGGATATTGCTAAATGTTGATTTTAAGTAAGTTAAATTGAATAAATTATTATTTAGTAATTAGTAGTAAGGGGATAGTAAAGTTATACTAGTAGGACAAGAATTATATGGTAGGTTGGAAATAAGTGATTAAATTAGGAAGTTAATAGATTGTGTAAGGGAGTTAGTTTGGTGGATAGTTAGTAAATTTTGTTAAAGGGAAGTTAGTAGGTTAGTCTTTAGGTCAATTAAAGGGGTAATGTTGGTAAATAGAAAGATATTAATATTCGATGATTAATTGGTGGTCTTGTTGTATTCGGTAGATTCAATTTGGAAGCACCTTAGTATTTGAGCATTTATTAAGGTCGATAAAAGTAATAATAAGGAGTGTAGATATATCTTGGGATATGAAATGCGATGCACATAATTCATATGTTTTAATCATTTTATTGTCTTTTTATATAAATTACCTAACTCTAGGAGGCAATGTGGAATTTTTATTTACATAAATACTAAAGTTACCTTGACTGATCTATCCATGAAACACAATCCATAAATGGAGCATATCATGAGATATGTGCGAATGTGATGATGTTAAGAAATAATATGTTAGGAAGTCATGCAAAAATATTGGTAGAAATGTATATCACCTTGTGAGCAAGTATAAAAATATAATTTGAAAGAAGACTCTTGGTTCAGACATGGGAATTGATGTATAAATAAAATAAATTAAAAAATTAGTTGTGTTTTTATTTTGCCAAAATTTGGGCATGACAACTTCCTTCCATGCTTTGTGAATGACAAGGAATTTGATTAGTTCATTTTGTTGAGGGACTCCAAGTTGCTCCAAGCGCAAATTCCACATCATCATAATTATGTTGACATGTTCCAACTTCTTATCTTGCATTTCTAGGTGATCAACACAAAAGATCATCATAGAATCAGCCCGAACAATAATGGTGAGGTCCTTGATAGTGATCTCCTTTGCCTACTTCAGTGCCCTTTTTTTGGAAAGGAAAGCTGATTCAACCTCTTTAGAGGTCTTGCCTTCTTGGTCAATATTTTCCATGATCTTCACAGTTATATATTTGATGCCAGCAGGTAATATTTCCTTCAGGATGTTCATTCCTTTCTAAAACTCAACACATTGTTCCAGGGATTTATCAATCACAATGTTCCTCAATTCAAGGTTAGCCTAAGCTATGAACAAGAAATCTACACTAACATGGGCTCCAGGTTTCTCAGACAAAAATCTACTTACTCCATATTCCTAAACTTCTGAAATATCAATGATGTATTCATCCCATTTTACTTTTTCAGACTCCCATGCATTCATCTAAGACTCTAGACATATCATCATCTTTTTGGCTTTAGCATTGGTGTTGGTGAAATGGGAGAAATAACTGGTTGCTTGAGCATTCACAACATTCAACCATTCATCATAAACCTGAGCAGCTAACCTATCCCTTTTTACCTATTCAATGAAGCCCTTGCTGGTGGGAGAAGTAACATCAATTACATAAATTGCATTTGGTTGGGCTTCTATATCTGGGTGTTGAAGTTCATGAATATATTGCACCATTTTTCACAATGATTGCTTGAGCTTTTTCTTATCCCTTTTTTCTTTCCATATGCGATGAGAGATTATAGAATTAACAACAATCCATATCTTCATATCTACAAACCTAGCGGCTAGACTAAGGGTGGTCTTTTCTACAACATAATCTTGAGGAAATATCTCATATAAAATCTTATCAGTTGCTGACTTCAAAATATCTACTACCCAATGTTCAGTCTTTTCATCAATGTCTAGTATAGTTTAAACCTTGGGATTCTTGCTTTTAGGAGTTTTTCCTAGGCATTTTGTCACCATTTCTTTGACTAGGAGAGTCACAGGAACTAGGCTTCTTTTCATTCCTATTGATAAATCAAACTTGTTAGGAACTGAAGAGCTATCTTTTGAAGGGGGAAGAGGTGTTTTAGATGCATAAGAGGTGCTGATTGCCATTGAGATCAAAGTATTGGATCCTTCAACATGTTGCTTACTTCCTTTATCCATTCTATTACTTGAGCTCTTAGCTGCAAAGTTCCTTGAATCTATTTCAATCTGCTTTGTGCAAGTTTCCCTAACAAAACTTTGTTGACTCAACCTTTTTCTATTGTGTGAGAGAGTCCACTTGACCAAGGGAGGGATTTGAATTGAACTTTGAACAATTAGTTTGGGTTCAATGTTTTTCTTTAGCAAACCTATAGTGTGAGAGTGAACTATTTCATTAGTGTCTTCAACATGATGAGTTGAACTAGGACTAGTAGGAATGTCTTGAACATTAGGGGTACTCAGTGAGGGATGTATTTTTCTTGTGAGCCATTAATCAATTTTGGTTATTATAGGTAAGGTTCTAGCTTGTAAGTCATCCTCTTCTAAAGTTGACCAAATGACAACAAGCAGAGGGTATGCTTCAACCTATTCAATATACACCAGGTTGATTACTTCTTCATCAACTTCTTCAGGAACTCATGAGATATCAAGTTGTAGATTAAAATCCTTGATTTATTTTAAAGTAAGACTTGACCACAATATTTTCCTGACTTCATAGTCATCTTGAAAATATGTGCAATAGTCTTCAATTTGAAGAACATGAGAGAAAGATGTACACATCTCAAAATAATTTGATTAAAAATTCTTGACTATCAAAATTGGGATGAGGGGTATAAAATGAGAGATTCATAGTTTAAATCTCCACCCTTAGTCTTAAGGCATCTTGAAAAGATTTGGATCTATAATGTCCAATTTCCATTGGAAAGGTGTACCTAGAGCCTTTCCAGACTTTACAAATTCTCTCAACCTTTGCTAGTTGCTTGCATACTTTGATTAACACATAACAATCAAGACAATGCCATAAAATTTTTAATAGTTTCCCTTCATATCCTCCAATCCTCAAGTAAGTGAACTTTTGAAACTACATAAAGAAACTACCAATGATGTTGACTAGATGAGCTGCCTCTTCTGATAATCTCCTGTTTTCCTTCCCTTAGAGTTCTAAAACTAATTTGGCCAAAAAGGTATCATGAACTCTGTTAAAAAATTATGGGTTTTTATCTTTCTATAATATGGGGTAATATTCATAAATGAGCATGTCCTAGTTCCACACTTGGTCAGGTAGGCCTTTCCATTCTCTTCCATAGGCTAGGATGAAAAACAAATATGATGACATATAAAAAGAAGAGGTTGCAGATACTTGGCAAAGATCCCCTTGCAATCTTGTTGCTATAATGTCAACCCAATCAATACACTTATCCTTTCCTAGGATAGTTTGGATGAAAAAGTACATCCAATTTTACCAATGAAAGGCATGGGAGATCCCTTTCACATTATTTAGTAGGGTTATGACATCTTTAATTTTAGGGATCATGTGCTCTCTGGTCAAAGGACATGGGAGATGGGAACCACATCTTTTAGGCTTGAGTAACCAACCCTTGGCAATTACATTATTGTATTCATTAGCATTGGTAGTGAATTGGGAATAGGCAGAGTTGATAGTCCAATCTTCATAAACTTCATGTGGAGGAATTGTCAACGTGCCCATAACATCAAATATTTTCATGTATACTAAGACTTCTCCATCATATGTGCAGATACACCTCTTAGCAGCAACACACCTATCATAACATGCTAGAACTAGTTCTGGGCAGGGGATAACATCAGGAAAGCCAGAGGCTTGCAACAACCCACTATTTGAGACCATTTCAGATATTGACCTAGGTTTTTCATTGAAGAACCTAGCCACTAACTTGCCAATATCCTCATCAGCCAATAATTTTGTAAGACCCCTCCTCTTATGTACTTATTTAAATATGAATTTCTTTCTTAAATCCTTTATAGGAGATTTGGATGGATATAGGAGCACGACAAAGAAATGGTATGGGTAAATACTATTGTTCTTGCTAGAAGACATGTAGAGGACATCAAGATAAACTATGACTATCTCATGAATAATGATTATGATGTTGAATATGAATTAACATTTTATGGTTTAGGTATCCTAATGGAAATTGAGATCAGTTGATATGTTCATGTTTTAATACTATGTGATTTGAGACTTACTACATTATCTCGATTGTTTAAAGATTAATTTCTACTAACAATGACGATGATGTTAATTATGGTACCTTGATTATTAGGTTGTATGCATCTGGATAGTTCAGAATGCCTTATTGATAATATTATGATGTTTGGGTATATGTATGCATTACGATGATTATTTCAGTAATTTAATTCAAACTAATGAATATATTATGGTGATTCAATTATGAGATTAGTGATGATCAAATATGCGTGTAGAAATGAGAAAAAGGTTATTTAAATTTTAATATTTTGATCAATTTGATTATGCAATTTGGTTAAACATATGAATGTGATGTTATCGAATTGGTGATATTCGAATTGAGTCTGCAGGATAATTAACCATGAAATTTATCAAGGAATCGATAATTGACCCTATGTACAAACTATAAGACAAAGGTTGAATCTAATAAAGTGATTTGAACCTTATTGTCAAGTGTTTTATTTGTATCATAATCTGAATGTGTGTATCATTTTGTAAATCGTGACATTTTGAATGTATCAAAAAAATAATCTTATGGTGTCACTTGAAACTTGTTATATGCATATGTGTTTTGACATGTCAAATTAGGGTTAGCAAAGTAACTCGTTAATCTAAGATTGATTAGTTAATAACCTAGATTAATTAACCTAATTAGGGTTTAGTGGAAAGGTTACATCCCTAGGGTTTTAAAAGATCAAATATTTCAAGTCAATTATATTAGGTCCTAAAATGATCCTAGAGGCCAAATTTAATGTAATCCAAGTTCCCAAGGGGTATGTGTATGGGTTGGGAACCTTTTCCACCCTTCTACATCCTTTTGTTAACTTTTATTGCCCCTTAAATATATCATTTTCCCTTCAGTACGAAAATTGAGCATCTAGATGAGGTTAGTCAAGTTTACACTTCTCCTAAAAGGTTGCCTTGGTAGTAGGAGCAAGTGGGAAGACCATAGAAGGCTTAAGTCAAGTCTGGAGTTATTTCCATTTTTGGTGGGTGAGTTTAGAAGCCTATTTAGTGACCATTTTGAGAGTTGAAGGTTGTTCACCCATTCTCTACATTTAGAGAAATTCAAGCTTGGAATTGAGGAGGAAGAAGGATTTAGCTCATCTCAAAACTCCATTTCCATAACCTTTGTGAAGGTAGGATTCTTCATGCATTGTTCATTGCTTGTTTATGTATATCTCTTGCATGTGTGTATTTCATATTTGTGTTGTAACATGTGAGAGATGGGTATTTGTGGGTTTTCTATTTTCTTTCCTTTCATGTTTTTCTTTTTCTTTATGGGTAAAAGTATTAAGGGTGTGTTGGCATTACTCACCTTTGGATAGGGTTGAAGTGGCCATGTATGAGAGGAGGGCTTTAGTTAGACTCTAGGTCAGTGTAGAGTCTCTCCTCATGATGAGGGGAGGAAGAAAGTAAGGTTTTATGGGTCTTTGTCAATAAAAATTGATTTTGTTTGGGGAAATAAGGAGAGAAGGAAATGGAAGTTTACTATGATTTGGTAGCCTTGGAAGAGGCATATGATATGCATTCATGATTGGCATCTGCTACCTAGAAAAATCCACCTTCTCCCTAGTCTTGGTTCAATATGGAACCTAGTGTGCATACCTTGGATGAGATTTATTTGTTGAGTGTGTCATTATAATTGTATCTAGGATCTGGTTGATTACTGGTTCTCCTAAGCTTGGGCTGTGGCATCACATCAAGGCCTTGGTTGGGAGGTGAGCTCTCCATGGTACCTTGTGTGTGTTTGTAGATTTCAGATTGATTGGAATAGTGGAGTAATCTTGGAATGAATTCTTGGTGCAAATCTTGAGTCACCCTATTGTTGGAGACTTCTCCTTGTGTTAAATTTCTATTGCATCTTGCATCCTTGTATTGGAAAAAGGAATTGTATTTAAGTGTAAAAGGAAAGAATTCATAATTTCCTTGTAACCCATTGAAATGTATTCCATGTTGTAGACTTCATTTTGAATAAGGAGAAAGAAGATTATCTTATGAACGAATTGTATAGTATGATGATAAGTTTTCAAATATGTTTTCACTTCAATTGGTACTTTTAAATGCATTAGTGCTAGAAGCTAGTTTACTTCTTAATCCAACCTCTTTTAACCTTGGATTCAATTATGAATTTAGATAGATTGGGTTATTGTAAGGTCATTTGCTTGCATGAAGAAATCAAAATAAAATGTGCATAGACTTCCATTAGTTACTTAAGTTCAAAGTTCAAAGTTCAAAATTATATACTTCCTATCATGACATCATAAACTTGCTTAATAGACATATTGGTAAATCATTAGATTTAAATTTAAGTTGGAACACATTCTTCTTGTCTCACAAGTTAGCCCCAAAAACTATTGAAAAGGGGCCTAATATCATTAATAAAGAAGTTGGAAAGATACCCCACAAAACCATTTCTCATTTAGAAAAATAAACTATGTTTTGAGAGAGCCAAAAAGGTGCTCTGGAAAATGTATGGGGAACTTTTATTCCCAATTTTGCAATGAATAACATTCTTAAAATATTCATCTCATAAAGAGAGACATAATATCTTTTTGACCCATCTTATTAAATATATTTTAAAATGTAGACCTTGACCTTAGGTGATAAGTGAGGGAACATATTTGAATAAAATCATATATTCAAAAAAAAAAATTAAATAAGAAGAGAAGGGGGGGATGGGACACCTCGTGGTCCCCACCACACCTTACTCCTTTTCCCTTAAATTTCCCTAAGTGGATGCATGAGGTGATTATTTTCTTTTTGAAATAAAAAAGATAGAGTGGAATTTCAACTTGTATTATGTCCCAATTTCCATGCATTAAGGAGCTCTGCTCAGTGGGCCTCCCACTCACCTTGGGTTTGGTGCCACCCTCCATGTCCATTTGTATCAGAGCTTCTGATCTCACCCTCCCTCTTGTCATCCTCCTTCAAAAAACAAATCCACATATCCAAAGGCAACGTCAATATAAATTTATTGTAGGATTAATATAAACCATGTAACCTAGAAGCATAGGTAGTGGCTATAGTGCAACTTATATGCACCCATACTAGTATTAAATAGTATTAATTCTTTTATATACAAATAAAATACATTAAAAAAGAGATGCATATAAGTTGCACTGTAGGCAATGCCAGAAGCATACCATATGCTTGATAAGTGAGCTACAACCTAGGAAGCTGCCCATACCCTATAGGATCATGTGCCTCCCTTAGGAGGGGTTCCTAGGAAGGTGGGTTAGCACTTGGGTAGTTAGCTATGTAGAGTTAGGGGATGATTAGGAATTGTTAACTTAGATTTTGATTGGATAGTTAGGATTAGTTAGTTAGTATGTTAAGTTAAGATTAATTTTTTTAATTATGGATTAATAGTAGCTAAGTTAGTGTTAGTTGATAATGCCTTTGTTTAGAAATTAAGAGTGTTAGGATTTTAGTAAGTAAAGTGCTAGATAATGTTTACTCTTTTTTAATTTTTTTAATTAATGTTCCTTGGTTAAAGGTGTGAATTTCTGTTAGTAGTTTAGTGGTTAGTAATTAATGTTTAGTGTTATTAGTTAGATTTTAATAAAAAATGTTATTTTCTTTTATTATTTGAATGTTAAAGTGTATTGAGATGGAAGTGTTGGGTAAGTAGTGAATCTTTGGAAAATATAGGTGAATAGGATTTAGGTAAGTATTAGTGGTGAATAAGCATTGTTAACAAGTATAAGTTATGTGGTTATGATTAGTAAATGATTTAGTGCCCCATAGATTTAAAATTGAAATGATATTTAACTGTTTTACTATAATGTAATAAATAGGTTGCGACATTGGCTAAGGGGGCCCCAAGTATAGGAACTAGGAGTTTATATTCATGAAGTAAGTGTGTGGGTTATTTTTTATCATAATGTCAAAATATTATGTAAGATTAGCTTATTTTATTTAGGAAATAATTTTAATATTCTCTTATTATAAATTTAAGTATTTTCTTATGGGTTTATTTAATTCAAATTGCTTGGGTTATAGTATTGAAGGGTTATTGAAGGGTTCTTGTATTGTCATCTTGATAATAGTATAGGATTATGTTTCCAAAATAAATGTATGTCATAATTGATTGAATGATGAATGTTTAATGTTCTTATTTAGTTCTAAAAGGTTATGTTAATAATCAAGATTAAGTATTAAGGTGATAGTTCAACTCCCTAAAGATGTAGAACTAGTTCACCGAGGGTTTTGAACTAGTATAATGAAATGAATTTAAGTATCGTATCAACCTAATGAAACTTATGATTATTGATCAAATAATGTTGTGAAATGAAATTTAATTAAGAAAGGTTGCCTTAACTATTAAAATAGGTTAAAACTCAAATATGTGAATAAAGGGTTATGTTTCCACCCTCATGACTAAAAATGAAACTTGTTTATCAAACTTCACCCAAACTAAATCTATCTATCTCAATTAAACTTCGGGACTTGGAAACCCTAGATACTTCTTGAATACGATGTCATACCTTGGTAAACATGAAACTATGGTTCAAATTAATTGACTCAATCAACTCGACCTAGGTATTCCTGTAGCATTAGAACCAGGGTTTCAAAACCATGCAGTAGGATTGAATAATGATTTTGAATCCTCTTGTGATGTAATCCAAACTCAATTGCTACCTAAACCTTGTGACTCAAAACCTAACTTTATCATGTTGTCATATCTCCACATCATTTTTGATGGGTTTTATGTATTAAAAATAATTATTATTCCGTTCAAAAAATAATAATTTGTTGGTGTGTTTTTGCCCTGATTTTTGGGCATGAAAAATGTATCTTCAATTTCAGTAGAAAACTACTTATGGCCAATGATTTTTCTTTCTTAGGTAATTTAGGGAAAAATTTAGCCATGAAATATTAGGATTGACACACATAAAGAAGAGAAAAGACAAAAATAAAATACACAGAAAAGCATCAATATGTATAAAAGAAATAATTGCCAACATAAAGAAAATGGAGGACTCACCGTGTTGGCTATATAAGTATTGCTGGCAACATGGCCTATTTCTATCTCCTTGTACCTCCATATAAAACATAAATTTTTTCCTTAAAGAACTAAGGCAAAAAAAAAAGAAAAGAGTCTTTTAAGGTATGCAACCCGAAGAGAAAAATGTGCGAATACAAAGAGCATAATTGAAAAGACATGTTACTTTCCATCATTAATCATTCCTTCAATTTCTCACATACTAAAGCATGCTTTGTCATAATTTCCATCAAATTATAATAAATATGTATATTTTCCACAACCCTCATAATGAAAATGAAAATCTTCCATATAGCCACTTGTTTAGACACATGTTTCTACCATCAAGAAACTCTTGTTCCGTGAACTATGAACAATTTAATTACTTAGTAATAGTTCAATGTTCAAGTTCATGGGCCTTGAAATGTTGGAACTGACACTCATAACAAGACACAACTCTATCGGGTGAACCATTGAACTTGAACATAAAGTGTTCAAAGTTCAACTTCAATAATGAGCGAGAATCTCTGATAATGATAACTTAGCTTAAGCCTATACTGACTCGACACATTGTACCTATGAACTAATGAACCATTGAACTTATGAATAGATTGTGTTCAAAGTTCATATTTAATTTGATGTTCATGCTAATGGTGAAACATTTTGAAAGGAAGGGGTTTGAAGACTTTGAAATAATGGACAACTTGACTGCTAGGTGCATGATTGAGACTTGTTTACAAGAAGAGATTTTTATTTGACATGTGATGAAAAAATTTGACATGACTAATACGTGGGTAACAATTGGATATGACTGGGGATTTAGAGTGTAAAGGACTAGAAAGGAATTTAGACATCTCTAGTTTCACACTAAGACAAACAACTATGCTAAAACTAAGCTACAACAAAAAGGAAAGAAAAGACTAAGCTAAGACACAAAAAAATCCAATATAAAAATGGTATAACTAAAGTTGATAAAGCTTAAATTCTTTCCCATTATATGATAAGGGTATTTTAGTTCCATCCTATAAGAATTTGGTATAGCTCTGATACCATGTAAGATTTTTCCTAAGGCAATAATGAAATACCAAGATCTAGAAGCTTAAGAGATAGCACAAGAGAGACAACATATGATCAAATGAGAATGAATTAATTAGATAATTGGATGATTACATCATAGAAGTGCCTTGTATATAAAGGAAATCAATATGAGTAGGAGTCATGCAAGGAGATAAGCAATGACTAAGAACATGTCCACCAAGAGTGGATTATCCTCTATTGTGCATGAATGTACGTGCAACAATGAGAGAATAATAATACAAAGGTGGATCTCATAAAGAGATGTAGTGGACAACATGTTCTCAATTGGAATGCAACCTACTATGTTGTCTACATCACAACTCATATAAATATGCAATCTCCTGGGTGTCTACATGACAACTAATATGAAAATGCATTAATCTAAATAAACTTAAGTAAAGTTTAAATAGTAAATAATTATTTACACAAACACCCCCCCTTAAGTGAAACTTAGGTCAATTTACTTAAGCTCACAAAAGATGGATAATAATGGAAGATGGGTACAACTGCTAGGCCATCTTAGGTACCCATTTACAAAATGCAAATGAAAAATATATGTAATGCAATCTCTCATAAAGTGGAGAAAGAGTGAAAACAACATGGGAAAAACCTTCCCCTAAAAAGAAAGAAGAAAAATAAAGAAAGATGCATGTATGGATGGAGTAATCAAAACCCCCCTATTATGACATACATCAATCATATACAATAGATAATCCCTCCATAAGAAGGAAACAAGGACAAATTAAATCCTTGAGTGGTCTCCTACAAGTATAGAAAGTGCTTGAAGACAAAATATGATCCAATGTCTATAAATTAAATTTCTCCCCTTAGAAAGAAGACCAAATACAAATGCAAGAAGGCTTCCCATTGTGGACATGAAGATGGAAAGGGAACCATATGGAGTATGTTGTCTTTGAAGTCTCAAGATGTGTCACCGTGTCCTTGAATAATGAAGATGCTACCATGTAAGAATTTGGTATAGCTCTGATACAATGGAAGAATTTGCCTCAAGCTCTTATATCATGTAAGAATTTGCTTAAGGCAAGAATGAAATGCCATGAGCCAATCAAGATCAAGACCAACAATAGAAGGTGATAAGCAAGGAACCAATATTAAGTGCACCATGTAGTAATGTGGATCAAACTCCATAGAAAAGCATGTCTCCTCAAAAGAAGAAGAGAAGTAAAGAAGCCCCCCCTCATTGTAGAATGTACACTCATGAAAGATGCTCTTGGAACAAAATAGAAGCTGCACCATGAAAAATGAAAGATGTTCCTCCCATTGGGAAGAAATAGTGTCATTGGTGTACCAAAGAACCCTCTCAAATCAATAGGAAGAACCCTCAAAAGGTATGATGTCTCAAGAATTCGACTAGGAATCTCCAACACATGGGTATGATCAACCATTTAATATGAAATCTCAAGTGAAGTTTGAGATTCATGTAAACCAATCTCCAATGAATCAAGTGTCTTCTTTGAAGTGAAAGAAACCTCCTACAAATTTTGTAAGAAAGTATCCACAATCAAGTCAAACTGTAAGAAAAATCAAGTGGAGAATCATGAGGGTCAGAGTGTTTTCCCAAACCAACTAAAGAAGGATCATCTTCGATAAAGAGAAGATGTATATCATCAATAGTTGTGTGTTGGAAAAATGTGCAAATTGCTGGAAGCCTAAGGAATCAAGTTAATTTAAAAGAAATTCACAAAAGCAACCAACAAACCAAAATTCCAACCACCTCTACTACTCAATAAGGGCACCTATGTGTAGCCATTGTTGGTGTATCTTTGATGGAGGGTGTGTTTGATATGCTCTCACAAACACAACAATAAGTAAATCCCTTGTTGGAAGTGCAAATGTGAGTGTGAGTGCAAAGTGAATGTGCAATATGATCCTAGACTATATGAAAAGAAGAATACTTTCAAGATATGACTATGGAGGAAGTCACACTCAAAGGTACTCTATGATGCAATGAACATGAAATTATAAAAACTATCTATAGATGCAAGCTATAACTAAAATGAAAACTAGAACTAGAATGTAACCTAATTATAAATGCACAACAAAAATTAAGATGCAATACAAAATATAAATCTTACCAACTATCAAATCACTAATATGCAACCTATGAACTCCATATGGAAATGTAGCTATAATGCAAGCTCTCAATGTGGTGATTCTAGACTCAAAGCGACGGAGTGTCAATGCAATCCAATAATCCTCTATATGCAATGCTTGAGACAAGGCTTCTATTTAAAGACTCTTAGGAAACATCTAGAGGGTGTCTAAAAGATAAGGATAAGAATTAAAAATTAAGCACCTTATCTCATATCCTTAGTTGGGAGGATAAAATGATGAGGTGGCACATGTGTGTAGAAAGTTCTCAAGTTGTAGACACCATGTGCTTAAAAAGAAATGTAAACCCTTATGATGACAACTCATAAGAGTACACATACTCTTAGGCTTATAGATTAGGATAAAAATTAAATTAAATGAAATTTAATTTAATTTAGGTCTAAAAGAAATTAATAGGATATGGAGGATTTAAATAAATAAAATTTATTTAAAAAAGGGAATAAATGGAGAATCATGTGTTAAATTAAATTTAACACATTAAGGCTAGGAAGTATTTAAATTAAATTTAAATACTTAGGCAAAAAATGAACCTATTTAATTAAAATAATTTTAATTAAATAAGTAGAAGAATGTGACCATTATTAATTAAATTAATAAAGTTATTCGGGACAATTTTTAGTGTCTACATTTTGCCCCTCTTTGATGTGGTGTCGGCACGACATCATATCAAAGAAAATAAAATGCAGGTTGCCCCAAAGAAGGAAGGAGAATCCTGATGCCCCCTCACGGAAATTGCACAAGAAATACAAATTTGGGCAATTTTCATGAAAAGGTCTTGGAACGGAAAGAAGGGAAAGAAAGAAATAAGAAAAATAGGATGAAGATATGGAGAAATCATGAGACAGACACGGCTCAGAGCGGAGAAGGGCGCAAACGGGATCCACGAGACCTACATAAGCCTCCAAGGGACCCATAGGAAGGTCATTGTCACACCACGAGAAGAGCATCTAGAGTAGCTATGGACCTGATCAAGAGATTGTAGCTTGGTGAGTGCATTCGGGAGCACAAGAGACCAGCCGCGATGGGGGCACCGATGAGTCATTTGATCCTCCTGGTAATTTGATAGCTAAACTAGGTTAGAGGCATTTATGATGCCCTAAATGTGGCAAAAACTGATCCCGGGCGGAGACGACGGTCTCCACCTTGTCGTCTGCACAGACGACAAAGAAGGGATATCGGCGCCTGTGGAGGTGACAAGGAACATCCTGTCGTCTGCGCAGATGCTAAGGCTGTGATAAAACTAACGAAGACGATAGACTATAGTCTGTCGTCTGCGCGATAGGGATAGCGGCGTTGGAGACGACATACCTTGCCATGTCGTCTTCGAAAGCAGAGTGGAGACGACAACACATGTTTTGCGTAAGCGTAGACTAGCGTCTCCGCAAATTGCATCTGCGTTGATCAGCATCTCCACCTGACGCAACAAAAATGAGAAATGGAGAGCATGAAATGTCCCATTCTGAAAATGAAATGACTGACTTACTGCATGTCCATGCTGCAGGAGGGCACGATGCTTTTTAGGTCACGGGAGCACTATCCACCGACCATGGTTATACAGGAGAGACTCACAGACGCGAATTTGGGACATGTGCAGTTGTGCAGACTAGAGCATGTCCACGAGTGGCCAGACTTGAGAGCTCACACAACATAGCTATCGGCTCTCATAGAGCGATGGCATACACCCATAGGGAGCTTCTATCTACCGACAGGGGAGGCTACCGTCACTCTCCTGGATGTATGACAGATTCTTAGAGTGCCTATCAGAGGCACATATCCAGAGTATGTAGGTGAGAGAGCTAATCCCTTCCTGAGAGTGCTTCGGTAGGCGACGATAGAGACTACCAGTACAGTGATCCTGGCTATCCTGGCGGGGAGCCTTAGAGCAGAGACTACCGAGACTGGCAGTATTCCTAGCCTCTTTGATATGGCGGATGCTACCAGATCATGCAGGACATGGGTGGCCTATTGGCTGGGCACGGGTGTTGAGCACCCTATTACAGGAGGATGGCGAGGTTTACTGCTGGGGACAGACCATCCTAGCAGAGTTGTATCATGACTTACATATGTGTGCATACCAGACATAGCGCACGACAGGACCAGGACTGACACTACTAATGGTCTGGTCTTGGGAGCACATCGGGGTTACTCGACCCATCACACAGAGAGAGACCAGGCAGCCTGAAGAGCCATATGCATGCAGATATCGACCTCCTATCCAGTACACATCGACAGAGTCAGTGGGATTCTGGCGCAGGTGCCTTGATGAGATTATCATGTTTGACTGGACTCCTTATGATGGAGTGGAGCACTGGGGGAGAGTACAGGCAGCAGGGGGTGAGGATGATACAAAGGATCAGATGTATCTCCCATTTACACAGACCGATTGCTGAATTATTGGCCGATCCACTCACGTGATTATGCAATATATGCCTTCTCGGGTGTGACGACAGTTTGGGCGTATCCAGGATGTGGTTCCAGACAGGTTCCTGTATCCTGTAGTGACTCGTGAGTATGGTCGGTTGTGGGGTCGGGGGACGATGCTACGATTTTCTCGAGCATCATGGTTACCGATGGATAGAGTGCCATGGGTTCATGGTCAGGATAGGGGAGATGCTGGTATGACACCGACATATGCGCAGTGGTGGGTAGCACACTAGCCAGTCAGACTGACAGTGCCTGGAGTAGTTCCACCAGCAGAGAAGGCACAGGGAGAGGGAGATGGTGCAAGAGATGGGGGACAGGCTACTATGGTAGCAGTGCCAGCTCAAGGACCACAGCATGGATCACATGGTCGCAGAGCAGTTGCTAGGATGGGTGCCGTAGCAGCACAGGTGCCACCATAGAGGGGACCTCAGATACAGGTACATGTACAGGCACCTCCACAGGTACCACCACAGGCGCCTCCATAGAGACAGATATCGGAAGAGGAGCCAGACATAGTCAAGGATGAGCGGGATAGTCTACGAGCAGAGGTTGCTAGGTTACAGGCAGAGGTACAACTGCAGAGAGTCAGAGCAGATAGCACACAGGAGGCACTACCAACTTTATAGGCACGAGTGGATGCAGAGGATTTTGCGGGTATGGCAGTGCATGCTGACGCTGAGGAGCTAGCGAGGTTACAGGGAGAGGTGTCTACCTTGCATGCCGAGCGAGCGACATATCAGGCTCAGGTTGATGAGTATCGCAGGCAGTGAGACAGATGGTTACGCCGGGGGCCAGTGTGACAGTGATGCAGGAGGCCATGTTAGCCAGGTGATCTGAGGCACAGGCAGTATGAGAGGCAACCTATTACAGGTCACTGTATCATGATGCCGTACCTGCCGACCAGCGGTAGCCTGATTTTGAGAGAGGGGCTAGTTCCTGGACCACGGGTGGCAGAGCTAGATCAAAGCAGTCAGTAGGGCAGAGCCGACCACCTCGAGGGGGTGACATAGGAGGAGCAGGACCCTCATAGCATGGCTCTTGGATTTTGTATAGAGATCCGATATTTTGACAGATATGTGCAGATGCAACATTTGTACTATATGATTCTATATGTATTTGGACTGTACAAATATTGATTCTTTTGTGATATATATACATGACATGAGTCGATGATTCTATATGTGTATGAGTGTTTATGATGCATATGTATGGATTTTATGTGATGCTTATGAGACTGGCGTTTATGATGCAGGATGTGATGTATCTTTTCTATATACTATATGATGCTTAACATGTGTGATGCAAATTGGCTAGCGATTATGAGACTTATGCATTATGATATGTATGTGCCCCTAAATGTAATGCTAATGCTAAAATGAACTAGACTATCTAATGAGCACTAAGAAATGTAATTTGACGAGTAAACTAATGCAATCTATATTGAACAATTAATGTAACGTAAAAGGATGAAAAATGAACACTCCACCTAAAGATGCGACCTAATGAATATCTGTCAAAATTATCGCCTATAAAAATCCAGGAGCATAGCATAAGAGGAGGACATAAATAGAACCTTGTCTCAAGCACGAATCGAATGAAACCCTATATTACATGGACCCTAACTAAGAGAAATCAAGGGATTCTATTGTGTTTATGTGGAGAGCACACCATTATTTTTATTTTGCAAAAGAGTGTATGCATTATATGCTATAGAAGCATAAATGTTAAAAGCTCCTTTGTGTAATTGCCCCCATTGCGGCAGGCATTAATATCCGAGACACACACACAGTAAAACCATAAAAAACATAAATAAAATACGACAAACCAAACAAAAGAGACTTCATGACCAAGTAGTCATTTATCTCACAGTTCCTGCCAAGAGCCTTAAGTCTGGAAAAGTGAAAGTCCCCATATCGCCTATAGGAAGGACTCATCCGACGGGGAAATGTTGAATCAATGGCTTTGTGATGATATGATTGTGTGATTTCGGCAGGGGTTGGTGAAACAAATGAACTTACCGAATCATTAAGCCTCCAAAAGGTGATTTTATGCGTATCCAAGTGTGGTCACTATCGTAAGAGTGCGCAACAGAATGCGATTAAACAACCATTTGACAGGAAACATGCTAGAATGGAAATGAAAATGAGGTCTCGCAGACAAGAGGTCTTTTGTTGGATTTAGCAACAAGCGAAAGACTAAGTACTACTCTGCACAAATGGAAAAGGAATAATGGTAGGACATGAAAGGAATAGTTTGGATAGACAATGGATTGGCATTTTTTTTTTTGGTTTTTTCAAGACTTTTAAAGACTGTACAAAATCTACAAATGCTCAAGCATAAAAGCGCTTGAGATGCTGAATATTTATAGGCTCAGGGAGCAGATCCCCCTCAGGTGTAGCAATCTGATATGCCCCAGAACCATATTTGGCTGTAACAACGAATGCACCTAGCCAATTTGCCTCAAATTTTCCTTTCCTTTCGCAGTTTTGGAGATTCCTCATATTATGTTGTAGCACTAGATCACCCACTTCAAATTCCCTCGGCTGGACCCTCTTATTATATTGTAGTTGGAGGTGATGTTGATACACGCAGAGGTGGTTAAGGGCGCGGAGGCATCTCTCATCAAGGAGTGCCAACTCTTGCAAGCGAGCAACTCGGTATTCTTCATCGGATATGAGGTTTTGTAGAGAAACTCTAAGGGAGGGTAGCTCAATCTCAATGGGTAAAATGGCCTCAGAACCATAGACAAGGGAGAATGGAGTGGCTCCTGCGGGGGTGCGAATGGAGGTTCGATAGGCCCAAAGTGCGAGAGGAATCTGGAGATGCCAATTACAACCAGCTGCATCAACAGTTTTCTTTATGATTTTCAGGAGGGTTTTATTTGTGGCTTCAGCTTGGCCATTGCCTTGAGGGTAGTATCTGGTGGAGAAATGATGGGCTATTCCAAATTTTTGGCATAATGTGGCTACCTCTTGGTTTTTGAATGGGGTTCCATTATTAGTGATAATATCTTGAGGTATACCAAAGCGGAAAATAATATAGTTTAGGATAAATTTAGAAATTTTCTTGCCGGTGATGTAGGTTAAGGGAATGGCTTCAACCCATTTCGTGAAATACTCAGTTGCGGCAATAATATACTTGTGGCCATTAGAAGAATTAGGATACACTTGACCAACAAGATCAAATCCCCAGCGGGAAAAGGGCCATGGTGTGATGGTAGGTTGCAAGTCTTGGGCGGGAGCGTGTATCAAATCGCCATGCTGCTGACAAGGGATACATATTTTCACAAAATGATATGCATTTGCTTCCATAGTGGGCCAATAATAACCTGTCCTAAGAAGATTTTTCGCTAACATAAAGCCACTAGAGCGGGCACCACAAATCCCTTGGTGAACCTCTTCTAACACCATTTTAGCTTCATCTGAATTGAGACATCGATGGAGGGTTCCATCAAAGTGTTTTCAAAAAAGGGTATCACCTATAATGGTATAGCGAGCGGTTCGACGAATAAAGGTCTTACTTTGGTTTGGAGTGAGGGTTATGGGAATAGTTTTATGATGTAGATAGGCAAAAATGTCGGCATACCATGGAGACTCAGGACCAACGATCTCGCACACCACTTCAGAATCATTCTGCTCATAAGCAGGAGTAACAAGATTCTCAACGAGAAACTCACATTTTGGACTATATTCTGGCATGACAATCATAGAAGCAATAGTGGCCATGGCATCTGCTACTTTATTGTTAGCCCTTGGAACTTGTTGAAAGACAATTTCTGTAAAGTGTTGCTTAAGATTCTCAACTATTCGGCGGTAGGGCAACAATTTCTCATCTTTGGTGTGATATTCATCAGTCACTTGTTTGATAACCAGTTGTGAGTCTCCGAAGACAAGAAGATTCTTAATATTCCATTTAATGGCTTGACGCATTCCTGTCACTAATGCTTCATACTCAGCTATGTTATTTGTGCATAAGCATGAAATTTTTTAGGACTTAGGAATTAAATCCCCTTGTGGCGTTACAAACAAAACTCTTGCCCCCAATCCCTTTTGTGTGAAGGATCCATCAAAAAATAGTTTCCATGATATACTAGGGGCTATAGTCATAATGGTATCATCTGGAAAGTCTGCCACAATAGGGTGACTGCCTGGAAGAGGTGCTTAACTAAGTGATCTACAATGACTTGTCCCTTAATAGCTTTACGATCCTTATACACAATGTCGAATTCACTTAGGATTAAGACCCACTTTGCTGCTCAACCAGTGAGGGCGGCTCTTAAAAATAGGTATTTGAGTGGATCAATTTTGGCAATGAGAAATGTAGTATGATTAAGCATATAATGGCATAGTTTCTGTGTACAAAAGACCACGGCCAAACATGCTTTTTCAATAGCAGTGTAATTCAACTCATAACCAACTAGTGTTCGACTGAGGTAATATATGGCTTGTTCATTTCCATTATCATCTAATTGTGCCAGGAGTGCTCCTAAGGCAACTGAAGTAGCTGAAATGTACAAGATCAATGGTCGTCCTGCTACTGGAGGGACTAAGACTAGAGGATTAGTCAAATATGCCTTGATTTGTTCAAATGCTTTTTGGCACAAGCAATCCCATTGAAACTGATTTCCTTTACAAAGCAAATGCTGAAGGGGATGAACTTTATCAGCTAGCTGTGACACAAATCTTCTGATTGATTGTAATCTTCCTTGAAAATTGCGAAGCTCTCTTAATGTGGAAGGAGGAGGCATATCCATGATGGCCTTTACTTTTGCAGGGTCTACTTCAATTCCTCTTTTGGATACAATGTAACCTAATAATTTACCTGATTTGACCCCAAATACACACTTTTTTGGATTAAGGCGCACTTTGTACTTCTCCAATCTTTCAAAAATAGTAGTGAGGTCATCAATGTGGGCTCCTCTAGTCTTGGATTTTCCTAAGATGTCATCAACATAGTCCTCCATTATGATGTGTAGAAGATCATGGAATATGGTAGTCATCGTGCGTTGATATGTGGCACCAGCATTTTTCAAACCAAAGGGCATGACTTGATAACAAAAGGTTCCCCAAGGCGTGATAAATGTCGTCTTATGTTGATCTTCTTCTGCAATCTTGATTTGGTTATAACCGAAAAATCCATCCATCAAAGACAACATCTCATGTCCAATTGTTAGATCCACTATGATGTCTATGTTTGGTAGTGGAAAATCATCCTTAGGACATGCGAGATCCAAATCTTGAAAATTAGAACAAACATGAATGCCCCCAGACGCTTTTCCTACAAGAAAAATATTGGAGATCCACTCAGGATAGTCAATGGGTCGAATGAACTTTGCTTCTAGCATCTTTTGTAATTATGCCTTGACTAGAAGTGCTACCTTAGGATGCATTTTATGCAACTTTTGTTTTACTGGCTTGATTTTGGGATCAACTGTCAAATGATGTACCACTAAATCTGTATCCAATCCAGGCATATCCTTATAGGTCCAAGCAAAGTTGATCTTTCCTTTTTTCAAGAATATTGTCATAGCTTTTTGTTCTTCAGGACTCAAGGTGGCAGCAATGTAGGTAATCTGTGGATTATCTTCTGTTCCCAAGCTTATTGCAATAGTGTCTTCATTGAAAATGGATGACTTTTCTGGCGGCAAGGATCTGAATGGTAAATTCAACTCTCCCTCTTCTGGCGCCTTTACGAGGTTTTCACCAGAAGATGCGTCCTTTATTTTATCTTTTTCCTCATCCAAAAGTGCCCTAGAAGGGTTTTCACTAGAGGATGTTTCTTTGATTTTTTTATTTTTGTTTTCCTTTTCATTTTTGTGACTAAGAGAGTTGATTTGGCTACCAAAGTAGGCTTTTTCATCATATTGGATCTCATGCTCATAATCTCAAAGATTCTTAAGGCCAAAGAGTGCCATCACTGCCTCATCAGACTTACAAATGTCCAAACTTGGTGGAATATCTTGAAGGTCCCAGTCTATCATGGCAGGGTTAGTGAGAGGTAGATCAATGGATGAAAGGTCATTTATGGTAATGGTATGGATACGATTATTTAGGTCATCTTCGACGTATTGGAAAGGCACTTTGAAGAATTCCTCCTCTTCAGTCTTAGATTCAGGTTCGGCCAAATAGTTGTCAGCAAAGGTAACCTTAGGTTTGAGGGAACCCAAACCACATCTTTTAGGATAGCTATTAGCTTCTAGGGGTTGTCTAATTCCATTTTCATTTGGGCCAAGACTAGTACCATGATATCCCATGCTTTCAGTAATGGGAAGTGCTTTGACATATTTGCCCTTGGGAAACTCCACAGGTTCGTCTTTGCCATCATAATATAACCAATCCAAAATATTATCTTCTATGTGTTCATCACTAAGGGAACCCCAATGTTCAATGTCATTTTGTTAACTTGCATGGTTTCCTTATTAGTAGAGGAGGGCAATTGTGAAGGCTTTCCAAGGGAACGAGGGGAGAGTGGTAATTTTCCAATACACAAGGCATTTTTGAACTTATACTCTCCCATTCCCAAGTCAGTAAAGGTGGTCTTTTTCCCTGTAGTGCTAACTTTAGCATCTTCAACTTTCTCTTTTCCTTTACGGAAATTTGAACTCTCATGGGCTGCTTCTGGTACTATAGGGGAAGCCATTTCTTTAATGATAAGAGGCTTAGGTATGACTGCAGAAAACTCACTTATGGGACAAAGATTTGCCAGAGTACCTTCCAATCTTCTACAAAATTCAAAGGGTGTAGGATCCCCTGGAATTGTAACTTCTCTTCCTTGGTGCGGGAATTTCAAACATTGGTGATATGTGGAAGGCACTGCTTTGAGAGTATGTATCCATGGTCTACCAAGCAAGATGTTATATGGAAAATCTAAATCTAGGACATGACATTCAGTATTGATAATAGCTGGTCCAACTTTGAGAGGCAACATAATAACTCCTTTTGATTCCCTTTCTCTTTCATCATATGCCTTTATAGTAATTCTTTTGCTAGAATCAAGGAGATCCTCTAGAAGTCCCAGGAAACAAATCATCTTTAATGTACAAAGATTTAGACCAGATCCATTATCTATGAGGACTCTTTTTATTTTATGTCGTTGTATAAGGACTTCAATATGGAGCGACATATTATGGTTGGGATTGGGAGCTTGGAAATATTTATCTGTGAAGACCAAATTTTGTTGAGCGGCAAGGTTTCCAATCATGGCAGTGAATTGGGCGGCATTAATATTATCAGGGACACAGGACTCTAAAAGGGCCTTTTCCAAGATTTCCTTATGTACAGGTGAGGTGGTAAGAAGCTCAAGGATGGATATTTGTGTAGGAGTCTTACCTAGTTGGGATAATACATCATAGCATGAAGCGGGCCTTTGTGGAGTGGACGGCGCAACAAGCGCGTGTGGAGCTGGTGAATTACTATTATTAGGAGTAGCTGCTTGCAAAATGAGTCTTCCACGTCGAATGGTTGCATCACAATCAGCTTCTTGTAAGACAAGGGTATTCACATGAGTGTCTACCCCTTCGATATGACCACATAAGGAGTCAAAACCACATATATCGTTGGTATCTATTTTACCACACAAGGAGTCAAACCTTGATATGTGGTTAGTAGAGTAATCATAAGGTACAACGTTTGATGTGGAGGCTTGATTCGTATTATTGTTACTTGAAATATTTTCAATTTAGCATTCTTAGAGGAAGGACCTCCTTCCACTTCAATTTCTCCATTATCAACAAGGTTTTGGATAAACACTTTGAGTTTGAAAAACTTATTGGTATCATGTCCTTTGACGCGCGATGGTATTTGCAATATTCATTTTCTTGATACCACCTAGGTTTTGGTTGATTTTCATCAAAAGGATGTGTATTAGGAAACACCATCAAATTATGATCTACCACCTTTTGAAAGATGGCTTCCAATGGTTCATGGAAGTTGGTGAATATCCTATTTCGATCATAATCACGATTGTAATTGTTACGTGGAAAGAATCGAGTTTTTTGATTACCCTGGTTGTCTTGATTTGAGTTATTGTTGTTACGGTTGCGGTAATTATTGTTGCTACTTCCTCGAAGGCTTTTGACATCTGTAACACCATCATGCGTAACACCCCTATTCTTAGACCATGATCTAGACTTGTTATCATTGTTCGATTCATTATGGGAAGATGAAGAACTATAATGTTTGATGGTGCCTTTTTCTAAAAGTCCACTTTCAATGTTTTTACCCTTTTTGATTAGGGTAGGAAAGTCCTTAGGACTCGCCATTTTCAAGTGAAAGGACATTTCAGGTATCAAATTTTTGATGAACATTTCTACAAGATGAGAGTCCTCAATTTTGTATGGCATACGGCTAGCAAGATGTCTCCATCTTTGCAAGAAATTGGCAAAAGTTTCTCCATTTCATTGCTTAGTATTAGACAAGTCACTTAATGAAACCTGATTGTCTGTGTTGTAAGAGTATTGTGCTATGAACTTATTTGCCAATTCATCGAAGGTAGTATGAGAATCCTTAGGCAGATTTATGAACCACTCAAATGCAGGGCCTCCAAGACTTCGTGGAAAGAGTCTCTTAAGGTAATCATCACTGTATGCCACCTCTTGACACAAAATATAGAACTCCCCTACATGTGTGACAGGGCATGTTTTTCCCATATATTTGTCAAACTTTGGAATCTCAAAACCAATCGGGAATGGAGTAACAGGAACAGATTTATCAAAAGGACAAATCTCATCAAGAGACAAGTGTTTTACCCCTTTATTGTTTGTGCTCTGCACCTCATTTCGTAGTTCATGAAACATTTGAGCGAGATGTGTTACTTCAGAGTTCATTTGTGCTTGTGACTTCTGGGGTGGTGGAGTTGTTCCATTTGAACCACCCTGTCGATATGCACTCATTGCATTTGGCACCGATGTTGTTACCATGGTCGTAGGCACATGCAACTGAGGTGAAGGTGTAGGCTGTGTAGAAATGACCATTGGTTGAGTTGGTGCTTGACTAATACCAAGGCCTCCTACATTTGAAGTTGTTGAGATGTTTTGTGGAGCATTAGCATATGTGGCAAGATTAGATAGAGCATTGATGAATTGTTGAAAGATTTCAGAATTGGTTTGAAGCGTTGGTTGTGGTAAAGTGCTAGATGTGGGCATAGCACTAGTTGTCACCGTAGATTGTTTTCCTTTGCTTGATGTTGGTATTGCACTTGAATTAGGTGCTAAGGGAGCACCACCTTTCTTGACTTGAGTAAATAGGATGTTCTCATCAAAACTTGTAGGAACGTTAACACCATCCTTGATTAGATTTAAGAATATATCGGTCTTGTTTGCCTTAATGGATTTCTCCATCATCTCTACATTGTAAGGGTCTGCAAGGAAGGTCTTAACCTCACTAGAAATATCACCGAAATCAATAGGGTCTTCATCTTGGTATACTTCTTCATCATTAACACCTGGATTGTTATTATGAAAAGGTTGTTGTGGCTCTTGGATATTAGGCATACCAAGATTCGGATTAGAGGGAATCACATCCCCTAATGAAGTTGTAGCTGAGGGAGGAAGATTCTCCATTTCTGATTGCTTTGTTGATTCCCACAAATGTGTTTTCGGGTTGAATGTAAACCTTCCTGATCATGTGTTTACCATACAAGAATGGCCAAATTATGAATGAAGGCTTATGAGAGAAATAGAAAATGAAAATGAGAGCTCTTAACCTTAGATGATCAGTGGGTCAACTACCCCAATTTGAACAAGAGACCTTATTTTAGCAAACAAAACGATATTGAAAGATAATAGTATCCTTTTCTTACCAAAGATAGTCAAATATGATCTTGTAGGCAAGATAAGACACCAAATGGATCACTTACTATTTGGAGACTGACTTGTGGTCCCAAATAAGCAAGGTAAGGTATTGAGTGGACTGCTTACTATTTGGAGATTGACTTGTGATCCCAAATAAGTAAGACTTGAGTATCTTTTTCTTACCAAAGATAGTCAAATATGATCTTATAGGAAAGATAGGACACTAAATGGATTGCTTGCTATTTGGAGACTGACTTGTGGTCCCAAATAAGAGAATGTGATTAGGATAAGGTGTTTGCTTATGGATGGAAGGTCTAATGTCACGATAAAAAGATGTTTTTAGGTTTTTAGCTCCCTTAGAAAAAAGTTTGAAGATGGAAGAAATGGAAATGAATAAGAAAGATGAATGTATGATGGCCACTTATACGGTTGATTCAATTTTCATTTACGGGAAATAAGAACCTTGGGTTTACACCTGGGAAAGCAGACCAGTTTCAAAGTTTTCCGTTATAGGTGATCCTATCGTAGCGGTCTTGCCTAGCTTCTTCTTTTTGAATGTCCTTGATCGCGTAGCTGAATTGTTTGTTACCGTGTGCTAGTCTCTTCCTTTCTTTGTAGATAGGTGGTTTGGACAGTTTCACTTTCTTATGCTTGGTTTGGTTAACTTTTTTGGTCATGGCAAGAACAAAACAAGACTCAACCCTTTTGACATCAAAAATAGACTCAACAAAAACTCAAAACGTGACTCTAATGCAAAAACTTCCAAAAGATGACTGTGAGTCAAAGAGACCTCACCTAACCTATCTTACTGCAAAGGTTCCCTCACAATTTCACTCATTTTTTGGCTTGTTTGAAGTTTTTGTTTTGTTTTGTTTTGATTTTTTGATTATTTTGATTATTTGAACAAACACACCAAACAGAACAACAATCCTAATAAGGCTAATACTAGGCTGTACAAGGCTTAGCTAAAGGGCGTCCTCGATATACACTAGGTACGTGAGGCCCAATTTTGTAGATGAAAGGAAATACTGCCACACAGCCGAGGGGAGATGGTAACCCAAATCTCCTCCTTCACTTCCCAAAGGTATAAAGTTCTTTGGGGCTTAGCCAAGAGTGACAATATTTACACTTCCAAGAGAGGTGTCTTTCGATTCACCTCTTGATTCTTATACTCCGCCAGAACACTGGAGTTGAGGTCGTCCCAAGGGGTGATGAGATCCCCAAGCAGGCCTCCTAATAAAATGAAAAACAAATCCACTTATTTTTTGTGCACCCAAGGTTGCCTAAAGGCGCGAGGAGAGAGAATACGTAAGTGGACTTGGGGTTTAAAAGACACTTGTTCGTTATCCACAAAAATTTAAGTTTGCTACTCTAATTGAAGACACGCATGTTTAGAGCATACAAGGTTCTTTCCAACTTTAAATAGCAGAAAATAAAATACTAAAAGAAAATGCTGAAAATGAAAATGCTAAAATGAAGTTAATTTTCCTTAAGGCTTTGGATGTGATTTCATTTTAAGGCCCAAATCCAAATGTGCTCTATACTAAATGTACCCGTTTAAAACGCTCCAATTTCAAATGTGACCAAGCCTTTTACACTCTAGTTTGTCCTCTAACATAAATCCTCGACCTACAAACTCACAAAATGCTCAAGAAATAGTTAACCATTAGTTTACACCTCAATAGTCGCAGATGCTAATATTTGGAGACGCTTAAACTCGAAGACGACAAAGCACAGAGCGCAGACGCCAAAGTGCAAAGCGTAGATGCAAAAGTGCAGAGCGTAGACGCCAAAGTGTAGAGCGCAGATGCCAAAATGCAAAGCGCAGATGCCAAAATGCAGAGTGCAGATGCCAAAATCTAGAGCGCAGACGCCAAAATACAAATCGAAGACGCCAATTTCAGATCACAGATGACAGATCACAATGCGCAAACGATATTGAAATCAATGCAGATGACAAAACCCTAACGTAGACGATAGAATAAATTAGACGGAGACGTAAAAAAAAATGGAACCTAATTTTTTTTGGCGGTGATGCAGACGCTTGTTCTCAGAGACGCTGATCCACAGAGACGCTGATATGCGTAGACGCACAACACAGACGACACTGTGACTATCAGAGATGACAAAATGCTAATCTGAACTGCAGAGAGTTTTATTAGCGGACTTCTGAAGTGAGATCAGGGACGTGGGTCCCACCGGACGTGCTAAAATGTGTGCTGGAAAAATGTGCAAATTGCTGGAAGCCTAAGAAATCAAGTTAATTTAAAAGAAATTCACAAAAGCAACCAAAAAACTAAAATTCCAACCACCTCTACTACTCAACAAGGGAAGCTATGTGTAGCCATTGTTGGTGTATCTTTGATGGAGGGTGTGTTTGGTATGCTCTTACAAACACAACAATAAGTAAATCCCTTATGTGGAAGTGCAAATGTGAGTGTGAGTGCAAAGTGAATGTGCAATATGATCCTAGACTATATGAAAAGAAGAATACTTTCAAGATATGACTATGGAGGAAGTCACACTCAAAGGTACTCTATGATGCAATGAAGATGAAATTATGAAAACTATCTATGGATGCAAGCTATAACTAAAATGAAAACTAGAACTAGAATGTAAACTAAATATAAATGCACAACAAAAACTAAGATGCAATACAAAATATAAATCTTACCAACTATCAAATCACTAATATGCAGCCTATGAACTCCATATGGAAATGTAGCTATAATGCAAGCTCTCAATGTGGTGATTCTAGACTCAAAGCGACAGAGTGTCAATGCAATCCAATAATCTTCTATATGCAATGCTTGAGACAAGGCTTCTATTTAAAGACTCTCAAGAAACATCTAGAGGGTGTCTAAAAGATAAGGATAAGAATTAACAATTAAGCACCTTATCTCATATCCTTAGTTGGGAGGATAAAATGATGAGGTGGCACATGTGTGTAGAAAGTTCTCAAGTTGTAGACACCATGTGCTTAAAAAGAAATGTAAACCCTTATGATGACAACTCATAAGAGTACACATACTCTTAGGCTTATAGATTAGGATAAAAATTAAATTAAATGAAATTTAATTTAATTTAGGTCTAGAAGAAATTAATAGGATATGGAGGATTTAAATAAATAAAATTTATTTAAAAAAGGGAATAAATGGAGAATCACGTGTTAAATTAAATTTAACACATTAAGGCTAGGAAGTATTTAAATTAAATTTAAATACTTAGGCCAAAAATGAACCTATTTAATTAAAATAATTTTAATTAAATAAGTAGAAGAATGTGACCATTATTAATTAAATTAATAAAGTCATTCGGGATAATTTTTAGTGTCTACAATAGTATCTCTGATATCCTCAATGTAGGACTCCACAAATAAACCTACAATGTCTATCAAGAAGTCATCTCAAGGAGCTGCAATTGGAAGATAAGAAATGTCTTGTTATACTAAATTGTCTGAATCCATGAATGTGTGATTAAAAGCATCATTAGAAACAATAGTAAATGTAGTGATCTCAATTGGAGAGGAAGGAGCTTGAACTCAAGGTAAAAAAATCTTTTGGGAATGGAGGAACATGTGGATCTCCATACTTTTCCCAAAGATAGATCCAAACATCATGAATATTAGTCATGTCATAATCAAGTGAATCCATAAACTCCATATCCATATGTAGAAAAAATGTATGCTTTATGAGGTGCCCAATGATAGGATTGGAAGAAAGTTCTTTCTCATAGAAATATGACAATACATATTTGTTACTAAGATAAGTGAGAACTAATTCACTCCATTTATCATAGTTGTGTGGAGTAAAGTCAATTAAATCATCCTCATCCATGATGTACTAATAAATGCAACCCAAAAATGCAATAAGTCAAGAAACTCCCCCCAAAATAGATGATTTTGGCACTTTATATGTAGTGCAAGTACAATTGCCACTTGATAAATTTGGCCAAAGTGGAATTTTGACTATGATTATTGCAACAAAAAATGTGAAGCAATAGTAGACTCAATACAATTAGGACACATGATCTCTAAAAGGGCTAATCAATTACAAGTAACAAAATAGGCCACAAAATGACAAAATGTTGAAAGTACTATGTCCACTTAATATTACTCCAAACTAATACCAAATCTGGAAAGTAGACAATAAATCATCCACTTTCAAAAAAATTAGCACTTGAAAATGTGTTTGTATGAGCCCAAACAAAGCCTCCAAAGTTGTAAAAATTGGGATTTGCAATTTCTAGAAAAAAATAGAAACAAAGATCACAAACAACCTGCACCAATGTGTAGATCACAACATTTTACCCCTAAACAAAAAACATTGCTCAAAAAAAGGGTTCCATGTGAGGAATATATTTCTATTTGAAAAATAATTTCTCTAATTATTTTCTCTAAATCACCACCGTTACACCTCTAAAAATTTAACGACTCTAGACTTTGCGTTAGATGTTCAATTTTGATGAAACAAAAGTTGATTTATGGATTTTTGGACCTTCTTCATGTGATTCCAACATTTGATTTGCACCAACAAGCTCCAATCTTGACCTAAAAAAAAATCTCTCCAATGGCTATGCAATGAACACTCTATTTTCTTTGATACTATATAAAAATTTGGTATAACTCTGATATTGTGTAAGAATCTACCTCAAGCTTTCATACCATGTAAGAATTTTCCGAAGGCAAGAATGAAATGTTGAGATCTAGAATCTTGAGAGATAGTACAAGAAAGACAAGATATGATCAAATGAGAATGCATTAATCAAATAATTGGATGATTACATCATAGAAGTGGCTTGTATATAAGGGCAAGTGATATGACTAGGAGTCATGCAAAGAGATAAGAAACAACTAAGCACATGTCCACCAAGAGTGGATTATATCCTCCATTGTGCATGAATGCACATGAAACAATGAGAGGATAAGAATAGAAAGGTGTATCTCATAGAGATGTAGTAGAAAACATGTGCTCAATTAGAGTGAAAACTACTATGTTGTCTACATGACAACTCATATAAATATGAAAAATTCTAGGTGTCTACATGACAACTAATATGAAAAAGCATTAATCTAAGTAAACTTAAGTAAAGTTTAAAGTGAAAATTGTAAATGCTTATTTACACCAACACATCCAAATACCTCAGTATGAAAGAATTAGCTCCCAACACCTTGCTGATTTTGAAAGGACCTTTCTAGAGTGATTCGAACTTACCATGTGACTCTATTGGCTCTCTCTGTTTATCCCATAACAATACTTTATCATTTTCCATGAATCTTCAGGGTCTCAATTTACGATCAAAGATGTTATTAACCCACACTTGATGAGAGGTGATATGGTCAACCAATTTTTCTCTATCTTCTTTGACCTTCATGATGTAACAAATTCATTTTTTCAAGGCATCACAAAATATTTCATCTTCAATGACCTTTTGAAGTTTGATAGCTATCAGTTCAAGAGGAAGAGATAATTGAGCCTCAATCCCATATACTAGTTCAAAAGGGGTTATACCTATCACTCTTTTGGGTGTTGTGTGGTTTGCCCAAAATGCTTCATAGAGCTTCTTGTGCAAGTCCTTCACATTTTTTTCTCACTAGCTTTTTCATAATAGATATAGGATTCTTATTTGAGGACTTGGCCTATCTATTTCCTTGAGGAAAATAATCAAAAGAATGAGAAAGATGGATCCCATTGTCATAACAAAAAAGCTATAATTACCTTGAAGAAAAGTTCTGAGCATTGTTTGTTACCCATTTTTCTGGAACTTTGAACCTAAAAAATATGTTTTCCATTAGAAACTTACTCACCACCTTTGAAGTAGTCTTTTTGACAAGGGCTTCTTTGACCCATTTTTTAAAGAAACTAGTAGTAGTTAGAATATGAGTGTGCCTTGCAATAGAAGTCAAGTTCAGAGGTCCTATGAAATCCAAACACAACTTTTTGAAAGGTTCTTCTATGACATCAAGTTTTAATGGGAGAGCTGCTAATTTAGGTTTACCAGATAATAACTTGCACCTTTCACAATTGCCTACCCATTTATAAGCATCTGCAAACATTCTAGGCCAATAATACTCACTTCTTAAAATCTTGAAAGTCATGATTGTAGAGGAAAAGAGACCACCACAAGCTTTATCATGGAAGGAATGAAAAAGTATATCTTGTTGATCCTTATCTATACACCTCAAGAATATACCATCTAGACCCTTCTTATAAAGAATATCATCAACAATCACATACCTGGCAAATTTCAACCTCAAATTCCTTGTCACTTTTCCAATTAAATGCACTGGACATTTGTCATAGGTAAGGTAATAGGAAATATCTGATAGCCAATTATCTTTCAGTTCTACAAATAGTGCTAATGTTTTCGCTTCTCCAACTATTTCCACATTTTTAACCATCAATTTGCACAAACCTCGCCCTTTCACTAATTTCATTGGCTTGATCTCTAAATTGAATTCTTGGATGTTTGAAACCCAAGCTACTCTATTATTGACAACTAATTATTGTTGAGTAAGAATACTTTTTACAATTGCACTTGGAACAAAGACTTTGGAGTGAGAATGGAGAATATAATATCAAAAGTGCTTTACTACCTTTACCATTGAAAAGGCTTGTTTCTTTGTGAGTGACTATCTTGATTCATGATTTTTCAAATGGACACTTATGAAAGATGATAGACATGGTATGCTCACTGGCATAATAGTGCATTTAAAATTCTTTCTTATAATCAGGGTGAGCAAGAACTACATCATTCATGATAGCAACCTTCACTTGGTCAAAAGCTTTCCTAACTTCATGACTCCACTTAAATGTTAGCTTTTCACTAAGAAAATCTGTAATAGGCTTGGTAGTTTCAGAAAAGTTAGGTACAATCCTTCTTAGGAAATTGATCTAACCAAAGAAATAGTGGATGCCACTACAGTTAGAAGGAAGACATAATTTTTGGATTGCTTGAACTCACTCAGGATTGATCCTAATCTCATCTTTTGATACAAGCTTTCCTAGGAGTTTCCCTTCAGTCACACAAAACATATATTTCTTGGGATTGAGGGAAACACCATATTCTCTACATCTTTTAAGGACTAGCCTCAAGTCATGCATATGCTTCTTCCTCCTTGTGGAAATTTTCATATCATCTAGGTATATGACAATTATCTTGTTTAGTAGGTTCCCAAAAGATGAAATCGTAGCTCTCTGGAATGTGGCACCTGCATTGACCAGACCAAATGGAATTTTGCTATAAGAAAAAGTACCCTAGGGAGTAGTGAAGGTGGCTTTGTGCTGATCTTCTAAAGACATATTTATTTGGTTATATGATGAAAATCCATCAAGCATGGACATCATCTCCAAACTTGCCATGATCTGCAAAATATGGTCCATATGTGGTAAGGAAAACTTATCTATTAAGCTAGCTCAGTTTAGGTTCCTGAAATCAACATAGATTCTAATCTCTACACTTTTATTTTGAATAGGGACCATATTGGCTATCCAAATGGAGTGATGAATTAGGTATATTATATGAGCTTTTAACATCTTATCTACTTCTTTAAAGATGTCACTAGCTAACCTTGGATTATAATTCCTCAATTTTTGTCAAAAAGGTGTTGTTCCTAGCTTCAAAGAAATATGATGTTTAAAATTTACTTGCTAAAAGTCTTTCAAGTCTTCATAATTCTTTCAAGTCTTTCAATTGAACAAGATCTTCTTCATCACCCTCCCTTGTTTCTACAGGGGCTTTTCAACATCTATGACCTAAACTCTCAAAATAAGAGAATTGGAAGTGCCCAGACCCTTGAAGAAATGCATTAATATGTAGATCATCATCAAAAACCTATGAGGAGTCCACATTGCTTGGTACACTAGGGCAATGGATTAGTTCAATGGTCTACACATTGTCAAAAAGGTTAGGATGCAAAATCATTAAGGAAATTGAACTGGCTAACACATCCACTCTAGTATTTTACTCTCTAGGAAATGATTCTATAGAAAAGGCTTTGAAACCTTCTAGGTCATCCCATACTCTATTTCTATAATGTTTAAGCCTTGCATTATTCATAGAAAATATGTCTCAAACTTTCTTGATAATTAGTTCAACATCTCCCTTAGCTTTTAATATTTTGACCACTTTCTTCTTAGCTTCTTCAATACCCAAAAGTATGGCCTCATATTCTATAGTGTTATTTGTATTTTCAAAATCAAGCTTAAAAGCCTTTGGAATGATCTTGCTAAAGGGAAAAATGAGAACAACCCCTGCTCCCAAACTAATAAAGGCACAAATACCATCAAATTCTAAGGTCCATAGTTCTTCATCTATTAGCTCTTTTGATCCTCAAACGTCCTCTTTAGGGAGCACAAGATAATTAGAAAAATCAATCTCATTATACAGGCTATGTGACCTTGGGATCTTCAAAAGGAAAGACTATGTATTTGGCTTTGTTTTCTAGCTTCAGATTAACCCTTTTGTCCCTAATAGGTATAGTGACTTGAGACCAATCTAATTTAACCTCCCCACCTAAATATTTACAAAAGGTCCTGCTCAAAAGCATTCCATAGCTAGTTGGGATATCAACAACCAGAATAGTCAATTTGACTCTTTTATCAGGGAATTCGACCAAGAAAAATTTAGCCTCTTTAATCTAATTGATTAAGGGGAATTTCTTGGAATCCATAGCATAAAATCTACCAAATATTTTAGTCAAGGGTAGATCTAGGGCTTTGGATACTGTAGTTAGTATTATGTTTTTAGAAGCTCAAAAATTAATAATACAATTGTTTAGTCTATGACCATGGATAAACAAGGGCATGTAAAAGGGGTTAGTTTTTTTGATTGTTGAGTAGGTTTGCATTGTTTCCAAATGAATGGAAGGCTCTTCTATGTTCGGATTTTCTATGGGTTCAACAAGTACCCCAATAGTTACCATTGAGTTTCTCTATTGAGATGAACTAGAAGGAACAAAACCTTTAACATATTCAATCAATTGAAAGGGGAAATTTGAATCTTTGCAGACTTACACAATTCAAGAATGTCAAATGCAGGTATAGAATCTAGCCTCTTTAAGAACTTCACCACTTGAATAGAATCTTCTAAACCTTGAACTGCTCTTTGTGATGTCTTGTCTATTCACGCCACTTTTTTGAAGGCATGGAAGATGATTGAATAGTAGGGGACTTTCGATTACGACTACTTCTAGTAAGTACCATACATAAAGGATCTTCAATAGTAGTATAATTTTCACCACCTCTTTCTAAGTCAAATTCATACTTAAGGAAATAGCTTATAGAGTCGCTAAGTCCTCTTGAAGACTCTTCATTTGTGGGAACCTCTTCTATGGTCTCCTGATTAGCCTACAATTCCTAATAGCCTATCATTTTAGGACAAGAAATCCCATCATGTTCATCTATGAAATGGAGGATACACATATTGATTTTTTAGGCTAAGGGACCTTTGATAGCCAATTTCTAATTATTCAGTAGCATGTTGGGTTGTCTTCCCCCTACTCCAAGGTGTTGGAAATTCCTAGGGATATCACGATATGGTGCTGCTATTCCTAAAATTTTCCTTTTCATCTATGAGACATCGTTCAAAAACCTCTAAACCAATAGATCTTTTGAACTGGAAGTAGATACTTGTGAAATTAGATCTCTTTTCCATTTGCCTATGCTAATGAGATCATCCTTTAACGCAACAACCAATCGCTATGCTACATCAATGTCTACTACTTTGTCATGCCTTAGATGGAAGCTTATATCAAGTGACATGGTATTAAGAAAGAATCCCTTTCTATTTTCTACATTAGGTATTTTTGCAATAGGAATTTTGTGTAGGATCCTATTGAATTTTACTACGAAGTCACACATGGGCTCGTGGACCTCTTTCTTGAGCTTGGATAATTGCAACAATAAATTATGCTCATCATTAGTAGCCTTAAACCTCACCTTGAAGACAACACTCATAGAAGCCTAGTTGGTAATGACTCCATTTAGTAGATGATGAAACTAATCAACAACAACCTCAATCAAGGTTTGACCAAACAACCTGACTACCACATTTTTAGCAGGAACTGGAAGAACCCTACAAGTGGTGTTAAATACATTCAAGTGTTCATATGTTGATCTTTTCCCATCACCATTGAATTTTGGAAGGATGTCCCTAGCTCCCATTGGAAGTGGATCAGGATTAGATCCTAGGGAAATGGGTCCTACTTGGGCATCCCATGGGTTAGCGACCATATTTGGTAATATGAATTTGATTGGTTGTGCATTGAAATGTGTTGGGATTAGGGTCCTAGGTAGTACTACAAGTTGTATAATTATGGTGACTAGAGTGCACCTTTTAGGGGAAAGTGGTCTAATCCTACACTTTGTTGTTCATTTCATCCTTTAGGTAAGTTCAGGAGCGAAGTTTTGTAGTTTTACAAACTCATAAGATTCATCTATGAAACCTTCATATTTATCACCACAAGCATACTTACTCCCAACTAGCCTACTTGAAATAAAATTCATGGGTGTGGTCTTTGGATTGGATTAGCATTATTTACTTTTGGCTATTGAACTAACCTTTTTACCACTGCTACTTGTTGGGCTATGGGTACACCCCTGATTAGTTCAACACATTCTTCTTCATCCTCAAGGACTTGGCTAACCCATAGATATTGTTCACTACTAGTTCTCTTGTTCCAAGCCAAGATGTTTAGGTCATAGATGATATGTTCTTTCATATTATCAAAGCCTAGGCCTGGTTGGAGAATAAGGAAAATGTCTAGATGGGTTAAGACCATTATATGTCATCTTTCAAAGTACTCCCCAGCAGAGTCACCAAAAACTATTAGCAAACAATTTTTTTGCCCCAAGAGTTGATATCTCTTAACAACAAACAAAGAAAAACTAACTTTCCACAACTGAATCTTGTTAACAATTCAAAAAGAAAAGAAGAAACAAAAAACTCTATCTATTTATTGACACAACTCCCTTTCTAAAGATTGATCATGAAAAACATTTATTAATAAATTTTTTTTGAATAATGGTTCTTTTAACTTGAAAGAACATAAGGAAGTAAAAACATCATTTTATAACTATTAGAAAATGCTACAGATTTAAAAAGATAACTAACTTATGCTGTATGACATAAATTAAAATGCCATGCTATTTTTTGATCAGACTTACTAAATTGTAAACATAAATACATGCATTACTTTAGAAAATTAATAAAAATAAGGCATCACAGTGTGATGGCATTTCATACAAAATAAAAACCAATTCAAATGACCATACAATCATATGAAAGATAACAAGATGACAACCTTATGAATAAACACTATTTGTGATTAATTCACTATCAAAATGCCACTAAAAGTCCTTACTACTATATCAAAAAGGAAATATATTAGTACTACTATGTTAAGAGAGCTGAACCTTTTGATCTAACTAAAAAAAAGTAAAATAACCATGTAGGGCTTCCGAATTAGTTTTAGAAACTAACTCCTTAAGGAGTTATTAACTGTCTAGTGACCAAGTCTTAAGTAAACATTAATCAAAAGAAAAGAAGTCCAATCACTATGGCTCAAAGCCCCTAGATCCCTAACTAATTGCCAACAAGATTTCCAGTGTTAGCATTCTATTCCTAGGACAAAGGAAAACCACTACCAACCTCTTTCCATGCTTTGTAAATGACTAGGAAGTTGATTAGTTCATTTTTTTGAGGTACTCCAACTTGCTCTAGGAACATCTTCCACATCATCATAATTATGTTGATGTGTTCCAACTTCTTATGTTGCATTTTTAAGTGATCAACACAAAAGATCATCATAGAATTAGCCTTGACGACAATGGTGAGGTCCTTGATAGTGATTTCCTTTGCCTACTTTAGTGCCCCTATTTTGGAAAGTAAAGTCAATTCAACCTCTTTAGAGGTCTTACCTTCTTGGTCAAAATTTTCCATGATCTTAACCTCTATACATTTGATGTCAGTTGGTAATATTTCCTTTAGGCAGTTCATTCCTTTCTACAACTTGACACATTCTTCCAGGGATTGCTCAATCACGATGTTCCTCCATTCAAGTTTAGCCTGAGATATGAACAAGAAATCTGTGCTAACATGGGGTCCATGTTTCTCAGCCAAAAATATATTCACTCCATACTCCTAAACTTTTAAAATATCAATGATGTATTCATCCCATTTTACCTTTTCAAACTCCCATGCAATTATCTCAGACTTCAAATCAATCATCAGCTTTCTGGCTTTAGCATTGGTGTTGGTGAAATGGGAGAAATAATTGGTTGCCTGAGCATTCACCATATTCAACCATTCACCATAAACCTAAGTGACTAAAATGTCCCTTTTTACCTATTCAATGACTCCCTTGTTGGTGGGAGAAGTAACATTAATTACAGAAATTGCATTCGGTTGGGCTTCTGTATCTAGTTGTTCAAGTTCA
Source organism: Cupressus sempervirens (assembly GCA_028749045.1). NCBI lineage: Eukaryota > Viridiplantae > Streptophyta > Pinopsida > Cupressales > Cupressaceae > Cupressus > Cupressus sempervirens. The sequence goes on along the minus strand of CM053785.1, from coordinate 870,727,730 downwards.
TGAATATATTCCATCATTTCATGCAATGATTTCTTAAGTTCTTGCTTATCCCTTTTGTCTTTCCTTATGCAATGAAAGATCCTATAATTACCAATGCTCCATATCTTTATATCTATAAACCTAGAGGACAAACCAAGGATGGTCTTTTCCACAACATAATCTTGAGGAAGTGTGTCATCTAAACTCTTATCAACTACCATCTTCAAAATGTCTGCTACCCAATGTCTAGTATAGTTTCAACCTTGGGCTTCTTGGCTTTAGGAGTTTTTCCTAGGCATTTTCTCACCATGTCTTTGAATGGAAGGGTCTTGGGAACTAGACTTCTTTTCATTCCTACTGATAAATCAAACTAGTTAGGAACTAAAGAGCTATCTTTTGAAGGGGGAGGCAGTCTTTGAAATGTAGAAGAGGTGCTGAGTGCCATTGAGATCAAAATATTGGATCCTTCAACTACTTTCTTACCTCATTGATCCATTCTGCTACCTAAGATCTGAGTTGCAGAGTCCCTTGAATCTATGTCAATCAACTTTGTGAAAGTTTCTCTGATAGAGCTTTGTTGACTCAACCATTTCCTACTATTGGAATGAGTCCACTTGATGAAGGGAGGGATTTGAACTGAACTTTGAACAATTAATTAAGGTTCAATGTTCTACTTCAGCAAACCTACAGTGTGAGACTGAAATTTTTTGTCAATGTCTCCAACATGATGAGTTGAACTAGGGCTAGCAGGCGTGTCTTGAATATTAGGAGTACTCAATGAGGTCTATCTTTTTCTTGTGAGCCACTACTCAGTTTTGGTTATTACAAGCAATATTCTAGCTTGTAAGTCATCCTCTTTTGAAGTTGACCAATCAACAACGAGTGGGTATGCTTCAACCTGTTCTATATATGTCAGGTTGACTACTTATTTATCAACGTCTTAAGGGACTCCTAAGATATCAAGTTGTAGATTAAAAGCCTTGATTTATTTTAAAGTAAACCTTGATGAAAATATTTTCCTGACTTCAATATGTATCTCAAAATACTTTGATGCAAATTCTTGACTATCAAAATTGGGACGAGGGGTATAAAATAAGAGATTCATAGTTCTAATCTCCACCCTTAGGCTTAGGGCATCTTGAAAATACTTGCATCTATAATGTCCAATTTCTACTAGAAAGGTGTAACTAGAGCCTTTCCAGACTTTACAATTTTTCTCAACCTCTGCTAGCTGCTTGCATACTTTGATTAACATATAATGGTCAATAGAATGTTGTGGCAATTTTAACAGTTTCCCATCATATCCTCCAATCATCAAGTAAGTGAACTTTTGAAATTGAATAAATAAACTACCAAATATATTGACCATCTGAGCTGCCTCTTTTGATAACCTCCTATTTTCCTTCCCTTGGAGTTCAAATACTAATTTTTCCAAAAAGGTATATTTTACTCTCTTAAAACCTATTAGGTTTTTATCTTTATGTAAGAAGGGGTAGTATTCATAAATGGGCATGTCTTGGTTCCACACCTAGTGAGGTAGGAATTTCCATTCTCTTCCCTTTCTCCTTGTATCTCCAGAAAAAATAAAAAGTTTTACCTTCAACAACTAAGGCAAAAGGAAAATAAAAGAGTCTTTTAAGGCACACAACCTAAAGTGAAAAGCATGTGTATGCAAAGAGCATAATTTAAAAGATAGGTTACTTTTCATCATTGATTGTTCCTTCAATTTTGCACATACTAAAGCATGCTTTGTCATAATTTCCATCAACTTCTAATAAATGTGTATCCTTCCCATGAGCCTCAGAATGAAAAGGAAAATCCTTTGTATAGCCTCCTATTTGGACACGTGTCTCTGCCATCAAGAAACTCTTGACCTATGAACTATGAACAATTGAACTACTTACTAATAGTTCAATGTTCAAGTTCATCAGCCTCAAAATGTCAGAATTGATGTTCATAAAAAGACATAACTCTATTGGGTGAACCATTGAACTTGAACATAAAGTTCTCAAAGTTCAACTTCAATAATGAGCGGTAATCTCTGATGATGACAACTTATCTTAACCCTAGACTGACTTGACACGTTGTACCTATGAGCTAATGAACCATTGAACTTTTGAATAGATTGTGTTCAAAGTTCATGTTCAATCCAATTTTCATGCTTGTGTCAAAACATTTTGAACAACTTGACTACTAGGTGCATGATTGAGACTTTATACAGGAAGATGGTTTTATTCAACATGTGATGAAAAGTTGTGACATGACTAATATGTGGGTAACATGATTTAAAAATTTGAGAAAATTTATACCTTTTCAAAGTAGAGAGTGTTGAGAAGTTAATTGGTCCTTGATTTATTTCAAAATAAGTGTCAATTTTATCTATCTTGGTAGATATGGGCCTTTTAGTATCTCTTTCATCCATTATTATCTTACCCTTTTCAACACTTTCACTTGGGCATTTCTCAAACATTGGAGACAAGGAACTTAGAGGTTGAGCTACCTCTATACATTTTCTCACCTTTTGATAAACTTTCTATTGAGTTTTAGTGTCTATATTATTTATTCTTTCCTTACATTTTATTCTCCTTGCTCCTCTTATTCTTTATCTACTTCTAATTTCTCAAGTGAAATATCCTCTGTCGATTCTTCTTCTTCTTTTCTTAGGCCACTCCCTATTCTATCCTCAAGGATTTGCATATCTAGTAGTTCAAACACTTCATTTTCTATCTTTCTAATATCTTTTGATTCTACCATATGTACCTCAAGTACATTGATGTCTCTAATTACTACCACTATTACCTATGCAACTTGTGCAACTTTGTTCTTGGGGGATTTCACTTGCACACTCTTAGCTTTAGGTGGCATGCATTAAAAACCTTAAGTCCTAACTTGTGCATGTTTTGCACTTCTTCTACCTTTTGTTGTTTGCACATGAGTTGATTGGCCTAGTTTTCTTTGTATTCTTACAAATGGACTCTTCTTTGATGAAGAAAATGATGGAGTAGATGAACATTCATCATGCTTCTCTACTAATAATTTTTACTTTATCTCTAGATATTTATTGATTACCTTATTGGTCTCATCTATTACTCTTCATGACCCAAGCATCAATTTGTACATTCTTGTAGCACCTTTACCTTTGAATTCTTGTTTTCATGCCTTGAGAATTTTTTTAGCATCTACATCAACAATTATAGGACATATAAAAAATTAGTTTTTCCTTTATTGTCCTGTCTTAATCTAAAGTATAAGCCTTTCTTTAATCAATCAAGTCAATAGAAATAATATAGTCCTTAAACCTTGACCAATATCTTAATACAACAACTTCTTAATCTCCCTCTAACCATCATTATCAATATTTTTTAAATAAAATTTAGGTACTATAATTAATGTACCCTTAGATGATATGCTCTTAGCAATAACTTTAACTAACATTTCATGCTTATTAAAAGAAAACTTGGTTTCTTTGCTTACCTGGAATGGTTCGTCACTTAAAGGCTTCACTTGTGATGGTTGTGATGCAATACTTTTCTTATGCTTTTTAAATTTATTTATTTGATTCTATTTGAAAAACATCAACTTATTTAGTCACAACTTCTTATTCTTTTCCTTAGTCTTTTTCTACCTTGAAAGTTTTTTCTCCTTAGTAGATTGTTTGTACCCCTTCTTCCTCACTTCTATTTTCTTATTCTTAGTTGTCCTGATGTTCTTTTCTTTTCTCTTGACCTATCTAGAGGAGGCATCCTTGTGACCTTATGTTGAATGGAAAAGATTTGACATGTTTTACATGCACATTATTCGATTGTCTTAAAATGGATGTGAGAACATGACTACTTACACCTTTCATTGAAATTTTTTTCCTCACTGTTTTTGTAGGTGCTAGCACATCAAATTTTCCATGTAGAAGATGATTCTTCTCCTTGAAGGTCTCAAACTTTTCAAATTTCTCAACTCTAGGCTCTCTCAACATAGAATTTGCAAGCTGAATTATTTTCTATTCAAAAACCTCATATCCCATTGGTAATACCCAAGATGTTCTAGGATCTATAACCTCCATCAAAATTTTATCTATGTCAAACAAAAAACACACTATGTCTCTATATTTTTCCACCACAGATTTAGGAATTATTTCTCTATAATGAATCTTACTTTGGAAGGTCTTGAAATAAACCCACATGATACCAATTATATAATTTTGACTTATTTTATCCATTAAAATTTTAATTTTTTCAACAAATATATTTTTATTTAAAAAATATACAATTCCTTTATCTAGAATTTTTTTCATGAAGCATGAAAAAAATTAAGCTACCATGCCTAAATGCATTATTTGTATCCTTCTTGTTCCTTTCAAGGTACCATTGGTTGTAAGCTCACTAGTTCATACAAGTTAGACTCTTTTTCTTCATTTGGCATTTGATATATTGTGTATATTGGTGATGGAGGAAAAGTTTTTCCTACTGGCATGATAAACCTTTTATCCAATGATCATAGAGGAAAAATTACTATCATGCTCACTTATGTCACTTATTGACATTCCCTTCTTTTTTTGAACAATCCAAGTGACATCATGAACTTCATCTTTCTTAACTCCTACCACTAAGGGTAAAATGTAGCTACTACTTGAATAACTTCTTTTGTTATTTTGAAGGGGTGTGCATCAATCACCCATATGTACTCACTATGGACCCTATTAAGTTGACATATGATCTAGTCAATAATAGAAATACCATAAAAACTACTAAATTGTTTGAACTTCTTTAGCATGAAGGTTTTAAACTCATATTTCAATTTTTAACTATTGTCAAATTTGAAAAGCTTCATGACAAATAGAGTTTTGATCTCATCAACACCTAGGTCAATAATAGGGTAGTGTATGTAGGCTCTAGTATCCTCGCAATGAAACAATTCATAAGATATGCTTGAGAATACGTTGTCTAATTCTACCTCCACATCTTTGTATAAGTTCCTCTGAAGTTCATATATTTATATTTCCTTATCTTTAATTACTCTTGGGGTTTCCATTTCAAATCTAATATTATTTAAATTTGTGTATGTAAATAAATTTTGATGAAAGATAGATTTCTTGATGAGATGCTTTCTAGATTCATTTGTTTCTTCAAACCATCTTCAGGTCTCTTAAGTACAACGTGACAAATAAGACATGATTTTTTCTTATATTCCTTTTGCACATATATATATATTTTAATAAATGTATGCATACTAATTTCTCTTTAATCCTTAATCTATTATCTGTGACCCATAATTTGACCATGTAGAGTATATATTAATTGGAGTTAGTATTTATCAATTCCTTGAACTTCATCTAGATTTTCTATGACTTTCCTATTCCAATTTTTTTTAGGTAAAATCCTTTGACCTCAAATCTTGTTCTTATAATCAACCCAATTCCAACAATCTATGGCTAGATATCCAAACTTGTTGAAGTTGAAGAGCTTATCAGTGAACCTTTGAGCATTAGGTTGTTTCACAAGTCCCTTCTTAACTTTCTTTTTGTTTGATCTTTCTTTTCTTGACCTTGAGTTTTCACTCATTTCAAATCCAAGTCTACTCCTATCATTAGTACCTATGTCCAACCATGAACTTTTATCATCTATGAGCTTTTCTTTAGTCTTTAAGTTTTCTAGAGACTAGCCATTATTTCCTTAAATTCATCGGATAACTTTTTGTACTCCTCATATTTCTCTTTTAAGGTTTTAATTTAGGAATCTTCATTTTTTATTTATTCGATTTCCTTGGTGAACCTTATTAACCTTGATCATATTTCACTTTTATAGGTTTCTTTTTATTGTTTGAGTCTTTTACATTTCTCAAAATTGTCCTTCAATTGTTGACTCATTTGTTTACCATCTAAGCTTTCTGATATGTGTTAACACAATTCTCTTTTCTTGGTATTCACATTCTTCAATATTTCTTTCATTGTCATAATGAAAATTTCATCACTCTTAATCATCTTTATAACTCGTAAGCTCAACAATGGATTGGTCTATATCATCCAAGACAATAACAAGTCATTCATGAAAACCTGATTTCATCTTTCCTTCGTAGATCTCCCTTAGGATGTTAGGCTTCATGGGCCTGATATTTAATTCCACTTAATGGAAAGAGAGAACTCATAACATTGTGGGGGTGGGGGGGTGGGGTTAGTTAGTTTTGTAGTAAATTTTACCTTGTTTAACTAATTTACACATAATATAAAACTTGAACCAAATAGAAATGAGCATAAAAAATAGGGTAAACAGCAAGACTAACATGACACACTAATTTCTATCATGGAAATGTGAATTGGATGAAACCCGTGGTGGGTTTGATACCACAATAAGACTAATATTTTGTTATAATTATAGCTTATATGTAGAATGCACTTTTATTCAAACACATAACCTAGAGTTTACTGCTCGATATAAACAAATTTGGGCACCCACCCTAGGGAATCTACACATGCTTATATTCATAATTATGATATCAGAAAGCAATTAACTATCATATTTGGCTTCTAAATATTCCTACTTATAGTTCTATACAAATTAAATTTATAAATCTAATACCCTAAGATCTTTAAATCTGCCATAAGTTTTCTCTACAACATAATTGTCCCAAATTTGATAATTATTACACAAAAATAGGTTGCACCACTTCAATTATACATCCAAAAACCTCTAACATCAACTGATAACCTTCTGTAACTCCCTTAATTAATTATATACTTGTGTTGCAAACCCTAATGCACCTAGTTAATTTGATATAAAAATACTCTTAGAAAGTGCAAACTATTTTCTGAGCCCTTAATGGATTACTAAAAGTTTGTAAGGCTTCTACCCACATATTTGGATCCCTTATTAGATTATTAATAGTCTATAAGTCATGCTTCCTATATTATTGGATCTCTCTTTGGATTATTGACAATCCTTGAGATTTGATCCCCACATTTTTGTTGTCCCTAAGGATACATACATTCTTATGCCTAGATTTTCTTTTAGATTCCCATTTTGGTGACACGAGTCTCTTAGGGTGCATCATTATTAGCATGCCACACACACTTTCTAGACAATTGATACCATCTCTTTTGCAACAATTTTTTTTTGTGATTTACATTAAGAGACAAAAATCTTAGTGTGTGAGTTAATCACACCTTCTTTTTTCTTTTTCTCAAGTGATATCTATTTTTTCTTGATTTTGAAATCTATGAGGACTAAAATATATTAGGGGCTTGATTGTTTCCTTATCTCCTTATTCTTGATGAGATCATTTTATGCTTTTGATCTACTTTAACATGATTTTGAGTTTGGCTCATACTCCCGCTAGAGTGTGAGGGATAAATATATCATCTCAAAATGTAATCACTTTATTTGTAAGGCCTTTTATCCCTTGATTTTATAATATCCTAGGTCCATGAATTCACTTATGCTTAAAATTCTCCCTATTCTTGAGTTTCTACCTATTTTTGGTCATAATGTTTCCATCCCTGAGATTATGATGCACATCTTAAGGTCCAAAACCCTATGGGTAAGGGCCAAGATCATCCCTAAGCCCTAGATAAGGGATAAACTCATCCCTAACCTCCTAGTAAGGGATGTGATCACCCCTTACCTAAGATATTTTTCCTCAAAGCATAAACCTATTTTAGGGGTTTCAATTATTTGCCTCTTTTTTAAGTTGACCATTATCAATTTTTGTTTTGAAATCACTAAAAAATAAGGCCTTATCTCTTTACTTGGACATCTATGAACATATCATATACACAAAAACAATCTATTGTCACTTATAAGAATCCCTAATTACTAATTGAGCATTCATTTTAGAGAAAGATTCATCCAAGGTTTTATCCATTCAAGTAAGTTTTCAAGGAACCTTCCATAGTTCAATCCTTCAAGAATTAAAGAGAACATCTACATTCATGGATCTATGATTTTTAATAGAGGATATATGATTTGATCTACTTGCATTTGTGGAGACATTGTCTATCATAATTCAAGCATCACCTTTGTGGACAGATATCTAATTCCTTCCATGGAGGTTTGACAAGTGAGGTGAATATTCATATTTGTGTTTCTTTTTCATGATTTATCATTTAAAGGTCAATCCATCAACCAAGGATTGATTGAGGCAAGCTCGTCCCCTCCCAATAAAACACCTTTTTCTTTTCATTCAAGTGCATTTTTATAGTTTTTTAAAAGTAGTGAACTCAAATTTTAGAACTAGATTTTTAGGTTATAGGTGAAGCTCTAGATTACATAATCTTGTGCAAATTAGGTAATTGATGAAATTCTCCCTTACCCAAGTCATCCTTGATCTTGAGGTCATCCCTATCTTTCAGACTTACATAACTCAAAGATATATTAATTTTCAGCTCCTAGATCTAGAATAGTTTTAGATTTTGACAATTTATCAAAGTCATTTTTTAGATTTGAATTGATCAGGTCTTCATTATCTTCATAGGTGAGTTTTTTAATCTTTATTTTTCATTTTATTCCATTTTTCTTTATGTCTCAAATCTAATCTTTTCATGCTTTTAACTATCACACATGTGGGTATGTGCAGGATCTGGTGTGCCAAAAACTGTCGATGTGGAAAAAAAAACTAGTCTAAAAATGTTCAAAAGAGATTTCAAATTTCCTTTGATGTTTTCCCCCAAATCCTAATACCAAAGAAAAAAAATTCACCCTTAGCATATTGAGTATCCAATATATTAGATACCCGAAGCCTATACATACACTTTAAAAAAAAATCCAGGCGTTGGTTTCTCATTTATTTTCCAACATTCACAAGTTTAGGATCGAGTATCTAATAAGAAATGGAGTATACAATTATTGCATTTATATTTTATCACCCTAGATTTCCTCCAACTACTGGTAAGTTAGTTTTTTTCTTATCATTTTTAAATTGGTTTAGTATTTTTTAAATTTAGGTTTTTATACTAAAAATATAAATTTTTTTAGTTTGATTGGTAAATTGTTATTCAAATTGTAATTATATGTTAATTTTCATTATAAATAGTCATGGAATACCCTAACAAACCTCCAAACAATTCCCCATTGAACTATGATCCTCAAAACAATCCAGAACCACCACTACCCCCTCAAAATTCTCCCTGAATTCAAGACCTAATCGAGGAAAATCTAAATCAATTGAGGGTTGTGACACAAAGAATTTAAATATATCCCATGTTTATCTCCTATGCTAGCTACCCTTAATACTATTGTGGCTAATATTGAGACCCTTAGTGAGCATCATGATGCATTTCTTCATTGGCATCATGAGATGCACTACCAATTTGATGACGGTTTGGATTATGATGGGGTTGCAACCCTTAATATTAGTAAAAAGGAATTAACTAACCTATCTTTCAACCCAAAATAGGTAAAATAGTTGACCCTAGAAAGGCAAAATTATCAATCAAATGGTGCACTAATGAGGCCATTAGAACTCAATTTTGGGATTGTTGGTGGATGGTTTTTGATAAAGCACCACACAACAATTTGGAGGTGCCCATATATTTCTTGAAAAAATTATATGCTAAGTTTTTCAAGGGGCATAAAGAGAATAATTGGAGCATGAGGTTAAACATGGGTGTAGGAGGTGGAGCTCCATAAGATAGACCCATGGTGAAGCAAAGGAAAACTATTATATTTGTCCCCCTTGATATCCTGACCCCTGCTCTAGTCTAGCATCTTGGTGTCATTGCTAAGGCTAGTGTGACATCTATTAGAAACATTCATCATGTGACCAATCTACTAGTCACCCATACTAGGTGATTGTTGCCTCCTCATGTTGATAATTGCTGGCACTAGTACATCTGGCACTTCCTCACATGTCTATGTGCCACATATTTTTTTTATGTACAAGAATATCTATCTGGGTCCCATTACTAATTCTAAGTTTTAGTTTGAGGTTGGAGATGATGGCACTAACATACATGGTTGCATTGATAGACACAACTCTTGTGGGAGACTATGAGGGGCGGGCAGAGACATGGGCTCCTTATGTTATGGTAAGTCTATAAATTTGATTCATCATAGAATTGTTAATTTTAAATCAATATTTATATTAAAAATGTTTTTATAATTTCATATTATTGTACATTAGGTGATTCATTTATGTCTAGCTAATGACAAAGGATGAGATGCGATATTTGGATGGTGTCATACTTTCGCCATTTCATTTCTCCTTGAGAGCTCTATGATATGTATTATTTGATTACTCATTAATTTCCTATTTGATATTGTATTTTACATGATTTATTATCTTCTTTTTCTCTTGCAGGTTTCAGTACAAATGGGAGATAGTGTGAGGGGGTTGCTCCACCAATCATTGACAAGGGGAAGGTAATTATATGTTTTAAAGTCATTAAATGCATATATAGAGAGATATTTACTTTTTAGTTATTTTGGGTAATAAAATTTTGTTGTATTGCTTATTTTATGGGGGGTGGCCTTAGATGATGCACATACCTAGATTCACCATTGTAGACCCTCAAGTATTTTCATTTGCAACAATAGCCCTATAATATGTATATTCTTCATTTATTTGTTAGTTATCTTAATGTTCTTAGATTATAAAGAAATGATTGTCGTCATTGTAAAAACTATGTTTTTAATTATCATAGGAAACAATTGATGTGATGGAGGGGGGTGAATAGGGATTTGTATCTTTTCTCACCTAGCTGACATTTGTCAATCAGAGATCACTTGAGGTAATTTATAATTTGAATTCTCGGTTATGTTATTAATTTATTATGTTATCATTGATAACATTATAGTTTAAGTATGATATCAATCTGACAACCATAAAAACATATTTAGGTAAGACTTAGTGAGGTATGTGCTTTGTCGAGGACATATACGACGACTCCTAAGAAATGGAGGAAGGTGGGAAGAGAGGTAAATGAGGTTCCCTTCATTATTGATCAACATGCATTATCATAAATTAATTTTTTCTATGTACAAATTATTTAATAAACTAGTCTAACTTGGATTTTGTCTTTTTTGTTCATACATGATCTAATGAGTTCAAAGAGTGCATTGAAGAGGCTCCATTTTGATGATCCTCCCACAACCTAGGATATTATTGTTTTTTAGGGATGCCTTAGGGCACATTTTCAAATGGCATATGCCATATTTTATGTATAAACATTGATTTCATATACATATCCTGATGGCATGTGCCATATTTTGTATACAAATGTACATTTTGACATACATTTGCATCAAAGTTATATATAATTATATATTTTGATATTTTATATTATTGTGAATTTTTGTGCATGTATTTGTATAGTGTATGGAATCTTTTTTATTTTAATAATGTTCATTAGAATCTTGTTAATTGAATTCTTGTTCATTGGAATCTCTTATTTATGAAATCTTATTCATTGTAGTCTTGTTTATTAGAATCTTGTTCATGGTTTATGAAATCAACATCACACTAATAGAAAAGAATTGAACTCCTCCAAAGATTTAAGCAATGTTGCATGGGTACTCGTACCCACACTCCTAGTACCCAAGTACCTAATTAGTTTGAAACTTTGATACTATATTGAATAACAATAAAATTTATCACTATTTAAGTAAGAATTTTATCATTTAAAATATATCATTTTCATATAATTTATGATCTTCTTGTTCAAGTTCAAAGTCTTCCTTCTCTATCGTACATTTAAAAATTTATCATATATTATTATTACAAACATATAAAAAATTTGAAACTAAAAACTATACATTACATTTGCAAACTTTATCACTATTCTTGTTACGCTTCTAAACATTTATCATACATTAGTATTATAAACATATAGAAAATTTGAAACTAAAAACAATACATTACATTTGCACACTTTATCACTATTCTTTTTTTGAAAAACCATTGTCATGACTCATAATTCAGATTTTCTATAAAATATAAAAGTATAATAATAATAAACTTTGGCATACCCAACTACCCCCATCCCCTATTATGAAAAATAGTTGTATTGATACCGGTACCCCAAGTACCCCAAGTACCCTTGTTCCTATTCCACCTTGGATTTAAGCAACCCAAATCCAAAACCTCTCCTTAAGAAAAAATTTAGCAGAAGCAAAGACAAACCCTTGAAAATTTTCAACATCCAACTAACCATGAACACAATGAACAAACAAAACAACAAGGGCTTTGAGTTACAACCCTCAAAGATCGTTTCTCAAATGTGTTTAATGCACATTGTGGGCACTTTGATGTGTGGTATTCACAAACATTTTAGTGATGAACGGTTTGAAAGTTGTGCAATGGTGCACTAATTCATTGAGGAACATGTGAGGTTTGGCATCGACTAAGATGGCTATGCCAATTCCAAACAAAATTGAATCTCCCAAAAATGAGCAAGGTTATTATGGACATCAATATCCTAATCCTATAGAATTTGAGACTTCCTTGATAGGCTTTAGGAGTTCTGAGTTACAAGCATTAGAAGATTGTAGCCCAAACATGTTTGGAAACCTTGGAGACACTCTGGTTCGGGGTGCTCATGAACATTCCAGGATCTCTATGGTTGAAACAATGGTGACACTAGGATTCACCTAGCCATCTGGAGCTAACAAAACTACCAAAACAATTCCATGATGAATAGTTTGAATGTTGCACAATGGTTTACCAATTCACTAAGGAACACTATGAGATTTGGCATTGACTGAGATGGTTGTGCCAATTCTAAATGAAATTGAATATCCCAAAACTAGGAGAGGTTATTGTGGAAATTGATATCATGGTCCTCTAACAAATCACATTTCTTTGATAGGCCTCATGAATTCCAAGTTACAAGCAACAGAATATCGTAGCCCAAACATGCTTAGAGCACCTTGGAGACACTCGGGTTAGGGGTGCTCTTGAATGTTCTAGGATCTCCATGGTCAAAAAATGGTATTACTAGAGTTCACCTAGCCATCCTAAGCTGACAACACTGAAGAAATGATGCCACAATGAATGGTTCAAAAGTTGTGCAATGATGCACCAATTCACTAAGGAACATTGTGAGGTTTGGCATCGACTGAGATGACTGTACCAATTCCAAACAAAATTAAATCTCTTATAATAGAGATAGGTTATTATGGACATCAATATCATGATCCTATAACATTTGACAATTCGTTGATATGCCTCACAAGTTCTGAGTTACAAGCATTAGAATATTGCAACCTAAGCATGCTTAGGGCACCTTGGAGACACTCTAGTTTGGGGTGCTCACAAACTTTCTAGGATCTCCATGGTCAAAACAATAGTATCATTGGGTTCACTTGGCCATCTAGAGCTAATGATGCTAACAAAATGATGCCAAGACAAGCAGTTTGAAAGTTGCAAAATGGTGCACTAATTCATTGAGGAAAATTGTAAGGTTTGGCATCAACCAAGATGGTTGTACCAATTCTAAATGAAGTTGAATCTCCCAAAATTAAGAGAGTTTATTGTGAACATCGATATCATGATCCTCTAACATCTCACAGTTTGTCAATAGGCTTCATGAGTTCCAAGTTACAAGTGTCATAAGATCGCAGCCCAAATGTACTTAAGGCACCTTGGAGACACTTTGGTTCGGGGCATTCATGAACATTCTAGGCTCTTCATGGTCGAAATAGTGGTTTCACTGGGGTTCACTGTAACATTATAAACGTGACCAATATTAATTAGATGAACTAAAAATATGATTTTAATACTCCCTCCATGTTATTTAATGACTTTGACTACTTTGACCATTTTGATCAACCTTTGACCAATATGGACTACTAGGCTAAGTGGTTACATAGATGTCTATAAGAATGTACCATTAATCTATTTAATATGAAAACACCAATTAGTGAACTTATGAATAGATATAATAAATCAATGAGTTCATATTTCCAATATTTCAAGTATTTCATCATAATTACAATAAAATGTTATAACTATGAATATATTTGCCATATAAAGTTATGTATATGGAAAAAAAGGTACAAAATGTACATCATTGTGCATACTAGAAAGTCCTCATGTATATCAATGACATAACCATATTTGATGCACACAACTACCAAAAATCCTAGAGACCGAACTATCATAGAATTGTGTAAGTTAGTATTACCTAATGAAGTGTTCCTAAAGGGCCATCTCTCTACTTGAGGGTCTGTAATAGGGCTCCATGATCAACATTACTAATAGTAAAAATATCTTTTACTTTTGGTCTTCCTTGATGCTTCAAAAACTTCACATTTTCTACTATAATCAGCTGTCAATATATGAGAATTATTTTGTACTTTTCATAGTCTTTGGATGCAAGAATTCCATTCTTTCTAAGCATGTAAGGGTGTAGCCATGTTCCAATAACAACAATTGAACCAATAGAATATGTGAATCCATCATTATCTGTAATCGATTATGGAAGTTTTTTTTTACCTCTTACAAAATATGATAACCAATAATATGATTTCTCATCAGTCCTATGTGGTGCAACCAATGCAAAGCCCTATCCTAGCTAAAGAAGATCTGATAGATGGTTATGGTCAATAGAACTATCCATCTCATCATTTCTGATAGAGGATATGAAAGATAATGGAGTAAGATAATATGGAGCCCATGTATCCACCCAATCACTCGAGTCACAGTGACACCAATCACACTAAAAATAACTAAGACAAAAGCAAGCTAGTTATCTTTTCCAAATTGTCCATGTACTACAATCAGAGCTATAGAGTGAATACATCTTTGAAGAATCTTTGACTGAAGCACAATATAATCTATCACCTAAGGATCCCTTCTTAACTAACAAGAAGAACTTGCACACTACTGAATCAAGAGTCCCCATTGTGATAATGCAGATGTACACCAATCAACCATGTTATGAGCATCAAGAAGCTTTTTTGCTAACATATTCATTTCCTCCTTCACTAGAGCTCTCTTTACACATTCCCCCGCTCCATCATCCTCCCCTTTCCCATGTCTAGACTAAAAAAAGATTAAAATATGAGGTACAACCATCTTTACATGAATTCTACACAACCAATAAAACATGCAAGCATTCTTGAATTGACCTATGTAATTATTTGACCAAATGAGATGTCTATCCATAGTAATGTCATGTTCTCATAAGAACTCAAAATAATGTTGCACAAACTGATGAGAGTGAAATCTATAATTGCTCATATAAAAGTAGACTTTGATTATTTTGTGCACTATCAAGGACATGTCTATATGTTATGTGGACAAAAATAACAATTTGAATGGAGTTTTAATATTCAGACTGTGTCTCATGTTGGAGTCATATTCTATAGTTCTCTGCAAACTCAACAAATGATATAATAGTGCCAAATGGGGAAAGTATCCTTACACATTCTAAATTTTTGATCCAACCACTGAGACTTATGACTATGCCTTGCATACTTGCAAAAAAGGTTTTAGTTGAACCCGAAATAAAATTAGCCATGCACATATATTTTACATTCAACTCACATCTAGAGCCTTCACCTCCATTCTTCAATGTGTAGTTCATTGTTTCATAAACGTTCTTTGAAACTAACATCTTTCCAATATCTTCTTTGCACCCCTCATGGAAAGATGTCACAAATTTTGATAAACTACCACATTTTGAGCACTTTTTATTTAAGCAATAATCTCTATAAAAGAAAAAACCATCATCTCTAGGACATAAGAATTGATCTAGTAACAATCGTGATGATTTTAGAAGGCAAATAGCACCACAAGTTTCCAACATTTTATTACCATGCAAAATAGAACGGATGGAGCACAATACTTCATTGTGCGTAGAAAACTCCATATGCAACAACATGCATTTTGAATCTTAAGACACACACAATAAGATGGTTTCATTGATTCAAAAGCCCTTTGTGATATATTCAATGTTGGATTAGTCTCACAAAACTATTTGAACAACATTGTTTGACTTACCTCCAAATAATATTTTGGATGCAGGGTAGAGTCTTTATTGCCAATTCTCAACTTCAAAAAATTCTTCACATTTGGTGACACTCTTGAGCTAGAGAGCCAAAATTGTGCAATTTGTTCCTTCATGCCCTCTGTTAGTTTCTTATCAGGACATGGAACTCTCCCACAATAAGCCCATGCATCAATTTGAAGAGGATTGTCAAGTCTCTCTCTTCTTTCAAGTTCTCTACTAAAAGTCGTACAACTTATGTTTAAGTAAACACAAGTTTGTTTAAGTAATCTATCTTTTCTCATATGATGAATTACCAAGGAAGTTATAATAACCCTATGAATAGTTGTCTTCTCCTTTCTCCACTTTTTTTCCTATGGTATTGAGAGCACAAAATAATTATTCATAATAATGACATTTCTCTCCATTTTTTCATTGGCACAAATTTTCAGTTTTGATAGCATAGGTCTTAATTTTTGCATCCGTAACAATTGCACAAAAAGTGGCATTGCTCCACCAATGTCTTGTTGCCAAAAAAATGTTCATATAGTCTTGAATCTCACAATTGATCTGTTCTATGTGATCTCTCCCCTTCCAATGTGCTCAAAATGGCCTCATTAATATGTAATAACCACATCAGTGTTCTATAAGGTTTAAGGTAAGATGTTTATCTCTCTTCATTACAAGGAGTCTTATTTTGATTAAAATGAGGAGACATGTTTAGTTCATTTGCAACATTATCACTATCATTCTCAATTGTTATATTATCTCTTTCAAACTCTACATTCTCCTCTTTGATTAATACATTTTCTTTGACAATATTAAGTTGATTCATTTTATCAAATTCAACATCATCTTCACTGGACACTACTATTACATGATTGATCTCATTGAAATTTAACATACCTTCGCTCTTTCTATGATGGTTTTCCCTATCTTTTGCCATATATTCTTCAATTTCTTCATTCATCACATCCTCTTCCATTTAGACTTTCACCTACTACTACTCCCATAGTGTTAGTAATTTATGGACACCAAATAAATTAATTTGACAAATTTTGAAAACTTGGGCCCCAAGTTTGTTTTTCTCTTGTAAAACACTCGAATCCCATGAAAAAGAGATTGGAAATTTGCATGTCTCGGGTAAGGGTACCACAGTCATTTATTAAAAATAAAGTTTTCCATTAAAATATTGAGTATATGATATCTCTCACCTAAATATCTAAAGGAACCTTATGGAAAATGAAGGGTTGGGATTGAAAGTTGAGCAAGGGTCCTCATTATCCCCTCCATGTTCCATGTGTAGTATATTTGTGTGTGTATCATGAAAATGATATAATTGAATTGTTAAGTGAATGTTTAGTAAGTTGATTTTTGTAGGTAGTAGATATATATTTCTTTTAAATGGTGTTGATTTATTTAGTTAATAATGTTGGGGAAATGAATTTATAAATATGTTGTTATGCACACATGTAGTCAACCTTTTAAACGATAACGTAATAGATCAAACTTTGTATAACAAAATTAAAATCTAAATTCCTTGCCTTATATGTTGTACCTATAATTCATGACAAAATGTAATTATTCTATTGATCTTATGTCACTAGATTATCAATAATTAGAATATGTCTCTAGGGGTCCTAAGACTCCTAATGACATATGTTGTCATCGAATGTGTCAAAAGGGGTCATAGGCTATCTTACGATCCCTTTTGACATATTTGATCAATTAGAATATGTCACTAAGGGTCCTAGGACCCCTAAGGACATATGTTGTAATCAAATGTGTCAAAAGGGGTTGTAGGTTAACCTATGAAACCTTTCAACACATTTGATTACAACATATGTCCTTAGGAGTACTAGGACCCCTAGGGACATATTCTAATTGATCAAATGTGTCAAAAGGGGTCCTAGAATAACCTACAACCCCTTTCAACCCATACCATCAATTAGAATATGTCCCTAGGGGTGCTAGGACCCCTAGGGACATTCTAATTGATGGTATGGGTAGAAAGGGGTCATGGGTTAACCTGGGACCCCTTTCAACACATTCAAAGACAACATATGACCCTAGGGGTACTATTGAAAGGGGCCATAGTTTAACCTATGACCCCTTTTGATGTAGGGAGCTCCCCTTAATACCATAAAATCATAACAGAAACATAAAAATACTTCTTATTTGCACTGCAAATGTGAAATTATAGAATTCATAAGTACAATATGCTAACCCACATGGGTGCCTTCATTACAACAATTTGCAAGACAAGCTACCAACTATCACCTAGAGCTCCCCTAGACAATGTTTGGGTTTTTCTTAAATAGGCAGTTTTATGCCGCTCGAGATGGTCAGACAGACCCTAACAATACAGATAGAGTTAGCTAAATACATCTTTGACAAATTATATTAGAAATTTTGGCAGCCCAACTTTCGAAGGCCATAACTTATGAACCGTTGCTTCGATTGGCTATTATAACCACATTTCAGAAATGCTAGCTCTTGATCTACAGGCTCAAAATTGCACTAGCACCCTTCCATTAAGTTTTTGGACCTCATCGGGGCACTCTAGGGCCTCCAACGGTGAGCCTGAAGATTTTTCTACAAAATTTTCCACCAAAAATCTGCAATAACTTCTCTAATACTAATGCTTGAGCAATGAGATTTTTATGGTAGGCTTAAAACTCTTAAATGAACCTTCACATAGAAAATGAGAACATTTTGAGCTTGTATGAAAAACTTACTAAAATAGTAAGTTCCCATAGATAGTAACCACCCTGTCTACTAGTCCTTATTAAAATAGAAAAAAACTAAAAATAAAATATTTTTTTGAGTGATGCAAGATTATCTTTACACCTAGGATGCTCTTGCATCAAACACCCAGGGTAATTTTGAGAAGTGACCCCGTCACATCTTAGGTGTTCAGAGGAAAACCAAGATGGTTAACCTCCTCCTTTGCTAGCCATGATGAATCCTTAACTGGTATCCCTTTCCATTTGACCAGATATTCCTCATAAGTTATATTACTAGTACTTTTTCCAACATGACTCTCTAGTATCTCCATAATCTCCTTTGTAGCCGACCTAGATGCTAGAATGCTCCACTGCACTTCTGTAGCTTCATCTCCATCACCTCCTTCATAATACTTTGTCAAATCTAAAATATTAAATACTGGTGAAATATTCAATTCAATAGGAAACTCCACTTCATACACATTTCCAAAATCATGCCTCTTCACTATCTTGCATGGTCCAAACTTCTTCATATTCAACTTGTTATATGTACCTACTAGAAAATGTTCCTTTCTCAAATGAACCATGACTTCATCTCCAATCTAAAATTCCTTATATCACCTTTTCACATCTACCTTAGCCTTATATTGTGTATTCATCTTTATGATGTGCTTCCTCCCCTCCTCATGGATGTTCTTCAAATGTTTAGCAAAATCTTCTGCTTCAACACTACTTATCTCTCCTTTATCCAACTACCTCAGTTCAGAAGCATTTATGAGACTACTTCCATTTACAATCTAGAATGGTAATTTACTAGTACTCTTATTGAAACAATTATTATATGCAAATTCTGCCTATGGTAAAATCATATCCCATCCTTTTGGTTTATCTCCAACCAAGCATCTCAACAAGTTTCCCAAACTGCAATTCACAGCTTTTGTCTGTCCATTAGTTTGTGGATGATGTGATGAACTGAACTTCAAATCTGTCTTCAACTTCTTCCATAATGTATGCTAGAAATACCCAACAAATTTGGTATCTCAATCTGAAACTATACTCTTTGGCAGACCATGTAATGTCGCCACTTCTCTAAAAAATAACTCTGCTATATGAACAACATTACTAGTCTTCTTGCAAGGAATAAAATGTGCCATCTTTGAAAACCTATCAACCACCACAAAAATAGAATTATACTCACAATGTGTGCTCGGTAACCCCAAAAAAAAATCCATGCTGACATCCTTCCATGGCTTCACTAGTATAGGTAATGGCTAATACAATCACGTATTTTGCTTCACTCCTTTCGCCATTTGACATACTCTACAACTCTGTACAAGCTTCTTCACATCTTGCTGCAATTGTGGCCAGTAATAATTCTTAGCAACTAGAGCTATGGTTTTATCTCTATCAAAATGTCTATCCAATCCTCCACAGTGCTTCTCCTTGATGTGATTCTCTCTCATTAAACTTTTGGGAATGTGCAACTAGCTTGCTTTGAACAACATATTATCCTAGATCATGAAATCCAACCACTTTTTCCTATCAAGTGTAACAGATTTTGTACAAGCCTTCCACACTTCACCAAATCAAGATCATCTAGATACAATGTACTGAGTTCCTTGAATCCAAGCACTTCTATTTGCATTTTTGTTAGCAAAAGTTTTCTTCTACTAAGAGCATCTACAACTTTGTTAGACTTCCCACTCTCGTGTTTCAAAACAAATGTATAACTCTACAAAAAATAACTCTACAAAAACTCAACCCACTTTAAATGCCTTTGGTTCAATTTTCCTTGACTATTCAAATATTGCAAAGCTTGATGATTAGTATACAAAACAAACTCCTTAGGAAGAAGATAGTGTCTCCACTTCTTCAATGCTTGAACTATATCATAAAATTCCTGATCATAAATAAAATATTTTCTTTTTGCATCATTCAACTTCTCACTAAAATAAGCAACAAGTCTACCTTCTTTTTGCATCATTTAACTGCTCGCTAAAATATGCAATAGGTCTACCTTCTTGGCTCAAAATAGCTCCTATTGCAGTACTACTAGCATCATAGTCTTCTTGAAATACCTTGTTAAAATTAGGAAGTGCTAAAACAGGTTGCTTAGTGACTTTTTGTTTCAATAGATTAAGACTCTTATTTGCTCCTACAGTCCACTTAAACTCTTTCCTATCCCCTCTCATTGTTTCAGTCAAGGGTCCATAAATACTACTAAAACTTCTTATGAACTTTCTATAAAATGTAGCCAATCCATGAAAATATCTTACCTCTGTCACACTCCTTGGAGTAGGGCATTCAAGGATAGCCTTCACTTTCTCTAGGTCCATTTTTAGACCTTCTCTTGAGACTACAAATCCTAGGTACACCAACTCTTTCTTTACAAAACCACAATTCTTCAGGTTTATCAGCAACTTTTCTTCCCTTAACTTATCAAATACCTTGTAACTATAAATCAAATGCTCCTCTAATGTCTTACTAAAGATCAATATATCATCTAGGAAAACAATGACAAACTTACCCAAAAATTCCTTCAATACCTCATTCATGAGCCTCATGAAAGTGCTTGGTGCATTGGTTAGCCCAAAAGGTATGACTAACCGCTCATACAATCCTTCCCTTGTCTTGAAAGTAGTCTTCTAGTCATCACCTTCTCTAATAAGAATTTGATGGTACCCAATCTTTAGATCTATCTTTGTGAAATACTTAGCTCCACTTAGATAGTCCATAATATCATCTATCCTTGGCAATGGAAATCTATACTTTATTGTGATCTTGTTGATAGTGCAAAAATATGTCACTAATACATTAGGGGTCAATTTGCGACGACAGGCAAATGTTATTTTTTTTGGCCTTTTTTTTTTTTTTTTTCAATTATAACCCGATGACATCGTAATTGTGATAGCAGGCAATGTAGGTGTCGCAATTGCGATGTTGTCAAGGGTATAATTGAAAAAATTAATTTGGAATGCGGGTTTTGTTCGACAGCATACAATGTATGCCATTTCAAACATTTTCGCTTGTCATGTTTTCATTGGTGCAGAGCCGATGTGGAGGAGCGTGCACATATCTTAGCCTCATTAAGGCCATAGTGAAGAAGAGTGTAAAGGTCCTTGCCATCTTACCCGTTATAGGCGTCGAGCTCGAAGCCATTGAGATAGGAAAGTTGATGCAGAGCCAATTTCTAGTTTTCAATGGTTTCAGAGTGATATCTCCCCTTTGTTTGGTGCATTGTCAAAGCTTTGGCATAAGATCCTCTTTTTTCCATCCATCAGAGGTCACAAGGCTTCACATCGTAGAACACTAGAATTATGGGTGCCCTCAATTTCAACATCAAGCAAAGCTCATACAAGCACCATCTTGATTTTGCATAATTCTTCGATAAAATGGCAATGTGGATAGACGCTGTGGCAATTGTGCTTTGAATCTATTCTACTAGGTGTGGAGTAATTATGATAGATCTTATCTACTAAGGCATGGGCAAGAGGATTGGTCGAATGCTTTCACAATTTGGATTTTGATCAGTACCCTCCAGTACCAGCTACGAAATCAACATACATTTCTTCCTCCAGAATCTCAGACATACATTAACCACATTCCAGGGAAAGCCTAGGTTTTGTACTGTATAGAGCAGCTGGTTGAAGGAAGGGTGATTGGCAGGAAGAAGGGTCTCACTGCCAATGTCTGGTATTTACATATCTCCATTTTTTTTTTAATGTTAATTGTTATGCATACAAGAATGTAGGGTTATAGTTTTTTTTAAATCAGTTATATGTTAGTTTGAGATATTGTTATTATTTTCCCCATAAGTTTTCCTATGTTAAGAACTATTCATTCTATATGTTAGCTATAAAAAGAATTCAATCATGTATATAAGAATGTTTTCTTCCCATCTTTTGCTTCATTCTCCTTAATGTGCGATGATATTGTCCTTTTCTATTTACCCTTTCATGTGTTCTATTTTATTCCTCAGGAACTCCAATCCATGCTGATCCCTCTGTATTTCTTTTCAAGATACTCCTGTGATGGTTATACTTCATATCCACCAATGTATTGATTGCTTCTGATTCATAACCCAATACTCACAATAATCTCAAATCAATGCAATTGTGGGTTTGTTCAAATTTGTGATAGGAAATATTGCAATATTCAGAAGAAATTGTTCTTTCACTAAAGAGAAGGCATAGGAAATGAAAGTTACTCTGATACCTTGATAATAATATGAATAAATTGATAATAACAAATTATTAATCTGAAGGCCGATACTTATATTTCTATTGCTGCCTGTTATATATATTTTCTAAGTCAGCCCTCATACTAATATATATATTGACAGCCACTTAAAAGTCATACTTTATTAGTAATGACCATTCATACAAATGGTGATCATTCATAATAAAAATTAATTATAATTATGTTTATAACTTTATATATATGCATGCATGCATGTATGTATGTATATTATTTCCACATATATATTAAATATAGAAATATATATACAAACTCATATCCATTCCAAATAATAACCAATATAGTTCATATAGAATTCAAGATTAATTCTATATTAATCCATTACTGATTTTACTGAAGCTATAACACTGACAACAATATCATAGATTCATGAATTCAAATACAATTGGCCATAAACAATACATGCTTACAGAACATACAGGTATATACCTATGCTCCATGATATAATGGCCCGCTTAGGGCAAGACATGAAAAATAGAAAACTACATTTTTTCAACCTGAAAAAGATATAATATACTATACATTGAATGCCCTCAAAAGGCTGTGAAGCACTGTGGGAGTTCAAGAAAATGGCATGTTTATTCAATAAACCCTAGTTCTGGCAGTGAATAGACCAATGGGTTTGGAATTTTATTACACTGTGTCAAACTATTCACAAAGATCTACCAAAACACATAGAGCAAGGAATCAAAGCAAACTAACTAAGAATAACAAGAAAATGTGAATTTGAATTCATATTAAGGTAGTTTCTCGAGTTGCAAGCCAGACTGTGCCAAAATTGCATTGTAAATGCTATTGCTTGCTATTAAGGTTTGAGAAAAACCTCAACCAACACATACACCAAGCCTTGGGTGACCTTATATATCTCCATATGCCATGTTCCAACTATTGGAACTGACCCATAACCACCTTTGGAGATTTTTGTAAAATCTTGCCCAAATGTTGAAGTTAAAATGACAACTTTACAACTTTTCAGCATCTTGACTCCTATCAACCTACCATCACCTCAAATCGATGCAAAATGCCTTCCTCAACTACATGAACCATGTCACCATCCTTTTCAAACAATTACACACTTTGTAGGGTCATTTGGCATGATCTCATTTTGCCAAACTTGGCAATTTCTTGTCACCTATTGGCAACTTTTGCCCAAACACACACAAACTACCCTAACACACCACTTATACCCTCTTGGAGTCTTTATTCATCAATAACCTGGCTAGGATCACAAAGACACACAAACTACCCTGACACACCACTTAGACCCTCTTGGAGTCTTTATTCATCAATGACCAGACTCACTAGGATCATTTACAAGCTAGAATATCTTGGGGTTTTAGCCCAAACCCTAGGTCCTCCTACACCACAGTGCTAGGAACATGTCAAACAGGTCTACATGAGAAAACCAGCCAATTCAAAATAATGTTGAAAGAAACATAGAACTAGAATGAAAAGGAACAAACTCAAAGAAAATGTTTTTGGTTGATTCAAGATTGCCAAGAACCACTTATGCTCCTATGTCACCTTTATAAACTTCAAAATTTAGCATGAGCTTTAATGGACATCCACTCATCGTAATTCCCATTTGGCACAAGCATAGATTAAGTTTATGAGAATAAAACAATCATGTGTCCCACAAGATGACTTATAGTGAAGAAACCTTTCAAATACTTCATACAAACATGTGTCCCACAAGATGACATCTACTGAAGAAACCTTTCAAATACTTCATAGGCTTGCAACTCCCATTCTACATCTAGTAAAGAAACCTTTCAAATATTTCACAGGCTTACAACTCTAATTCCACATGCTCTAATAATGGTCAAAAGGTTGTAGAACTTGGCTTTATTCTTGCTAATGGCATTTGATTGTTAGTTTACCATTAACTTGGTCAGTGAAATTTTTGGGTTAGGTTAGGTGTTTGAGGACCTTGAAAACCATAGTAGAACCCTCGTGAAGTTGAGTCCATGTATTTTTATATGTGAGCCATTAGTAGCCCTAAGGAACATTATCAGTTTGGATTGTAATTTGATCTTTTGGCAACACTACCTAATAGTTGATAAAGAGCCCTTACCCATCTCTACATCATTCCCCTCATCCTTAGTAGGGATGAATCTTCTAAATAGTACCACGTAGATTTTTTTGAGACAAAACATATGAAAAGATTAGATAAATTCCATCTAAATTAACCAAAGTAGATATATAAATCCTATTTTAACTATAAGTTTGCACATAATTATAGAAAAAGACTACATTCATATCTCCTTCCTAAAGCCAATCAACCCTTACCTTCTACTTCCTAAAAATAGTTCTCATTACTTACTTAAGTGCTCAAACAACTTGAGACTCCTCTCTACTCAAATCTTATGAAAAGAAAAGATCTTGAATTTTTGTAAGTGACAACACACGATCTTGTGCCTACCTCTTCCTAGCATAAATATTACCAATACATGACCATTTCTTGATATGCCATTTAAACATATTGTAATTTCTTACTTCTATCATATGCTCATATGGTAGGCCTCCATCTCAAAACCACGAAGCCATGAAATGAAGCCACATTGGTTGGAACTTAAAAGGAGGATTCTTAGGAAGTACAACTCGAGTAGCATAAAACTTAATAGGCCAATTATCTAAACCCCTCCAATGAAGAACTTCAAAAACTGGATAATGTACCCAATTTTGCTGTATTACTAATCTCTGACTACTATTTTCGATCTTCCTATACTCTGATATTGTATTTCCATGTCACTGTTATTCACATTCATTTTTTATAATTTATTCATAACATCAATCACTGTTTTGCATGTATATTCACCACTATCTTTCCCTTTGATGTCACTATTTTTTTCATTGTAGTAGCGCTATTTGGATGCATATCTGCTCACTGTTTCCTTACATTGTTCGATCACTATTTTTTCTCTTATACATATATTATTGCTGCTTTTTATATGAAACACACATTGTTTCTACCCTTGGCCACCTCACTGCTCTTTGTTGTCTGATGGCCATCATAATATTCTTACTGCGTTTCTAGGTCTACTTTGTGTAGCCAAGAGCATCATTTCATACAATCGCAGATATCGTATCTTCATTTATATAATGAAAGTTAATAAAAATGGAAAATTTTTATAAGAACTCCTATACTTGAAACATTTGTGTAAAAATGTATTTCATCTGCTTCATATCTTCTCTAATAGCTATCACATTCTTTTGATGTTTTCATCAGTGCCCTTGATATTGTCTTCATTTCTTAGTTTCTTTCCTTTTTTCATGACTCTTCATAATGCTGCTCCTAAGTGCTCTTATCATCTTCAAGATCTCTATAATATAAAAGACCTTGCTTTTCATAGCAATGACATCTATTGAGCATCACTGTCTTTTATTGATATCTCACTGTCTAAGAGATGCATACTGTCTTAAAGCACTGTTGATATCATTGTTACATTGAATATCACTGTTATCTGTCACATTTTTTTCATTCTGAACATCAACACCAGAATGTACCCCTTGAGACTCGGGTTCTTTAGAAGTAGAAGCATTAGCATCAGCTCCAGCAACCAGCTCCACAATTAGCAACCCTTCTTCTTGCTGCTTCACAATATTATCACTCTGAGATAGGATCTCAATTGATGATTGAACTATGGTTGGAGATTCTTGCTTTTCCACCAGGTGCATCTCAACCTCTTCAGTTATATCTTGTTGCACGGGAGTTTCAAAATTTTCAAGTTTTTTTTCACTAGAATCAACCTTACCTAACTGGCATCCATCTTCCTCAAGTGGTTCATTCATTTCCTTTAGTTTTTCTGAAGACTCTAGTTTCTCTACTTCACCATGTTCCTCAGTAGCACTTGGATGAATGGTTGGCATATCAGTGGCTATAGAATTTGAGGCCTCTTCAATCATGGCTCTCTCATCAAATTGAGCCTTAGCAAAACTCTCACCAAGTGATGAAGCACATACCTGTGACAGACCATTCAATATCATTCTTCAAAAAAAGCATAACCTTAATTTACATTGAAATTAACTGTAATAAAATTAGAACAAAAGTGAATCTAATAGATTTGAGAGCATTTGGCATCCCCAGATTTTCATAATAGAAAATGAATTGTCTCTTAACATATGAACATAACTCTCCTGTACTAAACGATAATTGTGTGGTTTGTTTGATTTAATAAGTGTAATTATGGAGAGGCAAAATTGATAAAATTTTCTAGGGAATTTTTGGTAAAAGTCGTAGATGATACTCATCAATGGCAAGTTAAAGCAATGTAAAGTTCTTCTTTTCTTGCAACACATATAACATCAATGTAAACTTATCTTGAAACTTCTTCTTTTCCTACAACACATATAACAACAATTATAAGTGCTTGCAAGGTATATACTTATGAATAAATATTACATCCTGATTTAAATGTATGAAAACAATTTTCATTCCTTTTAAGCTTCATTCATCTCGAGGTGCAATTCACAAACTCAAGAATAGTGGCTTTTGTTCTTCAGGATACCTTTAGGGGAAGAGTATGTGAATGACCCCTCGTGTATGGAGTCCAGTTTAGAGGAGATGACTATTTACACTGCTAAGGTTTGTTGAATCTAATTCTAAATAACATTGCTTGCTATTGTTGAATCTAATCTAATGTATATTTTAACTAGACTTGTAGCTTATATGTTTTGAAATTTCTATTAGGCCTTGTAGTTTGTATAATTTGATTGCTGGAGAGCTTCTATAGCTAAGCAAGAAGGCCGTTGCACGAGTTATAGCCACACGCTCAGGTATGAAAATTGTATATTTTTTATTCTAATGTATATTTTAACTAGACTTTTAGCTTATATGTTTTTAAATTGCTTTTAGTGGCTTAATGTTGTAAGGTCTCTTGAAATAAGACCTTCAGGCGGTTGGTCAAAGTTTTACAAATAATCTTATCCACAAATTTTCCTAGAGCAATTGATTGAATGTTATAAAAGGTGATTGGGTTAAATGTCTTAGGAATAAAGTCAAAGAAATTATTTTAAAAATATTAAAGTATTTAGCTAGGTCTAAGAAGATTTGTGTACTTTCAACAGTTTTTCTTAGTTTGTGAAAGTTGTAGACCAAAGTTTTCAAAGCCCGATTTTTGCTTCCTACAAAGAACAATCATGTCAGATAATATAAGTGAAGAACAAAATAGGGAGACAATCCCTAGATTGTGGTCTAACTTGAAAAGAAAAGGTGATGGAAAATGTTATTGTCCTTGCAATATTTGTAAGGGCTTAAACTGTAGAAGACTTCTAATCAAAACACTTAAGAGACATTGTAGGGAGAATGGCCACATTGAAGGGGGGCATGACTATCATCCACTGGTAAGTCATTCATTATATCATTTTAAAAATTTATATACATATGAAATCACTTGATGATGAGTTGATGATCATGGTTTATTTATGTTAATCAATTTTATATAGTTTGATCTCCCCAGGGAAGTACATGATATGAACCACAACAATCCGAAGAATATGGTTTTCGAAGTGGAGGAACATGGAGGTGTAAATATCCAAGGTGAAGATAATGATCCCATGGAAGATGATGATCATGTGCTAGAAAACACAATTGAAGATGATGGTATAAATACATTGATCCATGACACATTTAGTCCAAGCGTATTTGATCATGATGATGATGATAGCCTCAATGTACCTCTACTTGAGAAGGCATATGAGCCCCTATACAAAGAATCCCAAACAACTCTTCTCTCTACTATATTGTTGTTGTTGAACTTCAAGGTTATGAATGGTTTATCCAACATAACAATGTCACGTATGTTAAGGTATGTCATATATGTCTTTATAGTTAACAAAGGGTGAATAATGTACCACTAATATTGTTTATATTAACAACTTATATTTTTTGCTGTAGATTGATAGGTGAGTTTTTGTTACCATCATCAAATATTCTACCTCACTCATTTCAAGAATTATCTGCTGTTATGAAAGATATTGGAATGGACTATGAAGCAATACATGCTCATCCCAATGATCATATTATATATTATAAAGAACATGAATTTGCAACACAATTCCCTATATGTCATACGAGTAGATATCAAACAGATCGACTAACAAAAAAGGTGCCTCAAAAGGTTCTTCGTTACATCCCCATTATTCCATGGATGCGACAATTATTCAAGTGTAGTAGCTTGGCTCAATTTATGGATTATCATTCATGCAATAGAAGTCGAGATGACATTATTTGAATCCCTGCGGATGGTTCGACATTTATGCACATAGAGAAAAAGTGGCAACACTTCAAAGAAGAACCTCATAATCTCAGGCTTTCATTAGCAGGGGACGGTGTCAATCCATTTGGAGAGATGAGATCTATTTACTTGGTGTGGCCTATTTTTGTTATCAACAATAACATTCCTCTGTGGATGTCAATAAAGAGGGAGCACATTATGTTGGCAATGATTGTTCCAAGTATCTTATCATTTGATAGTTATTAATTTACATGTACTTACAAATCTTGCAGTAAAACGGTCACAATAATTATGTAATGTTACTATTCATTGAAGTAGGTAAATATCAAGTAAAAGATCTAAATGTATATATTGAGCCTCTTATCAATGAGTTGGTGGAGTTATGGAATGGTGTCACTATGTATGACGTGTCTAGACCAATAGGACAAAGACAATTTCAATTCCATGCAATACTTGCATGGACAATACATGATGCCCCAGGGCTAACACATTTTTGTGGTATGTTATAGTGAATTCAAGTTGCGCACGATAGTTCTAATTATAAAAATCAACATATTTAATAATCCAATTATATCATTATCTTGTAGGTCTTCAAACAATGGAAAAGTTTGCATGTCCAGTTTGTGGTCCAAAGATGAAATCTCGACATTCAAAAAGTTTAGGAAAGCAGGTGTTTAATGAGTGTAGACACTTCCTCCATAGGAATCATAAGTATCGAAGTACGGAAAAACATCTTTTCAATGGGAAAGAAGAGACTACATCAAAGCCATGAAGAATGAAACCTCGCCTATGGAAGTTGGAATATAATAGAATTAATCGTCGAGGTAATGTCGTTCCACCTAATGGTTTATGTTTGTAATTTATATATTTCTATTGTGATTTTTGTTTACTGATTGTGTAATTGATGATCATGAAGGTCATCAAGGCAATACTGAAAACCTTCCAAAGGGACTAAAAAGCTATCCCAGATAATTTAGTAGGTTTCCCTACTACGAGCACTTACAAATTGTGCATTTGTTTGATACTATGCATATTGGAAAGAATATAACAGAGACATTGTGGAAAATATTGGATGAAAGGCATGACAAAGAAAAAATTGTCAAAATTTGTAATGACATACATGAATCCAATCATGCATTGAAGAATTTCATTCACTCAAATAGCAATAGAGATTAGATTAATATAAGTGCCCTTCCTTGGTTATTAATGGAGCAGCAAAGTGATGCCATAAAAGAAGTCATATGAAAAAATTGATTTCTCACAAGATTTGCTACAAACATAAACAATCTCATATAAAAAAAAAGTGAATTTGGGCCAGGGCTCAAAACACATGATTGACATACTTTCATCAAGGTAAGTTATCTTCTTCTATATATACAATATATTCATAAACTACATGTACTATTCGTTATGTTATGTTAGAAAATAATGAAATGATTGGTTTATAATTACTGCAGTACGTGCTTCCTCTATATCTCTCAGAGCACTTCAACAATAACATCAAACAAGTGATATATGATCTTGGAAAATATATGAGGTAAGTAGTAATATACGTTCAATTTGTTGTATATATTTATTATATTCGCAATTTTTTTTTCTTGCTATGTAATGTTGTATATTATTTTGTAAAGTCTTGTATCTAAATATTTTTTGTGACTTGAATCTCTTAATGTAGGTGGTTTTCATCTAAAGAAATCCATAAAGAAGATATAAACTATTGGAAGAGAAGAATTCCTCATTTACTATGTCAAATGCAAAAGTTTCTACCTCCAACTTTTTTCAATGCAGAGGAACACTACCTCATACACCTAGTTGAGCAGATTGAATTGTGTGGACCTGTACACAGTAGGTCAATGTGGATGGTTGAGAGGCACTTGAAATCTTTGAAGGTTTTGGTTCGACAAAGAGCACATCCTGAAGGTTCTATGGTAGAGGGATATATGGTATACCAGACTATGGTGTACATTACTGAATATCTTCCTAAGTTTGCATCAAATATCCATGTAGATCGCATTTGGGATCTCAAGCCTTTTAAAAAATTACAAGGGGAGTACTTTATGGGGAAAGGTACATTGAGGAAAGTGAGACGTAATAAATTATAAGATGTTATTGTAATAAATTATTTCTTAATCTTCAAAGTAAATCAGCTGTAAGTTGTCTATTTTTTTTTTGTACAGGTGTTCGAGAGTGGGATGCACTACATTTGTATATTGCAAACAATCTTGATTGGATGACGGTATGGATTGAACAATGTCAACATTCTAGTTGAACATTAACATGGGAAGGTGTATCTTCATTGGTTAAAGAAGCTCATCGTAATGGAGATTCCAATGTTATGCAAAGGGAAATAGATTTAGCACGTGGTTTAAGAGATTTCCAGGTACACAAATTTATTAATCACCCATATGTTTATCAACTCATGATACAATAATTTTGACATGTTTCACATATTATTGTAGGTTAAACACCACAAGGCTATGTTTTGTAATGGTCAAAAATTTTGCGTCAAAGTGTTGGATGATACGAAGAAAACTTGTGATTCAGGAATAACTGTAGTCTTTCAAATGAATAATATTTCATCTAGAAACGAATTACATCGTTGAGAGTCTGAAAATCGATACTATGGCATTTTGGATGATATACTTGAGTGTGACTTTAGTTACTTCAAATTAGTACTCTTCGTTGTCAAATGGTACAGGCTACAACTTAATCCAAATGATCCTGATAGAACTGTTATTGAACATGATAATGGATTTATAATGGTTAATATAAGGTCATTTGAGCCAATTGGAGATGAGCCCTATGTTCTTCCAAGCCAATGTGAGCAGGTATTTTACTCAGAGGTTCCACATAAACCAAGTTGGTCATTTTTTGTTAGACATGAATTGAGAGGAAGGACAATAAAGTATAATGCGATGGAAGAAGAATATACTAAAGAAGTAGAAGATGATGTAGATGGTGATCACGATCGACAGTTATTAGATGATGTTCCTGACACAAATTTTCATGAAGAAGAAGAAGAAGATGATGACGATGATGTTGCTACTGATGATGATGATAAAGCTAATATTTATGTTGATGATGACGACGATGATGACAACGAAAACGATGAAAATGATGATGATGAGGACGATGATGATGATGACGACGATGAGGATGATGAGGATGATGATGATGATGATGATGATGACGATGACGAGGATGATGATGATGAAATTTAGAGGTATGCCATCAATCCTTAATCTATTTAATATTCATTTCTTGATAGAAATATATTTATCTTATATATATGGTTACATAGTTTATTCATTATCTATTTAAAAGCTACAAGTTTCAACTACAAATAGAATATTGCTAATCTAAATTAACTATTAATCTAAATTAATTAAATAAAAGTATTTAAAACAAATATTGATGCATGAATGTATTGAGCCTTATTTTCTTTTAGGTCAAAAGCATTTGTAAGTGTTTAGTTTAGAAAAGGGAATTCATTAAATATCTATAAAAGGGAGTTGTACCTAGAATAAAATTCATAGGGAAAACATAATATAAGTGCTTACACAATTTTTTGGTTAATAATTCTGCCTCTGTAGGTGATGCAGAGACCCTAGGTGGACTTACAATCATTCATAACAAGAGGGACTTCCATAGTGTTCTCACAACACCAACCAAGCATCTTCATAAGATCCCTCTCCTTGATCCAAGCCAACTCCATAACCTATCAGAGTGCACACGAAATCCTTATGCCACCTTAGGTTCTACATCTTTGGAATAATCCCATGAATGTCCCTTAATCCATCTAATGGATTCATCCAAGCAATCTAATCAACAAACTATCAAATGCTCACAATGCCTCAATAGGCGCCAAACTTGACTTCACCTTAACTAGGTGTTTCCTCCACCTCCACACACATCAAAAATTTTCAAATAGCATGTCCCTAAGGTGACTAAGCCCTCAACTCATCAGCTGATACAAAAACCCAATTTTAGCCCTTCACTAGGCCTACTTCCGTAGTAGGCTTATAATGTGAGCCTGATTTAAGTGTTATATTGTGTACCTTTTAATGTTTTTAATTTTTATGTGATGCTAATGATGGATGTGATTATGATTATGATATGATTATGCTCATGATAATTGAATTACATTTGTAGGAAATTGAACACCTTTCAGGAGCATCCCGCACAGTCTCATGGATCAACAGGTATAAGTTTGTACTCCTTATAGACAGTCTATTTAATACACTTATCAATAGTAATATTGATTTCTTCTAAGATCTCTCCCATTTGTAGGTACCAGCGAATAGGTATTTGTCAGAAGTGTCTTCCTCGAGTGAGGGAAATATAGGAATAGAAGAGGAAAGTGAGACATGTAGTTTATCTAGAATAGGGAGATTAACTAGAGATCAAAGGACTAGAAGGAAATTCAATGAATGCATGCAATTTTTACTTGCTCAAAGGGAGACATGTTCTTATGATGATGAGATGAAAGGCGACATCGAGGTGCCCTTGAGGTACCAACATCTACAGAAACATTGGACACCCAAGGAACTTCCTCCAATAAACATTGATTTTTGTGTTAACGAGAGGATATATTGCATAGCACCATCATCACTACATGGTTTGGGCCTATTTTCTATGGATGGCATAAAGGTGTCTTACAAAAAAGTTTTTGAATTGATGGAGTATGTTGGACCACGTTACGATTACAAAAGTTGGATGCATATTGTTCAATATAAAAAGAGAATGCATAGGTATGCCCTCTCGGCAAATTATATACAACAGCAAGACAATAATCAAAGTAAAAGTGTGGCTATATACATTGATGGAAGGCCAAAAGAAACAAGGAATATTCTGGGTTTTATAAATAGTACACGACCTGGGTCAACTATGAAGCAACCCAATTGCATATTTGAAGCGCGCGAGGGAAATCGTGTATTCATCTGTGCGATAAAATCAATACGTGCAGGGGAAGAGCTTCTTACTGATTACAATTTGAACCACATAGATACAAATGAGGCTAGTATCATGGGGGTGGTACATACTATTAAACCAACTTCTAATCAATAACTCCAACATACCATTTAGTCAATAAATTTTTGGCTAACATTTTTAAAATTGATCTTTGACATGCAGGGGCACAATATGGAGCAACCACCCAGAGGGGATGCTGGCGATGTTCCCAGCTCATCTACACATGAGCAGGTAAAACTCATTGTAATTGTGCAAACTAGATAGAAGCAAAATGTTATTGTTTAAATGTTGTTTTCTTCATTGTTTTGAGTAATTTTGATAATACTAATACTATTGTTGTCACAGAGGGCCAATGGTCAAAGGGAGGGAAAGGAACCTGCAGAACCTGCACTCCCTAATCAATAGCCCCTCCCTAAGGAGGACCCTTTTTATATTGATGATTTAGCAGACACTGATGACCCGATTGGTTCGACTAAAAAGTTGCTAAAGAAAATTGGTAGAGAAATTTTACGTTTGGCGACCATAAAGCCTACTACTTAGGAAATAAGAGATAGGGGATCTAAATTGATGCACACCTCTGAAACCTTAAAAGTAAGTATTAATGAAATTTTTAATTATAACAAGAGTTCAATAATGGTTTTTATGTTATGCTCTTTTATGGCATTAATTAAAATATGGATGCGTTGTCTTTACAGAGTTTTTTGCGTGATTTTGAGCCCCATTCCCATGATGAGGGTGTTGTAGGTGGTTCAGGTAGATCGCATGTTCCATTCCCCACTTCTATTTTCCACTGAATATATATAGGAATGATCATAATCATTGACAATACATGTTCGAACAATCCTTTTTTTTAATGCTCTAACAATCTTGTCCATGCTAGTCGACGCGTTCCATATTTATGCATGCTCTAACAATTTTATTCTTTAGCTTCACATCAATTGAATCCTATGATGATGCTGTCTCCATCTAGGACAACCACAAATCTCTTTTTGACTGCTGAGTCAGCAATACGCAGCTTACCGGCATCAAATGTTGCACCATCTGTTGGTACACAAATCCCTCTTTTTCTCTCTTATGACAGCAACAAACATTTTTTTTTACAACTTTTTAACATCAATTATCATTTGTTCTTTTATACTTCGTGACAAAGACTTATGAAACTTTTTGCAATAGGAGCTGCAACATCATTTCCTGGATGTTCCTATGTTCCTAGTATGGGAACGGTGAAGGATGTCATATTGATCATCAACGACGATGAAGGCATTCCATTAAAAGTAGCCAAAGTTCCAGGTACTTTAAAGTTATTATTATTCTATAGTGATATAATAGTAATTTAGTTTTTGATCACTCTTCATCATCTAATGATCCCATGATTATTTTGTAGGGAATGATGTTTTTTGGAGAAAACTTGGTGATGAGTGTTTGCAAATATTCGGGCCCACCTTGCATACCTGGTGGAACATCATATCCTAACTAAAACCCCGAACCACTATTTTGATTTCATATCATTGCTATAATAGTTTT
Organism: Cupressus sempervirens; assembly: GCA_028749045.1. NCBI lineage: Eukaryota > Viridiplantae > Streptophyta > Pinopsida > Cupressales > Cupressaceae > Cupressus > Cupressus sempervirens. Next base: position 870,692,124 of record CM053785.1, on the reverse strand, counting down.
CCTTTTTATCCATTTCTTGAACTATATTAAAGGTAGCTTCACTTCATTTATGAGTCTAACATGTTTTTTTTTACTTAAAAGGTGGAATAACCAACACAAACTGTTGAAGGATGATCTTATAGAGAGAATGACCCAACTCTTTAGACCTCGTGCATTTGAGAGAAACAAGCTCCTTGAAAAAGCTGGTTTATGTTTGAAGTATATTAGGGACTAGTACAAAAAAAATTTATGGGATAACCCTAGGTACGAGCATCTGCCCTATGTTCCTGAGGTTGAGTGGCAGGCTCTGATTTTGGATGGAAAGTATAAAGCTGACAGGAAAAAAAATATTACACCAGTGGAGAGTACAACAAGGTATGTGATACTTTTGAGAATCTAATTATGTACTAATTAACCTCTATATTTATACTATCTAACATATTTCAAACTTTTCATAGATTACTTGACACATCAAAGGCAACAAATGCAAGACTAGAAAAGCACGAGACACACAAGCTCGGCTCTGGTGGTTTTTCGAAACTTCAAGCAAGAGTTGTAAGTATTAGTAAATGAAAAATTGTATCAAATTTTTTATATAATGTGATGGGAAATGCTAGGATAGACTAGCTTGTCTATACTCCTGATCCTCAACTTGGATCTCAATGTTCCTCCACACCAATATATGATGCAGAGTAACACGCTTTGGAAGCACTGTTGTAAGATAAAAATCCTAGGCTTAGTTTTCCACTTCCACCAAGAGATTTCTCTTATCTCCTAGTATCCTATGCTTCTATAGGATCTCCTAATGGGATTATATCATTAAATAAATCCTATTCAATATTTACTACAAGAGTCACACCTTGAAAACTCCACCTTGGATGATCCACAGCTTAATTTTGGTTCTCTTTCTCACTTTCACTTAGATGGATCTAAGTGCCGAATCCACCAAAACATCACAAATTTCAAACTTCATTGTGGGGACCTTATTAACATTGAATTCATTCATATTCCATCCAATTTTATTGATTTGGTAAGGTTCTTGGCTCTTAGGTTTATCATATTCAAGATTTCATCCAAAAGAGATCTTAAAAATAGGCCTATTTCTAGTAGCCTTCACCAGTCAGTTTTTCCCCTTTTTAGAAATATTTTCCCAAACAACTCAGAAAAATAAAACCTGATTTGGATACCCTTTTGGAAGTTTTAAAAATTTCATTATGGTTTCTGGGTCTCAAAGTGACCATACACCTCCTTCCTAATATCGAGGAGAAATAGCGCTAAGAGGCCTAGTTTCCAGGACAGCTTGTCTAGGATTGATGAAAAATGGTCAAAACCTATCCTAATGGACTGGTACGACTTCCAAATTATTAGGATGGATAACTAAAATGAATAAAGACTATAAAAATTCTTGGGGACGTGCTGTACTTCCCATTCCCCACATGAAATGATTTGATTTCTCCCTGTCAAGCCTCTAACCGGGTATGTCAAACTCGCCTAGGGCCTAATCATAAAGCTAGATCCCTTTCTCATGATGCTTCTTAAATTTAGATAAAATATTTAAAGAGGCCTTAATTGATAATTCAACCACTTATTTAGTGTTTCCATGTTTGAAACTCATGTGGGAGCCATTTTTACAAAATCTATCACAGTGTGACCAAAAGAAAGTCCTGAACTAAAACAACTTGAAAAATATGATAAAACTACTCTAAACCCTTAACACATAAAATGAAAAAGTCTTAAAAATGACTATAGAACATGTTTCAACCACTTTATCAACACGTTTTAGGCTTAAAGTATGACTGTTCCTTCAAAAACCGAAATATCACTTCAAAAATAGAGTTTTCCAACCACTTCATTAACTCAAACTTTTTACAATATGCAACCAATGCTTGGAGATTCAAGAAATCACTCCATTAGGTGTCTTCTCCACCATTATAGGGCCTATTTGGTTTAAAATAACCTCCCACAATCAAAGGAATCCAAGGCTATCCATGTTGCATGGAATATTTGCAATAAGTGCAAAATGTTGTTATGACAACATTCTTACAACACTTGGCAACTTTGATAGATGCCTTAATCCTATATTATAGGCTTATTATCCTCACATATTTTGAGGATCCAAGATCATTCATGATAATCATATTTATTTGATAACCATTAACCATTCTTAGGCCTAAGACATATTAATGACTCAATCTCCCTAACTCCTAACATTAAGAATTTAAATAACAACTAACAAAGGCTATTTGTGTGACCTTAGTCTTAGTGACTAATTCACCTAGCCAACATAAAAAAAGGCCTTCTAAGTTCCTCAACCAAATTACACTAACTTGTTGACTTGGCTAGAGTCAAGTACAAGCCAAAATTGACTAACTAGTGGAGGTTATCCTAGGTGCTCCTGCACCAAGCACCAACAAACTCCTAGCAGCTTGGAACAACTAAGAAATTCAAGTTATCACCCCAATCCTATGTTCTCTACAAGAACATTCAAGGCTTGATTCACCTTCAAACAATGAACTAATCTGTTGTTACAATGTTTGCTCCTTTAATTCATGGACCCAACTCATCACATAAGGCTGCATACTAGTTACTTCTCCCTTGTACCATTCAAGGCGTCATATACCCAACCTTGACACCAAGTGTTTTGGACAACTCCAACCCTCTAACATAAATGGAAACCAAAATAAACATCAACACAACCCAAAACATTTTAGGTCTAAGGAAAACTTGCTATTACCAGTGATAGGGCACATTGCAACACTTGACCTTTATTCTACACACCCAACCAAGAGTGAAATTGGATCCTCTAGGACTCCCAAAGACCAAAGATAGTTTAGAAAAACTCCAACATGACCAAAATAAGGTGTAATGAGGGTTGGAAACCCTGCTAACTATTTACCATTTCCTTTTGATATTTTAACTACCCTCCATTGGTTGATGAAACAATGCAAGTAAAATTCACCATACCATGCAAAAATGTAGGGCGTAGAGTTCAAGAGATGCCTCATAGAAGAGGATAAGAGAATTGGTTTCCAACAAGGCTATAGAGTCATGGCTGAATGGCTACGAGCTGAAATCAGTAGTGTGGAAGGTTCTAATAATGATGCATCTGAGCCACAGGTAAATAAGCTAAATGAAATTTATTTCAAATTGAATACTTTACCAATTAGTCTATTTGATGTTAAGTTCCAATATAAAGTGAGTATATTTGTTTTAAGAAAGCAATGATAACAATGCGTAGGATGTTGGAATGTAGCCTGACAATCCTTCTACACAATCTGTGGATGCTAAAGGTTCGCATGATGTGCATCCCAGTGGTGGAGGTATACGTTTGCTATTAAATTTTTTATATGTAATTGCAATTGATGTTTGGATTAACGTAACATTTTGTATAGTAGCTTTAGAGGATCGAGGGGTGGATGTTCATGACCGTGTTGATGTTGAGTCTAGACAAAATGATGTGGTCAGATCAGGTAAAGAGTGCCATAGTTATGTTATTTAAAATAATTAAATACTTGTAACAATTATAATAAATTATTTTTAATTTAACTCTTTTATTTGTTATTGCAGAGGACCCCCCTTTGCAACAGCATAGGAATTTGAGATCATCAAGAACAGAGAACAGAACAACTGATGAGGGGGCAATTGATGATGATATTGATGCTCCTCTTAGAGCTTACATACAAAAAAGAAATAGAAAGAAAAAAATAAATGGTTGCCATCTACATACCTTAATTGATAATGACTTAATTTTATGTCTCAATGAATTTAATTATGTGCTAATGAATGTTCATGAATTATGTGTTAATGCAAAATATTGATAAATGTTGCATGTTAATGAATCTAATGTGTTAATGAATGTTATCATGTGATATTGATTGAATGTTATCATGTGATATTGATTGAATGTTACATTTTATTAATGGTTGAAAGAATGAATGAATGTTAGATGTTAACGGGGAATGTAGAGTGATGTTAGGGGGAGGGGGGTGGGGCCAAATGAGCTTCCACCTTCATGTGGTTGGCCCTGTTTAGTAGAGAATATTAAACTATTCTCGAAACAAAGTGAAGCTCAATAAGATACTAAATATCTCTCTATTTAATCGTATGTTTAGACCTATAACACTGTGTCTTGCTAAGGCCCCTTTCAAGTGGAAGGACACGAGCATCTTTTACATAGATGCAAATTTGACAGGATCTATTGATGATTGCAAGTAATACATGCTGTGTGTATGGAGGTGCTCCATATGGTCCACAAGAGAATGCACTACACAGAGGTGTAGATGTTGTTGTTGGAACACTAGGTCGTATCAAGGTAAGTGAGTAGCTTTTATTAACTACTTTCCTGATATGCAACAGTTCATTGGTAAAAAAAATGTTTTGATTTCTTTACACAGGATCATATTGAGAGAGGCAGTCTAAACTTGAAATCATGGAAATTTCGTGTCCTTGATGAGGCTGATGAAATGCTTAACATGGGCTTTGTGGAGGACGTGGAAAACATCCTTGGTATAATTTGTAATTTTGTATTGAAATTGTAACTAATAGACTATATGACTTCTTTTGTGAATGACATAAATTACATGTTTGCTGAGTTTTCAATAAGAAGTGCCAATTTCCATGATGTATCTTTAGCACCTCAATTTTAATGGTTACCTTCTCATGTTTATGTGTTCTTATTCTCAAATTGAATTCAGTTTCAAGTGTTTTTTTTTCTATAGTGTGTCTGTAGACACCTAAAAACCTTTAGAAAATAAAGTATTTTTATTTTCTGAAAAAGTCCTGATGACATCATCATTTATTAATTAATTAATTATTTAATTAATTAATTAATTTTTATGCCATTAAATCCCTTTATCTTAATTAAAAATATTTAATTAAGGAATCCCTCCCAAAAATGTTTAAATCTTATTTAAACATTATTTCCTTATTTATTAATTATTTAATTAATAAATTGACCAAAAATCCTAAAATAAATAAAAAAATTATTTTTTGCCCAAAAATTGGCCAATTTCCTTATGACCAATAACCTCTTCCAAAATCTTCTAATCCTTCTTTAATTTCAATTAAAGGCTAATCTCATCATTTCCTACCCCTAACCCCAACTCAAAATATTTAATTAAAATTAAATATTAATCCTCATGTTTATTAAAAAAGTTTTAATAAATATCTCCTCAACCCAAACCCTTGAAATAAATAAAACTTCATTTATTTCCTAAAAATCTAATTTATCCTCACCCTAAGAAGTTCTAGACTCTTCTAGAAAGTCTTCATCCTCATCCTAGGAAATTCTAGACTATTCTAGAAAGTCTTTATCCTCATCCAAAATCTAGACTCTTCTAGAAGATGTCTTTAAACCTAATCCTAATCCCCTCCTAACCTTGTCACATTCCCTAAACATGGGTTAAAACTTACTAACCCAAGCCAAAGTTAACAAATATCTCTTCCTTCACCCACCCTCATTAAATGCCATCCACTTGCCTATCCTTAAGCTAATCCTAAACCATCCTAATCCATCCTCTAATCATTTGCACAAGCCTAAACAAGCTTAAAACATTTCTAATCAAGTCCAAGTCGAATTTGCTCTCATCACCCTCAAAATATCTCAACCATAAAACTTTATGAAGTCCACTAGGTCATAAATGACTCTTACAAGCCCTTTTATTGCTCTTACAAGTCATTATGAGGGTCTTTATGAAGATTTTATCTCTTGAGCCTCCTTTGTTGACTCATCCTTGCCCTTTCCTCCATCCTCTCACCATGTGACATGTGTCACTCCTTGATTGGTTGTAAGGAAGCACAATCCATGTGCTCTCCTCTCATGCAATCTGAGCCTTCCATAAGCTTTTTCCCATCCTTGCATCTTAGCCCTCAATCCCTCAAGCCTCTTGCCTATAAATTGGATCCTTCCCCTTTACAAAATAACACAATCCATGAAGTAAAGTTATAATGCTATTTTGAGAGCCAAATCCATACTAAAGCCATCTATCCACACCAAAAATCCACAATCATCCATTGAAGCCTTTGGAAGCATATTGAGCATACATCCTATCCATTTAGATAAAGCTACTCAACAAGAGAGCTTCTTATTGAGAGAGTCCATTAATGGCTCATATTCTCAATTAAGAGCTCATCTTAGTCTATCTTGAAGTTTATGAATTTTGTTTAGTTTGTAGAAGCTTTATTTAAATTTGGTTTCTATTAGCATACTAACATTGCTCATATACAGTGTCAAATTATGCTATCTCTGCATTTAATTAAGATATCTGAATTCTTACAATCTTGTGATTTGTATAGATTACTCAAATATTTGGTGCTCTGTACTGTATCAGTTTGTGCTTGTTTATTTGGATTCAACTTACAGTGATCCATATTTCAATGAGCAGTGGTTAGTGGTTAACTAAAGTTCATATCTCATGACCCATGTTTAAACTTTGTTGAACCATATTGAACATCAAAAATATTCTCAAAATTTGTTTGGAAAAATTGAGCTTATATTGTGATATTGCTAATAGGATTCAACTCTTGACCCATGTTTCACAAGTAGTGGTTCATAAGAACAAATTCCTCATTACATTTTCTTGTATGTAGTCATATAGTTTGTTGAGGCATTTTTTTGATGTTATTTTGAGTTAGAAAAGCTACTTCTGGGGCACTTACAGGGCCAACACGAGATTTGTAAAGCTAATATGTGACCAAACTCTTCATAGAAAGAGCCACCATTTATAAGCTTTAGCATAAAGTCTTGTTAAAATCTTAAATAGCTTTTGTTTATATTTAACATTTATTATTTAATCAACTTTTTGGAATTTAGATTTGAATTCTATAATTTTATGGAAGTATTGGTATTTAATGTTTTAATGTTATTTTAATTTTTAAAGTATAATGTTGATGTGTGTTTTATGATCGCACCAACAACAAAATAAAATATGAAGGTATCTTATCCTTTCTTGAGCAAAACCCCCTGTATAATTAGATTGTGAAAGATCATACATGATTCCAAGGTTCTTTACCGATCATGTCTTGACTTGTGATAAGTTCAATGGTTGATGTGATATGTTGGTGTCATAAAGGGACTTACATTTAAATTGTTCTTCACTTCCACAGTATTGATTGAAACTACATCGCTTATTGCAATTTTGCTATGCTTTTTCTTTGAACAATATAATTGAAGTAAGTGCCCATTGTGTAAGTCCACTGAGGAAGAGGGGTAAAATGAATGCCCACTATGCATTAAATGTGTTGCACCATGTAAGTGTGCTAGGTGCCATGTAGGTGTGGGTCTTTTCTACTTGTATCATTTAATAGGTTGCTATACTTCAAAACTTTAATGTATGTCCACTGCATCTCTTAATAGTCCCATTTCTTCCTACTGTTTTAGGAAAAATTGAGGATGTGAGTAAGGTTCAGACACTTCTTTTTAGTGCAACAATGCCAAACTGGGTAAAGTAGGTGGGGTTTCTGACAATGCTCAATGTGGCCTTTTAATTTTTTTAAAGCATGTACGCTGTTTATTTGTAGCAACTATGGTACATGCTGAGACTTGCACTTTTCAAGTTGGTTTCCAAATTTTCTTATTACATGCTAACACTTGATACCTTGTTTTTACCTTTTCAACAGATTGCATCAAAATTCTTTAAACCTGATAGAAAAATTGTAGATCTTGTTGGTGATGATAAGATGCAGGCAAATGCAAGTGTGAGGCACATTGTTCTTCCCTACTTTTATAAAGCAAGAGCAATGGTTATACCAGATGTCATTCACTGCTACAACAGGTTGGATGAGAAATATATGATCTATGTATTTGGAAATGGTTTTTGTAAATTCTAATTATTGTATTGTCAAGCATCTCTCATGAGAAACTCCATTCTTAATTGGAAGGTAAATTCTTTTTTACTTTTGTAGTGGGGGACATAGTATTATTTTTACAGAGACAAAGAATGATGCATCTAAGCTTGCTGAATCATTTCTTGGTAAAGCTTGTGCATTGCATGGAGATATACAACAGTCACAATGCAAAGTAGGTTATACTAACTCTTAGATGTGAACTGTTTATCTTTAAAATGCTGTGTGCTAAATGAGGATACTTGTTACAAGTGGGAGCTTGTCAAAGATGATGTTTACTCACCTATTTGTGTATCTTTAGATTCAATAGAATTTTTTGGATATTTTTGAGATATTTAATGTTTGAGATACTTGCACTATTGTAACCAAAGAGAGAACATCAGTCAGTTGTTCTCAAGTAATGGTGGTCATGTATTGTTTCATTTCTGTGAAAAGGCACCATGCCCATACAGATGGGATGCAATGAAAAGTGTGAATTATTAAAATTGTAGAGTTATGGTGTTTTCATTTGGTATGGGATTTTTGGGAGCCTGGGTATGTTTTGTGCAATTTTTTAAAAAAGAAAAGATTGTGAATGTACAACCAAAAAACTATAACATATTGATATTAAATTATATTGTATAATTTTTTTGAAGTATTGAAAAAGCCATATCAATATCATCCTTTGAATAACCTATCAATATGTTCTTTTTTAATTGATGTTTGAGAAAGTTACTAGTTCAGAGATAAGAAATTGATGAGATTATCTGGGGACTTGACAGTGAGAAATAATGTTTGATTGAATGAAGACCATATATTCTAGTTTTATCAAGAAGGAAGCAGGAATGGTTTTGTTCAGTCAAATATTGAAGTCATTGGCTGCGAAATGGAAAAGCATTTTGTTAGATATGGTTGCAGTTTTCTGTTGTGCAGCTGCAATCATTGTTCTTATGGCTTGTCAAAGTGGTGTTCAAGTAAGTAGATTTTTCTCCTTCACTTTTTTGTTCGATCAGCAGAGGGTTCCCTTGTTTCTTGTGGCATCTAGAACTCATGAAATGAAAGGAACACTATCATCAATGGTTTTTTACTTTGAAGTTGAAGCAGGCATCCTGGCTTGGAGGCACTATGAAGATTGGTGCATTGATCAAGATAGATGCACATATATGACCAAAATTGTTGTAGTTGTGCATTAAAACCTGAAAAGACCTATGATAACAATATCATTCCTTGCCACTTTACCCTAGAAATAATCTCAAGTTGCAATTGTTTTACAGTGGAAAGGAGACAAAAGGTCCCTATATTATTAGCCCTTATCACTACAGACTAAGATTTTCCTAATCAAACTATGATTTAGGTGAAGAATTCTTAGGCTGTAGTGTTTGTCTCATCCTTGGCCCTTGAGGCAGTGGCCTATTGTCCATATCCATATGTTTTTTTGAGAGAAAACAAGATTGCTTCTATTAAAATAATATCCTCACTTAGTTCAAATAATTGAAGTTATATAACCTCAGAAATGCTTGATCCTTTAACATTTACTAAATTTGGATGGTGCATTCACCAAATGGATGTGAAGATGCATGTTTTGAGTTGGAATCTCCAAGAGGAAACAAATATGTAAGTACTCGAAGGATTTGAATTTCAAGAAAGAAAGAAGTAAATATGTTAGTGTCCACAGATTATCAAAAGTAGGTCAATGCATCTCAAGAGTACAGTAGATTATAAAGAAAGTTCAAGGAGATTCCTAGAGCATCAGTTATGTCAATTGATCAAATCATTGTATGGGTTGAAGTAAACTCCTTGTGCAGGGTACAACACAGATTGATTAGCACCTTTGAGCTCATGAATTATGTCAAAGTCTTTTAGACAACAACTTTGCACACTTTTAAACTGGACTCTTAGTAATTGAATCTGCACAAATTAATATTCAGTGTGTGTGTGTTGAGAAACTCGACAAAACTTTTTTTGATTATAAAACTACAGTGTTAGAAATATAGTAACAATAATCTTTACAATTCCAACTCTCTTGTTGTTTAATTACACTTCTGTATCAGACATAGCTTTCAAACTGCTAGTTTCTTTTGTATATTAATATGTGCACATGAAAATATTGTCATGCCATTTATTTTTTAAATAGTGCATGATGCATATTTTCTTAGTACTTGCTTCAATTTATTGAAATCCATTAATGCCTTGTATTTTAATCATATAGATTCTGAGATCTGGATTTTACATTCAATGGAGTCGTAGAGTATATTTCTAACTTCTACCAATTTTTGATTATAATTTTGCAAGTGCAAATTGGTATTCATTCATTTACATTTGATCACGTGTATGGCAGCACTGGTTCTCCATCATCAATGATTTTTGGAGAATGTGTTGCACCACTTGTTGATGGTTTATTCCAAGGTTATAATGCCACAGTTCTTGCATATGGACAAGTGTGTGTCATCTCATCAAGGAACCTACATATTGGTTGATCGATTTCTTTTTTAAATCCCTAAACATGTAAAGCTAAATTTCACAGATCTAATCTCTAATCTCTAAACTTTTAAAATTTAATAAAATTCATATTCTGACTTGTTTATTATTTGACAGGTTGTTCCTAGAATCATGATTGTAACTTAGTTTCATCACAATGATCCTTATGAACTTACATGTACATTCACTAACAAGTAACTCTAGATGAAACTTTAAGTTTATTTATCAAATTTCAACATTCTCACCAAAATCTGAACTACATTATCTCATGATTGTTGCAGAGTACCACTGCTCACATGTGAAATAGGCATCTAGATTATTGAACCCTTCTTAAAATTAGTTTCATTGAATTAATATATGTTATGCTATCACTAGGTGTGTAATTTGAGCATTAGAATAATTTCATATCTATCTACGTGTTTTGCCTAACAAACTTCTGAAATATAATTTCTATAAGTTTTTAAAATTAGAGTAGATGAATTATTCTATAGGAAAAGCTGTTTGCATTTAGGCATTTATTGATAGGTTTGGATATGAACAATTTTCTATTTCTAGTAGATTATAATGATGATAGTATTGGATTTTTTTCCATGTTTAATTTTTCTCGTGATTCTTGAACTTTCAGGTTGTTGCTTCACAAGATTGGCCTAAACTTATAAAGGATGTAGGTTTTTTCTATGTATGCTCAAGCACATCGGAAAGAATTGACTCAAGAGATAGAAAGATCATATGAAGGGCATTGTATCTGCACTTTCAACTCCCATGCATTGCTATATATTTCATATTCTGAACAAAGGAAAAAATCATATATTCAAAAAAACACAGAAAAAACATAAAACTTTCTTTCACTAGTATGAGTGTATTTATCTATATTGTTTAATTGAATCACCTATTGCTTATGAGAAGAGTCTAGTACATAAAATATTTGGTGGCTGACTCATAAGTTAGGTTGTGATTTTTAGGTGTTTATATTTTCAAAATTTTCTGTACTTTGTTAACAATGATGAGTGAATGTAAGAAGACATCATAAGAAGTTATTCATATCTAAACATCATCTTTTTTAATATTAGTGAGGGAATAGAGAGGGGCTTATAGAAACCTCCAAGATTTACTGTTCATTTCATAAATGGGATTTTTTGAGTCACTTAAACCTTTCAAAATTATTTTTATGCTAGGAACTCTAGGTTATAGTGTTAGAAAAGTATTTTATTCATTAACAATTGCTTCAACTTGGCTTGCAGGTGAAGTGCACACAATGTTCTTATTGCTCAAATAAATTTGATCCTTTCTTAGATTTGAGCCTAGAGGTCATTCGAGCAGATTCTTTGTTGGAAACATTATCCCATTACATGACAGTGGAGCAGTTAGATGGGGGTGTGAAAAGATATCAATTTGAACGATGCAAAGTAAAAGTGATGGCTCTAGAACAACTCAAAATTGATAAAGAACCACATGTTCTTGCAATTCATCTCAAGTGCTTCAGTGTAGTTGGATCTGGAGGAAAAATTGACAAAAAAGTAGACTTTGGTTGTACGTTGGATCTCAAACCATTTGTTAGCAGTTCACATCTAAGTAGCCCTTACAATATTATTTTCCAGTGGATCACATTCTTAGTGGAATCTAATAATATAGTTTTTGTAATATCTACTAGTTTTTAAATAAATTTTGCACATTTGAATGATATTCTAGTTTCTCTGTCTATTGATCAATCACAGGAGGGCAATTTTAAGTACACTCTTTATGGTGTTCTTGTTCATGATGGCTGGAGCACACATTCTGGTCATTATTTCTGCTTTATTCGTTCATCCATAGGCATCTAGCATGCTTTAGATGATAATCGGGTATACATTTGCTACAGTTGTGAAGACATGTTTAATATTGTGGAGCAAGCTCATTATAATTTGTGTATAATAGAATACACAAAAGAACTACAATTTTATGTAGAACCTTTTCTTTATATGGTAACACTAATTATACTGAAGTTGCTTAGACTGATTGGAGTTATTCTTATGACATTTTGTACTCTAGGTCTATTTAGTTAGTGAGAAAAGTGTGCTTTCCCAGAAAGCTTACATGCTATTCTATATACGAGATAAGAAAAGTAGCATTCAAATAGCAGGTGGGTTTGAATCTCCGTATAATGGCTCTAAAATAAAGAAGAGGGTGTCATTAAACATTGGACATCCAAAGGAAAACCACTTACAAGATTCATATGCCCCCCAGGTGATAGAAAACATGCATTCTTTCAAAATGACAGCAATCTCTTTTAGTGTTGCAGGTGTAAACAAGATACCCCAACAGGTAGAAAATTTTTCAAATGTCAATTTCATTTCAGAAAATCTAGAAAAGAACACAAGTTCTGGCCAGTCATGCAGTAAATCCAGATCATCAGCAGATCATGATGCTACATTACAGATGGTGCCTCCAAGAACCAATGGTATTCAAACAAATAATGTCTTCTAGTCAAGTCATACCATAAGTAATGGATGCACATCGAATGGGTCTAGTAATAATGTTAAGAAGCAGGAATCTGAAATAAAGGGAATTGATCTTGTGGGTAATTTTAATATTATGGTTGTTAGACATTCTCGGAACTGTGATGTGAGCAATGATAATGAGAACTATATTGGTAGAAATTCTGAAGCTTATTCAAAAATTAATGGTAACAGATCATGAGAATGTCAAACATTCTACAAATGGTTTGATAGGTATTATTACTCGGCATAATGCTACTAAACTTCCATAAATGATTCAAATGGTAAACTTGTAGCTGGTAAGCATCTATAGAATGGTAGTGTGGTCCACAATTCTATAGATAATGAGAGTGAGGCAGCTAAGCTCCTATCCCTAGAAGATGGTTCCTTATTTCAAGTGCTTGTTTTTTGTATCAATGTTGCAGTGTATATGTTTCTTTTTGAGAAAATTGTGTTTCCATGCACCAAACTAAGACATTAGAAATTATAGCTGGTGTGGTTCAGAATGGGTGTAACATTGCTAATGTTTGTGGCTGAAGCAGCAGGCTGAATATGCTTGCGGTGGGGTCGCTGTGGCGACGACGGTAGTTGGCATCGCCACCACAACAGCCCTGTTGCAATGCTTGCTAGGGACGTCACAATTGCGACGTCCAGTAGACAATTGTGATGGCCCTTGCGTTGTAGCCACAATGGTACCGTCGCAATGTTTGCATGGACGTCACAATTGTGACGTCCACTGCAAGCATTACGACGGCTGTCGGTGTCGCCGCCACAGTGACCCTGTTGCCAGATGCCGACGTGACCCCGTCGCAATTTTTTGTGGATGTTGCCATTATGACGTCTAGGGAAAGTATTGGGAGGGTGGTCACCATAGCGACCCCATCGCCAGATGTCGTCGTGACCCTGTCACAATGCTTGGGGAGGACGTCCCAATTGCGATGTACACCGCATGCATTGCGACAGGATTCGTGCCATAATAAAGCGGTTTCATAGCGACAGATGGGCGTTGTAATTGTGATGACAGAGGACAGACGTCATAATTTGTGACTAAAAAATAACAACGTCTATTACTATCGCAGTGGCGACACATTGTGGTCATAATTGCGACACTTAGCCGTCACAAAATGATGCCAAATGTATTAGTGTGTGCACATGCTCCATTCTCCATTCTTCTTTCGTGCTAATACTACTGGTACAACACATGGAATCAGACTCTCTTGAATCAACCTCTTTTGCAACAACTCATGAACTTTCCTGTTCAACTCTTCACTTTGTATTGGTGTCATTCTATGTGATGCCTTGTTTGGAAAACTAGCTCTTGGAACCAAATCCATATGGTGACTGATCTTCCTCATTGGGGGCAATCCATCAAGTACATTATCAAAAAACTCATCCAACATATCTGCAACTTCTGTAGGTACCTCCTCTACTTCTTCTTTACTATCTTTAGGAATTATAACAAAACACTTATGCTCATGTTTCATACCTTTAAGAAACTCTTTTCCATCAACAAAACATATTCTAGTAGCACTACATATTTTTTCTTCTTTATCCTTCAAAGGCTTCAACTTATGTTTCACTCCATCCTTAGTTAGAGTGTAGGTATTTTCTCGCCCATCATGTATAACATGCTTGTCAAACTACCATAGCCTACCCAACAACACATGACATATGTCCATAGGTATGATATCAATAGAACCTCATCCTAGTAGCTTCAATTCTTGAACTTCATTGAGCACTGCTTATTGACCATAACTTTGTGGTCATCTTGCACCAAAGCAATACGGTATGGATGTGGGTGTTTTTTCCTCTTTAGCTTCAACTTGGTGACCATCATTTTTGACACCAAATTTTCAGTACATGCACCATCAATGATCACATCACAACACTTATCTTCACATCTACACCTTGTGCGAAACAAGCTCCTTCTTTGCTCAAGTTCATTCTCACCACTTAGCAAGACTCTTCAGTTAACTAGGACTTCTCCTCTTTCAACATCTTCAAAATGTGAGGATTTGGCATCTTCATCAACATGTGAAACTCTCACCTGACCTTTTTTTCTTTGATCTATCCTTCCTTGGCATTGGGTACATTCAAATGCTCTAATCCCTTCTTCTCCGTAGTGAAAACATTTTTGATGAAAGCCTCCTCTTCCAAATCCTTGTCCTCTGCCTCTTCCTCTCTGATCTTTATTGTTTTGATCATGGAGACAATTTAAATTATTTCCCCTCTGGTTTTGACTACTAATTCTAGCCTCATCCTTGTTGCTTTGATCATCATTACGACCACCATAAGATCATCCACCAAATCTTCCACCACGACCTCGTCCACTATTCTTATGGTCAAACTTCTTACTTAGTTTCTCTTTGACTCTTAGGGAAAACTAGTATGCCTCCTCAATACTACTCATTCAAACTAGACTCAACTCATCTTGAATGCTAGGTCTTAACCCATTAAGATAACATGCGACTTTCTCCTTATCAGCTTCTACATGGCCGATTCTAATGAGAACTCAGTAGAACTCTTTAGTATACTCTTGAATAGATTTTCCCACTTTCTTCAACCCTTGCATCTTCTTCAATAGATCAAGCTCATAATCCATGGGAATGAATTGTTGCTTTAGTTTATCCTTCATCCGATCCCATCTAGTGATTTTGTCCTTTCCCTTTCTATTTTGCTTCAACTGAACCTCCTTGTAATGACCCTTTTTAAGTCATTCATTTATTTACGACTTTTTCTTAAATAATTACTTCAATAATTCCTCTGGGAAAATATGTTTTTGATTAAAAGCTCAAAGCTATTGAAATATGTTAGAATCTACTGATTGATGAATAAACCAAGATTGATAACATAAACCATCACTATTTGATTGAATAAATAGTTTGTAGTGATTTTCATAATCATCACCTAGTAATGCAAGTTAGAGGGCTGCCTTCAAGAACATTGATCCTATGAGTTGAAATACCAGTAGTAATTCTCGAGATTCCAATGAAAATGGATGCTACACATATTCTAAACCTACATCACATCCTTTGTTGTTCATCCTGTGTGGCTGCATTACTTACGCCCCTCTTCATTCTTATCCCTTCCATGAAAGTTTCATGCCATTGTCAGTTTCACATGAGCCCTCTCTAAGCAGTTAACAAATTCTTTTTCCATCATCACACAAATATTTTTTTTTGGGTCTACAATCATCCAACATAGTTGTGAAGAGTATGAGCAATTCAAAGGCAGCATCTATAAGCTTGTGTATCAGCTGCAAGTTTCTTCTTCAATACATAGGCAACTACAAATAAATAATCTCTAGCATTAATTGTTGTTTGACTATTGTAGAACTAGATCTTAGTGTGCAAGGAACATTAACATTAAAGAAAGCATTCACAAACCAAAACTAAGTTCACATATATGCTTAGACAAAGAAAACAAACAAGAGATGCAAACCTCAAAAGATGAAGCACTTCATTGCTTTCTTGATTTTGTAGATGCGTCCTTTGATGTGGATGTATGCTCAAGATGCTCAAAGTTGCTTCAATGGTGGAGATGGGTAATAGCAAATTGGTAGCTTTGTGAGCTCTCAATTTGGCATTATAAGGGTATGGGTATGGATTTTGGCTCTCAAAAGGGCATGATAACTTTAGCTCAAGGATTTTTGTTGAAATGGCTTGGGAGGGGATTCAATTTATAGGCTAAGGGCTTGAGGGATGGAGGGCTAAGATGCAAGGAGAGATGAAGGTTTAAGGAGGGCTAGGATGCACTCAAAAGAGAGCACATGGATTGTGCTTGTTTAGCACCAATGGGAAGGTGACACTTGTCACAAGGAGGATGAGTGTGAGAGGGTAGGGTAAAGGGTTGGTTAAAGGCATGATGAGTGGGGTTGAGTATGTAAGAGAGATGTAAGAGGAATGAGTGTGGAAGAGGAAAGAGTGTGGAAGATGGATGTAAGAGTCATGAGTGGGCTTGTAAGAGTCTTTGATGTTTTGTAAGAGCACTCATGACTTGGTGGTTGGGATTCTTGAGGGGAGACTTTGGTTTGGTTTAGGAAAGTCTTAAACTTGTTTAGGGAATGTGACAACATTAGGGGGTGGATTAGGCTTGGGTTTAGGATTGGATTAGGGATGTTAGAGATGTGCAAGTGGATGGCATTAATGAGGGTGTGTGAGTTAGTGGCTAAGCTTGGTTAGTATGGGTGGATGGGGTGGATTAGGCTAAATGGAGGATTAGGGATAAGTTAGGGGTTTTTAGATTTGAGGATTTTATTTATCAAATAGATTTATTTAATAAATGGGGATTTTTGGAATTAGATAGAAGAATAGGATTTAATTGATAAATAATAGGTTATTTGATTTATCAATTAGGACTATAGATGATTAATTAAATTAATCAGCTAGGGATGGAAAAGGATTAATTAAATAAGAATTTAATTAATGATGCCTTTAGAGATGGATAAATTAGATTACCAAAGCAGTGTAATCAAATTTAGGTGTCTACAACTATAAGTAATTTTGTGTGTGTATACTTGCTGCTCCCTAATTCTTCATAGTCACTGCTTCCCTTCTTTGCTTCTTAGTCATCATATATTATTCTTTGACCTAGTTTTCTATTATTCCCATGAATATATTTGTGGTGGCAACCTTCATACATATATATCCCATTACTTTTCCCCCTTAGATGCAATCAATTTCCAATTTATATTATTCTAACTTGATAGGTGTATTTGAAAGGCGTGTCTATACAGTGTCCATGCCCCTTCATGAGAGGTCATTCTCTATCATAAAGGTTTAATATTTATTAATTATCATTGACTTTAATCACTAGTGGGAGTATAACCAATTTAAAAATAATATATAATATAGTAATATTTATATTGTATCTTTATATTAAATTTCTATTATATTCTTCCTTGGTCTGAAAGGTATTATTATATAGAGAATCATATTATGATGTTATTTTATTATAACATTGTATAATTATTTATTTAATGAGATA
Organism: Cupressus sempervirens; assembly: GCA_028749045.1. NCBI lineage: Eukaryota > Viridiplantae > Streptophyta > Pinopsida > Cupressales > Cupressaceae > Cupressus > Cupressus sempervirens. The sequence continues at coordinate 870,674,386 of CM053785.1, read as the reverse complement.
TATGTGGTTGTATTATTATTTTAGTAACTATAATAAAATATTTTATTATTACAGTTAATATATTTTATTATAATAATAATAGATTTACTAGTATTATTAATCTATTTAATATTTGACTTCTATTTAATCTATTGAGATAAACTATTTTAATCTTATAATTACTATCAAGAGGGTTCATGCCAAAGTGACTATTTTGCATGTGTTTTAATTCATTTTTAAAAATTCTTTAGCTATTATCATTATATAATATGTTATTTGAATATTCATATATCCTTTTAATTTGGGCTTATGACACTCCTGCCACTAGATCTTCGCATGTCCCTTCAATTTTGCCTTTGCAAACTTGACCCTATCAGGATTATCAATATCTCCATACTCAAAGTACTCCTCTATTTCATTGATCCAATTGATCAAATCCTCTAGGTTAAGATTTCTCGAAAATGTGGGAACTTCAAACTTAGGTCTTTTGCCAATCTTGGAGATGGCACTAAAAAGCCTCTCTTCTTCTAGGTTTATAACTACCTCTTCTTTGGCATTTTCTTCTACTTCATCCTCATCCTCATCCTCTCTTTCATCTCTTACAGGAAGATTTATTCCTCTTTGCATTTTTTCTTCTAATGCTTGTATTTGCCTTTGGAGGGATCAAAAACCCTCAGGTGTAACACCTCTAGCTCTTCCACCACACTCTCTTTGTGGAGGCATTTTCACGCTTCCACTGAAACCCTAGTGCAAACTGCCTCACAATCGGTGATCTGTCTACATCCTCAGCCCAAGCCATAGTCCTCATAGCCAACAATCTATCCACACACTCAAGAACTCTAGCTTTGATACCACTTGATGTAGGAAGCTCACCTTAATACCATAAACTCATAACAAAGACATAGAAATAATAGAAAATGTTAGAACAAAATATGGACTTCTTATTTGCACTAGAAATGTGGAATTACAAAATTCATAAGTACAATATGCTAACCCACATGGATGCCTTCATTACAACAATTTGCAAGACAAGCTGCCAACTATCACCCAGAGATCCCCTAGACAATGTTTGGGTCTTTCTTAAATAACCAGTTTTATGTTGCCTGGGAAGGTTCTAGATGCTCAAACTTAATACCTAGAGCTGATAGACCCTAACAATATACATAGAGTTGGCCAACCACATCTTTGATAAATTATATTAGAAAATTCAGTAGCCCAACTTTTGAAGGCCATAACTCATGAACCATCGCTCCGATTGGCTATTATAATTACTTTTTAGAAATGCCAGCTCCTGATCTATAGGATCGAAACTATGCTAGTTCCCTTTCATTGAGTTTTTAGACCTCATCTAGGTGCTCTAAGGCCTCCAATGGTGAGCCTAAATATTCTTTTGCAAATATTTCCACCGAAAATCTACAATAACTTGTCTGATACTAATGCTTGAGCAATGAGATTTTTATGGTAGGCTTATAACTCTAAATTAAACCTTCCTTTAGAAAATGAGAGCATTTCAAGCTTGTATGAAAAACTTACTAAAAATAGTAAGTTCCCATATAAATAGTAACCACCCTATCTACTAGTCCTTATTAAAATAGAAAAGATTGAAAATATTTTTTTTTGAGTGATGCAAGATTGCCCTTATGCCCAAGATGCTCCTGCGTCACCTTTCAACACATTTGATCAATTAGAATATGTCCATTAGGGTCCTAATACCCCTAGTGACATATGTTGACATCAAATGTGTCGAAAGGGGTCATAAGTTATCCTACAACCAATTTTGACCCATATAATTAATTAAAATATGTCTCGAGGGGTACTAGGACCCTTAGGGACATATTCTAATTAATAGTATGGGTGAAAAGGGGTCATAGGTTAACCTACGACCACTTTCAAAACATAAGATCAATTTGAATATGTCCTTAGGGGTCTCAGGACCCCCAGGGACATATGTTGTCATCAAATGTGTTGAAAGGGGTCATAGGTTATCCTAGGACCCCTTTTGACATATTTGATCAATTAGAATATTTTCCAAGGGGTCCTAGGACCCCTAGGGATATATGTTGTAATCAAACATGTCGAAAGGGGTCCTAGGTTACCTACGACCCCTTTCAACCCATACGATCAATTAAAATATGTCCCTAGGGGTCCTAGTACTCGCAGGGACATATATTGTCATCAAATATGTCAAAAGGTTTCATAGGTTATCCTGTGATCCCTATCATCCCATATGATTAATTAAAATATGTTCCTAGGACCCTTAGGGACATATTCTAATTGATCTTATGGGTCAAAAGGGGTCGTAGGTTAACCTATGACCACTTTTGACACATAAGGTCAATTAGAATATATTCATAAGGGTCCTAGGATCCCTAGGGACATATGTTGTCATCAAATGTGTTGAAAGGGGTCGTAGGTTATCCTAGGATCCCTTTCGACACATTTGATCAATTAGAATATGTATCTAGGGGTCCTAAGACCCCTAGGGACATCTGTTGTCATTGAATGTGTCGAAAGGGGTCATAGGTTATCCTATGATCCCTTTCGACACATTTGATCAATTCGAATATGTCCCTAGTAGTCCTAGGACCCCTAGGGACATATGTTGTAATCAAATGTGTCAAAAGAGGGCATAGGTTAATCTATGACCCCTTTTGACCCATATGATCAATTAGAACATGTCCCTAGGGGACCCCTAAGGACATATGTTGTCATCAAACATGTCAAAAGGAGTCAAGGTTATCCTACAACCCCTTTCAATCCATATGATCAATTATAATATGTCCCTAGGGCTCCTAGGACTCCTAGGGACATATTCTAATTGATTGCATGGGTCGAAAGGGGTCTTAGGTTAACGTATGATCTCTTTTGACACATAAGATCAATTATAATAAGTCTCTAAGGGTCCTAGGACCCCTAGGGATAGATGGACCCCTAGGGACATATTTTAATTGATGGCATGGGTCGAAAGGGGTCTTAGGTTAACCTATGATCTCTTTTGACACATAAGATCAATTAGAATATGTCCCTAGGGGTCCTAGGACCCCTAGGGATAGATGTTGTCATCAAATGTGTCAAAAGGGGTTATAGGTTATCTTAGGACCCCTTTCGACACATTTGATCAATTAGAATATGTCCCTAGGGGTCCTAAGACCCTTAGGGACATATGTTGTCATCAAATGTATTGAAATGGACTGTAGGTTAGCCTAGGACCCCTTTTGACACATTTGATCAATTAGAATATGTCCCTAGGGAAATATTCTAATTGATCAAATGTGTTGAAAGGGGTCCTAAGTTAACCCATGACCCCTTTCGACCCATATGATCAATTAGATTATTACCTTGGGGGTCCTGGGAGCCCTATGGACTATGACCCCTAGGGACATAACCTAGGACCCTTAGGGACATATTCAAATTGATTGTATGGGTCGAAAGGGGTTGTAGGTTAACCTATGACCCCTTTTGACACATTTGATCAATTAGAATATGTGTCAAAAGGGGTCATAGATCATCTTACAAGCCCTTTTGACCCATACGATCAATTAGAATATGTCCCTAGGGGTCATAGGACCCCCTATGACCCCTAGGGACATATAATTCATATTATAATATAATATAATATAATATAATAGAATATATTAAAATATAATATAGTATAATATAATAATATATTAAAATATAATATAACATATTATAATATAATATAGCAAAGTACAATATGAATATATTATAACACAAACAAAAATACCTTTTGTAATATTTTTGGTAGACTTCACATAGATCATGGATGGGATAATGAGGACCCTTCCCTAACTATCAATCCTAACCCTTCATTTTCCATAAGGTTCCTTTACATATTTTGGTGGGAGATATCAGATACCTGATTAGGCATTTGTAATTACCAAGCCTCTTGGTCAACTCAAAAAAAGTGATTTCTCGCCATTTAGGTGACTTCTAGACTTCAAGGAGGTGCATGATGATTTTTAATATGACCAAATTTGTTAAAATGAAAAGGGTTTCTTGAAGATATTCTTATCTTTCTAGCAATATAATTGCTATAAAAATATGAGTTTGATAAGTAATTATTACTTATTTTTAAATGAAGATATCTATAAAGTGTTGATTTACACAGTGATTGAAAAATGACTATAACTTTCAAATCGTAAAACATTTTTGAAATAAAAAAGATGCATCACATTTTATGCTTCACATACTTTAATTAAAAACAATGGTAATGTTTTGAATTAATTAAGGTGGTTAGATACAAGCCTTTATTTTTATTTTTATTTCTGAGAATGTTGTAGTAGAAAATTCATAATTAATTGGATTTTTTGGAATAAAAAAATCCAAAAATATGCATCACATCTAGGCATGAGTCTACTTCTTATATCTAAGAATTTTTAAAAATAATATTATTATATGATTGTGATTAAGGTGGTCAGGCGTACACCTACTTATTTTTGTCCTAAAATTGATGTACTATTGCATTAAAATATACATTTTTGACTAATCAGATTAAATTATTTTGAAATAAGGCCTAGTATTTTAGAAACTAAATTTAATTTCCTACAGATTCTGTTCTTACAACTTTTTAATATAGAATTCATAACTAGCTCAAAATTGCATGTCAAGTTGATATAAACTTGATTTTCTGATTTTACACTGCCACTTAAGGGTATAGTTTGGCCCACCATGATCTTGCACATACCCATGTTTTTTTAGTGTTTTCATCTCAATTGGTTAATTTTATTGTACTTAATAATCACCTAATCAAATCAATCTACAATATTGCAATCAAGGGAAATAATTTTTTTTTGAAAGTTTTCCTTTGAATATACATCTTGAAAAGGGCCTTAAATTTGGCATTAGCACCCCTTGCATCTTCCTAGGGTCATGTTGATGTAGTTTGATCTTCTTTGAAGGGTTATGCTTTAGGGTTCTTTCACTTTCTCTAATGTTGCATAAAAATTAAAAGAGAAAATTAACAATCCACACATCTCACATTGCTCAAATCAAATGTATTTAATTAATCATTAATTTTTACGTTACAATAACTAACTCTCAACCAAAATATCCTCCATGCCCCTCCTAAGGAGTGCTCATTAGTAGGCCAAAAAGATCATCATGATACTTGAAACTAAAAAGGTTACAACCACATAGGTGCACACCCACCCATTAAGATAAACCCTTTGAACATGTGAATATTCAATAACCCCTTACAATGCCTTAATATTCATCCTAGCATATTGTTGGTGACACCTTCCTTAAATTTTATTTCTAGACATATTACAAGTGTGGGTGTTATCATTGTCTCTTTTTTTCCTTCTTGTCAAAAAAATTCAAAGTCACTATACATGACTTTGTTGGCTAGAAGGGACATGTGGGGAATAAGAAGGGTGCATTGTTGACACATGTTCACTAAGAAATTTCATCAACCATATTTTAAAACTTATGTAAATAATTAATACTTAACTTGAGATTAGATGACATGATTTGGATAATCCCAAGCAAACATGTAGAAAAGTCTACAATATGCAACCAAAAAGGGGGGAAACTATTATTGTTGTGGAGTTTGACTAGTCTCCAAGTCGGCGATTGTGTTGATTTGGAGCCTAATTAGACTTAGAGGTTTATTCAACATAGTTTCTCCCCAAATTATTTCTACAGGGGTTTGGAGGTAGCATCACCAAGACAAGGTCAAGTGGTGACGCCACTTGTGGGGTTCTAGGGCAATGCCCCAGGTGCACTCCTTGTTGTAGTATAGGATGGAGTCGAGGGGCAACATCCCCGCAGGGGTTTTCGTAGGCATGGAGCTAGAAATGACTCTACTATTGTAAAAGACATCAGTTACTATTTTTCTATTGGACGACTTATTCTAGCCCTAATTTTGTAAGCGGCCAAAAGCTTGTATAAAATGGCTTAGGGTTAGGGATTTCATAATGTACGATGAGATTGTAGCTTCTTGTGGTGCTATCGAGCTATAAGGGATTGTGGATTGTAATCATTGGATAATAATAATAACAGACTTGTTGTTGGTGGACGTAACCCTGATATTGGGTGAACCATGTTAAATTTTTGTGTCTTGTGTTCTCTTCTGTCTGATTTATTATTTTTTGATATTGGTTACATTTGCATGTAATTAACATTATTTCTATCCTTGGTTAATCCTAATAGAAATAACTTTAGAATATATGAGTAATTAAAGCACAACAAAAAAATATTGATGACAAGGGAACCAATAAAATCACATGAGAGATACAATAATCCTTCTAGGAAAACCCACACATATTGAGGTGTGTGTATATGTGTGCACATACGTACATGCACCTATGTATGTGTGCATGTGTGTGTGGGTGTGTTTGTGGGTGGATAGGTGTATATTTAGGAAGGGGTGGGGCAGGGTGGAGGGGGGCATATGATATTTAGACACACACAAAATCTATTACCTAATTATATGCCTAGAATTCTATGTAACTTTTACTAATCCAAAGCTTTGGATTTCTTTATTCATGATCAATCTTATGGTGCTCAATTCTTATCTCAAAAGGCTTAATATTGACCCCAATTTTTTAAATTCAAATTATCATCTCACACTTGTCTTACTAGCCATGTGAAAAGCCAACTAAGTACATATTCATGTAACTTATTGTTATGTCTTGACATTTCAAAACAATCATCTATGCAATTAAATAGATCAAATATTAGCAATGAGTCATCTTATTATAAAAAAACAATCATTCCAGAAATACTTGGGATTTGTAGCATAGAATAAATATATTGCACAAAAATATACATATAACTCATTTACAATCATCTATCTAGATCAAAATCACAAATTGAAAAACAAATATATACTACTCAAGTTTATTCAATAAGAAATTTTGAATCTCTTCTAATTTCACATTACAACATGAGACTAAAAACCAAATACAATCATAGCTCTTTTAAAAAAAAATTAATTTCTAAGCTCTCCTCTTAAGTAAATTTACATTAATTTATGTTCAAATTGTATGGATTTCTCTAATCAGCATGCAAAAGCCTGATTTTATTTCTTTATAGTCTCAATATCGAAAATATCTTTATTTATCTTTTATATCAATTATTTAGAACTTTGAATAGATATAAGAGTGGCACACATGAAAGCGTCAATTAATTAACCTAAACCATAACATATGCATTCATAAAATATTAAAGAATTTCCCTATTTTAAATGCCCCGTACTCTTTGTTAGTCAACGCCTCCAATACCCGCTAAATATCCTTCACAACCATTTTGCGGAGAAATTCTCTTCCCTATTTACTCAATATTTTGCCTCTTTTTTTGAAGAAATTTTTTCCCATAACGTACCTGATATTGTATTGCCCCTTACACCACAATTAAATAGGAAATAATTTATAAAGCCTAATCTAGAGCTCTCCATCCTCTAAATAATTAAAAAAAAATTAGACTAGATTTTCATAACAGAAACTAGATTTCAAGTAAACCATAATGGTACATTTGGTAGTTTACCAAAGTCCACAACTTCTTAATACAGTTAAGAAGCAGCTGAAGACAATATACTGGATTGTGAAGGATCTCTGATTCCTTCTCCGCATTTGATCTGATCATCAATGGGTATTATATTACTTACTGCATTGCTTGCTTCCCCATTGGGTTGGATCCCTCTGCCAGTGATAATGGAGGCTACGGCGTTTACAAGGGCGGTTGTGAACTTAGGATCTGAGGTAATGGAAGCAGTAGTTTGAGTAACGCTCTGAATTGATGACTGCTGGGAGAAATATCTGGACAAAGCTTCTTGAATGGCTCTTGCAGAAGGATTGTTGGGTGATGAATCAAGAGAAGTTTGGTGCTGTAACTGTAAAATATGGCCAATATGGTCATGGTTTGTAGATGAATTTGATGAATTGGGTTTGTTGTATGGACTCTGAGGTTGGGAGTAGTTGTGGCCAGCATCGTTCATGGGATTCGAACCGGGAACCGCTGGCATAATTGATTGGTTGGTATGATGTATTTGATTTGGATGATGAAAGGTAGAAAACAAGTTGGATCCTGCAGATGGGTATTGATATGGAAGAGAGAAAGTTGGAGGCAGTGGTGTGGAGGATGATTGTAGGTTTATTTGTGATGTGGGTATATTGGCAAGATCTAGTGTAATTGTGGGGAAGGAAGTTGAGGTGCTAATGGCGGTATTGAAGGCAAGGAAATGGTTTAGTCTAGAGTTGTATGAATTGTTGGGAATCATGTCTTCCATGGTTAAGGTGGAAGTGGAACCAGAGAGAAGCATGGTGGCTGCTGATGCTGTGGTGGATGCCATGGCAGTGGCAGCCATTGGAAGTGGATGGTTGTGACTGCCATCATATGTTGTGATGAGTATTGACATGTCATCTGAACATCTTTGTACCTGCACCACATTTTCAAGCATAACTCATCAATTGCACATGATTTATTTAATGCACAATCATGTACAGTATTATCTATAAACTTATATTGCATATGTTTGAAAAGTGGGTGCATATAAAATCATATTTCTAAAAAAGGAAAATTAATAGATGACTAAGGTAAAAGTAATAGTAGAAGAGAAAGGATGATTCTCATTCAGGAAAGAAATATAAATTATTTAGTCTTTGGAACGTACTAATGCATACTTTATCTTCAAACATCATTATTTATTCATTGGTTTGAATATCCTTTTTTAAATAAAAAGAGCATCAAATTCTTCATCATCTTTTAACTTCTGTCTTTTATGTTTCAAGAATGCTGACTAGCAAAATAATAAGAGCTAATTGAAAATACTTTATTCATTGGTTTGAACAACCTTTCTCATTCAAAAGAGTGTCCAATCCTTCATCGCCTTTTGCTTTTGACTTTTATGTTTCAAGAATGATGACTAGTATTGAAAATACTTGATAGGTTTAAACTAACTAGAAGTACTGACTAGCAAAATAATATAAATAAGATATAAGTAAAAAACTTCGTTTAAGTTATTCCAAATAGAAGCACATTGAATAATCATATAGAAATTCTTCCCACAGATGATACGAAAATATATAAAATCTCTATGTTTAGTTAAATATTGAAAAATGACTACTGCTTTCTAATTGAATATATATATATAAAAGTTTAATATAGAAAAATGGCTACCTGCTTTCTAACTGGGCATCCAGGGACCAAGCTGCAGCGATAGTAAGCTCGGGGACAGGGATTTCCCTTGCCTACCTTTTGCCCATACTTTCTCCATTGGCAGCCATCTTGCATCTGAAAAAGCCAATGCCAGTGAACAGTGTTTTATTAGCGATATTTAGGTTTTAAAAGGTTAATGTTTTTTTGGGCGAATGTGGCAAGCCACAATATATTAAAAATAAATTAGAAGGTTAATGTTAATGGTCTAATGAACTGTAGAAATAATATAAAAGAACTAAATACCTAATCTGAATGTGATTGCGGGTCCAATTCAAATGATATTTATTTGCAGTAAAAAATATTTGACTGCAATTCAATTCAATTCAAAAAGGCAACCATGAAATCATTATATGCAATGAAATGTTATTTATGAACTAGGTACAGATTCCATGGATTCATAATATAAAACGAGTGTTTATCCATGAACCATGTATAATTTCCATGTATATTTTATAAATTTATAGTAAGGGGTATGAATGTTAGTGATGGTTAAAACCAATAGTAATTGTTTAGATCCACACAAAACAAAGAAAAGTAGCAGAAAAACTTGTTCTTACCACAGGGGCTTCGCATCTAACACGGACAGACACTCTGGCTTTTCTAGTAGTGGGTGCAACTTCTGATTTCTCGCCTAAAGTATTGAGTGCTTCAGATGACTTCATCAATTCTTCCGCTGATTTAGCTAGAGAGAAGCTCCCTGCGTTATTTTCTTCTCTTTTTCCCTCTTCATTCTTGAAAGCTAAACTTAGATTGAATCCTTGGAGATTGTTAAAAATAATGTTTATTATAGTAGCTGGGCATTTAATGCACAGTCCAGAACTTTCTACTTGCTTCTTGGAGCCTCTCTCTTTGTGCAAAATTTGAATTTAAAATTATGTAGAAATCTCTAGAGTGCTTCCTTTCTTGAAGCTTCTCAAGAACCCTCTAGAAATATGTATGAGCTCTATAAATAGAGCATTCCTCTCAGCTGTAATAACAAGAAGAAACTTTATAGCTCTTTGATATATTTGAGTTTTGCTGCTCTGTTTTTAAGCTCTGTTTTATGCTCTGTTTTTTATTCTTTGTGCTGCTGTTTTAATTCATCATGGTATCAGAGCATTTTCAGTTCTTTGGGCTGTGAATATATGATGTTTTTTGGAATGAATATATGTGTTTTTCTTGTGTGAATCTTTACATTTGCAGGCTGTAACTAAGGAGTGAACAGCAGTTTGGTTTGGGACAAAAAAACTACATCAAAGGAAGGATATTGCAGCAAAAGAAAAGTTTTTTTTCTTCAACAAATTGGTGAGACTTTTTCAGTTTCAAGCTTGGGTGTTCAAGTTCTTAAATATCTTTCATTCTCATCCAAAAAAAAAAAAAAGGGGAGAGAATTTAACAATGGAATCACTTGGTGTGACTTTGCCTACAGTTAAATTAAATGGAAAAAATTATTATGATTGGGTATCTCATGTTGAAATCACTCTAACCCTTCAAAATTGTTATGATATTGTGACTGGTAGTGAACAAAGGCCTACGAATCCAGGAAATGATCAAGATAATTGGGATAAAAGGGACAAGAGGGCAGCAGCACTAATCAAGCTTACACTTTCAGAAGAAGTTTTTCCAGAAGTGCGTAATGAGAGAAGTGGAGTCAAAGTTTGGGAGATTTTGAAAGATTTATATCAAAATTCAGGTGATGTATGGATCTTATCTCTCACAACTGAATTATACAATTTGAAATTATCAAGCTCACAAGAGATAGTCCCACATTTAAGTAAGTTAAAGGAAAAGAAAAATGAGCTTGCTTCTCTTGGAAAAGATATAGATGATAAAGATTTTGTGCAAATTATATTACAAAGTCTTCCAGGATCTTATCAATCATTTATAAGGGGTTTAGATACTGCAGATAAATTAAAAAGTATTAAATCAGAAGAATTGTGTGCTAAGTTGGTTCAAGAAGAGAAAAGACAAGTTAAAGAAAAAGAATCATTTGATGGTGAATCTCAAGCATTTGTAATGAAAGGAAAACAATATTATAAGAAGTCACAAGAAAATGAATCTAAAGAAAGAAATTGGAAGAATGAAAATAAGAGTATTTCATATATAGATCATAATAGAAGTAAATGGAAATGTCATTATTGTGGTAAAGTGGGTCATAAGGCAAATGAATGTTTCAAGAAGAAAAGAGATGTAGAAAAGAAAGTAAATAATTATCCAAAATTAGGAGATTCTAAAAGAAATGCATTTTGTGTTGCACTTAAAGAAAATAATACTTTCAAAGAAGATTGGGTTATTGATTCTGGTGCTACACAACACATGTCTCATAATGAGAATCAATTTGAATCAATAAGTGAAAATAATGTAGAGAAAATATATTTGGGGGATAATAGTGCTTTAGAAGTTAAAGGGACTGGTAATGTCATAATTGATAATGGTCTGTTCAAAAATGTGAAATTAGTCCCTGAATTAAAAACAAATCTGCTTTCAGTATCTCAAATTGCAAGTCAAGGACATAAAATAGAATTCTACAATGATAAGTGCTTAATCAAGGATGTCAATGATAATTATAGAGTCATTGCAATTGGTAAAATGGAGAATGGTTTATATAAATTTCAAGAATTTACTTCTAAATATGGAGATAAACATATGTGTGCTATTGCTCAATATGATGATATGAGCAGGTTATGGCATGAGCGTTTGGGGCACATCAATTTTCAAAGTCTCAAGCTTATGGAGAAATTACAAATGGTGCATGGGCTGCCAAAGATATCATTAAGCCCTAAGGTGTGTGAAGGATGTGCAATGGGAAAACAACATGTGGAAAGTTTTCCTCAAGGTAAATCATGGAGAGCAAAAACTCCTCTACATTTAGTCCATAGTGATGTAATGGGTCCTTTCAAAACATCATCAATTGGAGGATCAAGGTATGCCCTCACTTTTATAGATGATTATAGTAGAAGAATTTGGGTGTATTTTCTACAAAAGAAAGATGAAGTGTTTCAAAAGTTTAAAGAGTTTAAAGCTTTGACTGAAAAACAAAGTGGAAAGTACTTAAAGATACTAAGAACTGATAGAGGGACTGAATACATGAATAAAGCTCTTTTAGATTTTTGTAAAGAACATGGCATTAAAAAGGAATCAACTATCTCTTATTCACCCCAACAAAATGGTGTTGCTGAAAGGAAAAATAGAACTATAATAGAAATGGCTAGGTGCATGCTTCATTCTAGAAATCTAGAAGCTAAATTTTGGGCTGAAGCAGTTCATACTGCCGTATATATCTTGAATAGAACACCTACTAAGGCAGTTTTGAACATAACACCAGAAGAGGCATGGAGTGGAAGAAAGCCTACAGTATCTCATTTTAGAATTTTTGGTTGTAAAGCATATGCTCACATTCCTGATGAAAGGAGGAGAAAACTTGAAAGGAAAAGCGAGAAGTGCACAATGGTTGGATATAGTGAGGAATCGAAAGGATATAGGTTATACAATCCTAGAACTAATGAAATCTATATTAAAAGAAATGTATGGTTTGATGAAGATGTTAAGAATGATAATTCTCCAACATTATCTTTCTTTCCAATTTTGATTGATGAAGAAAATTCTACTTCTACCAATAGTCAAAGTCAAGGTGTGCAAACCACTACATGGGATGAGACTCAAGAAAGTGATAATGAAAATCCAAAGAAATTTAGAAGCATCAAAGAAATTTATCAAGAATGTCCTAGATATATATTTGCTAACTATGCTCTTATGACTAAGGTGATGCAGGTTGACACTCCAAACACATATGAAGAAGCAAAAGGAAAAGAAGAATGGGAAGCAGCTATGCAAGAAGAATACAATTCTTTGATGAAGAATGGAACATGGGAACTAACAACACTTCCAGAAGGCAAAAATGTGGTTGGTTGCAAGTGGACCTATAGAACCAAATTCACATCAGATGGAGCTATTGAAAAATACAAAGCAAGGTTAGTGGCTAAAGGTTTCTCACAAGAAGAAGGTATAGACTATACTGAAACCTTTGCTCCAGTAGCTAAGATGACTTCCATTCGTACAATAGTTGCTTTAGCTGCAAAGTTTGGTTGGAAAATTTTTCAAATGGATGTAAAAAGTGCATTTTTGCATGGTGACTTAAAAGAAGAAATTTATATGCAACAACCACCAGGATTTATTAAGTATGGAGAAGAGAATTTGGTGTGTAGATTAAGAAAATCACTCTATGGTCTCAAACAAGCACCAAGGGAATGGTACTCAAAAATTAACAAGTACTTCCTAGAAGTTGGATTTAAAAGAAGTAATGCTGATCCAGATGTGTATGTAAAATATTGTGATAATAAGGTTGTTATCATTGTATTGTATGTGGATGACTTGATTATTACAGGAAATCACGCACATGATATTGAGATAACTAAAAATCAACTCAAACAAGCTTTCGAAATAACTGATTTAGGACTAATGCACTATTTTTTGGGTATGCAAGTATGGCAAGAAGAAGGAAGAATCATGCTCTCTCAAACTAAATATGCTCTTGATGTACTTAAAAAATTCAATATGAGTGATTGTAAACCATGTAATACACCATGTGAAATAGGAGTAAAGTTAGGTGCTAACTCTACTCAAAAGAAAGTGGATGGAAAATTATATAGGCAGCTTGTTGGAAATCTTTTGTATCTTACTATAACTAGACCAGATATTGCATATGCAGTTGGTATTGTATCAAGATACATGGCAGATCCACACATTGAACACTGGAAAGCAGCTAAAAGAATATTAAGATATATTAAGGGTACTTACCAGCTTGGCATTGAATACAAATATGGAGGAGAACCTACTTTAGTTGGATATACAGATTCTGATTATGCAGGTGACATTGATGATAGAAAGTCAACTTCAGGATATATCTTCCATCTTGGATCATGACCGATTTCGTGGAGTAGCAAGAAGCAATCAACAGTGTCACTCTCATCTACAGAAGCTGAATATATTGGTTTATCAAAGGCATCTCAAGAAGCATTATGGCTTAGGAGGTTACTTGAAGAATTGCATCATCCACAAGACTCTCCAACAACAATATTTTGTGATAATCAAAGTACTATCAAGCTAGCAAAAAATCCAGTATATCATGCAAGGTCCAAGCATATAGAAGTGCATCATCATTTTGTTCGAGATCTAATTGAAAGACAAGAGGTGGAGCTTCAATTTTGCGGAACAGAAGATCAACTTGCTGATATATTTACAAAAGCATTGTCTATTGTAAAATCTACGAAATTTAGAAATCTATTGCAGCTCAAAGATGTTCCCACTCTCTCCAAATAAACATTATGGGGGGGTGTTAAAAATAATGTTTATTATAGTAGCTGGGCATTTAATGCACAGTCCAGAACTTTCTACTTGCTTCTTGGAGCCTCTCTCTTTGTGCAAAATTTGAATTTAAAATTATGTAGAAATCTCTAGAGTGCTTCCTTTCTTGAAGCTTCTCAAGAACCCTCTAGAAATATGTATGAGCTCTATAAATAGAGCATTCCTCTCAGCTGTAATAACAAGAAGAAACTTTATAGCTCTTTGATATATTTGAGTTTTGCTGCTCTGTTTTTAAGCTCTGTTTTATGCTCTGTTTTTTATTCTTTGTGCTGCTGTTTTAATTCATCAGAGATGCTCTTGTGGCCTTTTAAAGTTTTGTACCTCTTTCATACTTTCTCTGCTTGCTGATTCTTCCTTAGAAGCTTTGGTTGAGGAGAAATTTGTCCCAAGAGAGAGAGCCACCATATCTGACTCCTCTTCCCATTTTTCTGATTCCTAATATAGAATCCACTAAATTTAAGTTAAAGCTGATTTTCATGATTGATTTGAACGTTTAATGGTTATTGTTGCATTCTATCAATGCTCACCTTTGGAGTCTCTTCTGGCTGTGGATGGCTATCATGTTGCTGTGCTTTCTGCATTACTTTTACCAGGTGTGTCTGAAGATTTTGAATATTATTCATTGTCTCAAATAAAGCCAGTTTCAACTTCTGGTTTTCCTCTTTTATCTGATCTACTACCGCATGTAGAGACTCAAGCTATTCACACACAACAAAGAATAATTAAACTCATACAAGCAAAGTTATTTTTGGTACAGTGAAATAGAGATTACAGGAAGAGATTAAAGGTCGACCCTTACCTTAGTTCCTTCAATAGGCTTCTGTGGCGAGCTACAATTATCCATTGTTGATGATTGATTATCCTTATGGTTTTGGATCTGCACAACCACATGATATTTTTTATTGCTACTTGATACAATTTTGTACAGTTTATGTAGTATTCATAAAAGATTTGTTTCTAAAATCAATTTTATAACAACATTTCGGATAACCTCTTCTTAATGATGGATTGCTAATTAGTATGATCCACAACATTATATAAAAACTTATACAATGGATTCTAAAAACAATCTTTGAAAAATATTTTTGATAGCTTAGACATATGCCCATCAAAAGGAATTGCATAATTTCACATTAAACATTAATTTGGGCTTAATACTTCCATTGACCAAGATGGATCTTCATAATTCCGATCACACTAGTTAGAAGAGAACAAAAATGAGATTATAATCTCAATTTACAAGCTAGTTCAACTGAAAATTAACTTAGATATAACACTTTCTTTAACTAAGATGGATCTCCCTTTAACTAAGATAGGTCTTGGCAGTACTGATTTCTAGTTATGAAATAAAACATAAATGAGATAATCTCAATTTGCCAGGTAGTTCAATTGTAAATTGATTTAGCACTACCTTAACCAAGATGAATCTTGGCAAGGAGTAAACAAAATAGAGAATCCCAATTTATCAATTAACCCACTCCCTTCGACCGAGATGGATCTTAGATATACTGATTTCTAATTAAGAAGTAAAACAAAAATAAGATAGACCCAATTTACCAGCTATAGATTGGATATAGCACTCCTATCGACAGAGATGCAAGATCTCAGATATACTGATTTCTAGTTAGGAAGGAAAACAAAACTATAACATTCTATCTACTATCCAAGGCCTGCCATCAATTGAAGGATGATGTGATAAGAAAGGTTTTTGAAAAACTGTTTTCAAAAAGGATTTGGAAGAGGATATTAGAGGACTGACAATATCTTTAACATTTAATAGATGATAAGATATAAACTCATGTTATCAGAAACGAGAAACAGATTCAGATGATAAAACTTAAACCCATATTACCTCTGTCATAACACAAAATGGGGATTCCCACTTATGTTTCTTTATAGTTAGACCATCTAAAACCCACTATAACAATCAATTTCCCTCAAACTATTATAACATCTAAGCCATTAAAAACACTAGGTATCTATACCCACTAAACAAAATTTCAAAACTTCTTGATTTGGATAAGAACTAACAAACCTTGGGTTGCTCAATAATTCCACAATCACAACCCTCCATAGCTTCTCTGATCTTCTTTTCCCCAACATTCCTTTCAATCTGCTCTAAATTATCCACCAAATTCCTCACAACATTTTTCTTGTTGTCCGATTCCTCCCCATCCTCCATTCTAAGTCTCAGACCAAGCCTCATAACATCATTAATACTACTTTCCAAAATCCTCATCTTCCTGAAATTAATACCCATTTGACGATCACCTTCATCATCTCTATGCACTGGATCCATTACAAGATGCCTTTTCATCTGATTCACACATGAAATATGCTTTTCATATGCAACTTAGTCCACTAATCAATGTATAATTGTAAAAAACCCTGAAACAAACCATGAAAAGTTCCAACCGTGTGAACAGTTTATACGTGGGAACATGCAATGGAAGTTTGTTGCATGTAAATTCAACATCTGACGTCGTTTTGACATGTTGTTTCTTCACAGAAAGAGACTTGGTACGTGAGCGTCGCCGTAGGCTCCGTTTTATCTCTTCAACTTCTAGAATTTATCTGTCAAAGAAAATAAAATTGTCAATGGTGTTTTAAATTTATTTCTGATCGTGCCTCGGTTTCTCTGGAAGGGATTCATTTTTTTTCGATTGGCCAGCATTTTCCACCCTACTTTGACAAAAAGATTCATTTTTTAATCAAAAAGATTGAATGAAAACTTGGAGAATGATTAAAAAAATCCAAAAGGGTTGAATTTTATGACGATTAAGGAATTGTTGTGCAGATCTGGTTAAATGTTATCTGTCAACAGATCAAATTTGATGTAAGCTTGTTCTGGGTCATTTTTAACTCATGGGAATTGAGAAATTCTAAATTTTATTTTATCTATCTTAGTAGCTTTGAAGTCTCTCGTGGGATTTGAATAGTTTATATGTTCTCCGAATATTATCTTTTAAGTGGAATGTATGTTATTATTATTATGGGCATGAAGGACACGATTTTAGATACAGTCTGCCAAATTTAGCTACAGCCTTACCTTTTCCAAATAAATGTATAATGTAAGCACCGTCACAATTACAAGATGTACTGGAACTAATAAAAATCAAGTCGTGATACTGCAGTGGGTCAAATTAAGTTGGTATAAAAGTTATTTTTCGGTGTAAATAATTATTTACTATTTATACTTATTTAAGTTTATTTCGGTTAATGCATATTTATTATTATTTATTTATTAGCCACCTAGAAGTATGCGTATTCTTGTGAGTTGTCATGTTGACAACAGAGGAGTTTGCACTTCTTTTATGCACATGGTGTCTACAATACAAAAGTCAACACACTAATTGAGCACATGGTGTCTACAACTTTGTCATTCTTATCCACTCATCTAGAATGATGGATAAGGCATGTGCTTAGTTGTCATGATGCTTATTGTATCTCCTGGTTCTTTCTAGGGTGCTTCCTAAGAGGCTTTTATATACAGGCACTCTTAGTGTGTGTACATCACATATTGAATAGAGCAATGTACTAGGACATACTCTAGTTAATTGATCATATCTATTTTTGGTCTATTGTTGTGCTTGTGTTTGAGTTCTTAGTTCCTGTGTAAATTTTTCCCTTAGGCAAATTCTTACATGGTATCAGAGCTATACCAAATTCTTACAATATCAGTAGAGAAATTATAATAGTCAATATATCAATATTTTTTAAGTGACTAATATCAATTATAACATGTTGTAATGTTAGGGATTAGTTATAATATGAACTTGCTTGTAAATAAATATATGTATCTTTGAAGACAAACAATTATATCTTATGGATAAGAAATTAGAGTTTAGAATCGAAACAATAAATACTTTTGATTAAGTAAACAGAGATTTTGAAAGGATCTTAAATCATTTTTACATAGAAACTATAACATACAATCCGACCAAATACTAAACAACAACAACAAAACAACTATTACAAAACTAGAAACAAGACAAAACAAAAACTTATGGAAGTCCAATCCAAAGTTGGACAGATCAACCAATAGTCAAGTTGGCTGCAATATTTTTATATCAACATAACACGATGAATTATGCATTGTGCAAGCATATAATAGATGGATGAGATTAGGGAAAGGTTCTTGGTTATAGCTAGATGGTGTTTGGTTTGTCAAATGAGTAATTGAGGTGCAATTGCAAATTTCTTTGTAAGGATTTCAAATATTTAAGATAACTACTTGATGCAGAGAAAAGTATAAAGGAAACCAACATATCTAGGGAATTAGATCTTTATTTCCAATTACATGAAATTGTAATTAGGTATAGTATGATGCTACTATAATTACCTCATTGTAAATTGTAGTGATCATTATTAGTCAATATAACTTTCTTACAGTTGTTGCATGTGGCTAATTATATTGACAAGTGAGTGCTAGGCACTTTGCTTAAATGCAAGTGAATTCCCAGTATATGTAAAAGACAATATTTCTACAGAGTATTGGATTGTGGGTATCCCCCACCATGGTTTTTCCCTTAATAGGCTTTATCTTACCAATCAAGTTTTGTAATATCCTTTGCAATTCTGAATTTAATTTTTAGATTTCTTGACCTAAGAAATTCATCAAACACATTGCATGCAAGGAATATATTGTTGATCTAAATTTTGCTTCTTTCTAAATTTCAAACTTTAATAGATACACTTGCAAAAACTCCAATATATCTAACAATGAAGATGCAATTTTTATTTTATTTTATTTTTTTGTATTTCTTAAAAAAGTACTCCAAAATATCTAACAATGAAGATGCAATTTTTATTTTGTATTTTTAAAAAAAGCTTATAAGAATTGGTTAAAGTTGAGATAATATGCATAGGATCTCCAACAGTATGATATTATGGAAACAAGTTACCATGCAAACTTTAATGATATTTTAATCCCTTCAAAATGTCAATTGGTTGATATAAATCAAATCACAATGCTTCCACAACTAAATACTAACTCCCTACAAATGCCTTGAATTATTCAAATCTAGCCTCAAAATAATGAAAAATATGGATAGATAGGAACTTAGAAACTGTTCAAAATATAATAATGTTCCTATAGCAGGTGTAGTGACACTATAGCGATGGTACTATAGCAACCACACTCTTCACCTTCATCTATAGGAAAGTCTTCAAATGCTTCAGAATCATTATCCAAATATCTCAACCCTACATATATCTAGAATTAATATCAAACTTATTTTTTGAATCTTTCTCTATAAATCCTGTCCTAGGCCACAAACTTGGCATAATGAAAAGATTAATTTATTTTCTGCAATAGCTGCAACCCTTTGGAGGATCTTTCACCACCTCATTTATGCAAAGCAATGGGAGTGTTCATTCCCAATTACCAATTAAAAAATCTATAGAAGTCCTTAGCTCAACAAGTTATTAGGCAAAGTAGATGGAAAGACATGTTAGCCCCAATTGATAATGTTGTTAATGTATGTAAAAGAGTCATATCAGTTGTTATGCTATCATTGATATCAAGCCTTAATTGGAGAGACATTATACTAATTCAATAGAGTGCCATAACATTTTATTAATGAAGAGGATTTGATTGATGAATATGATTTGAAGAATGTATAATGAAGATGTAAGTGTTGATAAGTGTATGGTCATCAATGAGTACTTGGATGAATTAGAATCAAATTATATAATGTTGGTTTGATTATTTTACATGATCTGATTAAGTATTGAGATCATGTATAAGCAAGATAGTTTGGTCGCCAATTGAGTTATTATATGTTAGGATTATTGAGATAGAAATCACAATTATATGTAGATATAACCAATATCATAAATAAATAATACAAACAAAAGAGGAAACAAAACATAAAGATTTAACGTGTTTCACCCAATCCTTGGACTGCATCCACCAACAACAGGTCTACTATAAGAATGTGAAAGGAATTAATTTGTAAGGGTAGACTATGAGTTCTATTTGTTTAAAAAAATTACATTCGACTAGAAATGGAAACCTCACATTAACTCAACAATATATTATCAACCAATTTGAAATATGAGACTATTTACTTGAACTCAACACTGAAACTGAAACCCTCTTGTTTAACTCAAACTATGCTAATTCAACTAAACTGTGGACTGTCCTATTATGTGTCCTTTGTACTATCTATGCTTTGGGAGTTTGGGGGTTGTTTAGTTTGACCAGTCTTAGGTTGTTACCAGAGGCTTGAGGGTTATGTGTTTGTAATGTCATGCTGATATCAGTCTCAATCTTTTATACCCGACCTTGGTAATGTGATGCTATGCTCTATGATGAGATGTATTTACTGTTGTTATTGCTTTCTAGTTTCCTTGTGTGAAGCTAAGGTGTATGTATATGAGATACCTAACTTAACCATTTTCGAATCTCGATCAGTTATATTTGACAACCATTTTTGAGTCATCAATTAGTTATACTTGGGTTGCTTTCCAGTCGCTTTGAGAGAACTGATGTGTTTTGAGTGATTTTTTCTTGATGATGTCGTGTTGTGACATGTTTTGAGTTGACCATTTTGGAGTCTTTGATCAGTATTGTGATTTATTATTGGGATACTTTCTGGTTGCTCATTGGAGAACCATTGGATATTGTGACTTATCATTGATGCCTTCAGTTGCTGATAGAGAACTGTTGTGATCATTATGATTATGATTTGATGCTTTCCAGTTTCTCGTGGAGAACTGATGTGATTATTGTCGCTTATCTTTTGATGCTTTCTAGTCGCTTGTATAGGGCTGAGGTGATTTTGTGATTTGTGATTTCATGAGCCTAGGGTAGGTTATCTATGTGTAGTGTCAGAAAGTGGCTTGCAATGGGGGCCAGGGCCCTAAGTGGCTGCCAAGGTAACTCATTGTAAGTTGTTTTAATAAGTGATAACATTTACACTAACTGAGAGTAAAATGAACCTAACAAGATTAATTGTATGTTCTCTCCCGTGCCTTGAGTGCTAGTACAGACTAGGATGGGGTAGAGAGAATGCTTGGTTACAACCTTGCATTTCGTAGTATGCCTCGTCAATATGAGAGGATACTAGTGGCCGCAGGGATCACTAGGGACTCGAGATTCTTAAGGGATTGCTCGGGTAACTTCTATGTGACTTTTGTGATGATACTTTCCCACTTGCATAGTAGATTCCTACATGTTTGTGTTGTGCCTCTGGGTCCAGATGTTGATCTATGTGTTGGAACCTTGAGTTAGTATACTTTTAGGATTTCTTAGACTTAGAGAGTACTTGTGTTATGTGATCTGATATCCTTTTTGGGACTTGAGACTATCTCCTCAGCGCGGTGGGAGTGGACCATTTAGGTTCCACGTGGTCGGATGGTAGTGCTTTTTACTCTTACCATTGAGATCTATACTCCATAGTCACCATGGTTGGAGCTTCATGGTATGTTTGTTTATCATGTTTAGATGAAGTTGTATACTTGTGTTTTATTCTAGTATGTTAGATTTCATTATGCATATGTTGTAGCATGTTTTAGGTGTGACATCCCTAGTACTATAGTATCAATGATCTCTTCGGTAGCTTGGGATGTTACGCGCGGGGGATGGCTAGGGCCCATGATGGTCTAATGATGCTATTGACGATTGGGAGGAACCATGCATTTAGTTAGTTTTGTTTTATGATGTTATATCTTTATGATTGATAGATGTATCATGTATGTTATTAGTTTCATTTATTTTATTGTACTTGTATCATGGACCCGAGGAGGATGTTGTATTTTATATTTCTTCATATGTATATTCTTTTAGCCTTTCATACCCTGTGACATGCACAGTGGATGATTGAGCATTCCGAATTAATTTGCCAAGAGGCATTCAGAACAAATGTATACTAAATGGACATTGGACTTTCTTATTATTCTTTCATGTGGATGTGGTAGTTGTTAGACTTAGAATTAATTAAATTTAAATGTGACTCAACGTCTTGGGATCTTTAAGGAATGTAACCTGTTATGTATGTTTGTTGATGATTACATGTTATTGCTTCCGCTACTATGTGTTTAATGTGAATGATCTATCTTTATTACTTTAAAAAAAAAAATGTTTAGCAAACCTAGTCAAACTTTAGGTTAATTCTTTTTGATCTCTTGGCGGGGTGTTACAAGTACAATGTAATCGCAGGGGACAGTGCTGCATTTGATTAAATGCAGCTAGCGATTGACTATCGCTTGATATATGTTTTAATAAAACTTTATTACATTCCCTCTTTAACATGATTATAATTCATTTTTTTTGGTTAAAGTTTTTATAAACTTTTGTTATGTTTTAAATAAAGTAAGATACGTTTAGAGTTTTCTTATAAACTTTTATTAATGTTTTAATTAAAGTAATTTGTTAAAAGTTTTATATATATTTTAATTTATAATGTTTATTAATAAAGTTTATTAATATTAATTAATTAATTTATGAATACTTATTTAATAAATGTATTTAATAATGTTTTATTAATGATCTTTATTAGTATTTAATAATATAAATATTAATGCATTTTAATATAGTTGTTATAAATATTAATTTATTAATAATTTTTGGTTATATATTAATAAATTAATAATTAAGGAAGATATTAATATAAGAATTTAGATCAATTATTATTAATTAATTAAATTAAAATTAATTGAATTAAAGTTAATTAATAAATGGGTATTATTTGATAAAATTATAGAATTTGATGGAAGTTATTAACAAGAGTTTAATTAATGATGTTAAAAATTTATAAATAATGATTTTAATAAATTAGTAATTGTTTTATTTAAAATCATTAAGGGTCATTTTTATAACTTAATAAATAAAAGATTATCCTTAGATTGTTTATAGGGTAATTGTGCAATCATTTAAATATAGAAATGGGTTAATTGTAAGGGCTAATTGCGGAAACTTATTACTTGAGACATGCCTAAAACTGGAACTTCAAACCTTACATTAACTCAACAATGTATTATCATTCATACCTAACTATGTGATTATTATGTTTTCTATGTGACTATTCTATTGTCTATGTTTTGGGGTTTTGTTCTAGTGTTGACCAGTTTAGGTTGTTACCAGAGGCTCGAGGTTTGTGAATGTGATGTTATGATGATTTGATTTTGATCTTTCTTAACCTGACCATGGTAATGTGATGGAGTGCTCTATGATATGTTGTATTTACTAGTTGTTATTGCTTTCTAGTATCCTTGTGTGAAGCTGAGGTGTATGTTTTTGAGTTACTTGACTTAACCATTTTTGAGTCATTGATCGGTTATATTTGATTTATTTTCCAGTCGCTTTGAGAGGACTGAGATGTTTTGAGTGGTTTGCTCTTGATGATGCCATGTTGTGACATGTTTGACTTGACCATTTTGGAGTCTTCGATCAGTACTGTGATTTATTATTGGGATACTTTCGGTTGCTTGTTAAGAACCATTGGGTATTTTGATTTATCATTAATGCCTTCAGTTGCTGATAGAGAACTGTTGTGATCATTATGATTATTATTTGATGCTTTCTAGTTGCTCGTGGAGAACTGATGTGATTATTGTGGCTTATCTTTTGATGCTTTCCAGTCGCTTGTATAGGGCTGAGGTGATTTTGTGTTTTGTGATTTCATGAGCCTAGGGTAGGTTATCTATGTGTAGTGTCGGGAAGTGGCTTGCAATGGGGCTCGGGGCCCTAAGTGGCTGCCAAGGTAACTCATTGTAAGTTGTTTTAATAAGTGATAACATTTACACTAAATGAGATTAAAATGAACCTTTAATAAGATAATTGTATGTTCTTGCCCATGCCTCGAGTGCTAGTATAGATTAGGATGGGAGTAGAGAGAACACTTGGTTGTGACCTTGCATTCTGTAGTATGCCTTGTTAGTTTGAGAGGATACTAGTGGTCATAGGGATCACTAGGGACCCGAGATTCTCATGAGATGCTTAGGGATTGCTCGAGTAACTTCTACGTGACTTTTACGATGACACTTTTTCGCTTGCATGGTAGATTCCTATGTGTGTCTTTGTGGTGCCTCTAGGTCTAGATGTCGATCTATGTGTTGGAACCCTTGAGTTAGAATACTTTTAGGATTCCTGGACTTAGAGAGTACTTGTGATTATGTGATTTGATATCATGTTTGGGACTTGAGACTATCTCTCTAGCACGGTGGGAGTGGACCATTTAGGTTCCACGCGGTTGGGTGGTAGTGCTTTTCACTCTTACCATTTGAGATTCATCCATAGTCACCACGGCTGGAGCTTCTTGGTATGCTTGTTTATCATATTTAGATGAGGTTGTTACTTATGCTTTATTCTAGTATGTTAGATTTCTTTATGCATATGTTGTAGCATGTTTTAGGTGTGACATCCCTATTATGATAGTACCGATGATCTCTTCGGTGGCTTGGGATGTTATGCGTGGAGGATGGCTAGGGCCCACAATGGTCTAATGATGCTATTGATGATTGGGAGGAACCACACATTTAGTTAGTTGTGTTTTATGATGTTATATCTTTATGATGGATAGCTGTATCATGTATGTTATTAGTTTCATTTATTTTACTATACTTTGTATCATGGATCCAAAGAGGATGATGTATTTTTATTTTTATGTATGTATATTCTTTTAAGCCCTTCATACCCTGTGACATGTACAGTGAGTGATGGAGCATTCCGAATTAATTTTCCAAGAGGCATTCAGAATAAATGTATATTAAATGGACATTGGACTTTCTTATTATTCTTTCATGTGGATGTGGTAGTTGTTAGACTTAGAATTAATTAAATTTAAATGTGACTCAATGTCTTGGGATCCTTAAGGAATGTAACCTATTATGTATGTTTGTTGATGATTACATGTTATTGCTTTCGCTACTATGTGTTTGATGTGTACGTTTACTTTCTTATTTTTTTTAATAAAAAAATAAGTTTAGCAAACTTAGTAAAACTTTAGGCTAATTCTTTTAGATCCCTTGGCAGGGTGTTACAAGTATGTTGTACATAGTAGACCAAACATCATATTAGCTATTGGAATAATGGAAAGATTTTTTACAAATGTAAGAGAAAATCATCTGATGGAAGTAAAGAGAATATTGAGGTACCTAAAAGGAATTGATGACTTTGCTTTATACTATAATATGAGTGAAAAGTTTGAATTAAAAGCCTACACTAATGCAGACTAGGGAGGTAAAATTAATGATAGAAAAAGCACTACTGAAGGAGCACTTTTATTAGGTAAAAGATTGATTACTTGGACTAGCAAAAATCAAAGTTGTACCTCATAGTACACAACAGAAGCTAAATATGTTGTTGTTGCTATCAACTGCACTAATCTTGTATGGATCAAACATCTATTGCAAGGTATGAAGAAAGAAGAAACTGAACCTATGATACTCTATTGTGATAATACAAGTGCCATCAATATATCAAAGAACCCTATAATGCATGCCAAAACAATGCATATTGTAATTAAGTATCACTATGTAAGAGAATTAGTGAAAGACAAGCAAGAATGGAATATGTTAGTTCAAAGGAACAAATTGCTAACATCTTTACAAAAGCACTACCTAAAGATGCTTTTGAATATCTTAGAGGTAAGTTAGGGATGATACCCCTAGCCAAAGCTACTTAAGGTAAAGCAAAATTGCCTTGCATCAAAAGAGTTGATTGTTGAAATATTACACATTGATGTAGAGGATGTTTACTTTAGGATCATGCCTGAAGTAATCAAAGTGCTAAAGTTCTAAATTAGTCACAAGCAAGGTGATAGAGGGTGAAATTGGAGTACTAGTAAATGCTACAATTGAATGTTAAGATGCTAAAATAGTATGTCTTTGGCATTGTTGTCAAAGAGGGAGAAAAGTAATTAGAAACTAATCAATAGTTGAGGGAGAAGTGGCAAGAAGCTAATCAAATCTACAACATCAAATGGACAAAGGGAGAAGTAGCTGATACCAAAATAACAGAAGATGATCAATGCATACAGAGGGAGAAAGAATATAAGAGGGAGTTAGTAAAGCAAAAGAGTTTTTAGCTATGGGTATGTGCAGGATCATGGTGTACCAAACTATGGCCTTAAGTGGTAGTGAAAAATCAGCAAATCAGGTTTATGTCAACTTGACACATAATTTTGAAGTGGTTATGGACTTTATATCAAAAAGTTGTAAGAAAATAATTTATTGAAAATTGAATGTAGTTTCTAAACTACTAGGCCTTATCAAGAGAAAAAAATAATTGATTGGTCAAAAGTTTAAATTTTAATGCAGTACTAAAAAAATTTCAAGGCGAAAATAAAAAGTAGGTGTATGTCTGACCACCTTAATCAAAATCAAATCATCATATTTTTTTAATATAATTATAGATATGAAAACTAGACTCATGCCCGGACATGACACATATTTTTAGTCCAAATAAATAATTAAATATGAATTTTCTACCAAAACTTTTTCGGATTAAAAAAAGTCCCGTGTCTAACCACCCTAACTAATAGAAAATTTGACCAAATTTAATTTAATTTTTTTTCTTATACTAGGCGAAGTATAGAATGTGATGCAACTTTTAGATTTAAAAAATGTTATACCGTGTGAAAGTTATAGCTATTTTTCATTTAGTATGTTAATCAACACTTTACAATAATCTTCACTGATAATTAACTAATAAATACTTATCGAACTCAGAATTTGACAGAAATTATATTGATGGAATCTAGAGAGCGATATTAAAAAACTCATTCCGTTTCATTCAATTTCGACCAAAATAACATTGTCAGACGGCTACCCAAAGTCTGAGTATCAATAAAACTCTCTATAAACACGTCTTTGGAGTTGACCGAGCAGGCTTGGTAAATACCTAGCTTGATCGGATATCCGATTCCAAATCAGATATCCGATTCCAAATCGGATATCCGATATGGCTCGGTAGTCAAATTCAAAAAATTTTCAAATTTTGGAGGGAAATTCGATTTAAACATTCTAGTTTTTTATTTTAAAATGATTTCACTTATATTAATATGTAAAGGCATATTTTAATATATTATATATATATAATAACGTAATGTAAACATACAAGATATAATCTAGTAATATAAAATAATATATTATGTTAATCTTATTACAATCTATAAATATAATTTATATTATTATTATTTTTACTAAATATAATAACGTAATATATATATATATAAAATACGTATTATATATTATTATATTAATATGTATGTTATTAATATATACAATAACGTAATATTTTCATTAAATGTAATATGTATTATAGTAATATGTATAATAATATTATATATATAACAGTGTAATATTTTTATTAAATATAATATATATTATAAATATTATTATATTAATATGTATGTTATTAATATATCTATTTAATAATGTAATATTTTTATTATATATAATAATGTTATATATATATATTATAATATTAATATGTATATTATTAATATATATGTATATTATTAATATATAAAAGTCAAAGGGGGTCATAGGGTGACCTGTGACCCTCTTTGACCCATTAAACAATGATATATGTCTCTAGGGGTCCTAGGACCCATAGGGACATATTCGAATGGGTATTATGGGTCAAAGGGGGTCATAAGGTGACCTATGACCCTCTTTGACCCATTAAACGATGACATATGACCCCTAGGGACATAGTTGAATCATTCATATGGGTCAAAGGAGGTCATAGGGTGACCTATGACCCCCTTTGACCCATTAACCAATGACATATGTCCCTAGGGGCCCTAGGACCCCTAGGGACATAGTCAAATCGTTCATATGGAACAAAGGGGGTCATAGGGTGACCTATGACGCCCTTTGACCCATTAAATGATGACATATGTCCCTAGAGGTCCTAGGACCCTTAGGGACATAGTCGAATCGTTCATATGGGTCAAAGGGGGTTATAGTGTGACCTATGACCCCCTTTGACCCATTAAATGATGACATATGTCCCTAGGGGTCCTAGGATCCCTAGGGACATATTCGAATGGGCAATATGGGTCAAAGGGGGTCATAGGGCCCCTAAGGACATATTCGAATGGGTAATATGGGTCAAAGGGGGTCATAGTGTGACCTATGACCCCCTTTGACCCATTAAACGATGACATATGTCCCTAGGGGTCCTAGGATCCCTAGGGACATATTCGAATGGGTAATATGGGTCAAAGGGGGTCATAGGGTGACCTATGACCCTCTTTGACCCATTAAACGACGACATATGTCCCTAGGGGTCCTACGACCCCTAGGGACATAGACAAATCGTTCATATGGGTCAAAGGGGGTCATAGGGTGATCTATGACCCTCTTTGACCCATTAAACGACGATATATGTCTCTAGGGTCTTAAGACTCCTAAAGACATATTCGAATGGGTAATATGGGTCAAAGGGGGTCATAGGGTGACCTATGACCCTCTCTAACCAATTAAATGATGATATATGTCTCTAGGGGTCCTAGGACCCCTAAGGACATATTCAAATGGGTAATATGGGTCAAAGGGGGTCATAGGGTGACCTATGACCCTCTTTGACCCATTAAACGATGACATATGTCCCTAGGGGTCCTCGAACCCCCAGAGACATATTCGAATGGGTAATATGGGTCAAAAGGGGTCATAGGGTGACCTATGACCCTCTTTGACCCATTAAACGATGACATATGTCCCTAGGGGTCTTAGGACCCCTATGGACATATTTGAATCGTTCATATGGGTCAAAGGGGGTCATAGGCTGACCTATGACCCCGTTTGATCCATTAAACGATGACGTATGTCCTTAAGTGTCCTAGGACCCCTAGGGACATATTCGAATCGGTAATATGGGTCAAATGAGACCCTCTTTGACCCATTAAACGATGACATATGTCCCTAGGGGTCCTAGGACCCCTAGGGACCTATTCGAATTGTTCATATGGGTCAGAGGGGGTCATAGGGTGACCTATGACCCTCATTGATCCATGAAACAACAATATATGTCTTTAGGGGTCTTAGGACCCCTAGGGACATATTCGAATGGGTATTATGTGTCAAAGGGGGTCATAGGGTGACCTATGACCCTCTTTGACCCATTAAATGATGACATATGTCCTTAGGGGTCCTAGGACCCATAGGGACATAGTTGAATCGTTCATATGGCTCAAAGGGGGTCATAGGGAGGGTGACCTATGACCTCCTTTGACCCATAAAACGATGACATATGTCTCTAGGAGTCCTAGGACCCCTAGGGACATAGTCGAATCGTTCATATGGGTCAAAAAGGGTCATAGGGTGACCTATGACCCTTTTTGACCCATTAAACGATGATATATGTCGCTAGGGGTCCTAAGACCCCTAGGGACATATTCGAATGGGTAATATGGGTCAAAGGAGGTCATAGGGTGACCTATGACCCTCTTTGACCCATTAAACAATGACATATGTCCCTAAGGGTCCTAGGACCCCTAGGGACATATTCGAATCGTTCATATGGGTCAAAGGTCCCTTTGACCCATTAAATGATGACATATGTCCCTACGGGTCCTGTAACCCCTAGGGATATAGTCGAATCGTTCATATAGGTCAAAGGGGGTCATAGGGTGACCTATGACCCTCTTTGACCCATTAAACGATGACATATGTCCCTAGGGGTTTTAAGACCCCTAGGGACATAGTCGAATCATTCATATGGGTCAAAGGAGGTCATAGGGTGACCTATGACCTCTTTTGACCCATTAAACGACGACATATGTCCCTAGGGGTCCTAGGACCCCTAGGGACATATTCAAATGGGTAATATGGGTCAAAGGGGGTCATAGGGTGACCTATGACCCCCTTTGACCCATTAAACGAACATATTCAAATCGTTCATATGGGTCAAAGGGGGTCATAGGGTGACCTATGACCCCCTTTGACCCATTAAATGACGACATATGTTCCTAGGGGTCCTAGGACCCCTAGGGACATATTCGAATGGGTAATATGGGTCATCCTATGACCCTGTTTGACCCATTAAATGATGACATATGTCCCTAGGGGTCCTAGGACCCCTAGGGACATATTCAAATTGTTCATATGGGTCAAAGGGGGTTATAGGGTGACCTATGACCCTTTTTGACCCATTAAACGATGATATATGTCTCTAGGGGTCCTAGGACCCCTAGGGACATGTTCGAATGGGTATTATGGGTGAAAGGGGGTCATAGGGTGACCTATGACCCTCTTTGACCCATTAAATGATGACATATGTCCCTAGGGGTCTTAGAACCCTTAGGGACATAGTCGAATCATTCATATGGGTCAAAGGAGGTCACAGGGTGACCTATGATCTCCTTTGATCCATTAAATGATGACATATGTCCCTAGGGGTCCTAGGACCCCTAGGGACATAGTCGAATCGTTCATATGGGTGAAAGGGGGTCATAGGGTGACCTATGACCCCCTTTGACCTATTAAATGACATATGTCCCTAGGGGTCCTAGGACCCCTAGGGACATAGTCGAATCGTTCATATGGGTCAAAGGAGGTCATAGGGTGACCTATGACCCCCTTTGACCCATTAAGCGATGACATATGTCACTACGGGTCCTACGACCCCTAGGGACATAGTCGAATCGTTCATATGGGTCAAAGGGGGTCATAGGGTGACATATGACCCTCTTTGACCCATTAAACGATGATATATGTCTTTAGGGGTCCTAGGACCCCTAGGGACATATTCGAATGGGTAATATGGGTCAAAGGGGGTCACAGGGTGACCTATGATCGTGTCTGACCCATTAAACGACGATATATGTTGCTAGGGGTCCTCGGACCCCTAAGGGCATATTCGAATGGGTAATATGGGTCAAAGGGGGTCATAGGGTGACCTATGACCCTCTTTGACCCATTAAATGATGAGACATATTCGAATGGGTAATATGGGTCAAAGGGGGTTATAGGGTGACCTATGACCCTCTTTGACCCATTGAATGATGACATATGTCCCTAGGGGTCCTAGGACCCCTAGGAGCATATTCAAATCGTTCATATGGGTGAAAGGGGGTGATAAGGTGACCTATGACTCCCTTTAACCCATTTAACGACGAGATATGTCCCTAGGGGTCCTACGGCCCCTAGAGACATATTTGAATCGTTCATATGGGTCAACTTTGACCCATTAAACGATGACATATGTCCCTAGGGGTCCTAGGACCCCTAGGGACATATTTGAATGGGTAATATGGGTTAAATGGGGTCATAGGGTAACCTATGACCCTCTTTGACCCATTAAACGACAACATAGGACCCCTAGGGTCATATTTGAATCGTTCATATGAGTCAGAGGGGGTCATAGGGTGACCTATGACCCTCTTTGACCCATTAAATGACGATATATGTCTCTATGGGTCCTAGAACCCCTAGGGACATATTCGAATGGGTAATATGGGTCAAAGGGGGTCATAGGTCACCCTATGACCTTCTTTGACCCATTAAATGATGACATATGTCCCTAGGGGTCTAGGACCTCTAAGGACATATTTGAATCGTTCATATGGGTCAAAGGGGGTCATAGGGTGACCTATGACCCCCTTTGACCCATTAAATGATGACATATGTCTCTACGGGTCCTACAACCCCTAGGGACATAGTCGAATCGTTCATATGGGTCAAAGGGGGTCATAGGTCTTTGACCCATTAAATGATGATATATGTCTTTAGGGGTCCTAGGACCCCTAAGGACATATTCGAATGGGTAATATGAGTCAAAGGGGTTTATAGGGTGACCTATGACCCTCTCTGACCCATTAAACAATGATATATGTCTCTAGGGGTCCTCGAACCCTTAGGGACATATTCAAATGGATAATATGGGTCAAAGGAGGTCCTAGGACCTCTTTGGACATATTCGAATCGTTATATGGGTCAAAGGGGGTCATAGGGTGACCTATGACCCCCTTTGACCCATTAAATGACGACATATGTCCCTAGGGGTCCTAAGACCCCTAGGTACATATTCGAATGGGTAATATGGGTCAAATGGGGTCATAGGGTAACCTATGACCCTCTTTGACCCATTAAACGATGACATATGTCCTTAGGGGTCCTAAGACCCCTAGGGACATATTCGTATCGTTCATATGGGTCAAAGGGGGTCATAGGGTGACCTATGACCCTCTTTGACCCATTAAATGATGATATATGTCTCTAGGGGTCTTAGGACCCCTAGGGACATATTCGAGTGGGTATTATGGGTCAAAGGAGGTCATAGGGTGACCTATGAGCCTCTTTGACCCATTAAATGATGACATATGTCCCTAGTGGTCCTAGGACCCCTAGGGACATAGTCGAATCGTTCATATGGGTCAAAGGAGGTCATAGGGTGACCTATGACCCCCTTTGACCTATTAAACGATGACATATGTTCCTAGGGGTCCTAGGACCCCTAGGGACATAGTTGAATCGTTCATATGGGTCAAAGGGGGTTATAGGGTGACCTATGACCCCCTTTGACCCATTAAATCATGACATATGTCCCTAGGGGCCCTAGGACCCCTAGGGACATATTCGAATCGTTCATATGAGACATATTTGTATTATTTATATATATATAATATATATATATATATATATATATATATATATATATATATATATATATATATATATATATATATATATATATATATATATATATATATATATATATATATAACAACGTAATATTTTTATTAAATATAATATATATTATAAATATTATTATATTAATATGTATGTTATTAATATATCTGTATAATAACGTAATATTTTAAGATATACTATTTATACTATTTTAGGATGATAATTATAATATAAATAAACACTATATATTTACACTATTATATCTATATTAATAATATTAATACTATTATAGGTATAATAATAATATTGATACTATAGGTATATTAATACTATTATATATTAATATTATTGATACTTTGTACTAATACTAATATACTTTTAACTTAGTTATAAATTAAAGTCGTTTGTCTCCAAATATTTTCATAATATTAATATTATTGTGGAAAAGGAGGAAAACCTTAGCAAGTTTTCCCCCCAAAAGTCCTTTTCCTATATCGGATATCCGATTACATATCGGTTATCCAATTTTACTGGCATCAATTTTCAATATTTGACTGTCCCTACAGACCCGACAACATTACTTTTTTACCTCTTTTTACACATGATTTGTAAAATGTCGCATTTTGGGGCCCAACCAATTGAAAAGAATTCAAAAATATAACCTTAGGTGTTCAAATTTGTCATCTGAATGGGGAGCAGCAGTCGTCGAAAGGATAAATGTAAAAGAAAGATATCCAATGAAGACATTGCGGCATATAGGGAAAGGAACAAAATGAAACACCAAAAAAAAAGACAAGGTATGCTAAATATCAATCAAGTTGACGATGAATTAATAGAAGATTAAATCATAGAGTCAGATAATGAAAATGTACAGTTGGGGAATGAAAATTTACTATTTAAAATGATAATGCGGAAATTGAAAATGTAGAGATTGAAAATTTTGAAGAAGAAATGCCACCAAGTCATAATCCAAATTGCATAATTGACTATGTCGAAGATGACAATACACAGGAACCTAATGCACAAGAACCTTACATATCTCCTAATTATAATCGACATGAAGGTTCTAAAACAACAAAATGGATAATTGAAATTGATGAAATGATTATGACTAGTTTGGAAGGAAAAAAAATAAGAAAGAACCATTTGGTTATGGGCTTCAAGACTATATCAGATGTTTTTCGGCAACAAGACAGTGGTAGAGCAATGTCAGCTTTTCATGCACTTATTAAAGATGCAAAAGATGAGATCTATGTTTTCCAAATTGAAAATTCGTGTCAATAAAAAGTTGGAAAGAAATGCCATTATTGTGAAGATTCTTTTCAGTGGTCTCAATAGCGTTGGAAAAAATAGCACAGAGAAGGATAATAGAGCTGCTCAAAGGGTTATTACAACCTCTTTGGTAAGTCATCATTTGAGAAAGGGTAGATATATGAGACAAACTTGTATTTATTTGAATCTAAATCATACTACTTTGAGAAGAGCACTTAGTCGACGAGAGAAAATTGATGATCCTCTTCAAAATGAAACATGGGCATTTGGTGGGAGACTTCCATGTTTTGATAAGAAGCTATCCGACGATGTGAAGGAAAAAATTATACAATTTTGGCACTCTAACTCACGAGTATCACCCAATGCTAAATATATCTTAAAGTTGAGAATTGGCATTAGAGACCGCACGCCACATCCTAAACACTATTTGGAGGTAAGTCAAACTATGTTGTTGAAACAACTTAGAGAGAGTCATCCAAGTGTTCATATATCACAAAGGGCTTTTGAATCTTTGAAGCCATTTTATTGTGTGCCACTCAAAATTTGAAATACATGTTGTTGCAAATATCATGTTGAGTTTTCTATGCACCATGAACTATTACGCCCCATTTGTTCTACTTTGCATAGTAAAGAAATGTTGGAGGATTTTGGGGCTAGTGGGCTTCCAAAATCAGCAACAGACTTGTTATATCAACTCTTATGTGGTAGAGTTGATGGTTGTTCTTTTAAAAAAAATGCTTGCTTAAATGAGAAGTGTTCAGAATGTGGTGGCTTATCCAAGTTTGACACATGTTTCCATGAGGGGTGTGAACAAGATCTTGGAAAGAAAATAGTGAAAAAAAGGGTCTATGAAATGGTGAAATACACATTGAAGAGTGGGAGTGAGAGCTCTAGATGTGAATTGGTTGGAAAAGATATCAATGTGGTTAATTTTATTTCAGATTTCAAGGCAAATCTTTTTTACGAGTATGCAAGACATAGTCACAGGTCTTAGTGGTTGGATCAACAATTTAGAACATGTAAGGAGACTTTTTCCATTGGCACTATTATATCAGTTGTTGATTTTGCTAAGAACTACACATTGCAACCTCAAAATGAGACACAATCTCAGTATTACAACTCTATTCAGATTGCAATTTTTGTTCACATAACATATAGAGATGCCCCTAATAGTGCGGAAGATAATCGAAAGATTATTAGAGAGTATCATTTTTATATGAGTGATGATAGATCTCACTCTCACGAGTTTGTGCAACATTGTTTCGAGAATTTTTTTGATTTCTTACACAAGCATGCAATTTCTATGGATAGGCATATCATTTGGTCAAATAACTGTACAGGTCAATTCAAGAATGCTCGTATGTTTTATTGGTTGTGTAGGATGCACATAGAGAGAGGGGTGCCTCATATTTGGATTTTTTTTGAGTTCGGCCATGGAAAAGGGGAACATGATGGAGCAGGGGCATGTGTGAAGAGAGCTCTAGTTAAGGAGCAACTGAAGATTTCAACAATAGAGCTTCTTGATGCTCGTAGCATTGTTGATTGGTGTAGTTTAGCATTATCACTGGGGGGGGACGCTTAATTCAGTGGTACACAGGTTCTTTTGGTTGGGACCATCCATCATTTGCGGCCACCCCGTACCGAGGAGTCTCCAAGGTGCTCTAAGTGCATTTGGAGGTCGATCTTTTGAGGGTCATAACTCATAGCTCGTGAGGGCTATCAATGAACTGTAAAATGCTATAGGATGGTGATCTTGAGGCCTAAAATAACCTATCTCATTTTTGAGAGATCACATTCCGTTTGGATTCAGCACAACGATCTCGCTCGATGCCAAAACTTGTAGTGTGCCTTGTTGGAGTTGAGGAAAGCCAACTCCGAAGACGCCAAGATCACCTGCATGCAAAACCTGTCAAAGAGAAGCCATAGAAGGGAAGAGCATGGAGCACGGGCAAAAACCCTAAACGGACATGAGAGACACCATGAATGCAAACACAATGAGAAATGTATTTACAATAAGAAATGATGTTGTTGTGATGTTCAATTACAATGAGAGAGAGCCCGAATATAAAGAGCTCATGGAAGCTTGTAGAACAAGCTGGAAGGTGGTAGAAGATAAGTGTGACAACAAGAAGGGAACAAACTCCCGTGTTGTCAACAACTAACCACTACATGCATTAAATACAAAAGTATTAAATAAATGCATGACCTAAATAAGCTTAAGCAATAGAATAAATAATTAATAATTAATTATTTACTCTAACACCCCCCCTTAAGTGCAACTTAGGGAAATGCCTTAAGCTCACAAAGCTAAGATGAATGCATAATGGGTCCCGACAACGAGGCCATTTTAGGTACCCAAGTACAATGCAAGAAAATGCAACCTCTGTAAGCGAGGAAAGAGAGAAAACCACATGGGAAAAACCCTCCCCCAAAAAGAGGTAAGAACCCAGTGAAGAGCTGAAGAAGTCTCCAACTAGGGAAATTATCCCCTAAAACAGGAACAAGGAATGATCATGAAGAAGCAGCATCACTGAAGCGTGAAGAAGTCACAAATCTGCCAAACTGCTGATCTGAAGAAACCTCCATGGAAGAAGAAGGCACGAGCTGAGCATGTCTATATGGTAGATGATCCATCTCACCGAAATGCATAGGTAGCCAGCCACTGCAATCGCCTTGTATATAGGATCAACCACTAAATACATAGTTCACACTATCGAACCATCAAACCATTGATGCATTAGAACACAGCATAACCCCCCCTTAATGCAGATGGGGTGTGATGACAGGCAACTGAGAAGGTGAGCCAAAATCTCCTGCAAATGAACCAAGAACGAGGAAAGAGGAAAAGAGGTACAGACATTGATAAAGACACGGTCTAACTGACTCTGCATGGGCTAATGTCATGGAAGGGACACTCACTTGACAAAGGGAGAATGCCTAAAACAACAAACAATAATCCCCCCCATGGTGCTTTATGAAATAGTGCAAGTACACCTAACTCAAAACAACGTTCATGACTCCCGAAATACAAAAGTGACAGTTTATCTCAGTGCGAAATAGAAAAGTGCTTCAAAAGGATAGCTACAATGATCAGAACTAAAAAAGAGCTGAACCAAAAGAAAGTACAGCCGAAAAGAAAGCAAACCATGCCAGGAAAATGATCCTCGGGCCTAAAATACTCAAAATATCCACCATAGAGCAAAAACGCCAAAACTATGATAGAAAGAGAAGAGGCCAAAAATGAAAAAAAAGGACTACATTTCTGAAAAGAACACAGAACCAACTTTCCAGAAATATAAAGTTTTCAAAAAACTGACATGGGACACAAAAGATATGCATGCCGGAGTCAAAAACAGGACTTCAGACTTCAACAGAAAAAAAGAGCAATAAAAAAGCATCAAAACCAAAAAATACCTACACCAAAAGCTCTATCTCGGAACCAACTTTCCGGCGCTTCTTTCGGATCGAAAAAATACCTCCATATGCAAGAGTTATGGCCAAAAAACCAAAGGTAGGTCCAAAAGCAATCGGGAGAGGTGCATGCAAGGGCTGATGTAGTGCTGACGTCAGCAAGTCAGCCGATTAAATTTGACGGTTTGGTGGCCGTCGCAGTAAAAAAGAGTGCCACGTGGTAGTACTGACGTGGCGGGTCCATGTGGCAAGGTGCCACGTGGCGCCCAGGCCACGTGTCACCCCTGCTGGCGCTGAATCAGCAAAAAGGCTGAGTGGGCTGCTGACATACCCGCTGACTGGGCTGGTAATAGAGGTGTTGGGCGGAGGCGGCCGGCGGGCGGAGGTGGCCGCAGGGGCGGTGGAACCGGGAGGAGGTGGCCGCAGGGCGGCGAAGACGGACGAGCCGCCGGCGGAGGGCGGCGGCCGGGCCGCGGTGGAGCGCGGGCAGCGCTGCCTGCTGCGGCCGTTTGGGGCTGCGCGCAGGTGGCGCAGCGGCGGCGCTGCAAAAAATATATATATATATTTTTAAAAAAAATCCGTCGCTGCGACCGTACGACCGTACGACAGACTCTTGGAGGCCTCAAAAAATCGCCAAAATTGCCCTGTCTCCAAAAATGACAAGTTTTATATGAATCCTGACTGCAAATGGCCTTTCGGATCCAATGGTGATGTCCGTTTGGGCTGAAAGTGCTCCGAAAATATGCTAACCCCCTGATTTGAAGAAAAAATGCACAAACAAACTAGGGTTTGTGACTTCAAATCACGGCTTCAAAATTTCTTCAACGAAGCAGCAGCAGGAAGGCTCTGATACCATGTTGGAGTTGAGGAAAGCCAACTCCGAAGACGCCAAGATCACCTGCATGCGAAACCTGTCAAAGAGAAGCCATAGAAGGGAAGAGCATGGAGCACGGGCAAAAACCCTAAACGGACATGAAAGACACCATGAATGCAAACACAATGAGAAATGTATTTACAATAAGAAATGATGTTGTTGTGATGTTCAATTACAATGAGAGAGAGCCCGAATATAAAGAGCTCATGGAAGCTTGTAGAACAAGCTGGAAGGTGGTAGAAGATAAGTATGACAACAAGAAGGGAACAAACTCCCGTGTTGTCAACAACTAACCACTACATGCATTAAATACAAAAGTATTAAATAAATGCATGACCTAAGTAAGCTTAAGCAATAGAATAAATAATTAATAATTAATTATTTACTCTAACATGCCTCAGTTCATAGGTGCACCACAATATAACTTTGAAACCGCTGATCTTGGCATCAAATCGTCAGTGCCATTAGCTCCGGATGGGCAGGTGAACCCTAGTCACACCCTTTTTTTGGCCACGAAGACCATCCATCATTTGCGGCCACCCCGTATCGAAGAGTCTCCAAGGTGCTCTAAGTGCATTTTGAGGTCAATTTTTCGAGGGTCATAACTCAGAGCTCGTGAGGGCTATCAATGAACTGTCAAATGCTACAAGACGGTGATCCTAAGGCTTAAAATAACCTATCTCATTTTTGAGAGATCACATTCCGTTTGGATTCAGCACAACGATCTCGCTCGATGCCAAAACTTGTAGTGTGCCTCAATTCATAGGTGCACCACAACGTAACTTTGAAACCGCTGATCTTGGCATCGAATCGTTAGTGCCATTAGCTTCGGATGGGTGGGTGAACCCTAGTCACACCCTTGTTTTTTCCATGAAGACCATCCATCATTTGCGGCCACCTCGTACTGAGGAGTCTCCAAGGTGCTCTAAGTGCATTTTGAGGTCGATCTTTCAAGGGTCATAACTCAGAGCTCGTGAGGGCTATCGATGAACTGTCAAATGCTATAGGACGGTGATCCTGAGGCCTAAAATAAACTATCTCATTTTTGAGAGATCACATTCCATTTGGATTCAGCACAATGATCTCGCTCAATGCCAAAACTTGCAGTGTGCCTCAGTTCATAGGTGCACCACAGCGTAACTTTGAAATTGCTCATCTTGGCATAGAATCGTCAGTGCCATTAGCTTCTGATGGGTGGGTGAATCCTAGTCACACCGTTGTTTTGGCCACGAAGACCATCCATCATTTGCGGCCACCCCGTACTGAGGAGTCTCCAAGGTGCTCTAAGTGCATTTTGAGGTCGATCTTTCGAGGGTCATCACTCAAAGCTCGTGAGGGCTATCGATGAACTATCAAATGCTATAGGATGGTGATCCTAAGGCCTAAAATAACCTATCTCCTTTTTGAGAGATCACATTCTGTTTGGATTCAGCACAGCGATCTCGCTCGATGCCAAAACTTGTAGTGTGCCTCAGTTCATAGGTGCACCACAACGTAACTTTGAAACCGCTAATCTTGGCATCAAATCATCAGTGCCATTAGCTTCGGATGGGCGGGTGAACCCTAGTCACACCCTTGTTCTGACCACGAAGACCATCCATCATTTGCGGCCACCCTGTACCGAGGAGTCTCTAAGGTGCTCTAAGTGCATTTGAAGGTCAATCTTTCGAGGGTCATAACTCAGAGCTCGTGAGGGCTATCGATGAACTGTCAAATGATACAAGACGGTGATCTTGACACCTAAAATAACATATCTCATTTTTGAGAGATCACATTTCGTTTGGATTCAGCACAGCGATCTCGCTCGATGCCAAAACTTGCAGTGTGCCTCAGTTCATAGGTGCACCACAACGTAACTTTGAAACCGCTGATCTTGGCATCGAATCGTTAGTGCCATTAGCTCCGCATGGGCGGGTGAACCCTAGTCACACCCTTGTTCTAGCCACAAAGACCATCCATCATTTGCGGCCACCTCGTACTGAGGAGTCTCCAAGGTGCTCTAAGTGCATTTGGAGGTCGATCTTTCAAGGGTCATAACTCAGAGCTCATGAGGGCTATCGATGAATTGTCAAATGCTACAAGATGGTGATCCTGAGGCCTAATATAACCTATCTCATTTTTGACATATCACATTTTGTTTGGATTTCGTCTATTTCCTTGTTGTATTATGGGTGTTGATATTGTGTTGTGAAAATGTGATGTGCTCTTGAAAATTTCTTGTTTTATTTCTACTTGGTTTTGTTTTCTTGTTTTGTGCTTGAGTACTATTTTGGGCATGGGACTTACACTCACCCTTGTGGGAAGGGAAGAGAAGTCCAGGGTGAAGGGCTTAAGTTGGGTTCGAAAAATGTATTGAGAACCTTGGAGTATGGGCTCCATTGTATGCCATAACATTTCATATCTTGCTGGGGGTGATAAGGAAAGTATGGTGTAGAAAGGAAGTTTGAGGAGTTACAGCTGATGGTAGTGGGTTTGGAGGAGGAAATGTGGAGGCCCCGAGAGGGTATTAAATGATTCATTTATGATAGCCCCAAGAGGGCATGAAATTTGGTGAATTATGACAGCCCCGAGAGGGCATGAAAATTGTTTATTGCAAATATGGTTTGGTATGACAAGTCTCCATTTTAGAACACACCTTCACCCTATGTTTATGGTTCCATCTATTAAGCCATTGTGAAATAGTCTTGGGGGGGAATTGTTCAAGTTTGAAATGTAATGTTTATGCATTGAAAGATTGTATGTATATCCTAGTTTGAGCCTTGTTCCCTAGCGCGGGGGTGGTCTCTTTGAGGCCTATGGTTGGGTGGAAAGCACCCATGGTTCTTGTTATTTTGTTGTGTTGCATATGCAGATTTGTGTCCAAGGGAGCAATGGAAATGGCTTGGAATGATCATCTTGCAGATTGATGTTGGATGAGAAAACTTGACATTGTGCCCTCATTTGTGAAGGAGGATTCACCAGCTTGTTCATGTTCTCAACGATCATGTTGGAAAATGTTCATGCTACTCATTGTCCATAT
The DNA here is from genome assembly GCA_028749045.1 of Cupressus sempervirens. Lineage (NCBI taxonomy): Eukaryota > Viridiplantae > Streptophyta > Pinopsida > Cupressales > Cupressaceae > Cupressus > Cupressus sempervirens. Next base: position 870,632,726 of record CM053785.1, on the reverse strand, counting down.
CTTTCAATGTCCATGTTCCTTATGATTTTGAAAAGTCCCTTATGTTGCCCCATTGTGATGGAAGGAGATTGTATCATTGTTACCTAATGTACGTGTAGAAGAAATAATTGATAAGGTTGTATATGCATGTTTCATTTGGAGTTTATATTGTTATGAAAGCATTGGTACGAGTCACAGATTTGCTTTGACATCATTGTTATCATTTGAAAATGTGAAAGAAAGTTTTCTCCTTGTGGTATTGTAAATGACTAGTTGATAATAACAATCCATAGATGTTATGTGATACCATTGATTGTATAAATTTAAAACTTAGTAGATTGCTTACAATCTTGTTGTGCACTCAATAATTTGGAAGGAAATTTTTATGTTCATATCACATGCATGGATAACATTGATTTTAATTACCAAGCTTAATGCAATTCTAAGCAAGAAAATCATCAAATTAATTTTATGATATAACAAAATGAAGTTTGTTGTAAGAGAAGACATAATAAAATCTATGAGATACATTGCTGTAGGCATGCATTTTCCTCTCTAGAAAATGTATGGTAAGGGCAAATAAATCCCTTCCTTAATACAAAGCAATAAAATATTAAAGAATATTCCCAGATTCTAGATTGCTATCCAATAAAAATAAAAATAATAATAGCATATAGAGACTAATGAGTGTCCTAGACTAATATATTTTCTAAGTGACAGAATGGTACACATTACAATCTTGTGACCTCTAAGTCACATCCAACACTCAAATAATAAATTAGTAATTAAATAAATAAAGGCATATTAGTGTGCATGTTAGAGAATATGACTCAAATCTAGTTTTATCTAGTCAATAAAGCACATTGATACATATATGTCAAAACGACAAGGTATGTTATATACAAACCTTATTTATACGCTTGCACCTAATCCTTGCATAAAAAATTCATCTAACAAATTTAAATTGACACACTCAATACGATGGTATAGTAGGATGTGTTTAAATACAGATCGTGAATTATTATTAAGTACTTTGAATTGGCCCTTAGACTTACTAAGAGTTCCTCATTTTATGTGCTTACTAATTCATACTATGAAACTACTTTGAATCTTAACATGCTTTGATAATAATAATATTGATAGCGAGAAAGTGAGCTTATGGTGAATAGTTAGATGTAATTTAATGTAAAAAGTAAATGTAATAGTATAGTAACTATAGTAATTAAAATAGTAAATGTAAAAGCATGGCAATGTAGCTAGATTAGTTAGTAGTTGATGAGCTAGATAGTTAGTAATTGTCTTTTGTTAGAGTGAGTTTAATTTATGTATTGAAATAGTAATTTTTGTGTTTAGAAAATTGTAGTGAGTGTTAGTTTGGTGAGGAAGCAATGTTGATAGATAATGAGGATATAGTAATATAGTAATTGTCACATTAATATATATTGTAATGATTAATGAATGTGTGTACATTGGTAATGAGGATAATAAGTAATTCTGATCCCCTTCCCTTACATGCTAGAATCATGACCTAGTCCAAATGATACAATCAACAAACCCTAATAGAATATTAGTATTAGAGGCTTGTTAGGATATGAATTACCTCACTAATTTATGAGTGTTGTATCTTGAACTTTCTCGTTTGACTCGTGACGCTAACTTGAACTAGAATGTCATCCAATCTATTTGAAAACCACCTGTGACTAAAATGTTAACACCTTCACACTATTCACATGAGTCTTGAACTCCTATTCAATGATAACCTTGTTTTACAATATGTAATTTCTTATGCGACTTCATAAGCTACAAAAAAAAAAAAAATTTGTTGTGTTTTTACTAGTAAAATTTAGGACATGACACATGATCCACGATAAATTGAACAATACTAGATACTAAATTAATATGTATATCATTGTGCACGTAAATGACAAAAATATATATCAAAATACATGTATCCATAGAGAAAATTTTATACAAATATATATCAAAGATCATGTATCCATAGACAAAGTACTCATATATATATATATATATATATATATATATATATATATATATATATATATATATATATATATATATATATATATATATATATATATATATATATATATATATATATATATATATATATATATATATATATATATATATATATATATCAAAATACATAGATCCATATACAAAATGTGGCTGATCCTGCCATCAGAATGTGTATAATATCAATGTTTCTCTATACAATGTGGCATATGCCATCTCAAAATGTCTCATGATGCATCCTATGAAAACTATACTATCCTAGGGTGCTGGTGGATGATCAAAATGCAGCCTCTTCGCTGCACTAGGTGGATCGGATGCCTCCTACATAAACAAAAAAGGAAAACCCAAAGTTAGACTACTAAATTTATATGATTCTACGTATCTAACATTGAATTACTCAAATGCATAATGATCTTTTCCATATTGGAGATTAATACTATCAAAATTTCATAATAAATACCTCTCTTATCGACCTCCTACGCCGGTCAGGAGTCCTCTCGTATGCCCTCGAAAATGCTGGCACCTCTGTGATTATGGGTTGTATATGTTCAAATACCTTTGTCAGATGAATCTACAATTTAAACTATAACATTATAATTCATAGCATGCTAAATTTATAACATATTTAATCATGAATACAAACTACAACTTACTATTGTAGGCTCCTCCTCAGGAGTGAGTGGCCGTGTCATCAAATCTACATAATTGTCCCATCGAACCTCATGTGCACTAGGAGTCTCCTATGAGATACAAAATAGTAGTTGTTAATATCACGAAAATTAGTTTTGAATTTATTTATGAAGATAAGTGATGCAAGAGCATCCCATGCTCATCAGGGGAACATTGAAGATCCAAGGCATTACAGAGGTCATGGAACATCTCTTGAAGTCAATTGGGCAATCCTTGCACCAATTATGGCTCATGGAAGCATACAAAGTTATAATGTTGGACTCATATGTGGAAGAAAGTTGTAACTGGGCATGCGATATGATTTTAGGATTTCATATGGTAGATGAGTCATTTGATAGGTTCATGTAGGTTTTCATGATCATATCTTGTCATTAGACAAGTCAAATCGTTCTAGAATTGAGTTTTGGGGTTTGAACAAGTAGGCCCTGGTTTTTAAGCCATTTTAAGGAGGGTTTTGAAGTTTGGGTATTTAGGAGTGTGACCAAGACCTATAATCTTGAAAATCCTTAGTGTGCTGGTCCCTTTGTTGAAGCCTTGGTGTGTCTAATTTCTCCTTGTGTGTCCCAGAGTTGAAAGGTAGATAAGTGGTGTCCAGATATTTCTTGGTGAGGAAAGAAAGAGAATCAGTGAGTTGGCCCTTGGGAAGGAAGAAAACTTGTTGTGAAAATGCCTCCTAAAAATCAAATGGCTAGAGAACTTGAAGAATTGAGAGAAGAGTTGGCAAAAGAGAAAAGAGAGAGGAGAGAACTTGAAGCATCTAGAGTGAGGGAAGAAAGACAGATGAGAAGAGAGAGGCTGAAGCTTATTGCATGGATAGAATCCTTAGAAAAGGAAAGGCAAGAACCTAGAGGAGAAGAGGTTAGAGGAAGAAATCATGGAGAGAATCATGAAGAAGAAGAGGTTGGTAATGCAAGGCAAGAGCATGAGACAACAGATGATCCTGAAGAAAGGAGGTTTATGAAAATCATTAAGGTAGTACAAGGTAATGGTGGGAAGAACCATATTGATTTTCCAATATACCAGGGTAAAATGGATAGTGAAGAAGTGCTAGGGTGGATAGAGGCCCTTGAGAACTACTTTGATCTTGAAGACATAGAGGCAGATAAGAAGGTAAAAGTAGCAATAGCAAGATTGAGAGGAACATCACTCACTTGGTGGACTAGTGTTCAGAATGAGAGAGAGGAAAGGTGGTGCAGGGCACCTAACCTATGTGGCAGGGGGGAACAAGTATCTCTATTGCCAGACACCTTGCCACTCCATGAAAGCGAGGATTCAAGTAGATTAGGAAGTTGGAATAAAGGTTTGGTCCATATTTTACAAGTTGGTCTATGTTTTTTAATAAAGGCACATGTAAGGCCCACAAGCATTTTGGTGTGGTTATAAACCAAGTGACTCCATGGGACCAAAAGGCCTTAGAATAGGGTATTTAGAGTCTAAACAGTATTAGCAAAAAGTGGTTGTTTGTTTGTTTTATGGTTGGGAATGCCGATATGGTTATTCCAATAGTCATGTAGACCTTTATATATTTCATATGTGATCTCAGTTGAAAGGGGGAGATCAGAGTGTACGGTGGTTTGGAGAAAAAACAATAAAAACTTCAATTTTCTAGAAATTTACTTAGTTGCATTTAATAAATCCATATGACCAATTTTGAGTCAATGGAATAATTTAGAAAGTTAGGGAATGCATAAAAACTATAGTTTGAAATTTGAATTTCAAATTCAAACGGTCATATTAGTTTTGGAGGGAAAGTAGTAATTTGGTATTTGTTTGATTAAATAAACCTTTGTAACCAACTTGGTCTGTTGGACAGGTGCATATAAGCCTATTTAAGTTGTAATGAACATATGCAAGACATGAATCATTATTGGTACGGAAAAAATCATAGAAATTGTATAGAAAAACAATCATACTTTCCTCTGCATCAATTATTAAAAAAAAAAATGATACTTATACATATAATGGGGCTCTCTGTGCGAATGAAAATCCCTGATGATCTAGGACACTGAATCTGTACAGGCTCATCACCAGTAGCCACACCCTATGTACAATAAATAATATAAATAAATGAGATTACCACAAACATTTTACAAGAATGCATCAATATTTAATCAATTAGAAAACATCTAATTACCTTTCCTTTGTCAATGCATGCTGGCTCACCCCCCGCACTTTGTCCCCCCGGGGTAGGTGGTATCTGCAAGGTAAAAGAAAGATTAGCAACCATATATGCTACAATATCAAATAGAAAAAAAAAATGCGAACACAACATAATGTACCGTAGATGTCTCAAGGCCAAATGAAATGGCCGAGAGTGTAGCATCATCTATCTGTCTGAGCTCCTCCTCAGTCATCAACTAAACATGAATGAAGATCACATACATGTAAAAGTCAGTATGGCTTAAAAATTAAAATTAATCTATTATAAAAATTAACTTTAAATCACATATGTCATAACAAAAAAATGTATACACGTACCGACACCGAAGGAGTCCATGCCTTTGCATTCGCCTCCTCTCTTGCATCAGGGTTTGTAGCCTCTGCATGTGCGTCTAGTGTATCCTCGTCTAATACAAAATGATACTCAGGAAGATCACCTATGGGACCCATGCAAATATTCTTGCATGTAATGCAAGTGTGAGGCACACAAACGTGTGATGAGCTAGCTGATGATGAACTGGCACCAACATCATCAACACGAGGAGGCAGGACTGACCTAGCCTGAGATATCATTAGGCTACTCAGCCTATGAATGGCTCTTATGGTCTGAGAGCTAGCCTTTACCATAATATCTGGATGCTGCACTCGAGGAGGGGGGGAGATATCGGGGGGGGGGGGGGGGGACAAAAGTGCCAAGTTTCTTACACTAGGAAGAGAGTCTATCTTGAGGAGCTCCTAGTCCTAAGCCCATGTTGGGCTTCATGCTCCAATAGTTCACTTTAAGTTTCAACACATATTTTGCATATAATTTTCTAAGGAAATAAAATGGTATGTCTAAATTTCCATGTGGAGTGATATCAAAGACCATCCACCAACGGTCCCAAAAATTTGCACGTATGGCGTCATTTGTGCACCATTTAATCGATAGTTTGGTTTTTTTTGGGTCAACTAGTATACCCGTTTTTGGGTAAGCAAAAAGGCTTGCCAAATCGTCTTTGGTTATGTTGAGGGCCGCGACCTCATCATAATCCAAACCATCATCAAACATCTAGTGCATTTCATCATGCCAACGAAGAGCGACATTTTGTTGATTTGTAAGGGTTTCAATGTTATCCACTATGGTGTTTAACATGGTGCAGGTACATTATTGTATGTTCTATGCAAACCTCTCAACTCAGTGAGATTTTCATTTACCAAATCCTCGATTCGTGGAGGGTTTTGAGGAGGTAGAGGATCATTTGGTGGACGGTTTTGTGGGGATACTGGATCATTTGGTGGTGGGTTGCGAGGAATATTATTCCCTGCCTCAGTGTCATCATTTTGATCAGCCATTCCTATTGAATTGCAAAACATAATATATATTTAAAAAAATTCTAAATTTTAACTAGTTTTGTCAAAAAAACCCTAGATTCAACTAAAACAAACAAAATCATGTTAAAATCTATTAAATTTAGAATAAAAAAGAGTCGGGGGGGGGGGGACATATATGATATCTGATATTCGATCCACGATGGCAATACTGGCCCAAATTTGCGTAAAACAAGGGCCGCGAGTCTGTGATTTTGTTTAATCCAATTCACAGGTATCGAATATCCGATATAACATTACAATATATATAATATAACATATAATATATAATATATATTACATTTTATATATTTTTATATTATATTTTATATGTATTATATTAATTTACTATATATTATAATATAAAATATTATTATTATATTATATTATTATAATTTATAATATATTATACTTTTTTATTATATATTATATTATAAGATATTACTTTTTATTATTATATTATATCATATATATATATATATTATATTACATGACTATATATTATAATATATGAAATATTATATTATATTATTATAATATAATATGTTATTATAATATTATTATTATAGTATAATATTATACAATTATAATATAATAATAATAATATTATTATATTATAGTATAATAATAATTATAATAATAATATTATATTATAGTATAATAATAATTATAATATAATAGTATGATATATTATTTAATATTATTATTATTATTTTATATCAATAATAATAATATTAAATAATATATCATACTATTATATGATTTTAATTATTAGTCAGATATTTGATTTAAAATCGGATATCCGATATTATCAAATATCCGATATCAAATCGGATATTCGATGATATCGAATATTCGATATGATATCGGATATCCTATAAGGCTCGGCTTAACCTTCTAGGTTTGGTTCTTGGATAGGTAAAAAAAAGTCAGAGCGGATTTTGAAGCACTTTTAGGCGTCTTCAAACTCTTTTTTTTCACATCGCCACTTTTTGGCACACCATGATCCTGCACATAGCCCTATGCAAAAGGAAATCATAGCTTAGAGGGAGAAATCACTATAGACAAGAATCAATTAGAGGAAGATAGTTTATCAGTAAAGAATTTAGAGCAAGTCATAAGCTAGTTAATGTTGGTGACATAATGAATAGTTTTGGATAAAGTTTTCTTTTTGGCATTTGATTTACTGTTTTAACCTAATTAGCATTTTGATAACTTGGTTGATCAATTTGGTTTGCCATCAATGCCAAAGAGAGAGATTGTTGAAAATCTGATTGAAAAAAAATACTATCAAAGAGGAAGATTTTTGTTAAAGAATGTTTTCAATCATTGTTTTGTCATTGATGTCAAACCTACTATTTGCTAGAATGAAAATTGCTTATAAGATCCAATTACTATCACTTAGTTGATTGATGAAGAGGATTTAATAAACAAGATGTAACAAGAAGACCTAAGGGAAAGGTTGAGTTATGGATTTGTAATGAAGTTCAAGGATCTGTTAAGACAATGGTAAAATCATTTATTGATAATATATTTGAAGATATAGAGGTTGGCCACACTTAGAAACATTGAAGGAATAAGATGCAACAAGGTTGACTACAAAGCTTAACTAAGTTCATTAGTGAGTGCCGAGCAAGCTAGTTCAAGTTGAGCAAATTTTTAGTTAGTGCTAAGAAAAAGCAAAATATAGTGTGTGCCAAGTAATACAAAAGGAGCTGAGTGTGTTCAGGTGTCGAGTAAAGTAACAGGTGTTGAGCATCAGAAAAACTTAGTGGATGCTAAGTGAATCCATAGTAGGTGTCGAGCATTAGTAAAATTAGTTGATTTCGAGTAACACAATATGTGTCAAGCACCAAAATTTCAATAGTGTCGAGCTAGTTGCACAGAATTCTATGTAAACCATTTGTGAGTGAATTCAAGAGGATTTTTCATGATGTTTCTAGAAGGAACAAAATATGGGTTAGACTCAATGAATCCTACCTAATCCATTCAAACTAGAACTAAAGGAGGAAAGAATCGAGTGGGAAAAGCAATTCTAGAATTCCATTTAAGGAGTCATAAGCCAAGAAGCAAGAGTGGTTAGAGTGCCAAATTGCAAAGTGTTTGAAGGGTGTCAAGGAGAAGACATCAAGAGAAAAAGGAAGAATAGAGCATAGAGACTCTAATTCGATAAGTAGTTAGAAGAAATATTGCACTGGTGCAACAAGCATGAAGACTCAAGGAGACAAATCTTGAAAGGAGGGCAAGCTATCAAGAGTTGCAGAGACTACAAGCTAGGAAAATTGTGAAGAGCTGAATTATGATCTGAAATCTACAAGATAAGTTTTGAATTGTAATTAGGTCAAAACCCCTTATTGTACCAGTTAGGGTAAAAATCCTATGGACTTAGGTTTGTTTAATAGCCATTAGTAAATCGTTTAACAGGGTGGCATTCCAAGTAAATGTTCTAAAATCCTCTAACCAAGCCCACTTCTAACAAGGTGGTTAAATCCTTTAACTAGGTCACATTTCATAGTGTATTGTAGCCTTTAATAGAGTAGGCCTTTCACAGGGCATCACTTTAGAAGAGTAAGAATTGAGTAGCATGTTACTAGTGGTTTTTACCAAATTGGGTTTCCACATAAATCACTATGTTATGTGTTTATCTCTTCATATGTTATGCTTGCATGATGATTTATAGTAACTTGCTAAGTAGGAAAGTTTAGGCTTAGATGAAAGAACAATCTAATAGGCTCACTTTACTTGGTCAAAAAGTTTTAATTGGACATTTGGACTTTGAATAACTGATTCACCCCCCCTCTCAATCATTCTAAAGCATTTCTAATATATAATATTATATATAATATACAAATTCATATACATCTATATATTATAGAAATTATTATTATTAAATATATTAATTAAATGATAATTAAATCTTAGAGACATGTCTCTTCATGAGACATATCTCCTCTCATATTTATATGAGATCCTAATATGGATTTGGAATATTATCAATTACAATGACCATGTTAGTAAATTTGTAGAAAACAATCCATGTTACTTCAACAATGAGCAAAACTGCAAATGACAGATCTATTTGAGGAAAGAATTGTGAAAAAATCCCTTTGCCATTTCTTTTGATTCTTATGGGATGATTATTAAGTATAAATTAATTTTTTACATTACAAAAATGTTATAGAGATGTTGATTGATATTGAAGAGCATTTTGTGTGCATGATCTACTTCAAATATTTTGAAGAATAAGATGAAATATGAGATATTTGCAATTGTGCCTACATTTTTCACAAAAAAATGGATTGATAATTATTAGGATACCTACCCTTTTTGCAGATGTCATCTTTCATGTGAAGATCTTTGTTTCTAGATTCAATTGGAAAATTTAATGTTGTTAATTATTATTATATCAATTTTTCTATAAGTTAGTAACTATAATTACTTTGATATTTTTATATAGTTATCAACTATTATTATTATTATTTTTGTATGAAGTCAAAATAAATAAGGGAGACAATGGGCTCTAGGACTTAAATCATATGGAAGATAAAACTTACTATTATGTTCCTTTAGTCTCATGGAATTGCTTACAAGGGTTAAAGCACAAACCAAAAATCATTTATCCATCCCCACTTGGGGGGACTAGCTCCTTATTAACCTATACTACCATTTAGGGTAAGTTTATATGTGATATTTTCCTTGTCCCAACTGTCTTCATTAGAAATTACTACTTACTTATGTTTCAAGAATGGAATGAGCCCTATTATGTTCTTAAGAGCATCAAAAGAGTAGGACTAATTCTAGTTTATTTATTTTCCTTTTGGGGATAGGGAAAGGTGTTGATAATGCCAAAGAAAATGAAATTCTAGTGCATAATAAATTCATATTTTTGGGGTATGCTTTAGCTTTGATTTATTGTGGTGCTATATGGAAGTTCATCTTATGGTGCTTAATTCTTATGTTTGTCATAGGTCTTATCACCAAGGGGTGAAAGAAAACCTTAAGATACAATCAAGCTTGATGCAAATGAAAATCCTTATGGAAAGTAGCCTTCTCATTCTAGAGTACTCTTGTGGGGTGGAATAAATTGGTCTTAAAAAATATTTCACAAATGTTTGACCAAAACTTCCAGCTAAAACTAGAGCAAAAGATGAGAAAACAAAACATTTGGAGGGGAAGGAGGAATTTTGGGAAGTGTTTCACAACTTGGCTGAAGAAATACCCAATAAAATAGATGATAAAACTAGTGATGAATGTTACATATTGTAGGTGGTTATTATTAATTCAAAAATCTAATTTCTGACATTCATTCGTCACACATTAAATTAAAGAATCTAATATCTTACATCCATCCATTGCACATTAATGTCATATTGACCATAAACATTGTCAGAGTAGAAAAGATATCCCTTAATCTATGTTAAACCATCTGGTGCAACAAGTCATCTCCGTCAATCTATGCTGAATTGTTTGATGCAACAATCTTGGAAATGAAAAATATCCCTTAATCTACATCAAAAATTGATAGTTAGAATTTTTTTTACTAATATTGGTACTCCTTTCAACTATTTATCTAAGATATAACATTAGTTTCCTTCAAAATTGGCTCCTCAATCTTTTTGCACAATGAGTCTTCATTGTACCCATAAACGAGGAAATCTAAAAAGGCCTTTTAAAAAATATTTTAAATTTATAAAAATTAAAGACATTTCAAAAGATAATGAGCTTCAAAAATCCAAGTATCTAATTGGATAACCTTAAATAAAAAATAGCATGTAGTATGTAGTCTTCTTTGAAAAGGTTAAACAATAATATTTAGAAATTAGAGTTTTACTTGTAAGTGAATAGCGTAGTTGAAAATATAAGTAATCATTGTTAAATAATTTTCTTACATGGTCATAGGGCCTATCGTCTTTGGTGCAGTTGAATGGTTGTATATGAGCCCACCAAGAACCAAGGGATAAATCTAAGTGTAGACCCAACAACCCTGTTTGAACCTAAGAACTTGTGCTCCTACATGAGATAACAAAAAGTACTTGTGAATGATTTGAAGTTCCCCATAAAATTATGAGTAAATATTTTTGCTTCCCTACATTTTACCAATTCCCTCAAAATTAAACTTTGTCAAATATCTTGACATTGTAATATTTAAAATTAAAAAAAATCAAATATCTCAACTTTTAAAAAATAGAATTTTTCCATGTATTTTATCATTTCCCTCAAAACTTAAATTTGTCAAATATCTTGACATTGTAATAACTCTAATAACTCTAATAACTCTACTTTTAAAAATAGAAATTGGCCATGTATTTTACCATTTCACTTAAAATCCAAATCACCACAGATATCTCAACTTTTAAAATAGAATTTCTCATGCAAATATGAACATAATTAAGTAGATAGGCTTATATGTGGGAGCTTTGCTCCTATATTTTGAAATTTCTTACCAGAAATTTGTTAGCCCCTATTGTTAAAATTTATTCTAACTATTTTCTAATTATATTTTGTTTTAATTATTTCCCTATGACCTACCACTTAAATTATAGAAATAATTTTTCCTTTGTATTTTTGTTAGATTTTTTTATCACATCTAGTTTGTTCCTCCCCTGTGCTTAGCCCTTTTAGATTTTCATGTATTTAGTTACAATTTCGGGTGAGGTTTCTTATATGTTTTTCTTGCACTACGAACTACATTTTTTGTGCATTTAAAGTTTGTGCAAAATGATATTAGATCAACAATTTTTGATGCCTTATAATTTTTTGATAAGTAGTTATGTAATCTATGAAAATAATACATCATCTCGTGCATGCATTTCAATTGTATGAATGTTTGTATGCCACAAATGTATATATTCCTTAAATTGTCTATTTTTGTTGGCTGATTTTTTCTATATATTGAGTCACAAATTTTTGGAGTCTAATAAGTTTAGTAATGTGTGGATTTATAGTATTTCACATTTAAAAACATGTAGTTCAACTGTGAATGATAAAAGTCTTCTCCTGATTATGTTTCCATGTGAGGGATACACTCTTGTGGCTCGGATAATGGTGCTATAAAAATGGGTTGGAAGGACATTTCTCTTCTGAGTGCCTATTTTTATAGACCTACTCCACATCATGCACTCATCTAATACATTGGTAACTTCAACTCTCTTTATTGCT